>CM070687.1:27460311-28077194 GCA_036346265.1 Melocanna baccifera
TACAGTACGTACTGATGTTTTGTGCAACCAGCGCTCGCGCAGTAGAGTACTAGCTGGACCGGACGTACTGGCGATCGATCGTGTTGGGGCCTGGAGGGAAGCATTTAATTTCTACGGGGAGAGTCCTCTTTATTTTTGTTGATCCGGTAAATCTTATGTCAGATCAATGATGAATATATAGAAGTGATTATCTATTGGATTTTCTTCTTCTGGCTGGGAGCATGCATACACGCAAGCAGAGCTGGGAATTGGGTCGTGCCGTGCCGGCACGGTCCCGGCCCACCGTGCTTTGTGTCGGTTCGTGTCGTGCCGGCTCGGCTCAGTCATCCCACCGTGCCATGCCGTGCCGGCCCGCCTCACCTCCGGTCAGGCCCAAGCACGGCCCAAAGCCCGCCGTGCTAGCATTCGTACCGTGCCAGCCCAAGCTCAGCCCAAAGTAACTATGCACGACAAAGGCGATGGCGACGATGATAGCAGCGGTCGCCATCTTCCTTTCTCTCACACCCGCCTCGTTAAAACTAACGTATGGAGAACTTGTGAGATCTTTCACTATTCGATAACGAAAAGCCTTGAGAACGTCAGCGATGTGTTATAGAGACGTCTTGCAATCTTGCTTTTAGAGTACGTATGGGAACATCCAATCGAATGTCTAACCTTTGGGTGCTCCAATATTGTTCGTGAGGAAGAAAGACCTGATCTCCTCCCCACCTCCTCTCTCTCGTCCTCAATATACTTAGACTGTAGTCCGCCCGCTCTTAAAATAACGAATGCTCTAATCAGACCTTAATATACTTGAATGAAGGGAACAGGGGGCGCTCCTATACCCAGAGGAAAAGCCCAGAAGCAATGGTTGAAGGATATGTGGATCGAATAACCATAAGCACAAACGGTTCACATGTGTGAAAATTTTATGAATTTTGTGAACTGCTCATGCTTATGGTTATACTACCAGGAGAGCGCATATTTGGATCACGAGATTTAAATGCAATCATTTAAACAATATAGTTCTTGTATGTATTTCTAAGAAATTAAGTCTTTCAAGTTATTTGAAAAAAAACATGTGTTTTAATTAGGTCTTAATAAAGTGGAGCTTTCAACAAAATAGATCTACAATTTAAAGGTTATATTCATTGGTTCACAAGGATTTAGCAATTTTCGGTCTACTAAATGTCACAAAATCTCAGAAAAATCACAACCCTTGTCCCCTCCTCTCTCTCGCTCTCTCCGCCTCCATTTCTCCCCGCCGCCTCCCACCACCCCGGATCCCCGCCTCCCCGTCGTCCCCTCGCCCCACCTCCCCGCCGCCCCTCCTCCCCACTGGTGGCCCGGTCCCCGCTCCCGCCCCCTCCTCCTCCCTCCTCCCCCGCTCCCCGCCTCCCCTCCCTCCTCCCCCGCTCCCCCCTCCTCCCCCAGCCCCGTAGCCCCTCCTCCCCGCCGCCTCCCCCCCCCACCGCCCTCTCCTCCCCCGGTGGCCCGGTCCCCTCCTCCCCCGCCGCCTCCCCCTCCTTCCCCCCTCCCCCGCCGCCCCCTCCTCCCCGGCCCGGTCCCCCACCTCCACCTCCCCCGGCCGCCTCCTCCTCCCCTTCACCAGATCCGCCGCCGTGCCCATGGAGGAAGGAGGCGCTGCTGCGGCGAAGAACAAGGGGAGGTCGTCGGCTCCGGGTGCTCGTCGAGGTGGGGCGGCGGCGGCGAAGGGGGAGTCGCCGACGACGATGAGGAGGAGGAGGAAGGAAGGGAGATGCTGCCGCCGCACGAGTTGCTGGGGAGGAAGATAGAGATGATGAGCGGCGCGTTGGCGGCGGGGGTTTCGGCATCCTCGAGTACGCTCCTTCTTCCCTTCCACTTTACTCCATCTGCTGTGTGTATGAGTGTGATTTCTTGTGGGTGCGGAAATGTGGATTGGGATGGCGACGGAGGACGGGCGCGGACGCGGAGGGGAGCCGCCGAGGCCGAGGCGGCCGGGCGTGCGGCCGTGCCGCCGAGCCGAGCCCGTCTGCGTGCGCCGGCCCGAGCACGGCCCGATCTGCCGTGCCGTGCCGCCCACCGTGCCAGATTTTGAGGCCCAGCCCGGCCCACCGTTCGTGCCGTGCCGGCGCGGCCCGCCACGTGTTGAGCTGGGCCGTGCCGGCCGTGCTTCGGGCTGGCCCAAAGAAGCCCGGCCTAACTCCAGCTCTACATGCAAGGATGGATGGAGCATGCATGGGGCACCGGCAGGTGTGCAACATGCAGGTGGCCAAGTAAGCGCGCGGAGCAGGCCAGCACGCAGCTAGCGCAGCACGTCGCGCGCATGCATGGGATGGGCATGGCAGAGCAGTGCTAAGCTTGGGTGCATGATCCACGTAGCAAAAGCAAAAGCTTGGGGAGCAGTGCTAAGCAAAAGCAAAAGCAAAAGCCAGGTCGGCTGGCGTCCACATGCACGGGAGATGGGCAGAGCAGGCATGCATGTTTGGATCCCAGCATGCACCCTGATGCTTGCTAGTGCTAGCTTCTTCGATCGCCATCTAGCATGTAAAGAGACAAGGGTGGTGCTGATCATGGTGCCTAACACACCCATGCATCAATCCCTCGAATCGAGTGATAGCTCCAGCAGGAAGGCATGCATTGTTCCAGAGCTTGATGTGGTGCTTAACTACCACTAGATCGAACATATATACAAACATGTAGATCGACCGAGAATCTCCGCCGGCACAAGACAAATTAATGGAATGAGGTTTTGAAAGAGACCATCACTATCTAAGAAATGGTCCATCTCAGTGCTCCAATGCACCCAACCTTCACGTCTACTAAAGAAAAAGAGATGGACCAGTATGTCCATTAATTAGTCCAGTCACCAAGGGCATTCACCAAGTAATGGTGATATAATGCCCTTCCATTTTGGATGTTTCAAGAAATCGTCTGCATATGTACTATAACAAGTCACAATTAATAATACGTTTTGCACAAGTCATGCATGTATCCCAAGTCGATCGATATCCAGATGACTATGCCAAGCACGTACGTATCATCCGATCATAACATCAATTTGGTGAGTTCTCTCCACTCTCCACTTACAAAGCAGTCTTTCACTGACGACTACACCAAGAACTCAAGAAGACAGCCTCAACACCTGATAATAGCATGGGAACTCAATTTGGTGTTTCAAGAAGACTGCCTGCTCCCGCACGGCCGCACGCTGCCCCGCGCAGCGCTGCTCCTGCGCTAGCTCTCGTGAATTTTTTTTTTCGATTTCTGGGTGTGTCTGGCCAGCTCCGTCCCCGATGACGCCTACGAGGTTTGTAGTTCGTACACGACAAACAGACCAAAACAATGACTAGCACAATCAAATGGCTAGTCTTTCTCAGGATCTCCACGGCAGCATCTCCTTCCTGATCATCAAGCTGTATGATTATAAAGTAACCATGCTGTAATCATCAACCTGCATAGCAGTATTCAAAGTAATACATTGGAGTAAAGCGGTGCAGGGGAAAAGGGATGTCCTGATTATTTTTATTTAAAGGAAATTCAACAAAAAAAAATAAAGGCAGAAATCGAAGACGTCGATGTTTGTCTCGATCAGGTACATGCCAAGATGACAACAGCATGTACGTATGAACACAAATCAAGCTGACTTTTCAAAATTATTGTTTGTGGGCCTCCTGACAAGTGCTTACAACTCAACTAGTACTTCAAATAGCAGTGTGTAACAATGCATCTCATATAAACCTGCACTTACCCTTTTGTGATGAACGGCTTGGAAAGCTAATCCTCAGATGGGCTTCACAGAAGTTCTTGAAAATACTGAGTAACAGTAACAATAAGTCCAAAACTAGCACCACATGCTATTCGCATTGAACGTTCTTAGATTGAAGCAAAAAGAAGTGCTTGTTCTAACTTCTAACCAGCAATATCCACCATGCAGTAAGTTCCACCCGCCAAATACAACTCGGTTGGTCTAGTTAAACATAAAGCCTGCTGTTTTTCTAGCTTGGGCTTGGTATATAAACGAGCACAGAGCCTGAACCACGGAAGGCCACCTCAACCATAAATGAAAACAAAGACAAGTTTCAGAGTCACTGGATTCAGTTTGATTGTTGTATCCACAGTCAAAGAGCAAGTGTGTCGCTGAAGTCAAAATGTATACGTCCTCAAACATCCTGATTTTGCCTTTGCAGTACTAAATGACAATCACCATCTAGAAACACAATCATCGAACAATCTGACACTATTTTATATGTCATAGCTTATAATCCATTCTGTTAAGTCATATTAGTTATGCACATGTTGACAATTTGCATAAGAAGGATAGTAGGATAGGAATTCAGCAGCATGGAAGCTCATAAGGCGGCTGCGCCATTGTTAACAGGTAAAACTTCACTTTGACAAGAATTTTATAGAACAGGAGACATGAATCTACACTAAGACATACAGGTTCATAATATACACATACCAGTTCAGCTAAGGACTTGTTTAGCTTTACAAATTGCAAACTGAGGTGCCATCTCTTGATTCAGCTGCAAAGCAAAACCTTTGAATGGGATCACATACCTGAAAACATCATAGACCACTATTAAACAAGGGCAAATTTGAAAGGATATTAATATGAGGAGTCTCAAGTTGCATGAAACTTGATCAAATAGGGGAGGCACAAGCTATAGCCGATCAAAATTACGGGAGATTAACCTTGTCGCCTAAATACCCAAATTTCAGCAGCAGCAGCAGCACACCAGTAGTAGTACAAAACTCTGAACCGACGATTTCGCGTCGCCTCCCAACCCAAACATGGGCAAATCCTAGCAGTAATCTAAGCCCAACCCAGCCATCATTGCATGGGCCGACGAGGCAATGGCCCAATCGGAGCATTTTGTTTCGGTCTCTTCATTTCTCTTTTCTCCTGTTCGACGGGCCGGTTTGCCTCTGCTTAACATTCTCTACTAACTTGGATCTGTTCATATTAATTTTTGCTAATGGTTTTTGACTGTGATTGATGAATAATAGTAGCTGATAAATAGTAGTGACTGTCAGAAACAGTTGATAAATAGTAGTGCATCATGTAAGAAAGACAGTACAGTAAAAGATACTATAATATTCATATCGCTATACAACTTAAGAAATTATGATATAATAAAGTACAAAGTATATTACAATATATATAAAAAAGTAGTGGTTGATGAATAGTGATGGTCGACAGAAACAACTTATAGAATTTGAGACGTTCGTATTAGCTTTTGCTTCTAGAAGCAGAAACCAATATGAACAGACCCTTAACCGCTTTTTGAGACCCGAGCATTGGTTCAATGGGAGGGCACGAGGTTGTTTGGCCCTCTGCCAGCATTCCATCCGTGTGATCGGCCATTCTTGGGTATTGATTTTTTAACAGTTCCCTCTAGAGGAGATACACACATGTGCGGACAGTGTGTGCCTGCATTCCGAAGGTTATTGAGCCTCTGATTAGATTTAGTTTGTGTAGGGGACGCACATGAGTATGGTGTGAGTGGGTGTACATAGAATGTATGCGTCTCCTTCAAAAAAAACTTAGCCCCTTTTCTGCTTGTGATGGAAAAGTTAAAAAAAAAAGAGCTAACTTTTCATACAAGTCATTGAAGCCGTTTGGTAGAAATATTGCTAGTTTCTTTTGAAAGGAAGATTTCGACTTTTGAGAAAACTTAGTGAAGAAACCGGTTGTTTGGCCCAATTTTGGGTTTCAACCGAAAGAAGTCGAAGCTGGAGTTATGCCAAACAAGCCCAACAAGAAGTCCTGTGTTTCAAGTACTACACTGCAGGATACATGCGTTCTACTCTAAAAGATACAATGGGCTTACAGGAGTCGAGCTTTTCCGGAATCCCGGTACAAGTAAAAGGACACTAGAACATCGGGCGCGCTTCGCGCGCCTTCCTCTTTAAAGACCTAGAGTTTCACTCATCATACCAAAATCAAGAAAAACAAACTTCCCCTCAGGTGTTGCCAAAATATTACCCGGATGAGGGTCAGGCGGTCAGCATGAAGGTAACCGTACTCTAGGAGCTGCCTTAAGCTACACTGGATACCAATATTCACCAAATTCAGAACCTTCAAACCTTGCTTTTCAATGACTGCTTGCTGATTTAGTTTTACGCCCTCAATCCATTCCATTGTCAGAACCTTTGCACTCATGTAGTCCCAAAATATATTAGGCACCAAAACATCTTGCCTATCAGCATACAATTTTTTAAACCTTCGTGCATTTTGGCCTTCCTACATTCATTATTGTTACTACCATTCAATAATCAATAAAAGCATACAAAGAAAGGGGAAATAATAGCTCTTAATTCTGCTGATTAAACAACCAAGGATGTCTTTTTGCCTCTGAATTTCATGTTACTTATTCTGTTAAGGATTCACACAAGTGCAGTGTGTATGTAGACTACACATATGGATAATACAATCTATGCAAAGACAAAGTACCTGGACATAATTAAGCTCTTGGTAAACTCTTCGAGCAAATTCATCCGTCAGTGCAACAACATAACTGGATATAAAGTCGCCGAGTGAAATCATAAATATGGCTTAGATTATAACTAACAGGGCAGCCAAACAGTAGAGAATATAAATCATAAAACTAATTGGGGCAAAACACGGCAGTAAAATTACCTCCAGGTGCAACACAAGAGCGCGCCATAATAACTTTTCCCGCCAAATATTAGTTGTTCCTTCGAAAAATCGAACACTCTCAAATAACCTACATATGGTTGATTAATATTAGTTCAATAACCAATACAACATAGCTCAACTTTAGGTTAAGCACAAAATTCTCTAGTCTTGGTCTAGGACAAAGCAAGTACCATCTCGCCCAACAGTTGCCAAGTATGTCCCATCTGGAGAAAAGGAAATCGCAGCCTGGAAACATGTTGGATAGTGGAACTTGCATGTTGTGAGAGTGGTCGCAACCCATACGTAGTTCAATAAATCACCATAGAAAAGCATAACCTTGAGGTGTCTAATGCAATAGTATTATCACTTGGCCATTTCGTACAGTTCTCAAGTGCAACAAACCTAGCTGGTAACAATACTCACAGAAGCATACTTTAGGGTCAAATCTAAATGAAAATGATTGATTACTAATCAAGTTGTTTCCTGAACATACATGGTTGGGTTGTTGATCCAACTATCCTAGCTAGTTCAAAAATGCAGATGTAGGCTTGTAGCAATATAAGTTCATACCTTCCAATCCCGAGATAGCCCCAACAGCTGTCTTTCCATATGCAATGGAGAAATTAAGCATTTTAGCTTTCCTCCTCTCAGCACCAAAAGCATCCTAAAATCAAAAGAAAGACATCAAATGCGTGACAAAAAGGTTGGGTACTAAAGATGTGAAACCTAAAATATTTAGTGAAAAATGGTGTTTGAAGAACACACACAAAAAACATCGGCTTCTAAGCTTGAGCTGTTGTTTACCAACTTCAGTTCTATTAGCAGCTACATTTTGTGCTGAGACACAGATTTAGATGGTTCATGGTCAAAGCAAAGAAAAAAACATATGTTCAACTGAAGCATAAATATACAAACAGAAAAGGCGTGATTTAACAGAAATGGCTAGTTAGTATAAAGAAAAATGGCCGCAAGGGAAATATTACCTCCAACAATAGCACAAACATTAGTTAAGAAATGTAAGAATGACACGTGTTGCTCCATGAATGTGACCTGCAAAAGGCATGGATCCCAAGTTCATACTAATGATTGCAAAAGTATCAATGCACAATGCGACTAAAGATTAAACATAATAAGTTGATTTCCCATTCTTATTTCAATAAATCAAAGGGCAATAAGCAAATGTCATACACAAAAGACAGAAATGGTGCTAAACAAGAAAAATGTGTGACCGTTACATGATCATGTTTGATAGCGGTGTCAAATGAAAATACTTCAAGATGGTACCTTAATTGGTGAAAGATCGTAAAAGAAAAACACGCCAGGAAGAGCTTGAATCCGACCGCTCTCACTACTTCTAAAATGCTCTGTTACAGAAAACTGAGCAAGGAATAACGTCATCTTAAGAAATGCTTGAAAATCACATAAATTCGTATATGCAACATGTGCATCGGCACACATAAGTATGCTTGTGCACACAAGGGAAAAAAGAAATTACCTGATTCGAGAGAATAATGTGCTCATTTATGTCACTGTAGGCAGTGGGAACAACCTGAAAAAAAGAGAATGATACTATGATCACGTATTCCAACTTCAGTCATGTTGTAAGGATCTAACAAAAACAGGAGCAATGAAATTAGCAAGGTGAGCTAGCTTTATATACTTAATTTGCTTGGGCAATTTCAAAGGATTGATAGGACATACCTTAATGAAGTATTGATACATTCCATACGAACGAATGCTGCACCCATTGCACCCTGCAAAATTTACAAGTAAAGAAATGTTAAATTATCACTCCATTTTTCTTGGTGGAAACTTTCTCACTTTCTAACAAACACAGAAAACAAGAATACGAGGAAATTAACAACATTATAAGAAAAGGAAGCTACCCGTCGAGGGGATTAACCACACCAGGAAAGTGTTCTCCAAAACTTAGTTTATTTATTTTATGGCTGACCTGGCATTATAAAGAGTAAAATAGTAAGTGTAAATATTTAAAGCAAGAATGCTGGCGAGTGGCAAGATGTGAATATTTAAAGCAAGAATGCTGGCGAGTGGCAAGAAAATGATAGTTATCCTGTCAGTATTCACGGAGATAAAAATCATTTGCAGATTTTCTCAAGTATGATTACATTGAAGCTGTCCTTTTGGAATGGAAGCAAGTCATGGACATGCACATTTGACTGCTGGAAGCTTTTCCCTGGAGCAAAGTGGAAATTTCCAGCAACCTTGTTAACTTCCAGAAAGCCATAAATATTGCATCCTTCGCCTTCTTCATCTTTTATACTTTGAAGGAAGCCCTCCCTTTTGCACTACAGAACAGTGCACAACAGATAAAATAAATTGCCTTGAAGGTCAAGGATACACAAGTTACACAAAAGTGCAACTTATGTTACATCGCAGATATAGTTATAATTCAGAAGAGATGGTTGTACCTGGTCAATCAAATCTGGATTTGATACACCCCAACCTTTTTTCCTGTAAGCTTCACGGACATCTTCACACGAGTTACAACATTGTTCATCAGACTATATTCAAGGAAGACATTCAGTTAAAATACATAGAAAAATAGCAGACGCAATACACTTAGCATTATATAACAATCTGATTCATCTGAATAAAAATAACAGATAATAGAAGAAAGGACTAAAAAAACTTTAAGCACATAATAAAACACTGGATGGCATATGGCATTAATGAGTTAAAATCTTAAAATGATATCCCCCAAGTAACATTGGTGTAATGGCGTAATGGACAACAGGTTGGGAAGCAGTCATGGAATTTTGTTGTACAGTAAACAAGTTGAATAGCAGTGTTAATGAGAACAGCATGCTAAAAAAGACCTGACCCATAGAAATGTGTGTGATAACCCCTAATGTAGCTAGAATGTGTGTGATAACCCCTAATGTAGCTAAGATGTGATCACGAGGTTCCATGTTGCCACCAAAATCACCAATAGATCCTTGGAGGATATCACTGAAGAAATCATTTTCTTCGTTGTGAGGTAGCATAGGGGCAGCCAAGGTTGCAGATTCATTAGCATCAACATTTTTCTTCTGTGGAGGGGGCGGCGGGGGAGGGGGGAGGAGGGGGCGGCGGGGGAGGGGGGAGGAGGGGGCGGCGGGGGAGGGGGGGAGGAGGAGGGACGAGGGGGGAGGGGGAGCGGCGGCCGGCGGGTGAGCAGGGGAGGCGGCGGGGGAGGGGGGAGGAGGGGGGAGGGGGGAGGCGGCGGGGAAGAACCAGCGAGCGCAAGCGCGGGGAGGGCATGGGCCCTTCTTGCCTGTGGACGGGCGCTGCCTCGGCACGCGTCGCCGCGCGAAGGCCTGGCCTCCCCGGCCTCCGCAGCTCCCCCTCCGCCTTCGCGCCGACCGGATCCGGCCTCCCCCTCCGGCCTCTGGGCTCTGGCCTCCCCCTCCGGCCTCCGCGGCTCCCCCTCTGCCTCTGCGCCGACCGGATCCGGCCTCCCCCTCCGGCCTGTAGGCTCTGACCTTCCCCTCCGGCCTCTGGGCTCTGGCCTCCCCCTCCGGCCTCCGAGGGGGGAGGGGGGAGGCGGCGTGGGACGAGGAGGCGGCGGGGAGCGGGGGAGGAGGGGAGGAGGGGGAGGCGGCGGGGGAGCGGGGGAGGAGGGGGAAGGGGGAGGCGGCGGGGAGGAGGGGGCGGCGGGGGAGGAGGAGGCGGCGGGGGAGGGGGAGGCGGCGGGGGACCGGGGGAGGAGGGGGACCGGGGGAGGAAGGGGAGCGGGGGAGGGGGAGGCGGCGGGGGAGGAGGGGGGAGGGGGAGGCGGCGGGGGAGGGGGAGGGGGGGGGGGTGGCGGGGGAAGGGGAGGCGGCGGGGGAGGAGGGGGCGGCGGGGGAGCGGGGACGAGGAGGAGGAGGAGGGGAGGCGAGAGCGGGTGAGGACTGGCGAAGGGAGGAAGGGGGCGCCTTGGGGGAGCTGCGGCATGGGCGCGCGCGGACCGCACGGGGGAGCGCTGCCTCGCCACGCGTCGACGCGCCAAGCCCTCGCGCGGGCGTGGAGCTCTCTGGGCGCAGCAAACCCACTCGGGTTTTAATAACTCCGATGGGCTCACAGGAAGAGTGAAATGCAAACGAGCAGGATGGTCATTGACCTAACCATTCGAACGAAAATTAAAGCTCATCTCTTTCTCAATTTCTCTCGTAATCAGCTAAAAGATATAGTATTTTTAAACATGATCTAAAAAATCAATCTAGTTCTTTTCAACTTATAAATTATGATATCTCTCGAACAATTCCTTCATCGTTATTTTAAAATAGTTTATCGATATAACTTTTAAAACAGTTTACCGACTTATCTTTAATATCGAATATGTAAATACTTGCGAGAAAAACATAAACCACGACGATAGGACATAACACTTAAAGGAACCCACCGAAATCTTCTCCGCTAGGAGCGGCGGCATGGACAGAAGAACAGGCGCTCGCACAGTTAAGAAGATATTTAATCCGGTCACGCGTGATGGACTGACGGTAACATCGCACCAACCTTTCTCTCACCGTCCATCCGCTCGGTGCACACGGTCCATAGATTGAGAAGAGGACTATAGCCACTTGGATGGATTCTAATCTTTGTTAATTACCCAGTAACACTGAAGCCGTGCACATTCGTCAATGCTTTTCCAGTCTCTGGCCCCGTGGCCCGTCCACTTCACTACCCCGGTCGTCGCCGGTGTATAGACCGGGTTTACGTGGTCGCCTCGAGCGTCCAACCGCGGGGCCCCGAGGTCACGCCACTTCGCCCCACCGTCGTCGACCCACATCTACCAACGCACACCCACCGATAATCTGCCCCACCAAATAGCGGCCCACATGTCAACGACGAAGGGTCAGGAAACCGACGACGCGCTCCTCTTCTGGGCCCACCTGTCACTTGGACTGCTCGTGCTGCAGTTCGAGACGGGTACGGGTAGCTTCCTCGCTTGGGATGCTTCCCTCTCCTCGCAGGGACGCGTGCCCTCCGTCCACGCAACGAGGCCAGAAGCAGCGGCCAAAAGGCGAAGGCACCAAGTGGAAGACGAAGAAGTGGAGGCAAAGGCGGGCACCGCACCGCGGAAGCCAACTTTCGGTGGAGTCTTCTCGAGCTGTCGCAGTCGAGGCTTCTGGCGCGCGGGTTTTGGCTCGGTTCCATGGTGGCGAGCTGATTAAGCGGCGGCCCTGGTGGAGCAGCAGCAGGTGAGGAGGGGGAGGAGATGGTCCTGTGCTCCATGCGCAAGTCGTTCAAGGACTCGCTCAAGGTGCTCGAGGCCGACATCCAGCACGCCAACACCCTGTGAGTGCGCCAAGTTTCTCTCCTTTTTGGGCTATTTCCATCGCAAATTGTCGAAATTTCACGCTTGCAGTTGGTGTTGTACCGTTCGCTGTTCGGTTTGGCTGCAGCCTTGTACCGTGTGTTCAAGCGGCGGCGGAAATCAGGGCAAATTAGGTGAATGCAGTAGTGACGGTTCATTAGGAGCTCATGCTGTGTGTATGGACGATGTGGGTAGTTAACCACTGATCTGGTCGTGCTTGGATACATGGCATTTACAACAGTGTTTTGACTGAATTCGACAGGGCATCGGATTTCTCGAGGGATTATGATGGGGCTTGCCTCCAGATGCGGATGTCGTACAGCCCGGCGGCGCAGTTCTTCCTCTTCCTCGTGCAGTGGACGGATTGTAGCCTTGCGGGTGCGCTTGGGCTGCTGAGGATTCTAATTTATAAGGTTGTGTTTGCGGTGTGATTTCAGAACGGTTGGCTTCTTGTTGTGATTTTGCTATGTTTGGAAGGAATTAGTCCAGGCTAATTGGCTGTGCAGGTTTATGTAGATGGAACCACCACCATGTCTACTCATGAAAGGAAAGCGAGCATTAGGGAATTTTATGGTAAATGTTCTGTAAAACAAAGAAAAGTCGCGATTTTTTTCGCTAGCAATTGCTTGCCGTCTGGACCTGCAATATTGATGCGCATTGTTTACAGCTGTTATATTTCCCTCCCTCATGCAACTGCACAAGGGGATCAGCGATGTCGATGACCGTAGGCAGAAGGCAACTTGTACAGAGAGGTACAGAAGGAGAGACGAGGATGAGAACAAGAGGCAGGTTTCTGAGATTGATGTTGAAAGAGAGGAAGAATGTGGGATTTGCATGGAGATGAATAGCAAGGTTGTGCTGCCCAACTGCAGCCATGCTATGTGCATCAAGTGCTACCGTCAATGGTAAGAACCCAATCCTGTCATCATTTTTTTTGGTCATGTTCAACGATAGTGATTAATATACTGGTCATTGGTAACAAATTGGAAGGTGTTTTGGTTTAGCCGTTTAGCTCAAATTACTTTTGTCAAGACCCCTCAGTAGAAGTTTGGTAAAAAAAAATAGTGCTACATATTGGTTTCTTTCATGTAGTGTTCACCAGTGTACCATCTACCTAGGTGTAACCTCCTTTATAGCCCTCTACCTTATGATTACACCAAGGCACTACAAATTTGCAACAGCCTCTGCATTTGTTTGCCAATTTTGTGCATGTTTCTCTCTAGGCCTGAACCTTGAGATCGCCTGTCTTCGTGAGATTTTGATCTGTAAAATAAGATCCATTTAGCTTCTGCCAGGAAGCACAAAGTTTCCTTGTGACCATTGATGGTATATATAAAAGTGTAAGATAATAGTATATCAATTAGTTGAAGATTATTATGTTTAGTCTTCTTATGACATAACCATGGAGTTGTCCCAAATCCTGATAAGAGAAGCAGCCCTGAAAAGCTACGTTCAATTTCACTTGGGTTCCACGTCTCAGGATAACAGGAGTATTTGGCTATCTCAACAGTAGCGGTAGCGTTTCACTAAAATTCTGCTGTTAAGCACGGAGTATCTTACATTACATGTCTACATGAACAGAATGAATGCAGAAAACACCATTACATGAGCAGAAGGAATGCATAAAATTACTTATCAATTTTATACCTTCATTACTTCAAAACAGCTTTCCTTTCTCTGCTATATGAATGATGATCTGCTCACTGAACTGTCTGCTGCAAAGATATTCTGTTCATTAAACCGCCTGCTGCAAAGATATTGTTGCATTCATTGGACCATGCCTTATCCTGGTTGCAGGCGTTCAAGATCTCAATCCTGCCCCTTCTGCCGTGACAGCCTCAAGAGAGTAAATTCTGGTGATCTGTGGATGTTCACTGATTACCGAGATGTAGTTGACATGGCAACAGTGACTAGAGAGAACCTCAGGCGCCTGTTTATGTACATTGAGAAGCTGCCTCTCGTTACACCGGATAACATCTTCTATGCCTATGATTCTCATGTAAAATGACTTGAGCTGTTGATAATGACTTGCACACAATTGTTTTCTGAGAGTGACGCATGGCTTATTGATTCATGCAGAGGATGTTCCTTGTCCTAGGATGTGGCTGACCATGGAGCAGCTTGTGAACTTTGACAAGACCTTGTGAGCTCTAACTGAGGTGTAGCGTGTGCTCAGGTGTTGTAAATGTTTGTACAGATTTATGATTTCCATGGAAAAGTTTAGGGGAAGAAGAACCTTATGTTCTACAGTATGCAAGCTCTGATGAGAAATACTTGGTGCATGTATTATTCATGGGTTCATTTTAATACTCATATGATTTGTAGTTTCAACTGAATACATTGGCATTTGAGCTTTTTTCCTTTTCCTTTTCCTTTTTTGTGTGTAATTACTACCGAACATATTTTAGCATATTCTAGTCTCTGTTGGTGCACAGTTATGATGCAAGATGTGCAATGCAGTGGACCTCCATTAAAAGGATTGCCTAAAAAATTACTGATGAGGACAAGTAAACTTAACAGGAGAGTTTTTTTTTAAAAAAAGGGTTTTGCTGTAGTACATAGCTTGATTGGTGGCGACTCAATGGCATCAATAAAAGCGTAGCGACTAGCAACTACTGGACCTGTACCTGTCGACGATTGCTACAGAAGTGTATTAACAACATGGAAGCCTGCCCGCTCCACCGTGCTTGATTTACCAAACTGCAGGTGAGTGCAATCGGTTGGCTATAAATTAGTCACACCGTACAGCCGAATAATCAGATCCAGATAATGCCAATCAGTTCAATAATAGAAGCTGTACTATGTAGAGTTCACCTCACCTTTCAGTATCTCATCCTTTGGCATAGGCAGGTTGTTTTATCAGCAACAGAAACAACAGAGCATACATGACATCGAAACAATAAGGATTTTTGTCAGCAACAGAAACAGAGAATACATGACATCGAAACAATCAGTTTTTCTTTTTTATCGAAGGCATCACGCTATTATCTATTCGTGAAACATTGTAAAACACTCTTCCCATACATCAAGGGGCTGTAAGGGTTAGTTACATGCTGCTCCAATATTTGTGCATGTTGAAAGAATCAAAAGTAGCCATTCAGTACTACATCATATGAGTCCTCTCTACCTAACAAAAAAAAAGGTATCATTTCCTCAGGTTGGCATGTTGAAAGGCAATCAAAAGTAGCCATTCAGTACTACATCATATGAATCCTCTCTACTTAACAGAAAAAGGTATAATTTCCTCAGGTTGAACGTAACCCTCAGGGCAAAACATGTCGGTGCTTTCTTCCAAAGGGTTCATCATATAAGGTCAGAAAAATCTTATTTGTTAGCCTGAAAGGAAACAATAGCAAGGCTTTACTAAAGGTGAACAAATTGATAACAAACCAATGTACATTAGTACTAGTTGGAAAACATTTCACCTTGTCTAATATTTGCACACTCCATGAATCACTCCTTCGGGGTAAGTTAGGTTCAACATAACTTGGAGCATGTGGGGCCTGGTTTCTTAGGAGAGGCAGCCTTGTAGGCACGGTGGTGTCATCATCGCTATCACAGTCACTTTCACGGTCAGGCCCAAGAGCCCTAAGTACCATTGCAAGAATGATTGATAGCACCTGCAGATAATCGACTAATTTATGTTTATAGAGGAAATCAGTGATGCTCAAGAGTTAATTCTCTCTCAAAAGTTCAGTGGCAGTTAGTCAAATCCAGTAAAGTGAAATGTAAATAGATGATTATAAGATCACCGTGAAGTTCCTGTTTTGTTGTTTTGCAAAGCAGTCTAAATTTCATTTTAAGCTGGTATCTACTATAGGTTGCTACCATACTTAACTAAGCAGATAAGTGATCCTCAAATTTCATTTTATTAGAGCTTCGACAAAGTTGTATTGTTGTTATATAAGGTAGATTTTTCAGCAAATGCTCATTAGGCCAATATCTATTTTAAAGCATATTGAAAGATCGCAACTCTGCTCATGTACAATTACACGGTCGTTTGGTTACAACTTACAGGTGTAAGAAGGAAAATTTTTCTTTGAAGACTTCAGTGCATCGAAGATACAGATAATCTCACCTGAGCAGCCACCACTGAGAGGCCTACCCATCCACATATCGCAAAATTTGATCTCATGAAATCCTTGAATTCCTCAAACTTCCCAGATGGGTCATCCGGAAAATCCTAAAGGTTTGGAAATTATCAAACCATCACCAATCAAATAGCAGATATATGGGAAATAACATAAAGTAGCACCGCTAAAGTGATCCTTACCTCCTCCCAGTTGCTATTTACAAATACATCAATGGTGATTGCACCTTCCAGTATAACAAGCAAAAATATGAAGATCATGTACTACATGTCAGGTTAAGGTAAAACAGTCCTTACATCACCAGGTTGCAGTACATGTAAGGTTAGAGAACTCAAAGAACACAACTACAATTTGGAGGCTTCAGTGATTAACTAGTAGAAGCCTGAGCTTTCATTTCAGAACTTATTTGATATAGAATATAGCATTTTTTGGTGACATCTCATTTTATTTTATTTTATTTAAAAAACTGGAGATATCCAGAAGTATGTTGCTTCCGCCCCTATGCGTGGCTGTGTGCGACTTTGATAAACCAGCAGCAACTACCATGTCAGCATAATTTAACAGCTAATACACTGCAGGTAGTCAGCAAGTGAAAAGCATGTGTTGTGGGGACAGACCGACAGAGAACAAATCTAGCCATGGACAAGCAACAAACTAAGCTAAGAACATCAAATTCTAAAGTCACGCATCAAATGCAACTCCATATATCAAGCAATTTCAAGGATACACAAGAGAGGCAGTGACCATTTGCAGTTTCAGCGGCAACATGACCAGAGCAAGTCAGCAAGCACAGAAAGATTCCCAGGGCAAGAAAAGTGTAAATAAACCTGCACAGCAAGTGGATTTTCTTAGTAAAACAACCAATCCATATTACACAGATGCAAGGCACTTAAAATGCCTAGACAAGTTTCGACATGGCACATATATGTATTCTTTATTAGTCGGATTTAACATCAAATCTTGTTTAAATCATCCAGTACACGCCACCCCTGACGTCCTAACAGCAAGAAAAAGCATAATCAACAGCCCGATTTAATTATTATTACTCTAGTGTTAAGTTGAGGAAAGCGATTGTTTAGCATAAGCACTATTCTCTTCTTTCTTATCCTTCATAAGCGCTCCTAGTCCCACCAATCAACTGTACATCTCCTTTTCAGTTGGGCCATCCATTGCATTACATCATGTTCCAATATGACGCCACATTGCAGCCGCCACCTAACTTTCCAGAGCACAATTCCAAAACAATACTACAAAGCTGATCACCGCGCCCACCGAATGGCACTAGCATCCACTAAAACGGATAGTACTACTACTATTCTTGTGCGTCACTGTACCCAAATTTGCTGCAATATTGGTATGCTGAGCCGAGTATACTCCTGCCCATCACCAATTTTTTAAAAAGGCTAACCTTTAACTGCCAAAGAAGAAAAAGGAGGTGCTTTCGGTGAGATGGGTTCGGTTTGTACGCCATTTCCTAATCTCTCATTCTTGCACAGAATCCTCAATTACTACCTCTAAAGAAAAATATTCCAATGAAACAGTACATTGGATACATTTCGTTACAAATTCGCTTAAAACTAGCTAGATGCATTTAGCCGAGCAAAGAACGGATTAGCAAGAGAAATCAAGTAGAGAAAACTGAAAATCTAATAATAACTTCTAGCGCCCGCACCAAACAAAGCAAAGATTGTGGCTTGCGAGACACTAGACGAGATCTGTTCAAGGAGGAGGAGGAGGAGGAGTGTACCGACCAGGGGACCGGGAGGTGCTGGTGGATCTCGGCGACCTGCCTGGACCAGGCCCGGAGCATCCAGAGGGCGTAGAGGATGACGGCCATGCCGGCGAGCCCCAGGACGGAGTTCACCATCTTGAGCGCCGTCTGCACGCAGCTCCGCGCCACACGCCCCGCCATGCCCGCCGCTTGCGACCAAGACCAACTCCGACGAGTCGCCGCGCGCCGCGTCTTCGTCTCCTCGCTTCCTGTGCGCTCGCCGCTCTTCGTCGGTTGGTTCGGTCTACTTGTATTATGTGGAGTAGCAGTGGGTTGTGTGGGAGAACGGGAGACGACCGCTGCTTAGCTTCCGCGGTTGAGTCTGACGACGGTGGAGTGGGATTTTGGGGAAACAGACGGCGGAGTGGACGGGTGGAGGGGAGGGAAACGAGCGCGCGGGGGTTGGGCGAGGCGGGAGCCGACAACTCACGGGGAAATGGACATGCGGACTTAAATTTTAATTTATTTATAAAAATATTATACAGAGAGTAATAGTTATATATAATTTTGATAAATACAGTTGAAGTCGGTATAATTTATACTATAATTTATCTATAGAACCTTATTTTAAAAAAATTATTTAATAATATACTACTATTTATCTGTATAAAAGCTATAACCTATAAACACTTTCGACAATGATGGTAGTAAACTTTGTACTCAAATGCACGCCCCTTTGTCTCTCCGATGGATTGGTGGTTTTTTCGTTGGGCATAACTTTTTTTTTGTGTGTGTGTTGAAAATATGATGATGAAAGGGTGACGATGGCTAGTGATTTGTCTGGATTCTAGATGGTGTGTTTGATGGACGTGGGTCTTCGCCTTTCCTTTTGGGTGACAGACGCTTTTCGTTGGGATTTCTTGCGCCGCTGCTTCTTTTTCTTTTTTTTTTGTTGGGAGGAATACCGGAGAATATAGCTAAATAGTATAGCACGACATCCACATGGTACCTCAGCAATGATGTGCTATGGCGAGCTCTGCCGTTGTGCGAGCAGTCTATTAACGTTTAAACTCTGGGTTTCACACTGGTGCTCACCTTTTCCTGGGTTGGAGTCCTAAGGTACGAAAAGTATATGCACACGTGAGCGTATTTAATGGTTAAAATGTGTATTTATACTTTATTAGGATTGGATCTCCGCTCTAGATTAGTCGTGTGTTAGAGACGTACCCACGTATGGCAAATGGGGTGTGTGAGTGTTTGTGTGCGTTCTTCTTTGTTATACTCTTTAAAAAAGATATAATTGATTATATGTAACTAAATAATGTTTACTTCTATAAAATACCTGAAAAACACTTTCTTTGTAATATGCCTTGAATAGCATCGAAAATCTATTATATGCCATTGCTATCAGTTAAGCTACGTTTGCCTCTAGAAAAAGACAATTATGCCCTCAATTCAAATCTATTCCTATAATAAAAATTAAATATAGGGTAAATTGGCTTACCCAAAAATACTAAAATTTTAGTGGATCATTGAAGAAGTGTACAACTCAAATATAAAATTTTGTAAATTGACTCTTCTATTTGTTCTATTTTTGAAATTTAAATCCAAAACTAGCATATTTTAGCTTTTTTAAAAACTAGGAAAATTCATTATAAATGAAAAATAATATTTTTTGAGAGCTATATGACATCTTAGAAGCATGTGAGATTTGTACACCTTATTTAGTATCTGCTTATAAATAGTAGCCTTTATTAATATTTAAATTAAAAATCTGAAAATTCCTTAAACAGTGCCATATAATAGAGTGTGTATTTAATGGTATTTTATAGAAATAGATGATATTTAGTGCCATATAATCAATCATCTCTTTAAAAATGATGTGCTATGACATGTAAAAAGGAGTACTTGGCTAAAACAATCAAATTAGTACTGCGTGAGATTTTCATTCCATGGTAGCTTTATTTCAGAAGGCCTAAATTTACTCCAAGTAACGAATAGTACCAAACTTGTTTTAGAAGAGAAGGAATATCAATTTGAGCCATTCGCAATTCGCCACCCACAATCCCCCTTGCTTTTTTGAGGGGGATTTCCGCGGGTGGGTGGATTGGCCCGTGCTTTTCTGCTCCGTCTGTGCTGCGCTTCTTCCACTCTTTCGGCCCGTCGTTCCTGCTCTAGGCTAGCAGGGCAATTGCAAACTTAAAACGAACCGCATGCACACGATAAAATACAAGTCTTGTCTTTCATAATATTGTTAAAAGACCATATAAACAATCTAATATGGGTTTAATTCCTTTTATTTTCAAGGCCCTTTATGGAAAATATAGGTGTATTATGCTACCATTTTGCTGATGAATTCAGAGTGCTAGGCTCTTCAAGGGCCTTCTTCCTTTAACAAAAAAAAAAGTGAAGACCTAATTAGTGGTTAAAATAGCGGTGCTATCGCGGTTTCGTTGCACTGAACGCTGAGCTAGGGATGGCAACGGGCATAAACCTGAATGTACCCGTTAAAAAACCCATGCCTGTGACGGGTACAAATTTTTGCCCAGACCCATGCCCACTCGGGTAACGGGTACCCATGGGTCACCCATAGGTAGGAGTAGCACATAAGTAGAGATGACAATGGGTACCCGATACCCGGTGGGTTTTTACTCTATTATAGCATAGGTCTAAGTCAATTTCCTAATCCACGGGTTTGGAACGGCAAAACGCAGCGGGTTTATGCCCGTTGCCAGATGTGTCGCGCCGCCGCCGCCGCTGTAGGGAGGATTCGGGATTTCAGGGTGAGGACTGGGGAGGAATAAGGATTGACTGAGTGAGCAAGTGAGCTAGGGTTTACATCTTTTATATGTATTAGTTGGGCTAGGTCGGCTGTTGTGGGCCGATATAGGTGTTTCTTTGGTTTATATTACCCATGGTTTACGGTTCGGTACTATAGAACGTGCTGAACCAAAGAGACCGATGGGTTAGACTTTTTGCCCATTAAAAGACCCATAGGTTAGAAAATTGACCAAGACTCATGTTCTAATAAAGTAAAAACCCACCGGGTATCGGGTTTCGGATACCCATTGCCATCCCTACGCTGAGCTATATGTCCAGCGACCGCTATCGCAGCTACAACCGCTATAACGAAAATAACGCTTAGCCAACAGCGGAAATAGTGGCTGCAATGTCATATATTGTATTTTTGTACTTAATAAATATCCAACATGTTTTTCATGCTATATTTAGGTTTTTGGCCAACAAAAATCCGTTCTTTAACACAAAGAATTAAATTTTATTCAAATTACAAAAATATTTTTTTTGTTATATCCATTTTAACATAATTAATTAAAATATTCAGAAATTTATTTCGAATTCCAAAAATTCAACTAAATAGATGGAATTCAAAAAATATTACGATTTTATAGAAATTACAATTGAAATTTCATCAACTCTAATTTGTTTTAATGTATTTCAGATTGAACATCTTGTAATGGTATTGTAAAGTTGTAACATTTTTTTAATAAAATGACAGTATTTTTCCTTATTTAATTAGTATTTTCGATAATGATTAAAATTACTGTTGCTTATATATTTAAAATAAAAACCATTGTCTAGGATAGCCTCCACGGTAGATCTATCGACGATAAACTAATAAACTGTAAGATATAGTCATGGAAACAAATACCTCCTTTTGGGGAATTATTCATCATATACCTTTCTCTTAGATTGAAATTCAAGATTTATCCTCTGGTCTATGTGTCAGTGACTTATTCCGATCTTACATATCATTAAGTGGAGAGAGTAAATCCTGAAATTCTCAAATATAAAAATGGTATATGATGAAGTTTCCCCTCCTTTTGGTTTGTAAGATGGGCAAACAATGGCATATACCCTCGATTAAATTCTCCGCACTCTTCCTTTCGATGTGACGGATGGGGCAGATTGCTTTAATCTGCTGGATGGGACAATTCTGTACTTTTAAGCCCAGTTGATTCCGTTGGGCCTCGTGATGAACGGTCGACAGACTGGGCCGAGCGATCGAGACAATGCTCCTTCATCTTTTGGAGTGGGCAGTCTGGTTCGCTAGTGGATTTTAGGCCCCTTCCGAACATCTTCATTCTTCTGTTTGGAACTGTTAGTTTTTAATATTTTTTCCTTTTTTTCATTTATATTATCTATAGAGATATAATAGTATTTTTTATTTTTATTTATTTTAATATTTTTTAAAAAAATTAATAACCGTTATAGTGTTATTTCAGTTAAAAGTTACAACTAAAAATAAAAAACACAGCACTTTTAAACGGGGCCAGTCCTGCAACATACAGTCTAACTGGTGCTGCCCAACATTTTTCTCTCTTTTTTTAAGAGAGAAATGCGATGCCCAGCCCAACTGCAAAGTTCTCATTCCTAAATAAAAAAGGCTGTAGTCTGTTCTTGGGCCTCCATTATGAGCTAGAGCAGACTGGCTAGAGGGTCGTGGTGGGTGGATGAACGGATGATCGATCGGCAGCAGATGCTAATGGACAGGTATGGAAAGCGCTGCGGGGAACGAAGCTAGCGAGGTTGGCCTCGGACTCCTTACCGACAGCTCGTGCAATCCGAGGAAATCAAGAGGGCGTTTATTTAACCTGAAAATTAATTATTTATAACTGAATTTATATTATAATTAATTTATTTTATATTGTAGTTAATGGTAGCTTATTTAGCATAATTAAATTTAAAAATAAAAAAAAGTTATCATATCACGTATAATACAAACAAGTGCAAGACAAAAGAACCAGTAAAAAAACTCAAAAAAAAAAAACAGAAAAATATAAAATTTAAAAATAGTAAAAAATAAATCAGAAATTTAAATTAAAATAAGCGGGACAGAGCAATCTCCGATCCATGTCAATCAAACGTCCTCAATAAATTTCGGGCCTGTTTGGTTCGGAGCGGGCGAGCGGCACATTGCCACCTTTCAAGTTAGACAAATTTGATTGGTTAGGCATTCATTTGGTTCATAGGCATGCCTATGGTAAATATTTTTCTTTCGCCACCTAGATCTCAAGTGTTAGTGCTTCCAAAAAGTATGGCAATATTCTCTTTGTTAGTCAAAGTCCAGCTTTAATTTTAATAACCTAAACTTAGACGAGTTTAGAAAAAAAAATTATGGTAAACTTTGATAATCATATTATATGAACCCAACTTCAAGCAAATAATAAAAAAGGGGGGCAATCTGATTAGAATAACAGTGAATAGTTCTACAAAATTTGGACACGCGTAAACTACGCTGATGTGCAAGGCACGTCTTCACCATTCACAGCAGATTCCGAATTCGCAGTCCGTTCTATCACAGGAGGCGGTGGCTTGGACGGTCTGTTTGGCTTTATTTGTTCGACTTTCTCTACTGGTATATCAAACTATCATACAGCAAAAACAATGTGGCGTATGAGATTTTTGGTGGGCATATCACAATGAAAAGAAAAACGATAAATGTAAAAGCCAAGGATTGTGGAATGAGCATCAAAGCATATATCGTTATTGAGAAATTCATTACGTACCCTAAATCCACATCCAGAAACACAAGCATTGAAGCATTCCTGAAGAGAAACTCGAATTTATTAGAAAAATCACTAGTAACCGAAGTATCATGTACATTATATATCACAATAGCAATGGTCGAGACAACCATGGTTGCCATTTCCACCGCCAATCGCATCGATTATGTTTGTTGTTTGTCAAACGATTTTACTTAGAGAAAGATTAATACGCCACTTCATGTGTTCCGCAAAAAAATAATACAAAAATTCAAATATGCAAACTATTCCCTCTACAGGAATTTACAGCTTGCACAGCAACAGTAGACTATCAATACACTGACGCAAACTATGTATAATGAGAATTGCTATACAACATTCGCATATTTTTTTAGGACAAAACCAGTCAGATTTTAAGGTGTTGAATCTTCATCCAACGGATGCCATCATATCCCCTCTAAAAAAATGAATGCTCCGAATCCGGGGTGTTAGATCTCCATCCAACGGATCTCCCTTCAAAAAAATGAGTGGTCTGAATCAAGAGCGTTGGATCGGAGATCCAATGCCCCAAAATCTGACTAATTTTGCCCTAAAAATATGCGAATGTTGTATAGGCATTTCTATGTATAATTCCCATATGCAACCAACAAGCTGATAGCGACAGCAAAATTGTATATTAGTTTTCCCTAAACAACCAACAAACACCAGTGGCCTTTTGGTTTCATTGTATTGGAAGTAAAACTTTGCCTCTTCTATTTAAGAAAGGAATCAATGGTTCATGCTTTCAACCTTTTACTCAGCATAAGTTTTGTATCATTGGAAAAACTCAGCAAGTTTTAAATGTTGAGCAAAAGAAGGATTCATCAATCCCAACTAAAAGCCACCAAACTAATATAAAATGCATAGTGATCTTTAAAGTATGATCTAAGTGATAAACCATGATTTAGAATGTATCTTGCAAAGGGGAAAGCATAAGCACAAGGCAGTATTATGATATTGTAGCAAAAAAAACCCAGCTGTACGACACCTACTGTGGAATCAGTAGAATCCTGTTTATGGTCATATCATGTGAAAGATATGTGAAACTTATAGAAACACCTGTTAATGACTTCATGGTCATTATTAAAAATCAACTTTCACAGCACATTCAATTCAATTCTATGCAACTGAGGATAAAGATATGTAAGATTTACACTACTTCCTGTTTATGGTCAAGTTAATTATGTGAAGCGGTCTTACAGTTGCTCATAGTGCAGCTTAAACTTTGCGGGTCTGGGGTCCTAACTAATATGAGTATGTGCATTTTTTTACCCATTCTGCAGTAGTTAGGACTAAGGGCCATCAGGAGAACCTAAACTAACATCGGTATAAAGAAAATGCCATTTAATGGGTTATCCCATAACATAATTTTTTCAGTAAAAGGATTTTGGTGATGTGAAGACATGTGAAAATTGAGAGGATATTATTAACAGATCAAAAACTCACCAAGGAGTAACTGTCCTGCCCTGGAGACCGATCGATATAAGCACTCCACTGTCGATCTTCCAACACTGGATCTTTGTAACATATTTCAGTGCATTTACCTATGCCTGAGGATTTCACAGCAAGTTAGCTTGCACATTGACAACACACTAGCTTGAAGGCACAATAATCTGCTATTTCACAGTCATATAGTATCAAAATTTTGCATACATGAGAGAAAATAGAGCGACTTTTACGGTCCTAAATTGCAGTGACTTGTATCACTAACAAAAATCAAGCTCTCCTAGGACATCAAAAGAATGAAGGAAATGCAATTTACCCAGCAAGAGAGGCACCAGCAATAAAAAATAATCCACTATAACTCCACTGACTACCATTACCATTAAACAGTCGTTACATTGTATTGCATGAAGGTTGTCCTCCATCAGTCTGCTGTTCATCATGACTGTGAGAATTGTGGTAACAATTATCAAATAGTACTAAACTCTGAACCACAATTTCTATGAACAATGCCAAATTTCCAATCATACACGCCCCATCTTAATTAACCATTATTTACACTATTTGCAGGGGCAACCACACAGGGCACAAAACGAATATTATATTTCATACCATCCTATGGATCAAATTTGAATCGACTAGGAACTACATCATAACTAGAACCCAAACGAAACATTTTAGCTCCACAACAAACAAATCGAAACCAGCGGATCAAGCAATTGCGACAAGAGACATTTCACAGTTGATAGACTCACACTCGTCCCAGGTGTCGCCGTCCGCGTTGCACCCCTTCTTGCAGAACACCCTCCCTGCGAAGGCAGCCCCAATCGCGCCAGAACCAAATGGCAGAAGAAAAAAACCTTTAGCTATGATCAACCAAACCAAATCCATTTGCGGGACGCGTGGGGGAGACAGATGGAGGACGGGCGATGTCACTGACATGGGATTTGGACGAGGCTGGCGTACTTCTTGGTGCAGAAGCTACCGCAGGGCGGAGTCCACTCGCCGGAGAACATCTCGTGTCGCCTGCCCTGGTCTCGACGCCAACTCCCCGACGTGTCGTAAGGTCGGATCGGTCGGCAGAGGAGCCGGGGAAGGCGAGGTGGGTGGGGGTGGAGGAGGATGCAGGTGGCTCCGCCGGTGGAGAACCGGAGGCGGCGGCGTTTTGTTCGGTTTCCGTTAGGCTGGGAGGAATTGGGAAATTTGTCAAAAAGACCCCTTGCAAATACCTTTTATCTGTAGAGGAGTAGAAGCTAATGGCAAATACCGGAGATGTGAAACATGGGAGCACTACCCCAACCATCGTACTCACACGTGCGGAGATAGTGGGGTGCAGATTAACCAAATGTTACTGTCGCTTAGATGTGATCGGTTACCTAGGGCATCCATAAAGTTTGGAAAATTCTTTTGGTACACATTGTCTTTCTGTTATTCAAATTTCATCACCAGTATTGGTTGGTGGTGATCATTTCGATTTTAGCTTCTAGTTTCAGTCTTTTTACTATTCATTACACTATCTACTAACTCAACTACAATAATAAAAAATCAGCTACAATAAAAAAGTCAAAAATCATCACTAAAACGATCACCACCGATCGACCATTCTTTTTACTAGTACAGCTTGCACATGTCGATCGCACTTTCTTTGTGTTGCGCGC
Source organism: Melocanna baccifera (assembly GCA_036346265.1). Lineage (NCBI taxonomy): Eukaryota > Viridiplantae > Streptophyta > Magnoliopsida > Poales > Poaceae > Melocanna > Melocanna baccifera. Next base: position 27,486,667 of record CM070687.1, read on the forward strand.
CTTCACCTATTGTACAATTACTACACTGTGACTGATAACAATGTTTTTCTTGATTTGCTTCGTAGTAGCGTCAATTATAACATTATTATACTATGACTGATGGCAATCGCTTTGCAATCAAGTAATTTATTTTAAACTGTAGTGCAAATATAATATGCAATTGCCTTCACAGTGTAAATTGTTTAAGAAATCTTATGATAGATTTCTATTTCCAACCGATCCTAAAAACCCCCGACATGGTAAACCAAGCACTTTGTCAAATTACCGGAAGGTTTCCTTTATGTATGAAGCTATGTAGACGTTCGTATTGGTTTATATTGATAGTTTTTAGTTATGTCTTATGACTAAAAATAAATAGTAATAATTAAAAAAATAGCTTTTAGAAGAAGAGCGTAAGCGGTAGAAAAAATGAGAAAGTGATACGTATATGTGATGGCAATGAGAGGGGTAGGGTGTGTGATGCACTCATGACATGCTGTCTTATCTCGAGCAAAGTGGTAGCGAGAGAAGTAAAGAAGCTGGATATTCGTATTATCTTTTAATTTTTTTAAACAAAAACTATGAAGCAAAAGCTGATGCGATGAGAGCCTAAATTTAGCACGAAAGAAATGTCAGCATCCCATAAAATTTCTTATGGAGCGCCGTTTCGAAGCCCGGGCAGCCAATCGGCACGCTCCCTAGCCGCGTCACACCCAACAACCGCTCGGCACGACTAAAATAAACGAGAATCTCGAATTTATTGCTCGAAAATAGAAACAAAAAGGAATCTCGAGTTTCCTGAAAACGAAAAGGAAGAGTAAAAGATTCCCAAAGGTCCAAGCCAGTTGGATCATCCCCCACAACGTAACAAAACAAACGTGGATCGTCTCCCAGCACCCGGTCCGGTGGACCTGACCTCACCGACAGCCCGACCCCACTTGAATCTACATCTCACGAGTTCACCGCACCGCGTCCACGGCCCCTCTCCCCAGACTCGATTCCACGTCAGCAGCGCGCCTACCAAGCCAGTAGAGGCGCGGGCGCACGCAGTCGTGGAGAGAGAGAGAGCAGAAAGGGACAGGGCTCGTCACGTTGCCGAGGAGAGGACAAGAGGAGAGAGTCAGAGGCAACGATGGCTGCGGCGGCGGCGAAGGTTCGGCTCCTGCCTCTGCTCGCCGTGGCGGCGGCGCTCGCGGCCGTCCTCCTCTACCGCGCGCCTTTCTCCAAGGTCCCGGGGATTCCCGACAACGACGCCAGCTCTCTCCTGCCCGGTATCCAATATCGAATCTGTGGTGGTTATGGAAAGAAATGGAGATTTAAACCATCTCGTCCCTTTCTCTCTTTGGGTTGCAGAGTTTGGGTGGCGAAGGGTGCAGCCTTCTCCCCCACGACCGCTTCTGGATCGCCAGCGAGCGCGTCGTCACGCTCGGGCGAGTCGGCCCCGCCGCAGGTTAATTAACATTTCACCTTATCGCGTTGGCCTCCTCTCCTCGACACACTGTTACTCCAGCTAAAGAGAAACGACAAGCGGATTGAGATTGCAGCGGAAAGTTTTGAGTTTTCAGAGCCCCTGATGCTGTAATCGCCGTGTGCAGTGGAGGTGAAGGGAGGACTGATCAATGCGATCGCCGTAGGGGATTACCGGAACCTCGTGCTCCGGGAGGACCACTCGTGGATTACGGGGACGCGGTTATCATGCCCGGACTGATCGATGTGTAAGCCTCTTATAACCTGCCTCGCTAACAGGAGCGGTTCCATGAATCAATGGTGTTGCAACTCCTTAGGCTTGCTCTGAAGATAATTACTGATGCGATGATTGGCTCGGATTTGTCCACTCTTTCATGGTCTCAACTCTCTCTTCAGGCACGCGCATCTTGATGAGCCTGGACGGGTCGAATGGGAGGGATTCTCCACTGGTACAAGAGCGGCTGCTGCAGGTGCACCTTCAGCTCACTCGTTCGTCTAGTTAGAATGGTTTGGTGTACGTGCACCTGTATGTCTTCAGACATGCTCACATCTTTATGACTTTTATAGCATGTGTCCGTGTCAACCAAGATCCCAGAGCAAGCTAATAAAGAGTATTCTCCTCTCAAGTTAAGCCTTGAATTCTAACATTTGATGCAGTCTTAACATATTCGGTACTCAAACAGGGGCTGTTATCTTTTTCTTCGACTTGGATTGAGCTTGAGTTAGTAGGAAGCAGGGTTTTACTGAAACGGCTTCACGGCAAGGTCCCAAAAAAAGCTATAGCGCGCTATACTATTTACCTATTTTCACGGTTTCACGGCTTTAGCGTTTGGGGTCCCAAGAAAGCTATAGCTAGCTATTTAGAACCTTGGTAGGAAGTAATCAACTATCGTCTCTCTTGTTCCATGATTCTGCAAATTCCTTCATTTCAGGTGGCATAACAACGTTAGTGGACATGCCTCTCAATAGCTTTCCTTCTACAGTTTCTGAAGAAACTCTCAAACTGAAGGTCAATGTTTCTTGGCCGTACCATTACATAACGCATGCGTGATTGCTACCAGCTTTCTCTGTAATTAACACTGACATTACGTGCTTGATTATCAGCTGGAAGCAGCTCAGGATAAACTATATGTTGATGTAGGTAAGTCACACGAGTCAATATTATGACAAACTAGGACAGTAAATTCATTCCAAACAGTAATACTGCATCTGAACTTGTTTCATGGTACGACTTTTTTTTAGTAAATTCAGGCACGCCCAGTTGTCAGCACATCTGACTTGTCTGCTATTCTCATACAGGGTTCTGGGGAGGCCTCGTGCCAGAGAACGCCTTCAACCCAAGTGCATTAGAGCGCCTACTAAAGGCAGGCGTTTTAGGGCTTAAGGTTTGTTTCTGGACTAGTAAGTAGTAACTCCAACAGGTAGCGTGTAAGAGCTGGGGTTTCTTTACACACGTTAACAGTGTCAGATACCAAGTACTCGATTCTGCTTTCTGGTTTGGAGGTTCTAGCTAGGAAATTTTAGTATTAGGACCCCACTGGTTTCATCACGTCTGGTTTGTGTTGTTGTCTCGTTCTGTTTCATTTCCTTCTCTGAACAAGCGGACACTAGAAGGAGAAATTAACTAACTGCTCTCATTTTTCTTTCTTCTAGTCTTTTATGTGCCCCTCTGGTATCAACGACTTTCCCATGACAAATTCAACTCATATTGAGGTGCGCTGCTTTGTCAATTCATTTATGTTTTCCTTTGCATTCACAAGATTTTCATAGTTTAATTCTGCTTATGGACTCCCTGAAGAGTTCTTTTTCCCGTTTTACAATGTAGGAGGGCTTAGTTACATTGGCAATGTACAAAAGGCCCTTACTTATCCATGCAGAACGCATGCCGGACGTTGAGAATGAAGAGGGGCTCGATGGTGAACTAGATCCTCGATGTTACACAACATATCTGAAGTCTAGACCACCAACATGGTAATTTGAATTATGCACTCCTTATGCCAAATGAAATTGGATGCTACTCTCTGTGAGATGGAAAGCTAGGCTTTTGGATCTTCCTTTTTTTTTTTGGAAAAATTTGGAGTACAAATTTCTGAATTATTCATCATGACTCTCTGGAAAGCATAGGTACAGTAAGTTTCTTTTTTAGAACTATAGGTACAGTCAGATGATGAGAGGTAGTGAGCCATATCTGTTATTTAAGTGTACAGTTTAGAATTATAAGATAAGCTTAACCGTATGTGCCCACACTTTATTAACTTTATGATCGCCTGACGCTATACTTAGGGAGGAAGCAGCTATTAGAGATTTGCAACGTGCCATGAAGGACACGGAGGTGGGGGGTCGGTCAGAAGGAGCTCATATTCACATTGTTCATCTCTCAGATGCGAAAACTGCCCTTGAGCTTATTAAGGTATGATGACATTATCAAATGAACATCGTGCCACTTTTCCATGATTTATCTGCTTCTTTTCACTAGAAATAAGTTCAGAAAGGAAGCCGCATGCATTTCGACCAAATGAAAGGAAATGCTAATATTCATCACTGATGAGAACTTGATACTGCCTATCTAAAACAAGCACATGTCGTTGTGCGAAATCCCTTAATATGAAATAAATTTTGTTTTCATGGTTTTCTTGGTCAGTTTCTTAGTGATAAATCTTTGCGCTTGTAGGATGCAAAACACAGTGGTGCAAGCGTTAGTATAGAAACGTGTCCTCATTACCTCGCATTTTCGGCTGAAGAAGTTCCAGATGGGGATACTCGCTTTAAGTGTGCTCCTCCTATTCGTGATGCCACTAACAGGGAGAATCTCTGGGAAGCTCTGCTTGTATGCTATTATCCTTTTCTTACCGATTCTGACCTGTTGCACCCTTCTAATCAACTGTTCTAGGCTAACTATTACATAACTGATGCTAGGATGGGCACATAGACATGTTGAGCTCAGACCATTCACCATCAGCTCCTGATCTCAAACTGATGGAGGAGCAACTTCTTAAGGGCATGGGGAGGTATATCATCTTTGCAGGTTAGTTTGCTTACCAATTTGTAAAAGCACACTGCTAACTTTCTACAAAAGTTCCTATATGATAATTAGTTTGTTATAAATTTTGGCAGTTTGTTCTCCCTGTGACGTGGTCCTATGGACAAAACTACGGCATTAGTTTAAATCAACTAGCTACATGGTGGAGTGAAAAGCCAGCAAAGCTTGCAGGGCAAAAGAACAAGGTAATGGGATAATATTGTTCTATTCTATTTCTTAACCAGAAAAACTAACGAGTTGAACTGTGCCGTCTGTGCGCAAGAGAAATCTGGTACTATTTGCTAAAGTGTAATTCATTTGTGGTTTTGTTCACATTTTTTCGAGTTGTTGAGCCATTGTTCAAAGCTCAGTTGCTGATGACAATTCTTGGCCACAAAGCTACTAATTTTCATCAAGAACATGAATTTGGTGTCCAGGGGAACCGGCATTCCCGTTACCCATTTCAACGTGACGCAATGCTTCAAAAATTCCAACAAAAAATCACGGATGTAGTTCACATAGATTTATGTGAACATGCGAAATTTCAATTTCATCTCTGGTATCAAGAGCCAGAAAAGACAAGCCGTCAAGCATGCACTGTTCATATGCGATAGAAGTATTGCTTGTCTTTTTTTTTGTTTCTTGATACCAAATAATTTATATCTTGGAATAATCATAATGTATTCATCTTCTTTTTTGAAACAAGATATTGTTTCCATTTAAATTTCCTTAAACTTTACATATACAAGTTCTTCTCGTTTTCTGTAAATACCATTCTGGTAGCTTACTTGATACTACACAAACTCCAAAAGTAATGTTGATTGCATGACCGAAATAATACTTCTCAAGTGTAGCACTGACTTGTGTAGGGGGCTATTCTACCGGGATACCATGCTGATATTGTAGTATGGAAACCTGAAGCGCAATTCCATCTCGATGACAGCCATGCTATATACCATAAGCATCCGGTTCGCTTTCCACCTCGAATTTTAACCGTTTACCATTTGAATTGTTGTGTCCTGCTATGGAATGTAGATTGTGCTTTGTAGAGGTTCTTGCTTATGTGATTTTGACTTGTTGACCAAACCCCCTTCATGTTTTGCAGAACATTTCTGCGTATTTAGGAAGACAGGTTTCCGGCAAGGTCCTATCGACCTTTGTGAGAGGACATCTTGTGTTCGCTGAAGACAAACATGCAAAGGCTGCCTGTGGCGTGACAATCCTCGCCAAGTAAAATGCAGGTGCTCTGATATGTCGTCTTAGATCATTAGCTCGTTGCATATAAATAACAAAAAAAAATGCCGTTAATGACATGACAAGCTAGTAATCCATATGCCTTGATTGTCTTGTTGTGTCTCAGGTGGATGCGGAGCGACCGTAGTTGATTGGTAGCGTGTATCATCGTGTGCGCTAAGTTGACCTGTAGAATTGTGCTTTGAAATCAAGGGCAAGGAGCTAAGAGGGGATCTTACGTTTACCCTCCATGACGGCGCGTCCCTCGCCGTGGCCGCCAGCCATGGGTGGGCGACGCCGCGGGGCACAAGGAACCTAGCCCGCCGGGGCTTGGCGCCTGCGGAGACTGGGCGACAGCTCACCATGAAGAGCCCGGCCGCGCGTCTCCTCCCTTCCTCTTGGGCGGCGCTTGACGCCTCTTCCCTGACCAGAGGACCCACTAGGCCTTGGCCAGATATCAATCTCAGCACAGCAAAATGGAGCAATCCGAGGCTACCCGTTTGGGCGCCCCTTTGATGCCAAAAGGGTAGGACGATTGTTGGAGTCATTTTGCTCTTCCACAGACACATATAGATCAAAAAAATGCAATTATACTTTGAAAGAATAATTATACCTCTCATCTGTACTCATAAGTTAGCTATTTCCTTAAAAGGTATTCTAGCCATTTATACATGTCCAAGAGTCTATAAACACCCAATGTATCTCTTATTTAGAGGGAGAGCTCTCATGAGTAATAAAAAATATATTCAAACTGGTGAGCTTTTAGGGACTTTCTCTCCAGAGGTAACCTCCGTTAGCTTACCGATAGAAGTAGGACGGTCCTCTCAGACCTCCAAATCTGTATAGATGCCTCGTTCTGAGACACCTCTCTCTGATATACCCGTTTGATTGATTGAAAAGCCTCTCCTGCAAACTTTGCTAAGCAATCGATCTTCATGCGGAGGTAATATGGAGTAATGGCAGGGGGAGAGGGAGAGCGAGCGCTTGTGGAGTGAAATCTTCAGCTGTTTTGCTTTTAAGGGATTTTTCTTATTGGTGCGGATTTTAACTTTTAGCTGAAAATAAATAGTAATGATTGAAAGAAGTGATTTTTAGAAGAAGAGCATGAGCGGTGAAGAAAATGAGAAATAGATATGTTCGCGAGACAGAAGCGAGAGGAGTGGGATGCATGAGACACCTGTAACCCTTTGTCTTATCTTCGAAGTAAGATATGAGTAAGAGAAGTAGAAAATTTGTTTTGAAAAGCCGGATGTTTATATTGTCTTATGTCTTCTCCAAACCAACATAGGTTGCTCCGGTGGATATAAAAGGGCTGCCTTCGGTAGGACTTCCAGCATGCTTTGACTTGTACGTGCTACAGTAACTATTTTTCAAACAATACGTTTTTTCAAGGCGGGATCAACATGAAGATTGTAGTAAATATATACTGAATTTAGATGTACCCGTCAAAATTAAATGTGACTATTTTTCTATCTCTCGTAAACCATCGAATTTAAAAATTTAAGCCATAATCCAAAAAACAACACATTCAAGAATTAGGTGAAGCCCACCAACATTATGCCCAGCCCATAGACATAATACTAACCATAACGGTCTAGCCCAGGGATATAATTCGCACGAGTGTCCGGCCAAGCGACGTAATTCCTACGAACGTCTGGACCACAAAAGTCCAGCCCAGGGATGTCGAAGTAGTTAGCAGCAGCCTTAACATACTTTTAAGGCTTTTTTTTATTACAATGAAGATGCACGCACACCACACGCAAGTACGTCTCTTTATCATAAATCTAAAAACATGGAGTTTGGATACAAATATATGATTTTACAAAATTTCTACTGAAACATATTCATGTATGTGTAAAAATGGATACTAGGATCTAAACATTAATGGATGGAGAGGTACACCCACAATTCCATCACCACATAGACACCAACATTCAGTTGTTGCTGCACCATGTCATATAACAGTAAGCCAGTAACCTGAATGGTTTGTCATTCAGTTGGACAATTCAAGTGCTTCAAATCTGTTGGCAACAATGTGCTCTATAATAATTATAAATAAAGGGAAGGCATAATGTTTGCAAGCTGGTAGCGTTGTAGCTTTGTCTTCAAAATGCACGTGGTGGCAGCCGAAGCTCTGCAGTGCTTGCCTCCGTCGGCTCGGTGAGGTGCCCCTGAACTGAACATTAGACTTTGGGCCGCTGAGACGGAGAACCTTGGGGCCGGCCGGCACATCGCACGCTCACTCAACTCAACTACGCTCCACGCCTGCTGAAATCGATTCCCGCCCATGAGCGGAGCCGGGAGCACAACGCGTAGCGCCGTCCACCGCGCCGCCAATCGATCGCACTCCCGGACTGCCGCCGGCCGGCCCACTCGCTCCCGGTGTCGCATCTGTTGAAGTATAAGTAAATTATTCGTTTTGTTCATCAGCTTAATCTTTTAGATAAATTAATTGGTACATACAACTCAATATGGTATTAGAGCCAAAAAAATCTTAAATTCAAGATTCAATTGACGGAATTAAAAAAATAATTACAACATACTTTTATTCCGCGTCCCACCGCCGCTCACCCAGACCAAACGTACCTATGGACCCATCGGCCAGGGAGAAGGAAACTGCAATCATCATCGTCATCTAGCATGTCGGCAGTTTGTATGTAGGTGCATATGCGTGTATGATTAATCGTCACTGCTGCTGTTGAATTGTGATGCATGGTTAACTATAACGTCTTGGGATCTAATCGGTTTAAATCTAATTTTATTATAGATAAATCAGCATACGTAACAACCTTCTTACGCTTTCGTCCTTACTTCACGCAAAACAGTTAACCAGAGGTTATTACCAATGGTGCCTATAAGTTTATATGTTGATACTTCACATGCTAAACTAGCAATATGAGACTAATTCACACTCTCATTTAGACACACATATGGACTATCAAAGTCCTAACTTCACATAGACTAGGTGTCACATTAACGCTTTTACCTAGCCGTTCAGAACTGCCCGTATGACCAGCCATCTACAGCCTCCTTAAATCTTTGATTCACGCTTGCCCAGTTACCTTCGCTGGTTATCTGATTGACCTCATGACTGGGCTTCATTAAGCTTATGCAATAGGCTTTTTCACTGCTTTAGTGTGACACAGATACATTATTGTATAAAATGACCCTCCAGTACATGATTTTCCCTTGCTTCACATGGATAATTCGACAAACATCTCATGTTACCTTATGGCTTGTGATATAACTGAGAGAATGAGTAGACAAGCTCACATACCATAGATTTCAACCTTCTTCACTAACATTGTATCAGCAAATAAGGTGCCTAACACTGCCAACAAGACCTGGAGGATCGGTCAGAATCATACTTAAGGAAGACAGTAGACTATCAGAATGGTGAAACCCCCACAAGCCAAGAACACGAGAAGGGGAAAAAAACGATCAGGCGACTACATGACCATTTTAGCTCTAGTTCTGAGGAGAAAAAAACCCAAGAGGGAAAAATTAAGGTCCTTGAATTAGTCTTTGCAGTTCACTCTGCTCGTCCAATGTTTCCATGAGAAGAGGGGGTGCATACTGCGCACTCCCCTGATGCTCCTCAGCATCCTGACAGAACGAAAGGATTATGGTGTCGATTGACATCTCAACGACTGCAAAGAAAAGCTTGGCAACCATATAACCAAGGCCCCATGATACCTACAGCATCATCAGAATGCAGTCAATTTAGGTCTTACCAATGGAAATGGCTTTTGTCAAATATCAGAACTACAATGACAGTGATGAAATGCTCACCAGAACAGGAACCAGTGGAGACGATATCTTGTGTGCAGACTTGTACTTGTGAGTGTCTAACATAAGAAACGCAAAAAGCGCACAGAATAAGCTCACACTTGTCTTCATCGCCGATATGCGGCCTCGCTCTTCCGAGGTTGTAGGACTCCCTTCGCTTTCCCGATGTGGACTCATCTTAAATCGGCGCTCTGAGCCCTCCGTGATGCCCTCGCACACGTCCGTGGTTCGCCAAGAGCACTCTCTTGACGGGGTGATGCTACTGTTGATGCCTTTACGCTCGAGCTCTGCTTGCCCAGCGTCGCTTGGACTCTCTCCGCATTCTTTGCCGGGCGTTCTGTCCGTCTTTGCTGGATATACGTCTTGACTTGGAGTTTCAATGGGTCACGAGTTCCTTACTGCGCCGTCCTGAGTTCGAGCAAAGGCGTGCTCGGCTTCTTGCACGCCACCCTCGTGTCACTCTCACGGAGGCTCTCACCGAGATACGCGCGAGGAGACTCGCCCAGTGGTGCTGATGCGATGCCACTCCTCTCTGTGCTCGCCGCTCGTCTACTGCTACATCGCTTTCTTTCGGTGCCACAGTGGTGGTGGCCGCCGCCGTACAGTTTCCCCAGGAAGAGGATAACATCTCCAATGACGTTAACTTTTCCAATGTGCAGTATGTTATTCATTATTAAACCAGTTGCGAGCACAGAAGCTTCGAAGAACCCTCTCCCGGTAATGGCAATCTGCAACAGCAAAAGAAAGATATAAATCCTTATCAATTTAATAAGACTACAGGAGAACAATGCAACATGGTTACATGGATAGCAGGTTTTCACATGCCAGAACTGCCAAGCCTAAATAGGACTGCTGCTCAAAAGTAGCAACTTTTTTCTCGAACGCGCATGAGAACTACGCATCATTATATTAAGAAGAATAGATGAGTCTTAGAAGACTCGTACAATCCTCACCAAATAGGTGAGACTAAAAACACAGGGTCGAGGACAACACTAAACAAACGTCCACCGACCCAACCCCTACACACCCCTATGGTCAAATGGTACAAAGGCCTTTGGCCCCGCCAAAGTAGCAACTTACAAATGATACCGCATTAGAAGTATGTTCTATCAAATGGGTTTCTACAACTGCCCTTTTTTTAAAAAAATAATTATTGATCAAGTATATGAGAAGCAAAGGCAATTAAATTCAGAACTATCAGGTCGAGTGTAACACTCTAGGGTCTAAACTGGCTTAGACCTAACCCCATTTTGGATAAATCATGCACACGTAACACCCTGCTTGTGCTTTCGTCCTCACTTCACACAAAACGGTTAACCGGAGGTTATTACCAATGATGCCTATAGGTTTATATGTTAGTGTTTTTTATGCTAAACTAGTAAGATAGGACTAATCTACATCCTCATATGCACACATACATAAGCCTAATTTTACATGGACCGAGGTGTCACATCAAGTGTGGTGATTGAACCAACCTCAAGTAGTAGTGTGGTACAAAATAAGGACCTCACAATCCAAATGACATTGTGTCCTCACCACAAACACAAAGTGGACAAAATGATTGGTTTCAGGACGGGAATAATTGGTATGAACAATAAATCTTTATACTTACCATTATATAGGCATTTCGATTTACTGACTTGAGGGTCCAGTCTGTGCAGCCCAGGCAGCATTGAGATGAGGACGATGTCATTTTCCCGAAGCAGCCTTCCCGAGCAGAATCAACTAGCTTCAACTTGCGGCGGAGGCATTCTAGTATAAACCGCACCCACTCAACAACAGACACAACAAGTGAACCTAGAGCAACAGATCCAAGGCTGTAATGCAACAGCCGCTTCAGAGAAGAGACAACGGTAACAAATGGTATGTCATGCTGCATCGGAATAGCTTGAATTGTCAGTGGAAGGGGAATAAACTCATAATTTAATACGGAGTAGATTTTAAGTCATATTTCGTTATAGTTAAACTTCTGACTTTAAGTGCTTACTGATATTTCACCACATGCCCAGTAGTATGAAGCAACTGATCCAGCAATCACCGTTGAAGAGCATGCAATAAAGAATTGAGTCGCCCAGTAACAGCCAAATAAGTGGAAAAGAATGGCAATGCCAATATGAGGGGTGTAATGGATGCTGTACCCACAACAGTTGTCACAGTTTACTTTGCCCAATTTTAGATCATATGAACAACAATCTGTATTGCAGTCATTTCGGAGAACTTGACCAGAGCTGAAGAGATGGAGTGTAGCAGAAAACCAGAACATATAAAAGATAGCAAGGACAAAGTATGGCACAACTGGGAAAATTATTAGTGCCTGAACTTCACCAATGACCTTTGCAGCAACCTGGAAATAATTTATCGAGGTTAATGCATATAAACTATTAGCTACTATCACAATAGAGGTAGCATTGATGCCACGTGCTTTTGTAACCAAGCCACTGCTTATCTAATGTATAAATAGTGAGCTAGTCAAGCTTGTCCATCCAATGATATGCTTACCTTCAAGACAGATGTGGCTATCAGTATACGCCGAATAATAGCTATTGAGGACAGAAAAGCAATGACCATTATTGCTGTCATCAGCACTGTAGCAGCACGAAGGTGGCTAATTTCCTGGTAAGACGATGAATGATCAAAAAACAAGCACCTGGTTCTTGTAAAAACTTGAATCAATTGGAGGCACTTACCCGCCCGCTTATGTGGACATACGGATCGCTTTCACCAATTACAACTGTTAAGGGATCATTGCCTATCCAGCCAGCTGAATGTATAATGTAGCTGGTTAGGAGTAATGTCACATGAATCGGATATATGTAACATGTCAAATGACATACAATGGAGTTTTCTTTGTCAATAGATACTCAGGAGTTAGAACTTGGAATAGTAAACTGTACCTTTAATGTAACAAAACATAGTAACAGATATTACGAGGGCATTGAAGAGTGCTACTGTTATCCATGTCATGGCAGCAACAAAATAACGAATCATAAGCAACCAGATCACTGACAAGAAAAGAGGAACGATTCCGCCACAAACAATTAACACAGGCCAGGACTTCCCAATGTCTGCAACATATCTCTGCAAACAGACGAAAAAGAAATTAATATCTTAAAATACATAATGGGTCTCAGATGCTATATAGATTAGTTGCATCATGAATTTCTTTAAATACAACAACAACAAGGCCTTTTGTCCCTAATAAGTTGTGATAGATTAGAAATGAAATCTCCTCAAGGTCAAAGATACGAAAGCCTTCTAATAAAACCTACAAGATAAAACCTTGAGTCTGCATCCTGCCATTTGAGCAGAGAGTCTAAAACACTACCCCTAAACCTTCTTCTTATGCTATGGTTCCGATACGTAGATCGTTAACTTCCATACGCTCCAATCCAAAGCTAATTCTTTAGATATATTCTAATCCCTCAAGTCTCTTTTAATTGCTTCCTCCCACATCAGTCTTGGTTGACATCTGCCTCATCTTGCATTTTCGGTACATCTTAAAATACAACGAATTTCTTTAAATACAACGAAATAATTATTAATGTTGTGGAGGCTCAACCTACATAGCCGCTACCAAGTAGCAACCTCTTTCAGAACACTCATCAGTGTGGGAATATTGGAATATTTTTTTAAGGACGAATAATATTACAGAATGCAGTATAATGCACATTCAGAATTAACTGTGGGAGTAACCAGAGCCATCTGTCACTTAATTTAAGTATAAATAAGAAATTTTGTGACAGTTAAGTCAATAAAATGGTGCCAGGAAGTTTACAAACCTTCAAGACCGAAGACCTAGAATCAATAGCCTTGTGGATTGTTTTATCTATAAGAATATTTTCGTCGATGCTGACACCACCCATCTGCTGCCAATGCTTCAAAGAGACATTGGATGCCCGGGCAATAAATTGGCAACTCCAATAGACTGGAAAGAAGATTTTGAATTAGTAATCTCATTGCAAAATTTTTCTACATAAGTAAAGCCATTCTGTTACTCCATGTTTACATAAAGGTGTAATGAAATGAAATGGCTCAGAATGAAGATTACCGACTTACCATTTACACTTGGAAATATGACAGGGTAGCATGGACCCTGCAGCTGAAGAGAACTGTTTTTCATATCTGGTGTGAGAGACTCAAAATAATCATAGTCCCTGTTGATCCAATCATCAACGGAGAGGTGTATGTCCCCTTCTGGATAATCACAAACAAAGTTCAATCCATCTACTCTTGGGGTGGGGCATTCCATCAGGCAGATGGCTTTGGCATCGGCCAAGTTAACCTTGCTGCTCTTAAGTCCACTTTGGTAGACCTGGTTCGGGTTCATCCAATATCTAACATTGAGCTCATGCAAATTCGGGTCACCGTGCCTGTCGCCACAGATGTTCCCTTTGTAGTCCAGTCCGTAGGTCAGCCTGCATGATTAAGCAAAGGATGTCATTTCTGTTCATTTAAACTAAATGCAGAATTTGCTAATAGTAAGATCATTCCTCATGTAATACCCGTGGGAAAGGAATGAGATAAAGCCAACCAGGCAAGAGAAAGGGCAAGAAGGAGGGCCATACACTTTCATTACTCAGGATATTATACCTTGTAGGCGGTTATACAATCGAGAACAGTGACGTGCCTGACTATTCTCATATAACCGGGTATGTGGGAAGTAATCGCCAGTGCCATTACCAAAATTTGCTATATCACAATTGCCATTGCAATAACTTGCTATATCACAATTACTATTGCCATAATTTGTTATATCACAGTTGACATTGCCATAACTTGCTATATCACAACTTTCATTGCCGTAACTTGTTAGATAACAATTATCCTTATTTCCATGGTTCCGATTCTTCTATATCCGATCAGTATCAGTGGTTATTGTTAAGGATATAGAGTTGTATTAGGATATAGAGTTTGTATTCTATTCCATATATGCTTTATCTCTATATGTCATATCTCTTTGTACTTTCCTATATATATGACCCCTTAGGCCTCATATCAATATACATATAATATTCATAATATGGTATCAGAGTAAATGTTCAAACCTCTCAAACCCTAACCTCCACGCGTTTTCCGCTGCCCCCGGGAGGATCGATCTCTACTCCCGGGGGCGGCCACCTCATCTACCAGGTCTCGGCCTCTTCAAGCTTGATCTGACATTCTCCGCTTGCGCTTGGTGTGCGGCGGCCTCCTCCGCTGTCGCCAACGTCGGCCGCCTTGCCAGCCTCCACCGCGCCGGATCCAGACCTCTCCACGTCAGATCCGGCTCGATGCCGCTTGGAGGCTCTCTCGCCCAGATCCTCGTTTGTTGGCCTCAACGAGCCCGGTCGTGCGCTCTCTCTGCGTTGCTCCTGGCCGCCGGAACCGTCGCTCGCCCGGCCTTCTGCTCGGAGGCCGCAGCCGAACCTTCCGCCCCAACCGGCTGCCGATGTCTCTGGATCAGCCGCTCGCCGCTGGCCTCTGGATCAGCCGCCATCGTTGGCCTCCGCCCCAGCCGGCTGCCGACGCCTCTGGATCCGCCGCCGCCGAAGGCTGCTGCTGCCTCTCCACATCCGGATCTTGCACCGCTGGCCGGAGAAGCCTCTTGTGCACTGCGCCGCCGCCGTCTCGGGTTTTGATCTACTTTATGAGCTGCCACCATACTTTATGGGCTACTGTACGACCTCGGATGGAGATCTTCTACTTTCGACACAATTTTCAAGAGCCGCATGCTACGACGACGTTCACAAGACTTGGATTTTAGATTTTTTTTATTTTAATGTCAACTCTTTCAAATGCAATGCTATTGCATACGCTTTACATTTGAGGGGAGGGTGTTAAGGATATAGAGTTGTATTAGAATATAGAGTTTGTATTCTATTCCATATATGCCTTATCTCTATATGGTATATCCCTTTGTACTCTCCTATATATATGGTCTCTTAGGCCTCATATCAACATACACACAATATTCAAAATAGTTATAATAATATAATATCATTGCAATTAACCTGTGTCAATTATTTGCTTGCATTATTTGTCCTTGCTCACCGTGTTGTGACCATTGTTGGGTACTTACTGAGATTTTCAAATCTCACGCTTGCTCTTTTCATTCTCAGGTAAAAGGTCAGTGGAATGATAGCATCATGCATGGGTGGGAGCACTAGAGTTTTTAGCACCGTAGCTTGCCACTATTTTGTTATTTCATCTGTTCTTCACTTGGTTAAAAATGGACCGGTCTCATGTTTCAAACATTATTTAGCTCCTGCTGGTTCCCTAATAAAGTACTTTTTAAGTTTTAATTTCTTTGCGATTTCTATTGCTGCTTTTATTATTTATTCTTTATTTTAGTGATGACGTTCCATAGTAGTATCTCATATTAGTATATGAGGTGCTACAGTATTGGAGTAGTAGTAGCAATTAGTGGTGACTAGAAGATGGTTGTGCATGCATGTGTGTCTGCACAGAAGCGATTAGGTAGAAGGATTAATTAGTAAAGTTAATTAGCATGAATAACTAATTGTTATACACGTTTTGTTAGATGAAGTGATCAATTAGCAAATGATTAATTACTATAGATGGTTAAATTAATGTAAGATTAATTAGTATAACTAATTGACGAGAGAGATTAAGCGTGTACGAATAAGATTTATTCGCAAATATAGATGACGCGATCCTTAAATTATGGTCGTTTGGGCATCGAGGCATCGGAAAGGATCCAGAGAGGGAAAGGTTATTGGTATCAGATTTGCGTGTAGGAACGTTCGGTTGTCTTTCACGTAGAACCTACACCGGTTGCATGCTTATGTGAATTGCAATGTTGAGTTGAGAGTTTGAATGATGCTTACAAGTGGGGGTCCTGGTTGAATGATGCCTTACTTTAATTATTTCTTATAACAACGTTGAATTTATATTGTTCTTCGCTTAAGATATGTTGATGAAAGCAAGATTTGAGGTAAAATGTTGAATACCTCAAATTGTTTATTATGATGGAAGTAAATGACTACATTGCATTGCATAAGGAGCATTGATAATTCATATTGGTGCAATTGCATGAGGAGCATTCATGATTCATATTGGTGCAATGAGACCCTGTAGAAAAAAGGACATGAGACCTGTATGAAAAAGGACAGACCAAAAGTGTGTCATCGACGGGTGAACACCTAGTTATACTGGTATATGCAGAAGAAGACACTGAGTTTGTGTAACGCCCTGGGATTCAAACCAGCTTAGGCCTAACCCCATTATAAATAAGCTACGCACACGTAACAACCTGCTTGCGGTTTCGTTCTCGCTTCGTGCAAAACGGTTAACCGGAGATTATTACCAATAGTGTCTATAGGTTTATATGTTAGTCTCTCATGCTAAACTAGCAATATGAGACTAATCCACACCTCATGTAGACACACACATGGGCCATCATGGGCCTATTTCACACGGGCGAGGTGTCACAGTTTGAGCATTGCATCCATGGGAGAGATGGGCATGTGCATACACATTTGCATCGTGACAGAGGAAAAGTTGCAAATGCATGAGGAATGGATGATGAAAATAAGTGGTTAATGTGTCTGTGATGGAATAAATTATATGCGCATATGTTGTTTACTGTTTTACTTTGTGCTTGTTGAGTTTTCGTATTTACCATTGCTTTGTTGTTGTTTTTTTAGATGACTATTGAAGGCGACATGTACGGGCGAGATTAGCACAGTTATTCCACGTACAACAATCATTTACATATCACCTTTAGTCGACATGTTTAAACTTTGATGACATGACAGATAGTTAGTATTAAAAATGTCACAACAATAATTATTTAGCATTGTATAGCATGAGTACTTTTTGGTGATTAGCGAATTCATACCTTTGCTGCGCTTAGTGTCAAGTATTTGTCTTCTGCCGTATAATTGTTATTTTACCAAGAGAGTTGCTACCAAGACTAGCGGCAAAAATTAAAATTGTTAGTATCATAGAGTAAGTGGCAGCACTTTAGGCTCAAGGGATGGACTGATGTGTTACACCTCATAAGGGCTGGTTGACCAAACACTACCTAACAGACCATTGAACTTTCGGCCAAGTCTTCTTAATTAATCTAGTTGGAGCTCAAGAGCAACCAAAGAGACATCAACATCAATCAACAATCGGTTCCACAGAGAAAGTAAATTAACTGTGGACAACTTAAAACACCAAGTCACTAAGATGACCCACAAAATTCCACCCCTGGACCTCAATTGTAGCTGGTTGATCAAAATTGTAGAGTGGTAGTAAAATCATAGCTATGTACAAGTTGCAAGAATACTCAAGAAGATCCACAAGACTGAGTTTTACCCCTAAAAACAATTTATTTATTTTTTAATGTCAGGAATGTATTGTGGTTTCTAAGAGCATATAGCCACAAAGTGTCATCTGCTTTTAGCCCAGAGAGCACAATCCCTTTAGCTGTGTTGCAAGGGTTTTAGGTATGGATACAATTCTGAGGACCACTTGAAACACATCGGTTTCTAATTTTAGTTTATTTTGGTTTATTTTGACTTTTTTTCTTTTTTCCTTATTAATGCAAGTCCGTGACTATATAACAGTTTTTTTCAATTTTTTCTCATGTTATCTCACAAAAAACTAATAGCCGCTCGAGTGCAATTTTAACAGAAACAAGCATTTTCCCCAACTACTTTGGAGATAGAAGACAGTGAGGATGAAAACGCAAAAGGATGAAGAGTTGAGCAAGATCCACGCGAAAAAGTAGCCAACGAAAATGCCAAGAGTATGCGTTAGGTACCCAAGTAATCCCACAAGAAACACTTGGAAAACACCCTTCTTGAAAGATGAGTACCTCAAAAACAGCTAGAAATGCACAGCAGAGGTCTTTGTTGTGGCACCTTACCACATTGGGCGCCCAAACCCAGCCACAAGAAACCGAAATTAAGCAACACGCGCAGCACAGACGGACGAATCTTAACATGTCAAAGTGGTTGGGTGGGTCAGGGTCCCCTCACCTGAGCGGGTTGCCCTGGTTGAATCCGAAGCTGGAGTTGACGATCATGGCGACCCAGAACGCGGCGAAGAGCACCAGGAACACCAAATCGCGGCACCTGCGGTTGTGCCTTATAATGGCGCCGCCGCCAGCTCCCAGCTCATCTTCTCCGCCGCTGCCGCCACCGGCCGCCGACGGGTACCGCCCAATGATGGCGCCGAGGGGGCCTCCCATCTTGCCTCCTCCCCTCCTCCTAGCGTGCAGTGCTAGCTTCCGCCGATGCTCTCTTCTTGCTTGCTCTCTCGGTTCGATTCGATTCGATTTGAGCGTGGTGGGATAGGTGGTTTCCGCGTGGGCTAGCGGGCGAGTGATCTGTGGGTGGAGGCGGGGAGTGTGGAAGCAGGGGAGGGGAGTGATGGCTTTTCCCGCTGCTCTGCTCGTGCTCGTGAAAAGCGGAGCAGCGACAGCAGGAGCAAAGCCTTTTGGTCTGCTGCTCCGTACGATGGCGCAACCAAATGCACTGGCGGCACAGTGAATGCAGATCCTCTACTGTTGCTAGTAACCGTTACTAATCAATGGGTTCATTTAACCACGGTCAACGGAGTACGAATACTGGCTACTGAGGAGTAGAACTGATGTACGCAGTACACGCTTAATGCTTTTGCCACAGATGTACGGCAGCAAGTAGCTGCGCAAAGAAAGTCATGGCATTTTGGGTAGAACTGTACAAGTCTATGTCTGAATTTTACTGCGTGTTTCCACGAACATAACTAGTTCGGATCGCTTTATTCGGTGAGCATGTTACTTTACCGTGTGCCGTCGTTGCTGTCCGGAGCATGTTAGGGGGTCGCAGCGAAGGCACACCGGACGTAAAAGGTTTCAGCGGAATAATAAGAAGGCAGCCACAGGCTACATCTTCTTTCGGCCTTTACCAGACTGGAAGAATTGTTTTGACTTGACAGACTTAAAAATACAAATTGGCGATAATTGTCCCATATTCTCTCACCCCGACACTTATGTACATATAACTAAAACTAATATGAACATTGGCCTTCTTCACTTCTTTCGCTCTTGCTTACTTGCACGAGATAAGGCCATCACACACACCACTTCTTTCGCTCGGTGGCTTCGTTGGCCAAGGCACGCGAGAAGCAGGCAGTCAACGTGGACCACACGCATTATTTCCTTTGCTTCAACTATCTTGCAAGTTTCGAAGAAGACTTAGAATACGCGGTTTTCTATAGTTTTCGATAACTAGACAACACGATCTCGAACAACCGCCCCCTCCTCACGCCCTTGTCCTCTCGATGCCCCACCTCCTTCCCTCACATTACCACGTATAACTAGACAACACGATTGATGCCCGACGCCTTGTCCTCTCGATTCCCACCTCCTTCCCATTACCCAGAGTTGATGCGAGGCTAAAGCTAGTGCCTAAAGCTAGCCCGACGAGGCATAAGGGCGACGAAGTCCGGCAAGCGACGGAGTGGCTAGCTTGATCGTCGCACGAGGAGGCAGCACAAGCGCAACGGCATGGCCCAGCGAGGTGGGCGTCATATGGCGGGAATCCACAGCATGCATGGGTGGAGTTTGTAGGCGAAGTCGTGGATGCGAGACTACGGCAAAGCGAAACGGTGAAGGTCGGCTCACAAGAGATGACATGTGCGTATTGAGTTGCATGCGCCAGTCATTTCACCCAAAAGGCTAAGTTGATGAGAAAAAGTAGCCAATTCACTTATATTTTAACACTCTCCCTCATGTGTAGGCTCTCTCAGGTCTAAGTCATGAAATAGAAGTGAGTTGTAATTATTATTTTTAATTACATAAACCGGATCTCAAACTTAAGATCTCTTAACTTTAATACCATAGGTTCTCATGTTATAATCTATTCTATCTTAATCTTCATCTGTCCGTGTTTCAATTCTCTCGTTTTTATCGTTCTTCTTGATCAATGTGTTGGAAGTTTGATTTTCTCGTAATGCCTGCCTGAGAAGAAGGGTTAGAGCCGATCGAGCAGATCGTAGCCGGCGCTTCGGTCCTCGATATCGATTCCTATGACTGACATGCTGTTTGCTAGCCTCCCTCATTCGCATTTAGACAAGTATATATGGGTGCAACTTTAAATGCATGGCTCATCACTTGTTACTTGGGAAATGCAAAAAAAAAAATGGCGTTACTTGTTATGCATATAAATGTCTGCATCACTTGGTACTAAATTCGAGAAAGGATTGATGGTGATGGAGAGATTTAGATATATTATTTTTGGCTTTTAATTCTTCATAAATTAAAAAGTTAAACATCAAAATAGGATGATCTCTTGAAATAGATTCTCCAAATAGCTTCTCATTTCTAAAACTGTGTATGTCATTCATATTAGCATTTTCACCGTTCACTGTCGTATCAAAAAGTATATATAAAAACTATCAGCTATAGTCTAAAAAAAACACCCCTTTAACGGGCAAGTTTCTTCTCTCAACTACAAATCTGTTCTATCAAGTCTAATGTTTTGTAAACTTGATTGCAGCGTAGGATTTGCTATTGTAGTCTACAGATTCTAGACACTAAGCTTTGATATAACTGAAACTATGGTTCTGTTACGCACTCATATGCTTTGACGGGCTTTTTAATCATCTATACAAGGGAACTCGATTTTTTCTTCCAGATATAGTATGTGTGATATCATTTTTAAATCTGTTGGAACACACAAACACTGGACTAGTTTCTACACATACGAGACAAGGAAGCATCCTTTTGACTCGAGGCTGGGCTCGTGAGCAAAATTTGTTAGATCTCTTTCAAAACGCTTGTCACCATCGTTGCGTCTCCAGAGCTAATCAAGCCAACCAGCTAGTGACTGGAGAGAGAAATCTTCCTACAAGTATCCACAATGCATGAGACGAGCATGTGTTAGCGTGTTAGGTATAGGCCATGTTTAATTCGGTTTTTAATGGCTTTTTATCTCATTATTTTGAAATGTAGCTAATGATTTTTATCTGTATTTTTCAAAACGTCAGTACACTATGAAAACGCCGATATAGAAAGCGTACACAATCTTAGACTCGAAAAATCGTTTGAAGAACCCATTTCAAAAAGTTGCCCTATTTGTTTTGATTTTCAAAGAAGCTAAAAGGCAAAGGATCAGAAGAACATGATTTTTGGGTGAAATAACATTGTGAGGATTGTTAGTTTTTATAAGACATTCAATTAAAAAATGAATAAAAAGAGAAATAAAATTAAAAAAACACCGTTATATTTCTATGGATAATACAAAGAAAAAAGAAAAAAAAAATCGTTAAGAAGTTAACATATTTCAAACGTCTTTTAATTTCTGAAAGGGCCATAAATAGATCTTGATCATATACTACATAAGTATGTACTCATTAGGTGCAGTATGGACATTTACGTTACTCACTGCGTCCTTTTCTTTTGGGCTGTGGCTTAATGATTCTTTGTTCTAATGTGAGTGCTCGTGCGAACGGATTGAAAGTCGATAAATCAATAAGCCGCTTCTAAAATGATATCCCGATAAACGGTATCGAGATAATAGTGAAGAAGCTGTTCTATTTATTTATTAAAAAGTTATAAATCATAAGTTGAAATAAGTCGAAAGAACATGGCATTTGGAGAGGAAAACACGATGGATGGACGTTCGTGTGCCCCGAGTTGTCGAGCCTCATCCAGGGAGACGCCGCGCTACTGGAGACTTTGTGCTACTACTGGAGAACAGGAGAAGGAAGGAAGGAAGGAAGAGGAGGAGACGCCGCGCGGCGCGGGTGGCAGCCAATTCTGGACCTGGACGTGCGGTTTTCCAGCTTCCGAGGCCACGAACCGCGGGGCACTAGAAAATAGTACAAAGAGATGCACCGTCTTGCCGGCCGAACCACCAAATTCCCACCGTGCGGTGCCGCCCTCGCACGGGGGTGAGCAGAGCACCTCCCGTGCCGCGGTTGAAGGATCATGGCGGGTCCAGCGGTGGCCGTGCTCCTCTCGGCCAGCACGCTGCTCTGCATGTACCTCCTCGTCCTCCCCGACACGGGCACCCCGCCGGCCCCCGTCCACGCCGCCAACCGCCGCTCCGGCCGCCATCACCACGTCCCCTTGGGCGAGCACGAGGTGCTGCTCCACGCCAGCCAGCAGCACGGCCTCCCGGACCTCAAGACCTTCCACGACCGGCTCCCCGACTTGGACCGGTATGTACGCCACACGCGCGCACGAGCTATGCCTACAAAAGGCCGTGGTCTTCGCGTGCCAAACGCTTGATTTCTCGCGCGTCAAATGTATGTATGCAAGGTACTTTGGGTCGGACGGGGCGCTGAGCGTGAGGGAGCGGCTCGTGTACCTGTTCGCGATGCTCGACCGGTCTCCCAAGGACGGCGGCATCAGCAACGCCGAGCTGGAGTCGTGGCTGCACCGGCTGGCGGCGGAACGTCTCGGGGCCCTCACGCGGCGGGAGATGGAGAAGCACGACAAGGACGGGGACGGCGCCGTCACGCTGCACGAGTACCTGGGCGTCGATCCCGATCAGGGCATAGGTCTGTCCAACGTTTGCAGTTAATTAGTAGGTAATGCCGAATTGATGTCCTTGTGTGCTGCTAATAATTTACCGGTTTGCAAGATTGGAGCAACACGGAGCACAGCAAACCGGGTTGGTGGCAGCACAAGTTTGCAAGTGCAGATACAGATGAGAGCGGCACCCTCGACACCGTCGAGTTCAACGAGTACTGCATACATTTGGATTTGGAATAGTGTTTCCCTTTGCAATCCATTAATTATTCAGTGCATCAGATCGGAAGGTAGTCTAACGCTGGGCCAGTGCGTTGCTGTAGCTTCCTGCATCCTGAAGATAGCAGCCAGGAGAAAGTGCACCTCTGGATACTGAAGGATAAGCTAAGGTCAGTGCGGTTTGCATGGTTGAACACCTTGAAATTCCATGTAGCTTAATTCGTTAATTGCAGTCCATTTGAGAGATTAATCGAGATGTCTGATTCATCTTTTTCCGATTGGCATGCGTGCATGGAGAACAGCGAAATGGACCGCGATAGAGATGGACGGTTAAGTTTGGAGGAGTTCTTGGACCAGTCTCACAGGATCGACCGCATCTCCGTCGCACAGCACGATGGTGGTCATGATCTTGGTCGTGCCGAGGCTGAAAAAATGTTCCGACAGCTCGACGCTGACATGGACAAGTAATGCCCTAAAACTGAAATCCTTGCAAATAGTAGATGAAGCCTGCATTTCAAGGACGAACTTCTGAACTGTCCAATATCTGAAGATGCTAACTTTCCTCTTCTTTTCCCATTTGTTCAGTTATCTGACAGTGGAAGAAGCGCGGCCGGTAATCCAGGGCCTCCTCGCAGGGGAGTTTTCGTATGCTACATCGCATGCAAAGCTTTTGATGAAGGTGGCCATGGCAAATTGAAGTACTAAAAATTAACTAGTCTTCAGTTCATGATTTCTGAAACTGCAAATGGCCGCAGGCTGATGACGATAGAGACGGCAAGCTATCACTGGAGGAGATGCTGAACCATTACGTTTCCTTCTACGATATTGTTTACATGGATGATCACCTCGACTACGACGATGTCGACAGTGATTTCCACGACGAGTTTCGGTGACAAATTAAGCCATGTCGGTGTTTGCAATTCGTTACATTCTGATTCTGACAGGACCCTAGCGAAAACTGTAAATTACGGGCGAAAAAGATGAAAATGCACAGCATGAGGCTAACTGCAGATATCAGTTACATTCTAAAATTTGTATGGCTATATTTTCCACTAGAATAGATCACATGATGTTCTAGTCGGAACTATTTGGCCCCGCTCATTTTTGGCGTAAAGTCAGTTTCTGTTTCTGACTTTTATTTTTGTCACTATTCAGTAATTTTATCTTTTTCTAATTTTTGGGTTTTTTGCCTTTTCTTTCTTTTTTCTCGTATTTCTTTGTATTGTCTGTGATGGGCTAATATGTTTTTTCTATTTTTATTTTTTTAAATTTAATTATGCTAAATAAGCGAACTCAACTATAGTAAAAAATAAACCAGCTATAGTAAAAAAAAATAAGTCAACATCATTCCGAACACCCTCTTTTATCTTTGATTTTTGAAGTAGGGAAGTTGAAACTTGAACTCAAGCAATCACAACCTTATGCCTATCAGGTGAAAAAGGAATATCTATCATTTGCATCAGGGAATTGGAAACAGATACAAACTCGATTTGGTCGATCGAGCCTGCAAAGTCAGCCCAAAACAAATCTGTAATACTTTTGGAAGCATAAGCAAGCAGCAGAGTCTCGAACGACACCCTATAGTAATGCGCGTTGACACGTCATAATGCAAAAACCAATGCCCGTAAACACGTCATAGCCCACTAACAACCGTACGATCGGCAAAACGGATGGCTCGGATTGCCTAGCCTACGTATTGGCACGCTTCCGGAGGGCACGTCGGAGACCATCTCCGATTCGCCGACATCATCGGTGCTTCTTGCCGTCCCGCCCGCGCGGTTGATACGCAGCTTATAAAGCGGCGAGACGCCTCCACCTCGTGTGTTTTGGCAGCTATGTAACTACTTTTAAGGGGTGATCGTTTTAGCGATGATTTTTGCTTTTTTCACTGTAGTTGGTTTTTTTACTGTAGCTGAGTTAGTGGATAGTGTAGTGAATAGTGAAAAAAAAACTATAAGCTGAAACTTTTAGAAACCGAAATGAGCATCCCCTAGGTTCACGTAAGAAAGTTTACGATAAAACATTGTATTTTTTAGAGAAGTGAAAGCTTGAATTTTGTAAATTAACAGTTTTTTTGAACATGTTACGGCTCAGGCTGTCAAATCGGTGATGGTCAGATCGGCTCAAGCTTGAATTGTATTGTAAGTCGCACTAATCCAGAATCAGCTAGTTCATATAGTGATAACAAGGATACATATGAAATACAATTGATAAGCTTTATTAATAAATAAATGAGTACAGACCTTAAGGTCAAATTTACATCATCCATGCTCACTGGCAAAAGTAATAAAGAAAGCAATAGCAGAAACCAATAAATAACAAAGGTGAAGCTCAAATCTGCCCACATACAAATAACTATAAAACACTACTAAATGTCACGGTTGAAGTAAATAAACTTTAGTACATGCGTTATGTTTGCACGGATGAGGAATTGGTCCGTGATCCTGATTGTAAGGGATATGACCGAGTTGTGTGGGTTAGTGGTATAGTTATCAGACTGGCTGTTGTGCCGTCTGTAGATTGCGTGTGTTTTCTGTTTAGCATTTTTTGTTTTTGGGTGTACTGTAGCCCAACTGAAAATTGAGTGAAAGAACAGATACTACTATAAAAAAGGTTATCATAGATAGCTCAGAGCTGTTATTACAGACGATTTTCTAAACCGTTTGAATTTATGGATCAGTGATAATCGGAGGTTATTACAGACAGTTTGTGAACCATCTGTGATGATCACAATACAGACAGTTTGTAACTAGAACCGTCTATGAAGAAAACTATCACAGACAGCTCAAACCAAAAACCGTCTGTGATATTCACACATTATAGACGGTTTTAGCTACCAACCATCTGTGATAGACGAGTATCATAGACGGTTGGTATATAAAACTGTTTGTGATATTTTTCCATCACAGAAGATTGGTAGCTAGAACCGTCTGTGATGAGCGAGTGTCACGGATGATTTTTGGTTTGAACCGTCTATTATAGTCCTATATAGACGGTTTATACCATAAAATCGTCTGTGATAGTTCACTTTATACCTAAAGTTTTTTCTATTTTTCAGTTAGTCTTAGAAAATATTTGTTATGCCATTTGAAAATAAGCAAATACAACAGTAAACATAGTAACACATTCCATTCCATTAAGATTAGAATCCACCATTACAACATCATAAGATAATGAGCAGATTACCCATCTAACACAGTAAGAACATGGCAAGAACACATTTTCTAATCCTACGAACCCAACTCTTAAACATGGTAAAAACATAGAAGAAACAGAGATCCTAGGTGCGCACCTGCCGACGCCGACTTGAGCACCGCCTTAGTAGTCACCAGTCCGAACGATATCCAAAGGTGCGCCGTTTGATCATCATCGGACCATTCCGATCAGTGTGAAGGTTCGGATTAGCCTGAACAGTGTGCAAAGCTACATCATCCGACCATCATCGGATCGCTCCGAGTAGCAGGAAAGGTTTGAATCACACTTCAGAAGTATCCGATTTTTATAAAACTCGATCAAATGAATAAGATCAAGCGAAGACATTCGGACCGCTCTTACGATCGTCCGATCATAAAACCCGATCGGATCTGTCTGATCGGCAAATCTAAAGACTTTAGACTTGTTCGAAGAGTTACTTCTTTCTTCTGTAGAGCGATCGGTTTTCGGTTCTAAATCTCTTCAGGGACACGGTTACCAGTGCCGTGTGCTGGTTCTGCATGGTCGGCACGAGGCTGAGGAGCAGCGTCCGGTTGGCCTGCGAGATCACCTCGTGGCCGACGAGGATCCTCGATATGTTGGTGGCCTCGGCCTAGGGCTCGACGTTGGCGCGCACCCGAGGTTGGCGAGGCGCGGGACGAGGCCGTTCGGGACGGTCACGTCCGCGCCGAGGCCGGTGTTGGCGAAGGCCTGCAAGGCGAGCTGGTCAGCGTCGAAGAGCCTCACGCGGTCGACGATCGTGTCGCGGGCGAGGAACCGCGCGACGTCGGCCGGTGGCGGGAGGCTCGTCGCCCGCGTGCCGTAGTTGACACCAACGCCGGCTGCATCCGCAACGGTGATCGACAGGAGGATCAGAATTGATCCAAGCGTCGTCGAGTACTTTGTTAATAGCAGTTCGCAGTGAAGCTTGGAGATGTGTAGAGAGTGGGCATGCTTTAAAGCGCGGGAGATGGACAAGCTAAGCTTGGCACTGCCTGCCTGTTCAGCTATAGCACTTGCGTGCTGAGAGTGATCTGCAGTGTGATTCTTTCTGATTTAAGATGACTGTTCTAGCCTGTTGTTAGGCAATTTTTCCCTGCAATTGAAAGGGATACTTTTCTTTGGCTTTCACCTATATGTTTGTGTTCAGCTATATTCACGAACTTCTAGTGCAGACTGAACTCCAAAAGCAGCTCAAAATATGTATTTTTTTCCCTTTGGAAGGGTCAACTACTTGCAATGCGAACATGTCTGGGGCTGTTTGGTTGATGACCCAGATGAGGCGAGCCAAGCTAAAATTTTGGCACAGTCAAAACCAGGGCAAAGCCAAATATTGGCAAAAAGAACATTGTTTGAATCATGATCAAGTCAAATTTTAGCATTACCAAAATTTTGGTGAGTGATTTCTTCGCCCTTGGATTACCATTACCCACATGTAACATTAGATTGCATTGACGTTATTAAATTTTCGTGGACGTTACAAAATTTTAGTAGTAAACCAAACAACAACCATTTTTATTGGTGTTACAAATATTTGATTTGGTTTGTAAGGGTAGCAAACCAAACAGCCCAAGAATCCCCAGTTCCCCACACTGCACTCTTCGGAAATGATGTTATGAGAAGACATCTTAACTTGTAACACAGTAGAATAAACAAATACATACATTTATAGTTAACCAGAAGAGTATGTATGGTACAAAGGGATTCCTATCGAATGAACTTGTACTGATCACATTGAACAGCTCCTAACTTGCTGATTTCCCAACTCTATGGGATATCGGCATTCCAGCTTGTTCCATAGAAACCCCAAATTCACAAAAGGAATTTCTAGTCTTCACACACAAATAAAACGAAATCAACACAATGTGTAGATGTCACGTTTTCAACTCAACATTAAGTTAATTTTCCCTTCATTTAAAGAATCTGCCACTCCTCTTCTTCTGTTTCGCCAGAGCCATCAAGGTCCTCCACGTTGATGTTGTCAGCCATGCTATCACCGGAACTACCCAATCCATCGTCTTGGTTATACGCTTGTTTCAATGGTTGAACTGACTGCACAATAGTAAAGAGTGGCGCTCTATTTGCCTTTTCTACCAACTCAGAGGCCCGAGAACAGAAATCATCAAAGTCAACTACATACAAGAAGTCAAAAAAGAACATCAAGATTAGAGTAAACTTAAATGATAACTCAATATCCGTCTCGGAAACAACAGTTCACCTTTGTCACGGCAGTAAAAACCAATAGCCAGGGATGGATCTATTAGGTCCAAAGCCAAATCTCGGACAGTGCTGTCCAAGTGCAGATACATCAATAAGGGTTTCATCATTTGAACATGAAAAGGAGGAGGAATATTTGGTTATATTCACCAGGCTGTAATTACAATGTGCACATACCTGCAGTGGTATGAGGAAGTGTCTGCCTCCAAGTTATCCGATTCTATGTTAACTGCCTGAAATAGAGAGCACCCCCAATATTATCATCATAGTTCAAAACTCAAATGCTTCCCAGTCAATGCACTGATAAATACACTATCTATGTACTTCCATATGACTGATAAACAAAACTGGTATTTACAATTTCGAAGAAAACGAGAATACATAAATAGCCAAGCCGCATATGGTTGCTTCAGGCAAAAATCAACATTGAATACAATGAACTAGATGCCTAAGGACCCCCAACCACACACACACACACACAAAGTACATGGTTGCAACACAGTGAAAAGAACTCTCAGACAGCCCGCCATACCCATTTCGTTTTTCCCCTTTTTTTGGCACCTGCCTTACTGTTTTCCAACATAGAAAGGAGTGATCACTAAGTTAATTTTTCATACAGTGAAAACAACCATTGTTTGTGCGTGCAGAATTCTTGGGACATTGGTGTACAGTTAGAGTTCTAATGCAACACAAGTAATTCTGGACCATGCCAAAATAAAATCAACAAATGGCATTTGCAGCAGGTTCACAGAAACACAACAACATAACCAGCCATGATGCCTACCAACAAGGGTATTTAGTCTAGTCTGTAATGTAAACCACAAGAGAGATACAAATGCAAGTGGTGGCTGACTGGCTGCATAACAGACACAATTATGTTTCCTTGAATGGGATTACAGAGCCTAGCTGAAAGGTACTAATTCTATCAGTGAGTGATAATTGAATACTCTAATTACATCAACATATATGAAAGGTCATATCATACACTCAATACGGCATATTTAACAGATTGCTTAACTTGCTGAAGCTAGAAAACTAAAGCATGTGCAGAGCGGATGTCTGTATACACTACAAAATAAAAGTAAGAATGCAGTCTCACCATCTGAACATCATGGGGATCAAGGTATAGCGCCCTATCATCCTGTACCCCAGCAATGTAAGTTGATGTTCCAGGTTTTCCACCTAAAATGCCCAAGCTTTGAGGGAATGTGAATGTCTCCTTTAGTAGTGGGATGTACCTGATAGTAAATCCAACGCCAGGAATTGTTAGAAACTTTAAATAGTCCTAGATTACTTTCAAGAGCAATGTAGGACACATCAATCGATTAGCACAAACATCAATTATTCAAGGGCATCCCTATTAGCCAAATTGATGGCTACCATGGACTTAAGATTGGTTTGACCCTTTCTGAAAAATATCAGTAAACTACCCACCCGGTAGGGGGTAAAATAGCCCAACGGATCTTGTCTTGTGTTTCAAAAATAATAGAATGTGAATTAAGTATGAGTGTAGTTCCCAAGCCCCTTTACTATCCTACAGGTTTATAGCACAGGAATAAAAAAAAACTAACTTAGGATGAATAATCAGATAACCAAACATAGATCCATACGAAGCCCCAAAAGCATGAAAATTAGTAGCTTGCTGATTACCTTGGATTAATTTTGTCAAGGCCAAGAACTAGAGGAACCAACAAAAGAATAGGTGACCATGCTGTTTGACCTTTGTTGACATCATAGCAAAGCTGAGCAGCAACATCAATACAAACAACTGGAGCACCACCTCTTTCACCCTCTTCATCACCCGAAACAACATAAAGAGCCATAGGAAAACTTTCATTCCCGTTTACAACTTCAGGCTGCTCTCTATTTGTGCGGATAAGGGTTTGCCAAGCCCGGCACATAGCGTATGGACCCACCCATGATCCAGCAGCCAGACCATAACTCTTTCCAGCTAGAAGTAAATTGTGAATTGAGAAAGCACAAGCTTCAGAATCACCAAACAGGTGTAAGATCCCTATATATTCTTGGTTATATGGCTGCATATGAACATTTGACCATTATAAGCAACCCTACATTAAGAATTAAAACAGATCCATCACCTACTATAACTGAACAGAAAACCGTCATCTATCTTCGTGTAGGGAACAACTCTTAACAGATCAGAATAGGCAAGTTATGTATCACCTTCTGCGAGGGCTTTCTCCAAGACCTTCCAAGATGGTGGAAAATCAGTGCCTACAAAAATTTGTCCAAAGGCCAGATTTGTTACAGCTTTAGTAGTCAACAAGACAATAGTCTCAAATAAATAAAAGTGAATAAGCACCTGAGCAACCAGCATCTGACTGCTTCTAACCATGCAGCCCCAGTTGACATCACTAGTGAACTTGGAATCAGATATGGCATCGAAACCTGTGACAGAAGGACCATATCAACAACTCACCACTGATGTCAACAACATTAATTGTTTTAGCAGACATATGGTTGTGCAAACAAGAACCAACCTTTTCGGTAAGTGATCCATATCCTCGAGGAAAAATCTTCTAAAAACGCAGCATACGAACTGTCGGAGTCCGTGTCGCTGGACGACTCCTCAGATGACATCTTGTAGCATTTGCCAAGGAACCAAACATCGCTGGAGGTCAGAACCTTGGTGCACCCCAGTAAACGCCACATCGAGCCACTACCCACGATCCTCCTCAAAACCCTCGACCAACCATAGGATCCAGAGGAGGAATTTGGTGACTTGTTCCCAGACGTCAGCAGCGAACCCTGGTGCGCCTCAAAGATGGTGAAAGGGGACGCGAAAACACCCGAAAGGATCGACTGTTTCGAGCTGCTATCCTTCTTCTGATCCGAGGTAGAAGAAGAAGAAGAAGAAGCTTCAGCGTCTCCCTCGCACGATAAGTCGGATGGCGGTGCTGCACCCCTCTCAGGCAAGCTCGTCATTACCTAACGCGGCATGCGTGCGTACGGCACCCGCAATGTCCTAGTAAAGCAATCGATCAGGTCTCAAAATTGTAATCTATCACTTGGAATTTGGATAGAGCAGAGCGAATATAAATTCACACGGGGCGCAGAATAACATCAACGCGCATCATGGCGAGAAAATCACACAGGGAGTTGGCATGGGGATTCTCGGAGAATATGACCATGGCGCGGGGGCGTGAGGGTTGGCTTACCCGCCGGCGATCCAACAGAGGAAGGCGTCGGTTGGAGGCCGACGGCCGCAGGAGAGACGATGGCGAGGGAGATGGGAGAGGAGGCGTGACGGAGGCGGAGGCGGGGAGGAGGAGAGGAGAGACGATGGCGAGGGAGATGAGAGATGGAGATGGCGAATGGGGTCTGGGCCAGGGGGAGGGTAGGTGCGTTTGCTGGGCCCTTGGCCCCACAGGCCAGCGACACAATAAGAGGGGCAGATCCAAATCCAACGTGTTGTGCTGGTGTGGGTTTGGTGGCGCGGTGCGGTGCGTGCGCATAGATGATTCCGGTAATTGGGCTAGTACCAGGCCCATTGTTTTTGGTTTGGTTTTTCGGTCGGTTTTTTTGTTTCTATTTTTCTGATAATTACTATTTATTAAACGAGCTATATTATAAAAGAACCTCTCTTATTTGTTGGGTTGGATTGCGTTACAGAATTTCCTCTAAAAAATGCTACTAGCAGCAGAATTTCCTATCCAAATAAAAAAAAAAGAGAAGCTAGCAGTAGCGGAATTTGCACGGGCACGTCAAGGGCGCGGAGACGTTTGCCGTCGCGCACAAGCAAAAAGTACTTTTTTTCTTCGCGTGCTGATACGGAGAGGAGACTCTCAAACCAATCATGCCGTTGCTGATCTGCCCATGGCTCAATAAAAACTTCTCTAAAAAATTAAGTGAGAAAAAATAAAAATAAGAGTATATTGCATTCGTTTTTTATGTCGTATTTGTTATCTCATTAAAAATCTTTATGTGAGAAAGTTTCAGAAAAACTTACAATGGGAAAAAAGTACAACATTATATCTTCAGAATTATATAAATCCTCTAGTCTTGAATAAGAGCAATGGTTTAGGGATCTACTCCTCTGAATCTTGTAATTCTCTAAATCATCTTATTTCTATATCTTGCATGTATATGTGAAGCTAGAGGCTGGAAGGGATTTTATGGATTTATCTACCAGATTACCACAAGACCTAACCTTTAGTATCTTTACCTCTCGTTCTTTTGGAGCTTGTGAAGATAAAAGAATTTAGAAATAATATATTTCGTGATATTACTTTTAACATATCTTATTTACATCTATACCACAAAAATTGCATTATCTTCATAGATAATAGTGGGGTCATCAACAATGTTTATATCACATAACTTCTTGATGTGGCTAATCAATCGTCTAAGTCAAAACACATTCTTGTGAGGTTTCATATCACGATATGCATATGTCTCATTAAAAACTTCTTCTAAAAACTCAGTAAAAAAGGAATGAAGAAAAGAGTACACAAAACTCATTAAATTGTATTTCACTTATTGCCTTATTAAAAACTTTTAAGTAAGAACCCAATAGGAAAAACTTACTAAGAAAAAAAGAATACAACACTCATCTTCAGGATTTATAAACCATCTTCAGGATTTATTATAATTTTCAAAACCTTTATCATGTCTATCAATTAGACTTATATCGATATATAGTAAAACTTTTAAGGTAGTAATCATCAAGTCAATACTTTTAGGTTGGACTAAAGTCAAGATTTTCTAAATGTCGTGTATAACTATAAAGGTTTAGTATTTGCTCCCCCCGAAGACTGCTTTTGATGAAGTCTTATTATTTTAATGCCTTTAAGAAATGAATACATGCTAGTATATTGCGAGTATATCTACTGGATTACCACAATGTATAGTCTTTTAGATATTTATCTCACTATTCATCTAGATAAAGAGTCGATAAAACAATTTAGAAGCAATATAGTTAACTTTCTAAAATACCACTTATCTATATGTGCAACACAAGTAAAATTTATCCTATTAGGATATAGGGGTAATCAATTGCAATGCCACATTTCTTTAGGATCTGACTTATCAAAATATTTTAATGTTATAATATTTAGCAACCATCTCTGAGTAGTACTATACAACCAAAAGTATGTTATGCAGAACTAAAAGCATATTCATATCACCACAGAATCAATATAACCACTCTTAATTTTGGCACTTAGGAGATTAATAAAATTACCATTAACACCAATGTATATGATACCTTCATGGTAATAAAGGATATTGCCACTCTATCGGCTTCTGGTAGGAGATGCACTTCATATGTACTTATGTGATGTACTTCTGATTTTTAGTTTCCTTATTTCATTCCCTCGGGTCTCGGATGCATCCTTATCCATTCTAGGGATTGCATAATCGTTTGTATATTTTCGATCAACTAGTGAGTTAATTTCTCTTTGGGGAGATGCTTAATTTCTCTTTGGGGAGATGTTTAATTTCTCTTTGGAGAGATGTTCTTTTTTCTAGGAGATACTCTTTCTGTAGGTAAGAGTTTATCAGATATATGTATATACATGTTGCAATTTACTTTCTTCTTGAAACACCGAGTCCTTCAAAGACAAAGCTTTGAGTCCTTTAAGAGGTCCCATCAAGAATTTTCAGAATCCGACAAATGCATATCTTATTCATGTCATCTGCTAGAGTTATCATATAACGAATATTATTTCATTCATAATAAGAGAATATCGATCTCTACAGTAATCTTTGAACCATCGCTTTCACTATCTTGTTATTTCATAATAAATCATCAAGTCTGAACTAACTGGTTCCAAGACTTTCATCTGTGATTATAGTTTGGTTTCAATTGCTTCCTTTCATTTTTATCTGATACGAACACTTCAAGTGCTCGGCCATGAATTTTGATTCCAGATTTATGTTCTCATACGATGAACTTTAGCAATTTTAGAGACAAACTAGTTGTCGATAATTTTTCCTCCAAATATCCTAATAATTGAGTGTCTTTTAGTGTTAACTAAGTCTTCGTAATTTTCTAAGCGAAAGCTTATTTGTCGTTCCGTGTTTCCTAGTATTGTAATATATGCGTGCCTAATTACTAGGGTTTTCATCTTCATGATGAGTTTTTTCATGAGGTATTTCACCTCCAAGGTGAGTTTTATTTTAGAGTATTTAAGGAGTGTTTAACGATTATTTTAACTAGTGTCACTAGACTTTAGATCCACAGACGTCCCCGCATGCTTTAGATCACTGACCAATATGTTAACTTCGCAAAGATGGATATACTATTCAAACCTAAGGTATTCCAAACTTAACGACGTATTTACTTCAAGTAAATATTATATAACTCCTCCATGCAATGGAAAAAGAAATCTGGCAACCTAGCCACTCCTTCCCCCATGGTCTAGTGACAGCAATGTCCCACAAGGCAGCCTAACAGATCACTAGGCCAAGTATAATCCATGACATTCTCTCTCTACAATTACAAGAGGATAATTTTCATTGGCTAGTTAACTGAGTACTAAATAAACATGCAACTAATCCTTATTTCTTTTCAATGATGACTTTTACTCTAGTAGATGTGAGATGCAGACTGGCATCAAGTTGAGGTGGGTCACTGGCAACATGGCCTCCTTGTAAGACTTTCTCTATATATGCCTCCCTCATAATGCGCCATAACTTAATCTGTATGAGTCAGTGAATGAGACATGGTACATAGGAAGCTCAAGGTTCTTCTTGTCTGTGCCAAGGTCCTCGAGGACACCAATTTTCTCGAGTAAACCATTCTTTCTTTTTAAATCAGGACCATGAGCTCTACCACTTATTTCAAGAAGAAGAGAAATATGACAGCTTCCAAAGAGAAAATACCAAGACATTAACACCGACGGTCCTAACAGAGGAGGACGCTAACACCAAGGAAGGAGTCCCCAACTAGAACTCTACCATGCACCTACTACAACCACAAGGGAGAGAGGGCTACTCCACTCTCAACATGACACAGGCACCACCAGTAACCACCCTACACACAAAGCAAGGAAGCCCACCTCTCAACAAAGACCAAGGCCAACACCACCAGCGTGCCACCTCAAAGCACAAGCCAAAGCTGTGCCAACCACCACTATGCACCACCCACCTACGTTGCGCGTCACAAGTCATCGTTGCCGCTTGTCACACACCGAGACATAGTAGCTCTGACTCCGCCGTGACCCACCTTACCAATGCACAAAAATGCCATCTGAGGCGCCAACCATGCCTAGCCTGAGCTCGCCCTCGATTATTGAAGCTGCCACCACCTGCGCGCCCTAACACTCCACCACGACGCCTATCACGTGTCATTGTTGCCGCCCATCGCACACCCGCAATATGGCAGCTCCGACTTCGTCACGACAAGCATCGTTGAGGCGTCCAAAGCGACGCCTATTGCATTGCCCCAACCGAGTCGATGATAACACCTAAGCCGGGCTAGGCCTGAGCTTGCCCTAGACCGACACCGCAAACATGCCACGACGCCTATCATGTGTCATCGTTGCTACCCATCGCACACCCGTGACGTGGCAGCTCTGACTCTGCCGCGACAAGCATCGCCAAGCATCCAAAGTGACACCTGATACGCTGCCTCAGCAGAGCCGACAACCCAAGCTGGGGCGGGCCTGAGCTCACCCAAGACCAGAAGCTATCGCCATAAATGCACCATGATGCCCATCGCGTGTCATCATCACTACCGGTCACACCTTTTTCTTTAGATCAAAGCTTTCTTCCTTTCTTGGTTGTTACTTTGCAAGTCGTACACGTATGATCTTGTCTCATCTTCATTGCATCATTTTATCACCGCTTAAGGTAGATCCACCAACCAGATAGCGTAAAACATCATGAATTTTGGTGCTGCAGTTAGGGGTGCAAATAGTGCGAATTAATCCCGACCAATGTGATACCGAATTTGGTCGGTCGAATGCGAGAAGGTAATTTAGTATCCGTTACCAAATCCGGTCGGTACCAGATAGTTGTTGCTAGATACGGTAGCGAAAATGGGAGAGCTAAAATCTGACCGAATAGTGTCGGTAAATGGTAAACCAGATACTATCCAACCAGATATCCAACAAGCAAGTTAGTACGCCAACCGGTCTAGCCCATCAACCATCATTGACACCAACCGACCTAGATTTTACCCAAGTCTTAACTCCAGAGTCCAGCCACTCTAGCCAGTCACCACTAATCCTCCCTACTTATGTTAAACTTGCGTATGAATTTATTGGTTTTCAAACTTATGTATGAATTTATTGCTTATGTTGAACTTGTGTTGTGTCAGCTATTGTACTTAAGTAATATAGATGAATTTATTGCTAATTGAAGGCTTGAAGTGATGGTAGTATAGTTCAGTGTATATTTCTTTATGCATGCACATACTATTCACCTATATTATTCATTTATGATTCGAAACCGTCATGTATCCATCTCGATGATATTATATCTGAAAACATGAATACTCTGAATTTGTATTCGTATCCAGCCTTACCATACCAGACTCTGAATCTGAAAAAATATGTTAGGATACAGTATGAACAATATTCGTCCAAATCTAATCCGTTTACACCCCTAGCTGCAATGATCAATGGTACATATGCTTGCTTACACATGTTGATCTCTCCAGCTCCATGGTCAACAATAACTTGTGTTTTATTTTCAGTTATTAGCGCATTTCCAAAAAAAGAAAAGAATTTGCATGTAAAGACTATCCAGCAGAGGATGCAGGTTGAAGGATTTTCATCATCAAAAGCTCATACATGAATCTTTCACGACAATTTTCATGTGCTCCTCTTTGTCAATGTAAAATGAGTGAATAACATATGTGAGCTTCTTAGGACTAGAGATGAAGAAAAGGAGTGTGAAGAAGCCAATGGATAGTCGTAAAGAAGACAGTGAGTACGCCTAAGACAACAACTACGCCTAACACGCAACATAATGAGGCGAAAGAGACAATCACCATGGCATACTTCATAGAACCTGACACACTTGAGTGTGTAATTTGTTTCTTACCCTTTAAAGCCCAAATGTATAGTGCTTTACTGTTCCTCTTATAGTTATTGAGAAATACCAATATGAGCAACCTAACTATTTTCTAGAAGAATTGGTAGATAATTGGTCCTCTTTTTTCTTATCTTGGTATATATTATTGCTACAAGATATCATTAAAAATGTGTTTTAAAATAACTACTACTTATGACATAGTTTTAGCTGTAAAGTGTGATATGAGATTTGATTTTGTCTCTATCTTATTTAATTTGTGGGGTGTGCAAGACTATATTAATGTTATCATGATATATATAGGTATCATTTACCTAAATCAAGAATAAGTTATGAGTTATGACTTTATGTTATCTAGTTTATGACTTTATTCCTCATAGCGACAGAGCATGACAATCAACTTAAGTACATTTGATCTTAACGAACTCTTTGACGTTCGAGGATAGCTCTCCACCTTCTTGATGACGAACGTTATTGACCTAAAGGGCGAGTTTAATTTTGATGACAACAATTAATAGATGTTCAAACATTTGATTCAATTGTAATTCATTCAATTGTAACTCATTCAGTTATAATTCATTTGTGATATCTATGTAATGATTGTCATGTGCTATAAGATTTTCAATTACTTGTGATCTGTTTGCTTGTTTTCAGATGGTATGGCTAGCATTTCCTGAGATTAACCGAAAAAAAAAAATCTATATATATATATAGATCGAACTATCACACACAATTTTGTTGTATAAATTGTCTATGAACACCTACTATTACAAACGATTATGTGCACCAACCATCTGTAATAGTTGGTCTTTGTAGACATTTCTTGATACGAGCTGTCTATGATGTGATTTATCACAGATGGCTTAAAACCCGTCTGTGATAATCACCTATTATTATAGATGCAATAAATCAGATAGTTCAAAAATTATCTGTAATGATTCTCTGTGTGGTAGTGGTTTCCTATCTTGTGCAATGCCTACCAGCATATATCGTAATCCTATGTAATCCACTTGAAGGATACTAGTTCTTGTGTACTAACACATTTGATGATCCTCCAAATTGACCTCAACTGTTTTCCAATGGATGTGTTAGCAATCCATAAGTCGGTTAGGAGCTAAAGTAGAAAGTTCTTTTTTGGTTTGTGTGTAATAATGTGTGAGAGTGCGTACGTACATAGGAGAGACAATTGTAAGGCTTCATCTTCTTTTGTTTTTGGGAGCAAGAGTACTCAATGGCTTCATCTAGAGCAGTAAGGAAGAGCATTTCAGTGGACAAATACTACTATATTATGTTAAGGATGGGGATTCCCGGTCTCTCTTCGTGCTATATCACCTTTTTACGAAAAAAATTCTTTTATTTCTTGAAATTACATATATATCCTTATTTCTTACAAAAAGACTCCTGCTATTTTGCAAGAAGGTCATCTGCTTTTTCAAAAGGTCATTCATTTTTTGAAATTACGTATGGATCCTTGATTTTTTAAAAAGACCCTCTTTCTACGTGATAAATTTTTAGAAATTACGCATGAGTCCTCTATTTTCATAGAAAAGCCCTCCACTTTTTAAAATACATATATGTCCTCGATTTTTTCAGAAAGACCCCATACGAATTGCCAACCTTGCTTGATCCACGTGAAAGCTATTGCGGCATGACGCCACGCTTCCGCTGCTAGTGTTGTGATTGCAAAACACACACAAACACAAAAGATAACACGAATAGCTTACACCCTTCCCAGGCTACACTCATACTTACTTGCATTTTGGCTGTGTGGCTGATGTCCAACTAAGTACTCATGAGGATATGTAAAATAGTATAGATAACGGTTATCTATAATATATTTTCATGTTTTCTATAGATATGACTAAAGACAACATATAAAATAGCTTCTCTATGTAGTTATCTGTAATAGCATACAATTAATAGATTGTCTTTATAGTTATCTATACAATGTTATATATAATAAATAAAATATTTTCTCTCCTTCTCTCATCGACGATCACCCAAAATTAGCTGACATGTGCCATATTGTAAATGTCATTATACAAGTTGGGCCCACATGCTGCCACACCCACACCACGCCCCTCCTCTCACAGGCGCAGCAGTGGTCGGCGCGGCGACTCCCGATCCGAGCGCAGATCCCGAGAGCCGCGTATGCGTATCGTCTTCCTCCTTCCCCTCCACTCCAACTCCCAAGAAAACGAAGCGAGGCCGAGGCGCGCATCTGGATCCGCGCCACGAAGCTGACTTTTCCAACCCACCACGCATCCTCCTCCTCCCCCCCGCGATTCCGGTACTACTATACGAACGCGAGGAGCGCGTCTCTTGGTAGCAGAGGCGGGAGCGGCAGGAGTGGGCTGGCGATGGCGGCGGCAAGGAAGAATGCGGGTGTCCTCGCGCTCTTCGACGTCGACGGCACCCTCACCGCGCCCCGCAAGGTTTCCTTGTCCGGATCCCCCCCTTTTTTTCGTTCGTCGTCTTTTTGAGGCCCTCCGCGGCCGCGGTTGTGTGAATAATGAAATTTCCTCTTCTCTTCTGTTGGGTAGGCGGTGACGCCGGAGATGCTCGAGTTCATGAAGCAGCTGCGCGAGGTGTGAATGACATCTCTTCTTCTTGTTGTTCTCTTCATGTTCATAGGATTCTAAGGGGAAATTACAATCTGGCTGTGACTTTCTGGTTATTCGGGAGCAGCATGTGACTGTGGGCGTGGTGGGGGGATCCGATCTGGTCAAGATTTCTGAGCAGCTGGGCCAATCAGGTCTGGAACCTATATGCTCAATTTTGCAGTTTTGCACACAAGAGAGTTAGCTTCGTTTTGGAACAACAAGATTGTTAGTTAGCGTTCGTGCTCCTGATACCGCATTGTATCGTTTATGCAAACCATGTAAGTAATTGGTTTCACCTTTCTTCCGCAGTTATCACTGATTATGATTATGTCTTCTCTGAAAATGGTTTGGTTGCGCACAAGAATGGCAAGCTCATTGGAACTCAAGTAAGTCTCAACGCACCCTACGTAGGCTGTTTTAGTATGTGCGCATTTGGATAGTGTCTGAAATTAGGATATAGTCAAACTCATTTGGAGATTATCAAGTTTTCCTTTGTTGTCTGAATGAGCTAGCATTGCTCAGGCAAAGCAAACTCTAGCCATTGGCTATTCCTGGTAGCCTATTAGAATGGAAACCTTGAAGCTTTCGATGCGCTTTGTATATGCCAGAACCTAATGTTTTGCACTCTGCAGAGTTTGAAATCGTTCCTTGGAGATGATAAGCTTAAGGTGAGCCTATGTGTTGTTACATTCTTGTGCTGTTTTCACCGATAAATTGAGGCCTTTCTAATGATGATGTGTGTTCTTTGCAGGAAATTATTAACTTCGCTCTTCATTACATTGCTGACTTGGATATCCCAATCAAAAGGTCAGTAAAGAACCCTGTCCAAGAATTCTCATTGGCACTAGCTCTTTACTGACCAAGTAACTGTTTGCTCAGGGGTACATTCATAGAATTCCGAAGTGGAATGCTTAATGTGTCGCCTATAGGGAGAAACTGTAGTCAAGAAGAACGTGACGAGTTTGAAAAGTATGATAAGGTACAAATTATATTTTAAAAGGCAGTAATGAATTCTAATCAGAGGAGAAAAAAAGGTTATCATTCAAATGCCACGAAACTGAAATGACTGATTTTTTAAGGTACATAACATTCGGCCTAACATGGTGTCAGTGCTTCGTGAAAAGTTTGCACACTTGAACCTGACATTTTCTATCGGAGGGCAGATTAGTTTTGATGTAAGCCTCAGAGACTTAGACATATTTGCTGGAAATGTTATGTTCATGCTATTTACTACCGCATCACTGAAATTCAGGTATTCCCACAAGGCTGGGACAAGACTTACTGCCTGAGATATCTCAAGGAATTTCAAGAGATCCATTTCTTTGGGGATAAAACCTATAAGGTGATATGTCTCATTTAGTTATGTAGTGCTTCAAAATAAAACAATATCCTTTTCTTTGTCTGGAGAGTACTATCTTTGAAGTCATTGATACATGTTTTTTATGCCATCTCACTTACTGGCTACCAACTTAATTATAATGTATCCAATGTTAATAATTCGTCTGACTAGTGCTTCTTTTCTAATCGATAGGGTGGGAATGATTATGAGATATTTGAATCCGACAGAACAATTGGGCATACAGGTATGCTGGTTGTATGGTAAAAGCTACTATTCTTGTGCTCATGAATAAATAACACACAAAATGATTGGTTACAGCGTGGTGATAGTTGATCTCCCTGCTCAAGCACAAGGGCAGTTTCGTCATTAAGTTGCCACTTCTTTGAGTTGGTGATGATAG
Source organism: Melocanna baccifera (assembly GCA_036346265.1). NCBI lineage: Eukaryota > Viridiplantae > Streptophyta > Magnoliopsida > Poales > Poaceae > Melocanna > Melocanna baccifera. The sequence continues at coordinate 27,528,574 of CM070687.1, forward strand.
AGTTGTAATATTGCTGACAGAAACTACCTGTTCATCATCTTAGTAGTTGCTGGCATTATACTCTTTAATCATTCAGAGTAGCATGTTTAAATTATATTATATTTTTATATACCTGGAACTAATCAAGTTAAACTCTGCACTGCATGCATTAAAAGAATTCCACACTTTCATGAATATTGATCACTGTGGGGTTTATATTCATCATGGAAGTTTCTGTCCTGGAGAACCATAGACATCATTTCTTGAGCGAAGTGTTGAATAAACAATAGGTCATCAGTACTCTTGTAGAAATATGACATGTCCCGATATGATTTGAGCTGTGAATCATCCAAATAAGCTCTTGCATGCATCTACAACGGCCTTGGTTAGTCAGGTTAAAACTGATGTTAGGTTTAGGTTTTGTTGAGTTTCATGCATGATTTCTATGATTGCCATGCACTACTCATGCTGGCTGAATCATTTATATTTGCAGTTACCAGTCCTGATGACACAGCGCAGCAGTGTAGATCTCTCTTCATGTCGAAGTGATCACCATACTATTGCGCCATTTATTTATATACTTCACATCCCTCAGATGCGTCTTAGTTTGAAATAATGGCTCAATAGATCCCCTTTGAATTTATTTATGCATTTCCATGCTATTTACTTGTCACAATTGGTGCTTCAAGCAAATGTACTACTCTTCATTCCTAAAGTTCAGATTATATGTACACATTTGGCACAAATAAATGAGAGTTGCCCGATTTTACTGTACTGTACTGTTGTCTATGGTGGCAATGTCGGATTCACCCTGTACTATGAGATGGATCTTTACAGTTATCTGCACACAGCTGTGATGTAAAGGGGAAATGATGCATGTAATGTTTGATTGCCGTTGTTAGCTATTTTCTGCTAAATTTGTAAGACGTGCATGCAAGGCGTTCAGCTGGCTCAAATGCTTTGATCTGGACCTGTGAACCTGTGGTTTATATTGTTAATTGAAAACCGTTGTTTTTCGAGCCTTTGTCTGAAATATGATACTTTCGTGGATGCTTTTTCCTCTTGTTAAATGACATTTTCGACAGCAAAGGTTAAAATACTTCATCCAAAGGACCCTTTGGCACACCATTCATAGTTGGGTGTAGTGCAACTGGTGCTGGTGAACACTTAATTAGAGGATTTACTGCTCGTGAATGTTGTATATCATCGTCACTGTATGCTCATTTCTTCAAATTAGCTCTTTTTATATATAATTTGCATTTCAGTTGTCCACCATGTCATTTGGACTGGAAAATCAATATCTATCTTCTGTGTTTAAAAATGGTTGCCACATGCACAAGGGCTTTTTGCTAGCCTCAATGAACTGGCAAACATTACGAACCACATGCATCATATTTAGATCGGTTTTGGCTTTGCTATAATAATTCTTCAGTTTGAGCCTTCTTGTTTGCCATAATGTGATCTAGTCAGTTTGGGCCTTACTATTTGCCATAGCATGATCTAGTGCAGTTGTCCGTGCTTAGGGATTTTTGAACCTTTCCACATAATCTAGGACTAGACAGTTTTGTTATTTTTCTGCATCATATCTTCTTTTACGATTGCTACTCAATATGTAATGTGAATGCAAGAGCTTGATTGGCCGAAGGCACCCAGGTCCCTTGTTTTTCTGCAGAGCAGCAGCTATTAAGTGGAGGGAAAAGCAGAGGGGCTACCATCCCGTGTCAAAGCTATCGAGCAGATAAGGTGGAAGTCGAGCACGCCGAGGAGCCTGATTGTACTCCGGGGACCGAAGAATGAGGATCAAACCTACGAACTTTAAAGATGGGTTTTGCTGCCCGAATCCAACCATAACCGTGGTTCGCGCCTCATCAAAACCTTTGTTGACGATCGACGTTGTTGGCACAGCGAGGACGATAACCCAGTGCTGCCCCTCTGGATGCTTCCTCCAGCGCCCAAAGGTAAGAGGGCTAGTGTTGGGGGAAATAATCCCCTCACCGGCGGGATCCTCTCTACGAAAAACATCTAAAGACAGAGAAACACAATTACACTCACAAAGAACGATTGTATCACTTGTACTCATAGGGTAGTTATCCCCTAAAGAGTACTTTGATCATTCATGTAGACCCTAAAGCCTAAAATACCTCATATACCTCTCATTTGTAACTTAAGCTCACAAGGAATAAAAAGATCGATTAAAATTGATGCTCTTCGGGAGGAACCCTTGAAACTCTCCGAAGATCGCCGATAGAAGTAGAACAATCCTCTCAGACCCTTAAACCTGTATAAATCTTCGCATCTCTCACTTTTGTGGACACCAACCCGTAGTATAGCCAACGTTCGCTCCCTTCTAATGTGTTTGGTTTCTCACACCTACAACACCCCTAATTAATTCCAAAAGATACGCACTAGAACATCATCCATAATTACTGGAACATTCGAACATAATGCATAAAACATTTTATTTTACCAAATAGAACATAGTCAAAGAGTCGAATAAAAGTGATGTTACAACACAAATCAAATGAAATGCTAGCAGTACCTATCTCAAAGCCAACTATCTGGATTATAAAGAGAATTGCCGGACCTTAATACTAAAGAGCAACAGGGTTACAACGTTTCCATCAAATGCCATATGGAGGGCAATTTCGCAAAATTCCAATCTATTAATAAATTACTTTCTCGGGGTAAAAAGGCTACAAATAAAAGAAATAGTAGTGCACGAGAAAGGAATTGTCCTACCATACAAAAATGGCATTTTAAGTGCCAACATTGGTAACAGCCGTAGCATAAATTATTTTACCACTTTTTATATGCAATTAGCTTTAGAGATAGATTATCTACTGTACAGTCTTGGGAGAAGCTTTTTCATGTATGGGTTCAGATTGCCAATGCTCCATCAACAGATTCACTTTCATCATCGGAAGTGAGAGACTTTTGTTTGGACATGGGCATGACTCTTGAAAATCCGTAGCCCAGAGAGCTTCCAGTTATAGCACATAACTGTTACAACAAAAAGTAATCCAGTTAATCAAATAAACTTCCCTGTCTCAGCAGGTTAGTACCACTTTCACTTGCACTTCCATTTGTTGAGCATCTACGCATTAATCGCACTTACCATTCCCTATATGATGTTAAGAACCCCTATCGAAAATTAGAAAATTGGTTCGCTACAATTGCATTTTTGGAACATTTCATAGCTCTTATGTCATTTATAAGAATTTGATTGTTAAACCATTATAAATAAGGTAAGTAAGCGATGGTGCAACCACACACCTCCGTGAGCTCTGACAGGTGACGATTCCTGAATTCATTGATAGTTGCCGCAATCTCTGACATTGGAAGTTTTGCCTGCAATACATCACACGAAGAAAATGATGCTTCTGCATCAAATTCTATACAATATGAATGAGCACAACAGATTATATAACAGCAGAACTTACTTGCGCCAGAACAGCAGCAGCCAATTGAAGACTTGGTTCTAAGGTCTCAGGGACAACCTTGAAAATTTTTCAGATGAGGTTTCATTAGGAGACAATTTAATATTACCATGGGTGATAATGAAGTATATGATAAAACAAACTGAGTACAAGATAAAAAGAATACATCGTGATAAAAAAAATGTGAGACAAAATCCTCCTGCAGCACAAGGGCAGGTTATGTGCAAGTTATGGAAGCTGCTAGCCCAACGAGTATAGAAGAACCATTGGTACATAACAGTGACATACAGTATACAGTTGTACCAATCAGATACTGGATGCAGGTCCGCTCCATGCTTCATGGATAGTGTTGGGCCCGTCGGCCCACCGTGCATAAGTCCAAATATGTATGTGACCAAAAGGTAGACCCATGAAGGGAATGCCAAGAAAAAGACATGTATACCTCTGTTAGTAAAGACCTAATGGAAAGACCCCAAGAGAAGTATTTATGTAAACATACTTATCCATAGCTACAAATATAACCTATAGAGCACCATGGGGAAAGGGGAGAAGCACTTAAGAGAAGAGACCATTGTCGGACTGAACTTTGAAGATAGGGCATCCATTTTACACATCTCCCCTCACTTGAGTTTTAGGCTGCGGGTACCCCACCTGGGCCTCCCAAAATCCTGCTACCTACTATTTAGCGCGTAACCATAATAAATAGCATATTTATGAAGCAGAGTTGCAAACAAGCACCTAACCACCTTATCAAATACAAATTTTAATTCATCAGTAGCTAAAGAACTCTTTCCTACTGGTCCGCACAAATATGACTGTATAGCCATGGGTGTGTACTGACAGGGTTCTGAAACTGGCTGGCTACTAGGTTCTAGATTTCTAATAAACAATTGAGTTCATATAGCATGACCAATTCTACTTGCCAAATGGTTTTACAAGGCAGGTTACGGGCTTGCAATTTGTTCTGATAAACTAACAAAGCTATCTCATTGCAAGTTACTGAAGTCTACAAAGTTGCATTAGGAGCATATAATCACCTAGAAAATTTTTAGGTCCAAATAACAGATTGCTCTGTAACATCTGCTTACCGCTGTTGCACCTGCTTTCTCCAAATTAACACCATGATCAACATCGTGTGCTCGGACAAATGTCTTCACATTTGGAAAATATTTGCTCAAAGCCCAAACAGCTCTATAATTCGCACCAGGAGTATCTAAAGTAATTGCAGCAGCGCAGGCCCTCTCAACTCCAACTTTGTGCAGTACCTGGCAAAAATCAATTGAGACCAGTACTTTTGACAAGCATACGATACAATGTTAGTTGAACTCTTCCTACCTCTCTACTTCCTGCATCACCAAAATATACTGGTAGGTCAAGTGCACGTCCAACTGCCACCCGATCACTGAAAAAGTACCCCAAGAATTAAATAGTGGAAACAATGGTAGAGTTAACCAGTAAGGTTGGTAAATTGATTAATTGAACAAGCACGATGTGGTAGACCAAGAGAGTCGGAAATAATAACCAAATCCTATAGCAATAGCATCATGAGTTTGGATTCAGAGGGGAAGCTACTATCAGTCTATCACAATGTAACCAACGGTCACTGAAAGAGGGGTGTAAGACCCATTATTCCTAGTGTTGCCACCACTTTCCTAGTTTCTTAACTTGTCTGAATTTTCTAGATATTTTTGTGGATTTACAAGAATTCCTCTCTCGTTTCATATTAAACGTCTGAGTGAGAAGCATGAAACCAACCATTAGGAGACAACAGAGCTAAACCCTAACAAAGTATTCGCAGACTTAAGCATTTATATACATATTTGAGTATTTATTATAAATATCAGTATATCACACAGTCATACTTCATGGATCAACACTCGTATCACAGTCATACTTCATGGATCAACACTCGCTCAGTAGCAATGCTCAGAGATGCTTCTCTATTCTCTCATTGTTGCCTTAAAAATAAGGTTATTGCAAGATGCAGTACCATACCTTCGAACATCAAGCGCAACAAATGGAATTAGTCGCTCCGACAGGAGCTGGGCAATGATCTAGCATAAGGAAAGATGTATTATTAGGACTCTATTGAACATAGTAGATATAGTAGCTCATGAGGATTGCAAGACAACCTGCCCAACACGTCCAAATCCCAATATAATAATATGATCTTGCAAGTCATCCGTCTACATACACAAACAAAAAAAAATCAAAGCAATATTAGGTGAAAATCAGCATCTTCTAGGAAATTAAATAGCTGCCATAACGTCACTTGTAAATATAGGGGATTATAGAACGGTAATGATATTCTAACTTCAAGCAGCTTTTTCTCACTACCAGGTGTTTTTACATCCAGCATATACCACTACTTCGGCAAATACCCCCTTATACAATGACTACTGTACCAGCCGTTATTCCAAATACTGGCAGAACAAGCTTGTTGCATATGATATCATCATCCAATCTTGACTTGATTGACTTTCGGACTTTTTATTCACTTGATTTTCGATTGTTTTGGGGATGAGGAGTCATAAACCCCGGCCAGAGTTATGACTACCTGTTCTGGCCAATGTTCCGCATAACTTTGGTTTGGAAACACAATATCCATAATATTCTTGTACAAACAGGCAGAAACTATGTAACTGATCGATTAACTGGCAATTCCTGGAGTCATGGACGCTAATTTAGAGCAAAATATTCCAACCACTATGCGACTGACCAATCACCATCAGTAACCAGAGGGAAGCGGGTAAAAGGCACCTAATTTTTAGTGTTAGCTGGTTTTGAAGTAGTTTTAAAATTCTTGCAAGATAATGGCACCATTCTGTACCAAAAGAACTTGATTACTGCAACAATAGAAACTAAGAAATTACAGGAAAATCAAAACGAAAACAAATTCCTTTTGGAAAAAGGATTTTAAAATTTATTGATCACCATTACTGCTAGCAGTTTTAGGACTGACTCACTGCAAATTACTAGACCATAAATATAGTAAACAAGGCTGCCAATTTATAACATGTGCATGTGAATGACCCCAGTTGAGCATAAGTTATGATAGTAGGCATTCTCAAAGTTCAAATTTGCCTTGAACATGACAGAACAACTTAGACTATGAGAAAAAATTGCAATGTTTTTGGATTTAGCCATGATGACCGAAAATGCAATCAAAGCAATAGGTGACAATTGAGTTGGCCTATGACAATAGAAATAAAGAATATACCTCACTTTCCACTGGCAATAAACTCCTCACATCATGCTGCTCAAATTTTGATGCCAGAAACTGGCCTCCAGCAGCTAACCATGGTGTCAGAGCCATTGAAATGCCAACCACTAAAAATAATAATGATGATAATTGAGGAGATAGGAGACCCTGCAAAATTTGTCCATAAGATTTTCTTGATGCTGCACAACAATCATGACTTCTGAAAATATAGATGCCCTATGATCTAACACAGATGTACTTGAGAAATACATCTTATCACCTACAAGGCTACAAAAATAGGGAAGACACAAAACATCAGCTCCATCAAAAGAAAATAACAAATACAAAACCTGGTTGACGGCTTCTCCAAATGCAACAAAAGCAAACTCCCCGCCAGGTGCTAGCATAAGACCAACCCGAACGGCAGCTATGGTGGAAATTCCAAACACTCTACCAACAAATGTCACCAACAGTGTCTTTCCAATAATCAAGAGACTTAATATCAGAGAGATTGCTGGGAAGTTTGACAGAAGCAACTTTGGGTCAATAGACATTCCAACCTGGAAAGACAAACTTCAGGGCCAGCATTAAGCAGGGTTTCAAATACGTTAGGAATTTATAGAAGGAATTCTCATCATTCGAAAGTAAAAAAAAATAGAGACCTTGAAGTTGGACAAGCAAATTTCTGAAATATTAATGTCAATAGAATCTAAGTAAGACAGAAAAAAGGTTATATGACACTAATCAGTAACATTCCTATGATTCTACACAATATATGATCATCAAGCATCTAAACAATTAAAACTCATTTATTTGACAAGTTGTTGAAAGCTAGTTTATGGTTTCCTGAACCCAGTTTGAAAGAAGAAGACAATGAATGATATTTTTATGAGTAAGATCCTAGCATAATATGATATGCACAAGCTTTCCTGCTAGACTGGGATGTAAGATGCTAATGACAACATTACCTGGGGATAGCACAAATAGACCATTCACACTATCAATTATTTTAAAAAATAGTTGTGCTTTGAGAAACTTGTGATAATAGTAAAAATCTGCAGCAAGATTTGAGTGTGAAGTCAAAAGGTTAAATTGAACAGTTTGAATGAAGTGAACAAGGGTGTCTATGCAATTCCATGCGTATATCCATGACTTCATGACTATTGAACTAACAAGCCAATATCAACTTGATTAGATGTCTGCAAAGTTGCATTTTATATCTGCACTGTTATATCAATTGTATACACACTTGCAACAAATTCCTGGCAGTACATCAAAATCACAGTATCTGGTAAGATTATATTCAGAGCCCTCACCGTCATAAAGAAAAGACCTAACAGAAGGCCACGATAAGGAGCAATATCTGACTCGACTTGTAAGGAGAACTCCGTTTCTGCTAATAGCAGACCAGCCAAAAATGCTCCCAGTGCCATTGATAACCCAGCCTGTGAAGAAAAGGTATGGAAATATGCAAAGTAGCTTCATGAAATACAGGGTCAGAATATAATCAAATAAAATATGTACCCGAGCGGTTAGAAGACTTGTCCCAAAAATAACAAGGAGGGTATTAGCCGAAAATATCTCGGTATTCCGATTTTCAGCAATTTGTTTGTAAATTGGCCGAAGCAACTGCGCAACACAAAAAATGGAAGGAGTCAAACAGTAACAATAATTCTAAGAAATGCAGCTGCAAGTGAAAAAGGACTAAAACGCGCGCACAGGCAGCAGGGGCTATATGCATATGCATGTGGGGCTACGTGTGCATGTTAAACTGGCAGTCAACAGAGTTTATGCGAAATTCTTCAAAAAGATAAGCATGCCAACTAAAACGAATGAACACTCAACTCACCAGACGACCTCCAGCAATTATTGCAGTTATAGCAACTATTGCCTTCACCGCAGCCATTCCCATGGCTTCCGCTATTGCTTGGAAACCAACCTATAAGAAGCAGAAACTGTATCAAGTAAGGATCAACTTGTTCAAACAGAGAGAGAAAAACAAAGCATAGCAAGACAGCAAGGTTATTGAAATGACTCTGCAAGTAGCAAGCCACGGTCCCATTGCAAAGCTGATGCCTTTGGCAGTCTCAAGTGTCAACCATACAATCTTCAATAGTCAAATATAACACTAGCTGATCTTGCAGAATAGTTACTCATTTATATATTTGTAGATTTAACCTATGTCACCAGAACTCTAGAATTATCCATTAGTGCAATAAAATATCATCAGGCTCAAATAGCTTTGGACATTTTCAATAAGAACCCTACGATGGAGCATGGGTTTTGAAGTGCTCCACGGAAGTTATGGCCTGAAGACGAAAATTTAAAAATTTTAATGATCATATCATGGAATAAAGCATCTAAATAATTATATTTCCATCAATAGTTCACGTGAAAGAACATGACGTAAAAAGTTTACCCCTCCTTTTGAAGAATTAGGAGATATAAGAGGTATTAATATCAACAGAACCACCACGGCCAAATCCTGGAGATAACACAAGAAACATCTATTAAAAGGTGGTCTTACATTAGCAATACCAAAATCCAAAAGTCAACATGTGTGGGCGTGTGGGCTTAAATACCCTCTAAGCATACATTAGGAAAGAGAAACCTGAAATCTAATCTACAATATTTGGAAAAACAAGGTATATGTCAGTTCATGGTGTAGCTATACCTGGAATAGCAACACAGAAAACGTAGCACGTCCATGGCGTGAAGTGCTCTCCCCACGTTCTTGTAGTACCTAGAGAACCAAAAACAGTAAATGCTCAACAGCCAACCAACAAAAAATTCAGACAAAAAGGTGAAGAGTGCAAATAAATACATAGAAGAAAGGAAGTATTCCACATTAGTCAAGCCTCCTTGCTTGAATGAAACCTAGTCTAGGCCTGAATATGAAACTGTGAAGAATGACAAGAAAACAAGTTTCCTGGCAATCTATTTTTTCTCCTAAGTGAAAACTGATTTTGATAAATAACTTCATTTCAATTTTGAGGTTATAATGAAGTACTTGCAAGACGACAGCTGTGGATGACAGAGCCAAACCACTCCCAACAACAATTGCTGCTGGTCCTGGTAGTCCTGCAAAACGGTGAGCTATCATACCAACAGCTGCTGTAGTAGCCAGCACCTGTCAATTGTTCAAATTTGTCAGCGAGTAATTCACACAGAACTATTGTTTGATGGTTGCATAGCATGAGTTTAACCTGAGCAGAGCCTAACCCAAAGACATACTTCTTCATCGAGCTTAGCCTTTCCACAGAAAGCTGCAGATACAAAATGCTAAGATGATATATCTGGAAAGAAGAAAGAATCATAAAGAGCACTCAGCTTGTACCTCAAGGCCAATGTTGAACAACAAGAACACAACTCCAAATTCAGCAATTGCCTTTGTTCCATGGACATGACAGATGATAGAGAGGCCATAGGGACCAATGAGGACACCAGCAGCAAGGTATCCGAGAACAGGACTACCTAAGATATCAAGGTGCATATTGTCAAAGTGAACTCAACTGATCACATTGTTATGGAATAGCCAATGGTATATACAAGATACATGGGCCATGTTAGATATGTGTATAGCTTAAGGGCTTATTTGCACTTTGCACATAGATGTATATATATTGGCTTGTTGGCCCTCTTGGAATACAACATAGCCAAAGCCTTTACATGGTATCAGAGCAAGGTGATTAGGGTTAGGGTTAAGATTCTTGACTGGCCACCGTCACCACCGGAACTCTCTCTCCTCCCCGCCTCTTGTTCCTCAGCTTACTTTGCAGCTTATGTCAGCTGGTCAGATCACTGATCACGACTGTCGTGTTATTCTTGAGTCTGACTCTTGTTCTATTCAGGATCGTAGCACGAGGACTTTGCTTGGTACTGGCCCTCGTCGCCGTGATTCACAGCGTCTTTGGGAACTCGACTGGCTTCATCTGCCTTCCACTCTCTCCACCAGCCAGTCAGCCGCCACCACTCCCTCTGGGCTTGTTGCATCCACTACCTCCTCCGCTCAGTGGCACCATCGTCTCAGTCATCTTTGTGGTTCACGTCTTTCGTCACTCGTTGATCGTGATGTTCTTGGGTCTATTTCTGGAGATACCTCTTTAGATTGTATGCGTTGCAAGCTTGGCAAGCAGCTGCAGCTCCCCTATCCCTTTAGTGACTCTATTTCTACTCGTCCTTTTGATCTTGTGTACTCTGATGTTTGGGGTCCGGCCCCCTTTGTTTCGAAAGGGGGTCATCGTTACTATGTGATTTTCATTCATGATTATTCTCGTTATACTTGGCTCTATTTTGTCCTCTCGCAGTCAGGTTCTCTCTATTTATCAGCAGTTCGCCACTATGGTTCGCACTCAGTTCGATTTGGCTATTCGTGTGCTTCGTGCTGACTCTGCTGGCGAGTATCTCTCTACAGTCTTCCGCTCTTTTCTCGCTGAACACGGTACTCTTCCCCAGTATTCTTGTCCTGGTGCTCATGCTCAGAATGGTGTCTCTGAGCATAAGCATCGTCACTTACTTGAGACTGCTAGAGCCCTCATGCTTGCCTCTTTTGTTCCCCCTCATTTTTGGGCTGAGGTTGTCTCTACTGATGTTTTCCTTATTAACATACAGCCTTCCACCGCCCTTCAGGGGTCTACTCCTGTCGAGCATCTTTTGGGTCTACTCCTGTCGAGCATCTTTTTGGTCGAGCCCCAAAGTATGGTCACCTTCACAGTTTTGGTTGTATCTGCTTTGTTCTCCTCCCACCTCGTGAGCGCACTAAGCTGATTGCTCAATCAGTTGAGTGTGTTTATCTTGACTAGTCTTGAGCATAAGAGTTATCGCTGCTACGACCCTGTTGCATGCCGGATGAGGATTTCCTGAGATGTCACCTTCGACGAGTCCCGACCTTACTACCCTCGTTCTCCTCCAGTCATATCTGATTCTCTTGCTGAGTCGGTCTCCTTTCTGACTTTCCCTCATTCTCCACCTACTTCCACTAATGCTTTGCCTCATTCACCTCCTTCGGTCTCGTCTTCAACTGATCCTCTTCCACCTACGTCGGAGGACCCTTCCCACTCTCTTGTTGAGATTTCACCTTTCCTTGCACTACTCTCGTCGTCATCGACCTCCTTCTTCTCCAGTTGGCTCTCCCTCCTTCCTGGGCTCTGTTCCCAGTTCCTCTTCTCCGTCATTGTCGGATCCTGCTCCCATATACGATCTTCGTGATCACCACACTGTTAGGCAGCCTGAGCGCTATGGCTTTGCAGCCACTGCCTCTTCTGAGCCTCTGACTTATCGTGAGGTTGTTGCTCATCCTGAGTGGCAGCTTGCGATGTCTAAGGAGCTTTCTGCTTTGGAGCGAACTGGCACTTGGGATCTTGTACCCTTACCTCCACGTGTCACTCCCATCACGTGCAAATTGGTATACAAGATCAAGACTCGCTAGGATGGTTCCCTTGAACGCTACAAGGCTCATCTTGTGGCGCGTGGTTTTCAGCAAGAGTATGGTCGTGACTATGATGAGACATTTGCTCCTGTCGCTCACATGACCACCGTTCGCACTCTCCTTGATGTCGCCTCCATTCGACAGTGATCCATCTCTCAGTTAGATGTCAAGAATGCCTTTCTCAATGGCGAGCTGCGCGAGGAGGTCTACATACGGCTGCCCCCTGGGTATTCTGTCCCTGATGGTATGGTCTGTCGCCTTCGTCGCTCTCTCTATGGGTTAAAGCAAACTCCTCGTGCTTGGTTCACTCGGTTCTCCTCTGTTGTCACTGCCGCTGGCTTCTCTACCAGTAATCATGACTCTGTTCTTTTTGTTCACATCTCTTCTCGGAGTCAGACGCTTCTCCTTCTATATGTTGATAATATGATCATTACTAGTGATGACTCTCACTACATTGCTTTTATGAAGGAGCGTCTCCGCGAGCAGTTCTTGATGTCTGATTTGGGTCCTCTTCATTACTTTCTTGGCATTGAGATTACTGCAACCCCCGAGGGCTACTATCTCTCCCAGGAGCATTACATTCAAGATATCATTACTCACGGTTGTCTTACTGATCAGCATATAGTGGATACTCCTATGGAGATTGGTGCTCATCTTCGACCTACCGATGGCGAGCCTCTTGAGAATCCCACTCGCTACCGCCATCTTGTTGGGAGCCTTGTCTATCTTGGCATCACTCGCCCTGACATCTCTCACGCAGTTCATATCTTAAGTTAGTTTGTCTCTGCTCCTACTCAACTCCATTACAGTCACCTTCTTTGTGTTCTGCGATATCTTTGTGGGACCATCACTCGTCGCTTTTTCTTTCCTCGCTCTAGCTCATTGCACCTTCAAGCATACTCTGATGCGACCTGGGCTAGTGATCCTTCTGATCGCCGGTCTTTTTCTGACTATTGTGTTTTCCTTGGATCCTCCTTGATTGCCTGGAAGACCAAGAAACAGATTGTTGTTTCCTGTTCGAGCGCTGAGGCTGAGTTGAGAGCCATGGCGTCGTTGACAACTGAAATCACCTGGTTTCGGTGGCTACTTGAGGATTTTGGTGTTTCCATTCCTACACCGACTCCTCTCTTATCAGATAGTACTAGCGCGATCAGCATTGCTCGAGATCCTGTGAAGCATGAGCTCATTAAGCACATTGGAGTAGCTGCTTCATACATGCACTCACAGGTGCAAGACAAAGTTATTGATCTTTAGTATGTGCCCTCGAAGCTTCAGTTAGCAGATTTCTTCACCAAAACACAACGGTTGCTCAATATCGGTTCTACCTTTCCAAACTCAGTGTTGTTGATCCACCATAAATTTGAGGGGGTGTTAGATATATGTATAGCTTAGGAGCTTATTTGCATTTTGTACATGGATGTATATATATTGGCCTGTTGGCCCTCTTGGAATACAACATAGCCAAAGCCTTTACAGGCCAGATGGGCTTATATATTACACTTAACACATATAATAAATGGAAAAAATATACCACATTTATCTTCTTAGGAGGTCACCAGATTTTTTTAATTAAAAAAATTGAAGGATTTTTGTCACAGATGTTTCTAGCATACAACAGTTCATGCATCAGCACTCAAGTTTTCAGGCATTTCAATATTGGTAAGTCACAGCGAACGGTTGCAGGGTATGGTTGAAACTAAAACTTTACTAGAAGAAAAGCAAAACTTGTTTAATATGATTCCAGTTGCAAATGTTCCAGACGATTAGAAGATACAGGAAAGTTAGACACCATGGTGCCACGCAATGTACATATAGATCTCAGAAATCCATATCTCACCTCCAGGTATTTTCTGGAATAATGGTACAAAAACAACACTAGCCAGAAGCAAATATAGTATGTCAAAAAGTGAAGCTTCTTCCTCATTTACCTGAATAGGGTAATAATGAGTGTAAGGAAGTTATTTGCAAGCTAAACTTCATGTTAACTTACGTGAGCAGTAAGAGAGCATACACACACAAAAAGAGAGAGAAATTCACAAATGCACAAGGTCGGATGAAAAGGGGGCAAATACCTCTTGATGAGGTAGGAGCTCAATTAGCTTCTTTACTCGTTTTGGGATCTGTCGTATCTCACGAACTATGGGCTTCGCAGTGGAGGTGACTTCTTCAATACTTGTGGTTATGTCTTGCTGCTGAAATAATTGACTACTCTTCTCAGCTCTATTTAAGAAGAATGCCCTATGTGACACAGAGAAAAAAAACGTCATTTGATAGAGAATTGGTTAATCAATATGCATGAAATTGACGGAAAGCTCCTTCAACTATTGTAAGAACAAGCACTTTCAGTTGTGCTTTTCTCATTTCCAATGAAGCAAAATGTGATTACACGGAATGACGGATGGGAATATGATAAGCTACAACAGTATACAAGTAAGGTAAACGGAGGTGACAACAAATCTTTCTTGCAAAACAGAAACCATGAAAAAATATATCAGTTACCATGCAACTCACCCTGCACCAAGAAGCAGCATCCCGACAACAAGCTTTGGTGCATGTTTTCTAGCCGATTTCATTAACCCCCGGAAAACAGATGTAGGCGTAAATTCTCCATCCGCTTTGGAGGAGAAGAAAGATGCCGAGAAGAACCGAGATGATCGCTTCAGCGATGCTTTGGGAGATTCCTTCCGTTCTATTTCCTGCTTCTTCCCTTGCTTTGACTTATCTATATCAGGTTCAGCTTCTTTCTGAGGCTCAACAAGCAACTTGTCACTGCTTTCTTCATCAGACATTTCATGGGACAATTCAAGCTGCTCAATGCCTTCGACAGCCAAGTCACCAACCATTAGACGCTCAACATTTGACACCTCGTCCCTTTCAGAAATATCATATATACCATCACTGCTATAGTCATACACTTCAGAAACATGATCTTCTTCACCAGTTATTTGCTCCTCAACAAGTGGTGGTAGCTCTACCACGGCATCAACCGAGGACATGGCCTTCTCCGCTTTCCGCAGAGCTAGTTCTGCATCGTTTGCACGCTGCGCGGCTTCCATCTCAAGAGCCACTGCCTGTTCAGCCAACACCATTATATTGGCAACATCCTCCTCAGCCTTCGAAGCATCCAAAAGAGCCCTCTCAGAGAGCTCCGTCATTCTATCAACCTCCTTCTGCAACTCCATTTTCTTCCCCTGGATACGTCTCAGCTCCTCCTCGCATTTTGACAAACATGCCTGGCACTCCTTAATCTCCTCCTCAGCAGATGCAAGGGCTTCCTTCTCCACATCATCAACAATAACTTCCATTGGCCCGACCGACCCCCTCTTTGCGTCTAGAGCTTCTGCTGCCAACTGCAACCGAGCCACAGCCATGGAGAGCGCCATTGTAGCCTTCCGGACAGACTCCTTGGCATCGACCTCCTTGCTGATGATCTCCTGTACGGTCGCCACAGTGGAAGAGACGTCCCTCTGAGCACCATCCGCCCGATCCTTGAGAGCGATTGCCGACTCCGATATCCGCTGTGCCTTCTCCTCAAACATGGTGCTGTTCAACCTAGCCACCTCCAGCTCCTTCCTCACCTTCTGAAGCATCTCCCTCAGATCGTCTACATCAACGCCACCCTTCTCATCAGACCCCAAGCTGCTCGCTTCATCGTTACTCTCACCAGAGCCCTTGGTACCTTCCAAAGGGCCATCAACATAGGCCAATGAGTCGTTGCCCTGGCACCACAACGCCCTCCCGCTGATGCGGAATGCCAGAGAGCTCCCGTGCTTTGGAGCCAAGTAGAAGGGGCCACTGGAAGCGCAGCCCCGGAGGACTGAGGCGACCATGAGGTTTCCTCCGCCGCCGCAGCCGCCACGATGCCTGGTTCGCCGCAGTGAGCAATTCCGGAAGCCATTCCCGGCGCCGATCTGTAAGCCCATCCGTGGAGCCGTACGAGTAGGCCCCACGCCGGAAGCAAACCTTGACAAATCCATCCCCCCCTACCCTATTGGAACACAGCAGCAACAGAACACAAATCAAAAAACGGTAGACAAAAAAACCTAAAAATGCGCAGCATTAGAGTTTTTAATAAAACACGGCCAAAAATGGCGTTCGTCAAATCGGGCAGTGATGTTCGATTGATGCATCAAACTTCATGGCCAAAAAAGGAAAAATCTAAAAAAAAATGGCGTTCATGAAATCGAATAGAGCTGCGACGAGTGAACTAGTCCGACCAAATTGACGACGCGGAGGTACGAGAGCAGTGCACTGACCGATCGAACTGCGGGGTTTGGTTGGATACGGGGGGGCGCCCGGGAAGTGGGAGACGGACGGAACAGCCGAGGGAGCCAGGCTTCTGGTTCGAACTAGTTGGTATCCGGGAAGCGGATTGGATTGGGTGTGAGGGAGGAGAAAGGGCGTCGCGTCACGAGAGGAGGGCGGAGGAGGAGGAGGAGGAAGGCGAGGGGGAGAGTTTGGCAATTTGTCCTATGCATGCGTTTGGTTTTGTTTCGAGCGGAGCGGAGGACACTGGGAGGCAAACGATCGCCCCGTCCGTCGCCCTCAAGTCTTTTCAGCGTTTGGCCTCCTCTGTGTAAACAGTCCGACGATATTTTCCTTGTGTCAGCTTCTCGAACAGCATTCTCAAAACAAATTATTAATATTCGATTTACTCGTATAAATACTTACGTTAAAATCAAAAAATCATCGTTAAAAATCCACCCAAAATTAATGAACTGCAGATAACAGCTAGTTCTTCCTTAGCCAGCAATGAACTGTCCAAGTTTTTCAAGGTTTTAGGAGTGTGGTATCTGATAGTTTTTTCTTTTGGGTTGCTATTTACTTTCATACAATTTGAAGGTACCCTTCTATCTACTGATAGCTGCAGGCACACAATAGGCAATGTTAATAATCTTATATAAACAGATAAACTATAAAGAACATTTCTTGATATTTGAGATTTACAATATTTGTAGGTAAACCGGGAGGCGGCGCGGCGAGCGGCTCGAGAAGCCCACGACGGACGGAGTCGGGAGGAGGAGGGGAGGGCTTGGGTTTTTTTGGCGGCATTTTTGGGGAGGGAGAGGGTGCGTGCTCGCTTGTTGGGGGAGTAGGAGACGACGGTGGAGACAGGCGGGCGGTGGAGGGTTTAGGGGGAGGCGGTGGATTGACTGCGATGGAGGAGGGTGGGGGCTTAGGGGAGAAGAAGCGAGAGAGCACTTGCTGCATGGTGAGGGTGGTGTGGTGGTGGCGGTGGGCAGCAGCGGGTAGGGCTTTCTTCTTCTTCTGGGACTTGTCTGGTGCGGGCTAGAGGCCGGTGGAGGAAGTGCCACCGGCGATCGCCGATCGGTCGGTTGAGACTCGAGAGTCATCGGACTTGCCACGGGGATGAACCCAACAATTATTACCGCCTCATCGGCCTATCACACAAATTCACAAGCCTTCTCATGTGCTATGAACGATCTCTCATGTATTTCGGAGAACATGCATATTTTCACTGCAGTTTTATCGTTGCTGAGGTTAGTTCATACTTTTGATCTCAATCAAACCAAACGCTCCAAGCAGCACGAAACGTCTGGCCGTGTGTGTCACTGATAGTTCCCATTCAGCAAAAATGTGTTGCCCCGTGACGTGAGGCATTTCCGTGGAGGCATACTCAACCATCACACATTAGCGCCAGGCATGAATACATACAGCCGCACAAGACTACTTTGCGTATGAACATTTTGAAAATTTTAATCCTCTGTATGCTGTATAAGATCCAAAGCATGTTTACAGTTCCAAAGAGAGTGTTCCTTGCAAAAACACTTCGGGTTCTTCGGCAGCGAGAAAGAAACATGGCAGCCTGAAGAGTTACTAGTACTACAAAATATCGTCCCAGGCATACAAACATCAATATACACAAAACAACTAGCGTGCGGAGCAACAAACGATCATCTAAAAATACATCATGCACCAGCTTGTGCTGCAATAACAGAATAATCCAACAAAATACAGTCGAAATGCATGCCTAGTGTATATAGTCTAATGAAACATAATTCATGAAAATTCAGTATGGTCAAATAAATCAGTCATGCTAAGTTGATCGGCTAATTCAGCACGTCGAAGATCCATCTGAATTGTGTTGACGAAAGAGCCTAGTGCACACTAATCTTCACATCTCATCACCCTCAAGAGCTAACCATGTTGAACTGGAACCTAGACAGCTGCTGCGGGATGGTGGAAATGACAGGCCCGTATCGCTGCATCCACATAGAGAAGTTTCAGCAACAAATTTTAAAATAATTGTCTTCAAAGCAAATCATAATAAAAGAATATAAACTGCAGACGATAATAAGGCCTTATGAAAATAAGCAAACTCTGTTGATGGCAGCAAAGAGCAACGTAGATTGGAGACGTTGTGTAAATAGAAGGGATGGATCCTTTCTTTTAGAAATCAACTCAATATTATGATAATTCTTTTCTTGTATATAGGATAAAAGGCACGGAGACACACAAAAAAAAGGTGAAGATAAACAAAATTGGTAATATGGGAATACCCTCTTGTGGTGTTTTTTTCCTAAAAAAAAGAACTACGGTCACTGGGCTTTTTTAAGCATATACTTCATTACACTTGATGGATGAGAAAAATGTTTCCAAACTTCACGTAAAACCAACTTTCACCATGGGAGGAATGCTACTTTACCTGAACATTGTCATAGAGTTCAAACAGTGGAACAGCAAGCAGCTTCAAGTTCCTTGGAACAGCAAAATACTCTCTTTCAGACAGGTGAACAATGAAAAGCTTCTTGCACTCCTGTTAATCACAGTGGTCATTTGCATTATCTTACCACGATAATCGAAGGCAACAAACTAAGAAAAAGCCTCTTAAAGCAAGAATATACCTTAGGCTTGGTTATATGCGGAGGGCAGTAAGGATACATCACAGTCTCGAAGTTTGGCCTCCACCACACAGCAACACACTCTCCAACCTGGAAGTGGCAAGCATATTATTCTTTTATCAGAATGGATACAGTTTACACTATGCAAGATCTCTATCTTTAAAATCATCCTATAACATCATTATCAACATGATGGAATAGAAAGCATGATCTAATAAGTTACTGTAAGCCGATGCTTGACAAGAAGGTATAGATGTGATAGTTCACGCTGATTGGCACATTTCACATTTTAATGAAAGTTCATCGCCAACACTATTTAGAAAGACTCTAAGGGCAGCGCAGCAGGTCTACCTACATACATTTACTTGAATTTGTCTATATGAAGAAGTGGACATGGAAAAGATATTGGCACACTAGTAGGCGGATAGTGTTGGAACCAGGTTTACTCCCCGGGCCACAGGTCCAAATAGGCTGAACACAACTAAACCCACGGAGATGGAGCAACAACCTTATAAGTGGTATTGGGCCTTCTCCCCCCAAAAGACTAGTCCTATGGATGGGGACTCCCTCACACTTATAAGCTGTGCTTTCTCCTCTCCCACAACCAATGTGGGATTAGTCTTAACAATCTCCCCCTCACATATTGGTTGGACACATCTGCAACCTGAGGTCCAAGAAGATGTTAGGCGCCTGGACTCTGATACCAATTGTTAACTCTGGACCCGGCCGTATGCCTAGGTCCAACCGGATTTACTCTCCGGGCCACAGGTCCAAATGGGTTGAACACAACTAAGCATACGGAGCAACAGAGCAACAACCTTATAAGTGGTATTGGGCCTTCTCCCCCCAAAAGACTAGTCCAATGGGTGAGGGCTCCCTCACACTTATAAGCTGTGATTTCTCCTCTCCCACAACCAATGTGGGATTATTCCTAACAGATATGCCAGTTTGTGTTAAATCTTGAAGCTTGTAAATGTGATCATGATTTTGTACAAGTAATCACCCATGCCACTGTTTTAATTTACGTACATCACAATACATTATGCTATAAAATGTTCTAAATCTAATTATATGTCTTAAACAAGAAAAACATTACTACAATCATGGTAAATAGATGGGCTAAGGAATGCTGAAACTGCGGTTCAGATTAATTTTGTTCTAGATTAATATCGAGGCACACTATACAAATCTCAAACAGCTGGATGCAAATGGTCAAGAGCACTCGAGGTTATCACGAAGTGTTGGAGATAACCTTGAGTACTACTGGAATAACTATGATTTAGCAAGATATAAAGTGATCACATACAACTTAAATTCCGACAAAATTGCATACAATATGACCATTAACAAAAAAAACTAATAATCTCCCTCAAAGGCTCGAACTCATTACCTGCCAGTTAGGTGGAAAGGAAGGTGAGTTCACTGCAAGTTTGCTGCACAACTTTCTTTTTAGACCCTCAATTTCTGCAAATTCCAGTCACATGAGCCAACAGCTAAATACATAAGACTATCATTTAAAAAGGCTCTGACAGAAAGTTGAACAACAAAAAAAAAACTCACCATTTTCTCCAGGCTTCAACCGTCCACCAGGAAGTTTGCAAAATGTATTCCCAATTTGCAACAGCAGTATGTGAGGGTGGTTGTGCTCTTGCACCTATACAGGATAGTGAAAGTGAAGAATTCAGTTTGTTTGTCAAATTACAACGTCCATAGACAACTGTACTGAAGGAAGTTCGCCAACTATTGGATATTTCAAGCACAAAAATGCATATGGTAACAATTATGAGATGAAGAATAGAAGCATACCAATAGGATTGCTTCAACACTTGTTCGCATTCCTTCTTTCATGTAGCTGTCATTCAAGAAGTAATTAGTAATTAGCTTATAATGCATTGGGTGGAACAAACTTGAAAAGATATATAGCAAAAGAGCATAACTGTTCAAGAGATACTTAATAAACAATGTACACTATAGATAAAGTAATCTCTTCTGTTAAACTTAAAGAGTATAGATCTCTGTAAAAACAGTCATATTAGTTATTATCTCAAAATAATAATACATATATTGCAGTCAATTGAAGAAACAGCAAAATTTCTCTATTGATTTCCTTTATGATATATTTTGACTTAATATTCCGGACCACTCTTCCTACAGATATGATATATCTTGTAACGTGATGCAGTGCTCCAATAATTACAGAGTTGCCTCCTCACCAGCTCAAATGCTAGAATTATTCGGTAGGTTTTAGCATTTTTGTTACTGTAGTTCCCCTGCTACAGACCTAATCCAGTGAAGGAACTACACAAAGTAATTCAAACCTAAAGCAGGAGGGCGCAAATATTCGACCTCATAAACTAGAGCACTCAACATTTTTGTTGTTATTTTAGGCCAACACCCAGCGAACCACCCCCAAAATAAAGCCATTCAACTAAAACAATTTCCTATCTTAACATACAGATCAAAAGTGTCAGCAATAATAAGCTGAACATTAGGTTTTCATGAACAGTCATAACGCAATTTCAACAGTATATAAATCCCAGTACTCCCAGCAATGTTCCGTATAACTCTCCGACAAAAGCAACTCCACGCATGAACTCAAAACTAACGACCGAGTTTCAAAAACAAAAAAAACGCAGACATGATCTAAGCTCTAGGGTTTAGGGTTCCTTCAAGAATAAGGCATCTAGGGTTTGGATCAGGGAGGCGGAGACGGGGGCTGAGGGGGTGACGGGGGGCACACTTACTTGACCTTCATGCGAGCGAGGCGGTCAGCGACGGATGTGTCCTTCTCCATCTTGGGCTCCTTGGTGCCGAACGTGTAGTTCGCGAGCGGGTACACGTTAACCGCCGGCGACGAAGAGCTCACCATCCTCACCTCCTACTCCCCCGCTTCAGCGAGCTCTCTTCTTCCTTCCCACGCTCCGGCGGTCGCCGGTGGCGGCGGAGAAGAGGTTGCTGGGCTTTAGGGTCGGCCCGACTGAGGGAGGCGTTGAGAAGGGTCTCCGGTCTCGATCACACAACTTGAGTCGCCTTTGGACTTGGGCCGGTTCTGCGTATATAATAGGGTTGGTGCGCGCCGCGGGCCGCTGTTCTTAGCTGTCCGATCCAACTCGGAGCTGTTTACTAGCCGTACGATCCATCTCGAAGCTGCAACAGAATACACACGGACAAAAACATGAGCCTATTCCTCTTGGCTTTTTGTTTGGAAGCATATTGGGTGGTTTTTTAAGCCAGTTTTCTAAATAGGTTTTCAGGTCTAAAATTATATGTGTTATTCATATTGATATTTCTATCATCACTATCTCAAAAAAAACATAATCAAAAGCCATCAGCACCTTCTCGAATCCTCCACATTAATCGTTATACACCAGCAACAATCACATACTCATTACATCATTTCTAACAGTGGACATTGAACAACCAAAATGTAGTTACAGTTAACAATTCAAAGCTATGGAAGAAAAAGCAACTGTAAAAGAATCATCTTATTTCGCATTCCACAACAAAATTCAAGGCAATTGCTTAATGCCACCTCATCACCCTCTGACTGCATTACACCCACCGTTGCCTCCTAAGCTGACCGGGGCGGCTGAATCTTACACCTGCCAAGAAGAGCCCTTCAGCACACCTAAGCATATATGTGTGAGTCATACGTCATGATTAAATTATTTATAAGATCAATTCCAATTTGATCATATGGGTAAACAGTCTGCAGAGCCGATCCTGCAAAACAAACCCAGCTATTCCGCCCTGTGCTGTACCCGGGTTAACAAAATACATATATATTAAATTTCAGTAGACTTGATCTCAATAAATATGTCTACCATATTCCAACACAGCCGTCCTTGGCACCTCGAGTATTAATTCCTCGAGTTAAATTATGTATCAAAATATTCCCTATCATTTTGCATCATTAATATGAATAATTTCACATTGAGTAAAATAGATAATAACCATAATAAATATTGAAACCCATATGAAAATCTCAACATCCGTGCATAGGGTTCACCTTTTCCCTGGGCATAGAGGGAGGTCGAGGGGCGGTGGGCCGACGGTGGTGACGACGAGCGAGATAGGAGGGTGGTGGGTAGTGTCGGAGTGCGGTGGTGGTGGAAGGTACTAGCTATTAGGTTGGACAGAATGACATGGCGTAGGTGGGGTAGGGTTGGCACAGTGAAACAACGGGGACGTCGTCGGCCATGGGAGAGCTGCTTTGGCAAGAACGGAGGAGGATGCGCAGAGGGGGCGACAAGGAGGGGGCGGAGCGAAGAGCGACGAGGAGGCGATAGGGTTGGAGTGGGAGGCGACGTGGTTAGGATGAAGTTGAGAGAGAGAAAGGGGTTGGAGAGATCCAACGGGTGTTAATTATATAGGGTGGTTGAAAATTTAGATATTTTTAACACAAAAAAAAACATCTGAGTGATCTCTGTACACATCAGTGTGATGTGATCCTATGCGCCTCAAGGCTCGTGTCAAGCGTTACTGAATCTGAAATCTGAATGGCTGCCTCCACTGAACGAGTTTTCTGAAGCGAATGGAACGTTTCTTCCACTACTGGCAGGGGCGGAGCTACAGGGTGGTCCCTGTGGGCCGTGGACCACCCTGCGCGGAGCCAAAGCCCAGGTCTGCTTCTAGACTAGAAGCCCAGGTCCGCGTCGAGTATGCATGGCTGCATGCAAAAATAATATACGCGAGTTGCCTCCTGTCGCTGGCGCGCCGCCGCCAAAGATCGGCGACTCAAAGATCCGAGCATCGCGATCGCATTTGTGAATCGCCACTTCGAATCTTCATGCGGCGACTCGGCAGACGGCGGCGCGGTAAGTACATCAAATTTTTTACTTGGAGATCATTCAATCACAGATTCACAGTGATCGGATTTAATTTATTTGGCATCCGACAAGAAGATTAGAAGAACATTAATCTGAATAGAAGAAACATGGGAAGATTCAAGCGTTTCATAGATGAGGTGGAATTAAAGGATTTGTACTGATCAAAATCCTAAGATGAAGACTCAATTGCTAAGCCTAAGCCAAAGACTCAATCACTCAATTATATGTTTTTTTGCAGTATTAGATTATTGGTTTGGTAAATTGAAACTTTATATAATTCTCTTGCAGATTTGTTAAAACATGAAGAGGAGTGGTGATATTGCCTCTCTTTTTCAGAAATATGCATCAAAGAAGAAGGCTTCTTCTCCATCTCCTTCCGTGGCTACAGCTGTTCCAGAAGAGCAAATTGAAGAACAAGAAGGTGGATCGGATCAAGATAGAGTGATTGAAGAAAATGTGACTCCAACTCCAATTCCTCCAAGTCCACCTCCAGTCGCTGAAAAAGAACCGGTTTATGATATCAGTCGGCTTCCACTTGATCCAGGGGAGAGGCAATCCATTGCAAATTATCCCGTCAATGATCAAGATGCAGTTCGACGATCATATATTATTAAAGGCCCATTCCAACCTTATGCACATGAATTTGAAAGTAGAAAAATCGGAAATAGGGATAGGCAATTCAATCCTATATGGTTTTATAAATATCCTTGGATTGAATATAGTATCAAGAAGGAAGCTGCATTTTGCTTTGTGTGCTACTTGTTTGCAAAGGAGAAAACTAAGAAATCTGCATTTGTTGAAGGTGGTTGGAGAAATTGGAGCAGAAATGATGCACTTGATTTACATGTGGGTGGTGTAACAAGTGCTCACAACGCACTCAAGAAAGATACAACTTATTTATGACTCCCATGGAGCAATTGATGATAAAATTGTGAAGGTGGATAATGAGGAGCGACGTCTCTACAAGATCAGGTTAACTTATTCACTTAGATGTTTGAAGTTTCTTTTGCAGCAAGGATTGGCATTCCGTGGGCATGATGAAAGTGAAGAGTCTAGCAACAGAGGAACTTCATTGAACTTTTGAAGTGGCTTGCAGCAAATAATGAAGAGGTAGACAAGTTTGTTTTGAAGAATGCTCCGGTAATTGCACATTGACTAGCCCGGACATACAAAAGAAATTATTCAATGTTGTGCTATGGAGACTAGAGATCAAATCATTAAGGAAATTGGTGAAGATCACTATACAATTTTAGGTGATGAGTCTAGTGATGTCTCTCATAAAGAACAACTAGCCCTTTGCTTACGTTATGTTGATAAATCGGAAGGCCATGTGAGCGGTTTCTTGGAATTGTTCATGTAGATGATACTACTTCTTCATCACTTAAGGAAGCAATTCAATCTTTACTAGTTAGTCATGGTTTGACTATAACTCAAATCCGTGGTCAAGGCTACGATGGGGCTAGTAACATGAAAGGAGAGATTAAAGGGCTGAAAACCTTGATCATGAAAGAATCACCTACGCTTATTATGTACACCTGTTTTGCACATCAACTCCAATTGGTTCTTGTTCTTTGTTGCCAAAGGAAACAATGATTGTGTGTGGTTTTTTGATCAAGTATCACTCTTGCTAAATATTGTTGGTGTTTCTTGTAAGCGTCATGGTATGCTTCGACATCACCAATATGACAATGTCATGAAAGCACTTGAGTGTGGTATACTAGAATCTGGAAGTGGGTTAAATCAAGAGATGGGGCTGCCTAGACCTGGTGAGACTCGGTGGGGCTCTCATTATAAAACTGTGGTCAATATGATTGCTATATATCCCACAATTCGTAATGTACTCATAGCTCTTGGAGAAGATACATCACAAAGGAGTGAATGGCCAAAAATACATACTATGGTTGGAGTGCTTGAGTCATTTGATTTTATTTTTAGTGCTCATTTGATGCTTGAGATTCTTGGACACACAAATGAATTGTCTGAGTGTTTGCAAAGAAGAGACCAAGATATTCTTAATGCAATGTCACTTGTCAGTTTGGCAAAGAGTAAAATGCAGCAAATGAGGTCTGAAGGGTGGGTTTCATTTATTCAAAGGGTTACAATATTTTGCAACAAACATGACATTCAAGTTCCTGCAATGCAACATAATTATGTGCCGTATGGAAGATCAGCACGTTTTGCTCAGAACCAAACAAATGATGATCACTTCAGAAGAGAAGTATATATTGGAGTCATTGATAAAATTAGTCAAGAGCTTGACAGTCGGTTTGATGAGGTAAATATGGAGTTGCTTACTTGTATGGCTGCTTTGAATCCAGCGGATTCCTTCGTTTCTTTTGATGCAAACAAGGTACATAGACTTGCTGAATTTTACCCTAATGATTTTTCAAGCTCTGACTTGCTAAGACTCGACTTGCAACTTGAAACCTTTATTGATGACATGAGAAAAGATGAAATGTTCAAAGGCCTAAACAATCTTGTTGACCTCTCAGTAAAACTTGTTGAAACAAAGAGGGATAAAGTTTATCATTGGGTCTATTTACTTATCAAATTGGTATTGCTTCTACCGGTGGCTACATAAGTGTTGAAAGAATATTTTCTGCAATGACCTTTATCAAGAATAAGTTGAGAAATAAGATGGGTGATAGCCTTCGGATGATTGTCTAGTCACTTTTATTGAGCGGGATATCTTCTTACAATTGAGTGAAGAAGAGATCATCAACACTTTCATGGCTATTAGAAGCGCGGGCGACAAGAAGAAGTAGTGACGTATTGTTCTTCAACTACTATGGGTATGTAATATTTCAATTCTATGTTAAGAAAGCTATATTCGTCTATTTTATGAAGTCCGTATGTCCTTTTTACCTTAATTGCATTTCGCAAGTCATATACTTATGTACCGACATGTTAAATTTATAGCGGTTAAATAAATTTTAGACAATGGACCACTATAGCTACAAATCCTGGCTACGCCACTGACTACTGGTCACTAGGTCTCTGCATGCAAACTGTATCTGAATATATTATGTGTACGGTACTGTGCTCCATTCTTGATTTATTTATCCGTAAACATCCATATTTTAATGGAGCTATTTTCACTCAAATCTGCTAATGAAACCCAGTTGGCATCACCACCCAGGTTACGGCCTTTTCTTTTTAGCTTTTAACTTTTCTATAATAGCTAATTTTCAACGAAATATTTTTTTAAGATAAAATCTACAAATTAATTATAATAGACATTATAATGATTTCATCTAAATCGGCTAAAATCGCACATAAATATCTCTTTCCATACTCTCTCACGAAGAACCAAAAACCAAAAATATTAACTACAAATCATAAACCATAGCTAAAAAAACAAAATCCAGTGCTCTTAGTTCCAATGGATAGCTAGTGCCAATGCTGTCAATTCACCTCACAGTGCTTTTAAAATCGATGCGTTTGGCAAGGTGTAGCCCAAATTTAGTTGTAGGACCTTTTCATATTGGTCTCTTTTTGGCTTCTATTTAAAAAATTAAAAATTAATATAAATACTTGGTTTTTGAAGCAGCTTTCTCACTTTTCTTGTTTCAAGGATAAGATAGAGAATCATGGGCATATCATGCACATCACTCTTCTCGTTCCTGTCTCACATATTTTTCTCTTAATTTTTATACTACTCATCTATCCTTTTTCTTTTAATGAAAAACACAGTAATTTTTAGTGGATACTACTCATCTACTCCTTCTAAAAATCACTACTTTAACTATTATTTATTTTTAACTAAAAATCCTATATGAACACGCACTCTAGGTGGAGTTAGTTGTATGGACTGGAAGAGCGGAAGTCTGGACTGGTCCTTGAGGTTTGTCTACTGCCTAGTGACGTGTGTGTGAGATCATTAATCAGTGAATTAAGAGAAGCTTGGTCGACGCAGTGGACCTATCGAGCAACGTCTCGATGAATAACTTAAACCGCTTTCGTGTCTGTCCATCCAAGTAAAATCTAACAAGCGGTATACGCTCTGCATCTCCATGCATGCACAATCCCAGTTCTAATTCCTCCTTTTTTTTCATTATTTTCAGCTTATAATTTATAATTTTTTGAATAAACAAATAGAGTGTTTTCTTCGCTATCATTTTGAAGTGATTTATTAGTATTTCATTCGTTCACACAAACATTTATATTAAAATCAAAAATTATTAGTCACATTTATAAGTCATAAATCATAAGTGGTAGTAAAAAAGTGAATTTGAGATTTGGCAGGATTCTACGGCACTTGAATCCCCGTCTCCAGGACAACGACACAATGCATACGGTTCGGGTCAGATCGACCACTCTGTACATTTGGACAGTTGAACGCTGTTGATGTTTGTGTCTTCCAAATCCCACGTCAACACGAACGACCAACTTGCCCAATTTCAAACGAGCAAAAGTGAGCCATTGAAAACTGACTGAATTTATGTCTTTTGCACAAGCAACGTGCATGCGGTGTCAAAAAAAAAAACTGAGCTATCGACAGTTTCCTTCAAAGGTAAGAAGTTAACTAAAACATGCTACAGTTGCACCCATAACATAAGTTACAAGCTACTGCATCATTCTTGTGTAGCGAGGAACGAAATTGTAAGGTACACCGAAGGTTAAGTACCAGCACGTACTCGGGTCATTTCAAGTGCAAACAAAGCATAGTTTTCTTAACGACAACCTGCAAATTCGTTCAACTTTAATCCAGCGCGCCGTCGTCGTCGCATGCCGGTGCGTGGCCGCCGGCATCGGCGTCGGCCATGACGACGTCGACGAGGAAGTCGAAGAGGTCGGTGTTCTGCACGGCGGCGGCGACATCCTCCTTGTGCACCGTCCGGCGCTTGCCCTCCAGCGTGGCGGCCCAGGCGCGGCGCGTCAGCTCGGCGATGAACAGCTCGCACGCCTTGGAGAACACCACCGGCGCCTCCCCCGATATCATCCTCGCACCGCCGCCGTCGACGCTGCTGTCTCCCGCCGACCGCTTCATGATCTTCTTGATGCGCGCCAGCGGGAGCGCGTGCGGCCCCGTCCGCGACGACACCCCGCCGCTGAAGATCGCCGAGTAGGGCCTTGCTTGCCTCATCGCCGGCTCTAATGGTGCAATTACAGTGTGTCAATTACACAGACGTGAGGAGAGGAGGAGACGGTGAGAATGGATCTTATATGCATGCCATTTGACTCTCTGGGGAGGTGGAGTGGCGCGTCGCCGCCCTAGGCCGGCAATGGAGGTGGCCGGCTGTTTTGACAAGGGTTGGTACGTACAGAGATTATACAAATAAAGAAAGTACGAGATGGTGTACGTAGGCGAGTAGAGAATTGAAGAGGTAGCTTTCACTTGTACTGTCCGGTCAAATTTGGACGTTGTTGCTTGCATAGTTGTGCATCTGTGTGTTGCTTGTGCTTACACTAGTGCACTTGTCATTCAGAGTGATGAGAGTGTGGTGGTAGTGTCGGTTTGGCTTAGGATGATATGGGGAGACCTGGCATGCTCGGTGCGTGGACGACGGCATGGGTGGGCACGCGGATTTCACGCTGCAGCGGCAAAGCTAGCAAGCGTGCTAGCTACGTGGGAGGCATCGCCTCTCACTAGTGTGAACGCGTGAGGTGCTGCGATGAGCAGTGGCGATCGCAAGGTGTTGAGCGGCTAACGATGCTACCTTGTAGCGGCATGGATCGATAATGGGGTGACACGATGTAGGGTCAACGTTGGCATTAAAGCATGGTGCGTAGTCAGCGAGGTGGCGCGACCACTGTGAGGCTTTGGTGCGGAGGCTAGCGACGAGCGAGTGAGGCGGTGCGTGCCGGCGCGAATGATGTCATGGCGCGCAGTAGCGGGAACATGGGTGGTGGCATAGTGGCTTGAGTGCGCCTCTGAGTTTGGATAGCACATTTCCGTAAGGCGAAAGCGGTTTGGTCTTAGAGACTTTTTGAATTGGCAAAAACTTTTAAATTCAAGCAAAATTCAAATAAATTTATATTCTTTGAAATTTTAGAGTTGTTTCACAAAACAAACCTCTTTTTGATAGAAGCGACGACTAATCAGAAAGGTGCCAATTACTGCTACAATAGAGAGAAAAGAAAACGCGTGAGTGGTACGAATTTTTTTGGGGAGAATTATTTGCAGCAAAAAGCAGAGGCTTGGATTGATCAACTGGCTGTCCGAAGAACATCTTGTTTTACCTATAGATAGCTTTGTTTCATCACCAGTGATCTGCAACTGTAAGTGTCGATTGCCCAAAAAACAAATAGCTGACAGAATCCCATTTGCACCGAAGAATTGAAGAACATAACGTATAAATGAAAAATGTGCAGATACAGATAGATATGGCCTGGGCACTTTTAGATTTGTCCATGAGTATGATCTACGTAGCATTCAATGGCTGATGGCCCTGTCAACATGTACTCTTGTCCTTACTCGTCCTTTCACCGTCCTACACTTCTGCAAGCCTGTAACAACTTACAGACCAGACCAAAGTTGTGTAGTACAGCCTCAAGTCCAGCCACATAATAGCATCACACCCAGTAGAGTAGCTGGTGCAGTAACTCCTGCTAAAATCTACCGCCACTACATTGTACTTCTAGGCTTCTAGCCTTCCTTCCAGGAGCTGGACTCCATAGCAACCTCTCTCTAATAAGCTGTTCTTCTAACCTTCGTTCCAGGATCTTCAGATTCTTTGTTTGTTTGAAAGCCTTCACTTGTAAGTGAAGGGAATAGTTGCCAATGGCAGTGCTCATTGTGGGCGTTGTGCTATGATGCAGAGAGTAGAGGAGTTTGGTGTTGTTGGATTTGTCAAAAACCCGCTTGCTTAGGATCACCTCAAAAGGTGTACTTGCTTAAGCTTCACACCACTGTTTTGTACTACTTCGTACACACTGTGACTGTGTGAGAAGATGAAGTAACAAAATATGTCTTTTTTTGTTCTCTTGAGGTGCAAGAGAAGAGTGGCCTTCTACTTTAATTTTTTAATCTTGTCAATCTGACACGTTTGCTGAATGGAATGTAATGATTTCATTAACTACCATTGTTTCTTCAGTTTGCCCATCAACCACACAAATTAACTATAGGCGTGATTTCAGACGACAGTACATTTAAAAAAATTCCAGAATACATGTATGATTTGTCTGTTACACTTGAAACCTGGAGCTCTGTCAGAACCAAATGGTTGCAATTAACATAATGACAATGACAAACCATCAAAGCTTCCTTTTATTTTTTTCTTTGTTTTATCATCTCACTCTTCCTTTCTCATTAACTACCAGCTACTATATGAAAGCATCGTGTCAAAGCCCACCATACCACAAGCATCTGTTTCCTAGATCATTGCTAAGTACACTTGTTCTTTAAAATATGATGCTAGTGCAATCTAATCATACTCTCACAAGACGCAGCAGGTGTTAGAATTAGAGCCTCAGCAACAAGCATATATGACTGCATCTCAGCCTCTGAATTCTTTTATTAGCCACCAAGATGTGCAAAGGGGAGGAGACTGAAGGGAAGAGAGGTTGGTGATGGTTGATGGGTTGTTGACATGGGACCATTTGCTGCAGACTCTAGGTCTGGATGGATGCTGCTCAGCTCCACAAATGGATGAGAGGCAGATGCAGAAATAAAAGAGGCCAACATCAGAGTCCGAAAGATACAGCGAGGAGACCAAATAGACCTGGACCCAAGTGACTAGTGAGCACATGCATGCCTTGAATACTTGAATACAAAGCTCTCCTTGTAGGAAAAACATAAATGTATCCCTTGTTCACCGAATGTAAAAGGTGATAGCTGAACTTGCAAGTTATGGAAGCAATTTCTTGTGGTTATGAAAACTGAATTTTTCGTGGCCTTTTGATATTTGTCTAGGATACGCATGAGGGTTGCGTGTCTCTGGCCTTGCGATAGTTCAGAGGGCCATGACGAGCGTTTGGAGACTAAGATCCTCGTGTGACAATGGTCATATATGTTGAAGTATATTATCTACTTTCCCTCATCGGCTTATTTTTTAATGAATTGGTCAGTACATATAACTTAATATGGTATTAAAACCTAGAGGTTCAAAGTTTAAGATCCGGTTAAAGCAATATTTTTTTAAAAAAAATATTTGTGACCTACTTCTAGTTAATGTCTTATGGCTGGAGGAGCCTAGACGTGAGAATGAATGTTGAAGTATATTGTTTATCTTTCCTCATCAGATTAAATTTTTGGATGAATTGATTGGTGTATGTAACTTACTACTATGTAAGTCTCTTTCTTGAGTTTTGGATTTAAGGGACTTTTTGGTGTGAAAGATAATCAGGTAGAGAGGTGGGCTGTCTTGTGCTCAGGGGCAGTACACTGTGTGCCTTGCGCCATCACAAGAGCTGGGGACAAACATGAGATCATTAGTTGGTGTGCCATCATATTCTAGAGACAAGGACCCCCTCCAAGAAATTTGCCATTTTTACAGCTGAAAGCCAAAATTTGATCCACTTTCCTCTTCCTAGTTAACTATAGCCTTTGCCCAAAAGGAGAGGCCCTATGTTTGGCTTGCTTGAATTATGGATTCAACAAGCTGGTAGGCAGATGTAAAACAATACTTGGTGCTTACTGCAATGATAATGTTGTGTGCATGAGCATGAGCTGCCTACATTTACATATGACCAATGCTCACCACCATCTGAAGGAAGCTTTTAGGCCTTAAAGCAAGCACATTAACAAAATGTAGTGCCCCCACAACACGAACGCTATTCTAGTGTCATAAAGGAGACTACCATCTGGGAGTTTTGCTATTGTCTGGCCTCTTCAAGGCTGGTCGCTTCCAAACTACTCATGACCCATATATTTACACACAACATGTGCTGGTCAGTGTGATATGTAAAGCTGTAAACAAGTTGAGCTTGAGCGAGTCTGGTCTTCTAAACTTGAGTTTGGTAGAAACTTGAGTTAAGTTCGAGCGAGCCTGAGTTAGGTCCGAGCTAACTCAGGCTCGAGCTCGGCTCAATCCAAACTCGAGTAGGCTCGATCTTGGTTCGACTAAACTCGATAACAGTCAAAACAATTCAACATGCATTAATTTTCAGCAATAAGAAAAACTCGAGTTCTAATTCAACTCGAATAAGCTCGATAACAATTAAAACAATTCAATATGCACTAATTTGCAACAATAAGAAAAGCTCGAGTAAGTTCATTAAGAGTTAACATATATCAATATTCAAGCTCGAATCGAGTTCTAACGAGCTATTTGAACTCGGCTCGTTAAAACTCACAAGCTCAGGATCAAGCTTAGGCTCGGCTCATTTAGAGTTCGAGCAGAGCTTGAATCAAGCCTAGAGCGAACCGAGCTCGAGCAGCTCGTGAGTCTCGAGGTTTTTTACAGCCATAGTGATATCGTTTCATTTCTGCATATCCTAATACCAAGTGTTGTCAATGACATGTCTACTGGAACCTCTCTGCACGGTGTTGCATATTGGGATACGAGTAGGTTACACTATCGCAAATTAAAACTTTTTACTGTGTAAACCAGCAAGTCATACTAGTAATAGATCATAGATCGTTACCACTTGACGCGCAGTGCAGCAAAAGTAGAGTTGAAGCAGCCGATTTAACGAAGAGCCCGTCGGTGTAGTGGAAGCAGTCAATCGTTTTCTGACCAACCGTTTTCTTCTTGTGATCGTCTCGATCAACGCCGTAGTCGTAGCAGCGCCTCTTCCGAGATCCACACATCTAGAGAGGAAACATTATGCGTCGGTGTGCTAGCACAAGTATGCAGTAGAGATTATGAGATGTGAAGGCTAGGGTTTTAATGGGTGTGTTTCGGTATACCTCCCTCAACCCTCGCACCTCTCCTTATATAACCTTCAATCGGATCATTATTTGATACGAGTAGAGATCGAATCCCACTTAGAAACTATCATCTAGATCTTTGTAGTTCCAACCCATTAAGTGTGTAACCCTGTAAGTTCATATACATTTGGTCATAGGTAAAAAACTCCTTTACGGTTCATAAGTCATTAGTGGTCTCTAGCAGAATATAACAACCCCAAATATACATAAAGATTATATCGGACAAATCTATATAGTGCTTATGTACTCGATCCCTTTGCTTTATGATACCAGATCGAACTCAAGGCGAAAAGTGTGCCATCCTATGATAGCACAATCATTCACTCGAACCTGCATTTGATTATTCAGTTGCAATTGACTCTTTAACCACATTTGGTAAGGTTATGCACTTCCTTAATCCAACCATATCGATGGATTCAAAGATATCTCTCCTATTATATACGAGGGGTAAATTCCATCTTGATCGTTCATATTCCTCCGCATGTTTTATAGTAAACTCGAAAGCTACCTTTATGACTACCCAGTCATGACGTAGTGTTTGATAACCTCTAAGTAAATTATTACATATGTAGAAAATAATGACGATATCAGGTCTAAGAATCCTATATACACTATATATAAGACCAACTGATAACATCTAAAAATATAATAATTCTCGCAGTGTCTTATGGTGGGTCAACCCAACATCATACTTTCTAACATGTATCCACATTATTGATTTGATATCTCATATCTATGATCCATGAAACATGATTATCAATAAATACATGTGTTGATCTGTAAATTACAATTGTTCTACGTAATGATATAATATCATGAATAATTTAGAATAAACATCAAAACATAAATAAAGAGTTCCACGAACAAGTCACACATTTGTTGATCAATATAAAATATATTTATTGAAGGAACAAAATAACATAATATTTAAAAGATCATAAATATAGAAGTGATAGTACGTACCTAGTTTCTTATAACTGTTTGCCCATACATTTTTGAGATAGATGCGCAGCGAAAATTCAGACAAACATGTCTTCATCTTACACTGCCATGGCAAATAGAGGCAAGCACTGGCAGAGACTGAAGTAATTGGCGGACTCTGACGTACTAAAATCGACTAGAGGATCCAAGTGAAAGGACTGTGCAGTGCAGTCCTAACAACAGTTAGTTTCTTTCTTAACGGTGCAACAATTTAAGCGCACGAAAGCTATTGTATAGAGTATAGCGGGTGGCCATGAATGCTTATTTTTTGCTTTCTTTTCTTTCGGTGGGCGAGTTCGGTTGGTACGAGAGGAGAGGGGGCAAGAAGCTTTCATTGCAGCCACGGGGGCTGTTCTACTCGCCGTTGCTGCTGATTGCTCGCGAGACGAAGTTGTTATGGCCGACTTCCTTAACCTGTTGTGCCATCTCAATTTAGGGATTTTGGCCTCGGCCTTTCGATCTTCCGTGCGCATACGTGCGAGAGCTGCAGCTGCAAGCAAATGTAAATAATGCAATGCAGCCCCAGCAAGCTAGGTAGCTCCATTTGTGGACAAACTTAATAAAGCGCATGAGACCCCTTCCTTCCAGCTCGCTGCTTGTGTCACGTCGTGTGGTCGTGCTTGTTCTCTGCCTGTCCTGGCCTGGGTACGATGTTTCTCTTGTGCTGTTCCTCTTATTACAAGTGGTCGTGCTTGTATCAAGGCACCGACTAGCAAGAAGCTTGCAAGCCCAGCTCCTCTCTCATTACATCTTGTCAGAAGTAAACCAGTACTAGATATCTTCAGTACTTGAATATTGCCTCTTCCTTTCAGTACTTGAATATTGCCTCTTCCTTTGAATATTGGTAAGGTAGCGCATGACAAGGAAACGAAACTACAAGGCTTTGGACTCAGCAATGCTATCGACTGTAAGTAGTAGTAGTAGTAGTAGTAAATAACATTGGATTCGGGCGGTGTTTTGTTCCAAACGGGGGAAGAAAGCCTGTTGGGTGTGAATGATCACGAGGAGGGCTTAAGCAAAAGCCATGGGACAGGGCCACGCGCTTGTTAGTAGGCTACAGCCTCGACCCCGATTTGCCGGTGGCTGGCTATCAAACAAAAATACCAGTCTGTTTGTCTCCATTCTATGACTGACTGAGATGTCAAGCTCCTCCTAGGATTCATTTCACAACTCGGGGTCATTCCATCATGTCTCTTCCAAACCACTTTTGGCCAGCTAATACTAGTTTGTGTTGGACATTTGGTAATTTACCTAAATTTCCTAAGGGCCCACTTGTAAGAGGAGGGAGAGGAAGGGATAAGGTTCGGCGCTTGGATTTCGTCGAGCACAGGGGATTCTGATCCCTTTTAGGGCATGTTTTTTTAGCTATGATTTATGATTTTTAGCTGAAATTTTTGAATTTTAGCTGTTTGCGATAGAGATTACGGAAAGAAAAATACTCACTTGCGATTTTGGATGATACAAATATTAGGTATTTAACATATACTATAATTAACTTATAGACTCCATCTTTACCAGTCGACGTCACATATATGGTGAGTACCGATATATGGAGTTGGACTTTGTATCTCTAATTGCCTCCCTGGTGATATCCTAGTATCTTCCGGTGATTGGTTTTCTAGGTATCGTCTTTTGATGAGCCTGGCCCATCGGCTGTCTCGGTGGCTTTCACTGCCATCGCACCATGAGCTTTACTTCACCTTTATTTGTATCTATTATGTATTTGTCAACCATGCTAGTTCATATTTGTTCATATCTAGAATTTGTGGGAAGTACTAGCACTGGGAGAACTCGTACATGGTGGACTGTGGGTTTTATGAATACTCGATGAGGATAATTTATCAAATTGAGATCATAGTGACTATTTAGAATTACTCTGCTAGTTTGATCTCTCATGCGGTAGTGGTATACTTCTTTGAAGTATAATCTGTAGTTTTGTCATTTGCTATTGCTTAGTCCTTTGTTCGGTACTACTTACTGCTGTTACTTAACTTTGCTGAATACATGTTGATCTTGTAGTAGTTCATATCTGTTACATGTTACTGATTTATTCCAAAATCTGATATTTGTGCATGCTTTTGACATTGATAATGCAACGAGGTAATATTATATTAGACAATCTAGCAGAATATTTGAGTAATTGTCACTGTGATCGTTGAAAGAATTGACAAGAGTGGTAGAAGGCCAAGTTTCTTTAACTTGTGCAACTCTTCCCTGAGAGTAATACGTCAATTGTTAAATTTGTGCATTATGCAAATGTTATATACTCATATGCGTGTTCTATTCAGTATATTGCAACATGTTAATGTTCTAAATTGTATATCTGTTTCGAGAGATAATACATAATTTTTTCATGTTATTTTTATATTGCTGCACATATGCTCTCATATCTTTGGTTATAATTGAAATTAAAATGAAAATATTGCTTGATTTCCAACAGTTTGTAAGCTTGAGGTGGTAATTATTTATTACCCCCCTTACAAGACGGTAGTAGTATATGCAAGTATGGCAAACAGTGTAATCCTGAATTCAATGGTCTTTTCTCTTCTTCTAGAGTGAAGGGTCTTTCTACGCACCGTGCACTCGAATTCGAATGATCAGAGGAGGCCAAAATGCAAGACCAAAATAAGCAGAAAAGAATGTAGAATGAGACAGATAAGTTCCAGTGCAAGAGGACAAGAGTCCAACACTAATTACTGAAACCGCCGTGCTTGCCTTCGTTCACTCCCATCGGTGCTGCTATTACTACTGCTGCTGCCGTCGCATCCTTGTATTCCTTCTGCACACCGAGTGATTGAAACAAGTCACACAGCCGAGTATACCGAGTAACATCACTACAGTAAAACCATCTTTAAAATGCTTTAATTAACCCCTAATTATATTATTACAGAAATATGTAGCTGCCTTTCAATGTTCTAGCTTTAGCCCATTTCTTTTGATCTTTTATTTTTTAAAAATCTAAATATTTTTGTGGCAGATTCTTTAAGTCAAAAACTATATATATCATTTGCGTCGGCATCTTAGCAGTTGTATAAAAGTGTTGTTCTTTTGGGCTATGTCTTATAGGTTCTATTTTTTTGGGCTACATCTTATGAATTATGTTTAAAAGTATTGTGACTTTTGACTGATTACGAGATATTAAGAGAGTAAATGACACTCGTGTTAAGAAGTCACTCCGTAGAAAGATGCTCCTATAATGATTCCTACAAACACCTTATAAAAATCAACTTGAAAAGCCACTACATTCAAAATCCGAGTTCTAAAAACCAAAACACAGAAGCCCAAATCAGCCAGAAATGCAGAAATTGGAGGACCACAGGAGCAAAAACAACAAGAACAAAGTCTCGAACGGTCAAAACCACACATTTCTGAAGATTCAGAAATGAAATAAGAAAAATCTCCCAGGCAGAGAGACAGGAGTCTCCAGTATGGCCCTGCACATAGATTAGATTAGTGCAAATAAAAACACTCCATTATCAGTCTTAAGAAAGAAGATAGGAGTACTCCCTAATCCCTAATACTAATACTCCTGTCTCCTGCTAAGTAAGTGCAGGGGTAATTAGCTAATAATTAGTTAATAGTAAAGTTAGTGGGCGTAATAACTAATTGGCCACCGCCCTCCTCCCTCCCTTCCCTGCCCAGCCATTTAATTCCGCCTCACACTAAATTAACACGACATTCTCCTCCTCGCCTCTCGTCTCTCTCTCTCTCTTCCTCGGCTTCCTCTACTCAGGCACTCCTCTCTTTACTCAACTGCTCCGCTCCCCAACCAACTCCACTTCCATCCCCATGTGGATGCGGTGGTGAGAGGGAAGCAGCAGCAGCAACAGTAACATCAGCAATAGCAGAGCATGGCTCCGTGAATTCTTTGCCATTCTTGTGGATTTGGAATCGTTGGTGCGTGTGTGCGCCCGCGCTCGAGCGAGTGATTTGGAACCGGTGCCGCTTCGGACATGAGGCATTGTACAGGGATTCCCTGTGTCCTCCCGGTTCTCCTCGCCCTGCAGTGCGGGGTGGTCTTATTGCAGTGCTCAGCGTCTTCCGTGGGCGGTGACGGTGAGTGTTGCTGCCTGCGCTGTGCTTTTTCTTTATCTTCTTTTCGTTCTTGATTTTCTTGCCGAATTTTAGGGCGTTATCTTGGAATTGTTATTTCTAGTCTAAATTTGCGCCAATTGGGCTGCCTGTTTTTCTTTCCTTTCCCCCTCCCTATTTGAAATGGCTGTCCAGATTTTGGTTCTGATCTGCTCTGTTCTGGTTCTTTACTTGTTGCGGAGTGGCCGGGATGATAAACTCCAGGATTTTCCGCGAAATTAGTGCTCAAAACTCGAATTTTTCTTCCCTCCCTACGTGCATTTTCTGATCTGTGACCTTCTGCCTTTGTGCTAGCCTTGGTGCTAACCAGCAAATCACAGTGCTTAGGATTCAGATTTTGTTTTATTTTTGTCACGTTGTGTTCTTGTGCTGCCCCTCCACTCTATTCTATGTGAAATGTGCCATTTTTCTGAAATGCAATTCGCTCGATTTGTGCTAGTCGCGGCGCTCATTGCCTTCAAGCGCGCAATCATTGAGGATCCTCACTCGGCGCTCGCGGACTGGACCGATGCGGACGGGAACGCCTGCGACTGGCATGGCGTGATCTGCTCCTCGCCGCAGGGCTCCGTGATCTCTCTGTAAGAAACGCCTCACTCACCTAGATCTCACTCACGGAGTCACGGTTTGCTTACTACTCCTACTTACTAGCCAGTGATATCACACAACCTGTTCAGTATTGCTAGGCACTTAGTGGGGAGAAA
This sequence comes from Melocanna baccifera, assembly GCA_036346265.1. Taxonomy (NCBI): domain Eukaryota; kingdom Viridiplantae; phylum Streptophyta; class Magnoliopsida; order Poales; family Poaceae; genus Melocanna; species Melocanna baccifera. The sequence continues at coordinate 27,567,900 of CM070687.1, forward strand.
AAAAGTTTGTGGTGACTAAGATTTGGATCAGTAGGTTCGGGTTTGTAAGTGATGCTTGTTTGGTACTTAACCACTGCCACAAGCTTATCTTTTGCAGCTGTGATGTAGATGTTTGGCATAGTGCATGTGCAAACAGCTGAAAAGAATGGAGTGTGGTACGCCAGTTAGATCAGTAGTCAGTAGGTTTGGTACTTGCCTAATCGGTCGAAATCCTGCTGAGATGGAACTGCTGCTTATGATTCGATGATTGGATTTCGCATCTTGCAGGAAGCTGTCGAATTCGTCACTCAAGGGATTCATCGCACCGGAACTTGGACAACTGAGTTTCTTGCAAGAGCTGTATGTTCTGTTTCATTGTGCTTTCAACTGTTGTTTGAGGACTTAGCTACACGGTTTCTCTGAAGGTCTCTTTTTTGGACAGGTATTTGGATCACAACCTGCTTTTTGGCACAATCCCAAAACAATTAGGCTCATTATGGAACCTTAGGGTCTTGGATTTGGGTGTTAATCGGCTTACTGGCCCTATACCTCCTGAGCTGGGTGGATTGAGCAGCGTAAGCGTAATGTATGATATCTATTCTTTTGTCTGTATGTTTGGATTTTTCCTGTTTGAGTGCTTCTTTGCTATTCAAACTAGTGCCTGATTCATTCATCTCCTGTAGAAATTTCCATTCCAATGGGCTAACCGGGAATATACCACCGGAGCTGGGAAAGCTACAGAATCTTGTTGAGCTGAGGTTGGACCGGAATAGACTGAAAGGATCAATTCCAGGAAGCAATGCTGCTGGGTTTTCTCCTACGGCAAATAGTGGGTTGGTGACTTGTCCTAACTCCTTTTTCTGTCTGGTGCTCAATACATTGGATACATTTTCCATATCAGTTCTTATAAACTCTATATTTTTGGAAAATTGGATATCCATGTAAGGGTCATATCAAATTTTAATTTGCGGCATCAAAAGATTCATGGTTCATGCAAAAGACGAAAAAGGTTGAACTGAACTTCAGAGCAATGATTAGCTAGCTTAGGGGATGCATGCTTGACCTCCCAACTTCAATATTTTTTCTTTATTTTTAAGTTGGGCAGTAACTTTTGGAAATGATCAAAAGGATAAGTATCAATGGTAATACTTAAATCTGTGCATGCAGCTTCTGTTACCAATTTCCGTTGGCATTTTCAATTAGAACACTGTACAAAACCCATCTGTGACCGTGCTCCAATATTTTAATACTTTATCTGAATCACCATTTGTTTACTCCATCAGATCCACAGCTCACAATGGACTATGCCCTTCTCCGCGATTATATCTTGGAGATTTCTCTTACAACTTTCTTGTTGGAAAAATCCCACCTTGCTTGAAGTATCTTCCAAGGTACTATTACATAAAGTACTTGCTACTATTACAATATATCGAGTGAAGTATATCCATTCACGCCGCTCGTTTGCAGGTCAAGTTTCCAAGGGAACTGCTTCCAGGATGAGTACTCTATCCGACAACGAGCTTTTCAAATTTGTTTAAGTATGCAACTTGGCTTCTAGCATTAACATAATTACTGCAGTATTCACTAAAAAATTTGATATATTTCTATTGTTATTGCATGGTGTACTTCGAAGTGGAATCATCTAATCACTGAAACACTAAACATCATGCATTATATTTGATATCCATGATGCACTTCTAAAATTTATCTGTGGAGTTTACCATCACTATGTTCACGATAGTGTTGTAGGAGTGGCCCAGCCCCAAACAACTGGGTCTTGCAACAGGCTCAATAGTATAGGCCTAATAGTATTAAGGAATATACCAATGTACCTCTATCTTTTGTAATTATTAAGGATAGGATGGAAATTTCCTATCCTACCCCACTCATGTATATAAACCCCCAAGAGAGGTATGAGAAGGGCAGATCCACTCACTCTTTCTCTAGCTCTCTTGGTGCTATGTCTCCCTTGGAGAAGGGTACCTTATACCCATTATTGTGGTCATACCACAATAGTTGGCGCCGTCTGTGAAGAACACGCAAAAGGTGTGCAAGGAAGAACACTAGAGAGGGTCAACTTCGAAGGGATCGGTTTGGCGAAGGAAGTAGTGGAACATGCAAGTGATATCACTGGATTATACTATGTAGTTGCATGGTGGCGTTCGACAAGTAGTCCATAGACGTGTGTCGCATCGCCTCTACACCAGCTCCAGCTTCGGCACCTACGTCTGGTCTCGACCCCAACAATAGCAGCATGTGCGCAAGCACGCATGCGCGGCTTGAGCGTTGCAGCCTTGTGGTCTCCGCGCCGAGCGCTGCCTCCGTTGTCGGATGCCTCCTCTCTTCATCGGGCTTCGCTCCGACTCTGATGGTCTTCGCTGGGCTCCATGTCGACTCGTCGAGCTCTGCTACCTTCCGCGCCTTAGGCCGGGGCCTTTGCGAGCTCCGAGGCGGAAATGGGCAAAGGAAGTGCTCTCTAATACTGCCCGTCGTGGCAAGTTGTTAAGAGTTGTGCATGCGTGTAGTTTGTATTGCTTGAATATTATAGTGCAATACTCCCGCATGCTTGCCTCCGCGCCGCGCGGGCGGCCTCCGCATTTGTTGGCCTCCATGCTCGCCAACCTCCGCACCACACCGTCGACCTCTGGCCGCTGACCTCCTAACGATAGAGAATCGTATACATACATGGTTTTTCAACCTTGATGCATGCATGGGCGCTCTGTGGCTCACACAGGCGCATGCATGTAACAACATACAGGTGTGAATGGATGCTAGGCCATGCGGGTGCTTATTCGTAAGTGCTTGTCTGGTTGTGCCGGCCACGCTGAAGTCCGAGCCAGCCGTGACGACCTCACCACGGCTTCGCCTCCACGACGACACCCTTGGCCTCCGTCGGGCTTCGCGTTGCCTTCGCCGGGCTCTGCGTCGCACGCCCTCAGCACCTCCGTGTGTCAAGCTCCGTCATGGCCTCTGCATCTCACGCTGGACAGAGCAGCGATAGAGCAAAGGATCCCAAGAAAATTTCAACAAGTGGTAGCTGAGCCTGTTGATCTTAGTGGTGCCTGAAGAACATGGGCGGAAGACGAAGGCACGAGGTGGGCTAATCTCTCTCTAGTACCCTCTCCTGACGACCGACAATTATCTGGTGTGGGTAATGAAGATGAAGGCGAGCATGCGTGCCTAGGGAGTCTGGGGTGCAGTCGATCCGAAGAGGAAGGATAAGGAGGTGGACGACATGGTGAATCAAGCGGCTTTAGCTATCATTTACCAAGCGGTGCCAGACTCGATGATGCTTTAGCTCATCGTGAATGAGACAACACGAGAGGCATAGGAGACGCTTCAACAGATGCACGAGGGAGTTGATCATGTGAAGGAGGTGCGGCTCCAGAATTTGCGGAGCGAGTTCGAGAATCTCCAGATGGGAGAGACCCAATCGGTGGACGAGTTCGCTGGCAAGCTAGCTGATTTCATTATACATTCAGATGATCTCTCTTGGCGACAAGATAGAGGAATCTGTAGCAGTAAAGAAATACCTGCACGTGCTACCAGAAAAGTATATGCCTAGAGAGGTGCTTCAATGCTTTCATCAATAGTGATTTGCACAATTTTTAAAGTATGACGAATGGTGGATAGATGTTACTTACCTCTTCATTTGCTTTGAGATTAGTGATACTCTTATTAGAGAGAAAAGCATTGAAGCACTACTCATATGCCTATCGTCACCACGCTCATGTACTCCCTCGATTTGGAGAAAAAGAAGATCGAGAAGACCACCGGCTCTCTCAAGATGCACGAAGAGCTACTGAAGGGGTTTCAGTCCCATAATCAACAGGCGTTGCAAGTAAAGAGAGATCCAAGAAACGCTCGTGGCTCATCAAGCAGCTGCGGGCGATGGCACGAGCGAGGTGGCTAGAGTGGTCGAGGTGGCAAAGTTGGTCATGGAGACAAGGTTGGACAAGACGGTGGTGATAGATCCGTGACAAATCACATATCAAGTGCTTTGAATGTGACAAATACGCGCAATACGCGTTGAAGCGCCATAGCCACATGAAGTGTTTCAATTGTGACAAGTATGGGCACTACGCTTTGTATTGGCGAAGCAAGAAGGATGATGAGGTAAACCTCACCCGAGCCGAGGAGGAGGACGAGCTGGAATTGCTTTTTTCCTTATGTATCGAAGAGGCGTCAGGTATGGTGATGTTGAACAAGAAGAACGTAGTTCCTAAACTACGCACGGAGGAAGGCAACCACGATCACTCTAATTGATGGTACTTGGACAATGGAGCATGCAATCATATAATGGGAGATCGCTCCATATTCCATGAGCTCGACAAGAGGATTTCGGGCAATGTCAAGTTTAGCGACAACTCCACAGTACAGATAAAAGACAAGGATCAATACTGTTGCAATGCAAGAACAGCAATAAGAAGCTAAAGTTTGAAATTTATTTTATACCGAGTCTATGAACTAATATACTCAGTCTCGGATAGGTGACAGAAAGAGGGTGCAGAGTGGAGCTGCAGGATGAGTTCTTGCATGTGTATGACAAGAACAATGATTGAAGGTGAAAGATCTCCGAACCGGTGGTATAAAATTTGTTGAAAACTTGTAAACCGGTTTGTCTCGAGAACAACCTAGGGAGGAGAGATCAAGGTTCAGAAGATGTGAATAAAGAAACCAACGCGAACGACACGGGAGGTGAGTCCCATCGCCACGACGCAGGCGGTGCGCATGCAGGCGAGGAGCGCAGCAGCTCGGCTAGGTCTCGCATACATGCATCGGCAGCAGCCGACTCCAGACCAGGCGACGCGCTTGCAGGCAGCAGGAGGATGGCGCGGATACTGCTGTGGAGTCGATGGGTGGGACGATGCCCTCGCACGTGTTAAGTCCAGTTCCACTGCCTTGGAGTCTGGGGTTTGTGGTGATGAGAGAAATGGAGGACAGTGCTGCTGAAGTCATGGAGAACATGCAGCTGCAGAGCGACGCTCGCATGCAGGAGGCGACCAGGTGCATCACATCAGATCGGAGTCCCATGGTGAGACGCACGTCTCTGGACCAAGCGGCGTTGGCGCGAATCACGGGGACCAGTCGTGGCAGACAGAAGATGCGCTGCTCTGGCAGGACCAGCCGGGTCATGTCGAGGCCGTGGAACAGCACGCTGGTCAGACGGGTCTCACGCTGGACAGAGCAGCGACAGAGCAAAGGATCCTAAGAAAATTCCAACAGGAAGGTTTGCTCAACATTACATGACTTACTAGGGCTAAGTATTCTCTCCATAAAAAATGACCACGTTACCCGTATAAGCTACACAGGGCAGTTTTAATCTCCACTCTCAATTTACATTGAAATTTGTAAGCTATTCCCAAGGTGGAGTACTGGAGCAAAAAACCTATATTGAAATTCTAGCACCAACAATATTGATTGCAGTTGTTTGCTATATAAGTAGCATTATCTAGTTGCCCAAGATCATCTTCTACTTCCATTGACTGAAATCCACTCATTTGTTTTAGGTGGTTCTACAGCTGGCCAGCGAAGTGGTGGAAAGGGATTAAAACATCCCACTTCTGAGCATAAGCATGAAAGAGCGCTGCAGCCAGATTGGCTTCTTGTTTTAGAAATTGCAACTGGTGTTCTTCTGCTTGTTTTTGTGATCACTGGTGCAATTACTGCTTCCAGAAGCTGCAAGCTAAAGCCTTCTATAAGAATATCCTCATCGAATAGATCAAAAAGTTGGAGTGATGAGATAACAGTATTGATTGGTTAGTATTAAGTTTATCATAGAGATAGAATATTCTATAACTTGATTAGTTTCTTTCAAATATTGTGGTTAATGTATTCAAGCTTCCTTCAGATTCTGATATGCTGAAAAGTTTGCCAAAGTTAAGTCGCCAGGAGCTTGAAGTAGCTTGTGAGGATTTTAGCAACATTATTGGCTCATCTCCTGAGACTGTAGTCTACAAAGGAACCATGAAGGATGGACCTGAGGTTTCTGTCATATCATTATGCGCCTTTGAAGGTCATTGGACTAGCCACCATGAACTCTTTTACCAAAATAAGGTAGGTTGTGTAAAATTATAGTGCAAAAATACTAATTTTTATCTCAAGAAATTAAATGGGATGGATTTTATAGGTCATTGATCTGGCAAGGTTGAATCATGAGAACATAGCAAAGTTTTTGGGCTATTGCAGAGAAAGTGATCCGTTCTCCAGGATGCTAGTTTTTGAATACGCATCAAATGGGACCCTATACGAGCACCTACACTGTAAGTCGGGCTCTTAGCTGTTTTGATGATTATGTGCGGCCTAATTGTTGCATTTTTCCATGTGCCATAGATTTGATTTTAAAATTTTCCTTTAGATGGGGAAGGAGCCCAATTATCTTGGCTCAGGCGAATGAAAATAGCCATTGGTATCGCCCAAGGTTTAAGGTACTTGCATACTGAGTTGCAGCCTCCATTTGCTATATCTGAGCTGAATTCCAGTTCCGTTTATGTTACGGAAGATTTTACTCCAAAGGTATGGCCCACACACATGCTAGTACCTGCATCGTACTAATTGATCCAGCCAGTTAAGCATAAATCGCCTTTGTGTTCTTCAGAAATACTCTTTTATTGCCTGCCATAGCCCCCCCTATTCTCCTTTTGTTCTCTTTAGCTTGTCTTTCAAGTGCATATACTCTCCAACCTGGTGAAACAACCATCTTGCCTTTCTATGTTTGTTTGCAGCTGGTTGATTTTGAATGCTGGAAAATGATGTTCTCGAAACATGAGAAGGCTCTGGGCCAGTTCAACAACAAAGCCTCTTTCCCTGGTCTCGTGGACTCTTCAGAGGATAAACATGCGGATATCCAAGGCAATACATTTGCTTTTGGAGTGATTTTACTGGAGATCATCAGTGGACGTCTTCCTTATTGCAAGGACAAAGGCTATCTGGTTGACTGGGTGAGCCAATCTGTTTCTCAATCTCATTCTAACAGTACATGTTTTACATTGAGGCTAAATTAGTCTGCTCCAGAAGCTAGTTTCACAGTGAACTTAAGTGACTGCCAATAAGCTTAATAACTACATATAGGAGGTTGCAGTTTGGAAAATGTACAGGGCGATCAGACGCAGGTTACCCGAAACTCACCAAGATTATGTTTTGCCGCCCAACCAAGATCAAAATGTGAAGGCCGTCTAATATTTCACTAACTGAAGAAGCCATTTGCAGCGAACGTCTTCATTGCTCATTCTGATTCTTCACATTTTGCAGGCTATCAAGTATCTCCAGCAGGCCGAGGAGATCGGGAAGCTAGTCGATCCTGAGCTGAGCGATGTGAGGACTGAGGACCTTGCAGTTATCTGCAGTGTGGTGAGCCGCTGCATCGACCCTGACCCTTCCAAGAGACCATCGATGCAGATCATTACAGGAGCGCTAGAGAACGGGATCGACCTGTCCGCAGCCTCTATCCTGAAGGAGTCTTCTCTGGCATGGGCGGAGCTCGCGTTGTCGTTGTAGCATATCTCTTATCCACCTGTAAATCCGTCGTCACACACACTGATATTGTTCACGGTCGTTGCTCGACGTATAAGACGCGCGAGCAGGCGTTAGCTCGGCTTCGTGCATAATACTGACTGTTGACTCGTAACAGTGTATGATTTACAGTTGAGTGGGTGCATTGCGAGTGCCTCTGCGATGCTTCACCAGTCTCATCGATGAACCTGATGGCGAATCAGTTGCCACTGATGATCGGGCAGTGGCGCCCAGATCTGTATATTGTTCGATGGAATGGAACGTGTGCTGCACAATCTGAGAATGACGTCATGTGTTTGTACTCTTCTCTCTCTGGTCCGATCTGAGGTAGCGTTTGGAATAACGATATCTTATGATTTTTTTAACTGTAGCTGATTGATTTTTTACTATAGTTAATTAACTTATTTAGTATAATTAAATTTTAAAAAAATAAAAAATATATTAATCTATCACAGGTAATATAAAGAAATACATAAAAGAAAAAGAAAACGTGTTTGGCTACACCAAGTCAAGTCAGGCAGACAGCCAGTCGGCCGCTGACCAGGTAACGTCAGCGCTCTCCTCGTCTGTCGGCTGCCCGGCACATCATGGGTTCATCCTGGCCCACCGCGTCAGAGGTTTCACACCAGTGAGTGGCGTACCATACTCTCCAGAAAAAGAAGTTACGGTTAGAAAAAGAAACAAAAGGAAACACGGTTACTTTCCGAACGGAAACGAGCGGTTTCGTGTGGAACTTGTACGTTTGGAACGCAATCTGCTAGCGGTGTCACTGGTCGATCCATGTCGTTACGCGGTGCAGGTACCTGTGGAGCAGCACACCATTCCTTAATTGAGAAACCGGAACATGGTGGGGATCGAATCGAGTAAGGAATATGCTCTGCACGAGACCGCAACGACTTGTATAGATGCAGACAGGTGCTGTACAACACTTGGCCCTCTAAGTAGGTGATTTAGTGCCTTGGATACCTGATTTAGCTTCCAACTTTCCTTGCATAATTGCATTAATAGCATGCATGCCGCAGACAAACAAGCCCTGTCCAGTTTCTTTGTCTTCAAAATGGAAATGGATCCTCTGCCTCAAAGGCTCAAGCCAGTGAAGCGAAGACACTGTACAGATGGTCGTCGATAAACAGAGAACAATTTGTCACAAAAACAAGACGTCTTTTTGAAGGCAGAGCTTTTTTCGTACTGAAACATGCTACGACTGGACGGGCTACATCGAAAAATGGTTGTCGGTGGAGTTTTGTTGTGGTGTTACAGTAACCTGTCTAGAAACGAAGTTAGCTAGTGCAATACTTGATCAAACTTAATTTGCATACGTCCACGTGCTCCCCTTAAGGCCCCGCCAGCAGAAGACTCCAGTCTCAACAAACGACCCCAGAAAGACCTTCCCGTGGTGGACTGACGACTCTAGGCTCCGTCTGTTTCGGAACTAAGAGATGCTTCAGAGATTTAACCCGTCAAACATCTTTGGATTGCCGAGGACTAACTTAGTTTAATTAAAGACTTTTAGGGGCATTTGGAATAACAATGATTTTTAGTTTTTATTGAAATTTTATTGTAACTAGTTAATTTTTTACTGTAACTGAGTTAGCTTATGGACATAATTAAATTTAAAAATATAAAAATAAAAATAGCACGCTAGTCTAGAGTGACAATGCAAATGAATATGAGAAAAAATAAAAAAAAAATAAAACAAAATTCACTATGTGACAAATTTGCTACAGTATTCTCGTCGCTGCTACAGTACTTTTCAATGCTAAACAGTGTTTTTTTAAGAGAAGTTGAGCCACCCCTCAGCTATTCTAACATAGGATTACGTTAACCTAAAAATTAATAAAATGAAATAAACTACTTAGCCTCCTAGATTCTATTTTTCTACTCGTTAACCAGCTAATCTAGTCAAGCAGTAATTAAGCTAAGCTAACCGATTATATATATTTTTAAGCCGAGCCAAACGCAGTCCTACTGTTTACAAGCACGGCCTACATACACCTGTAGGCTGTAGGAGGCAGGAACCAAAATCGATTTGAGTTCGTGGAAAAATCGCCCAAGTAATCCGCGGGTGCTGAGGAAGCAACGCCGACGCGCGTTTCTCCCTCTGTACATGCTGGCAGTGGCTTGGCTATATAAACACCAACGGGCCTAAGCCCAGAAGCGCCACACACGCAAACTCACTCACCCGCCATACGTACCACACAGACACGGGCAGCCATTGGCTCACGCATCATCGCACAGCCCCCCATGGAGACCCTCACGGTGACCACCCTGCTCAAGAAGGCCGCCGCCGCCTTCCCCTCGCGCCGCGCCGTCGCCGTCCCGGGCAAGTTCGAGCTGTCGCACGCCGCGCTCGACGCGCTCGTCGATGCTGCGGCCGCGCGCCTCGCTGCTGCAGATGCCGGAGTCCTCCCGGGCCGCGTCGTTGCGCTCTCCTTCCCCAACACGACGGAGGTATGCATCAGTCGATCGTTCTGTATGTTCGTGCGCTCATGGATTCCTCTATCTGACGTGCTCTCTGATTATTTTTCGACGTGCAGCTGGTGATCATGTTCTTGGCGGTCATCCGTGCGCGCGCGGTGGCGATGCCGCTGAACCCGGCCTACACGCAGGAGGAGTTCGAGTTCTACCTCGCCGACTCCGAGGCGCGCCTCCTCATCACCAACGCCGAGGGCAACGTCGCGGCGCAGGCGGCCGCCGCCAAACTCGGCCTCGCCCACGCCACCGCCTCCCTCAAGGACGCCGCCGGCCCGGTCCACATCGCCGGACTCTCGGACGCGCGCTCCGCCGTCCAAGACCATTCGGGCTTCTCCAACGACCCGTCCGACGTCGCGCTGTTCCTGCACACCTCCGGCACCACGAGCCGCCCCAAGGGGGTGCCCCTCACGCAGCGCAACCTAGCGGCGTCCGTCCAGAACATCCGCGGCGTGTACCGCCTGGTCGAGACGGACGCTACGGTGGTCGTGCTCCCGCTGTTCCACGTGCACGGCCTCCTCTGCGGGCTCCTCGGCTCCCTGGCCTCCGGTGCCTCCGTCACTCTCCCCGCCGCTGGTCGCTTCTCGGCGTCCACATTCTGGGCCGACATGCGCGCGGCCGGCGCCACGTGGTACACCGCCGTGCCCACCATCCACCAGATCATCATCGACCGCCACGCGTCCAAGCCTGAGGCGCAGTACCCGGTGCTCCGGTTCATCCGCAGCTGCAGCGCGTCCCTGGCGCCGGCCATCCTGGAGAAGCTGGAGGCGGCGTTCGGCGCGCCGGTGCTGGAGGCGTACGCGATGACGGAGGCGTCCCACCTGATGACGTCGAACCCGCTGCCGCAGGACGGGCCGCGGAAGCCCGGGTCGGTGGGGCGGGCGGCGGGGCAGGAGTTGGCGATCCTGGACGAGGAGGGCGACCGGCTGGCGCCCGGGAAGGCCGGCGAGGTGTGCGTGAGGGGGGCGAACGTGACGCAGGGGTACAAGAACAACCCGGAGGCGAACGAGTCGGCGTTCCGGTTCGGGTGGTTCCACACGGGCGACATCGGCGTGGTGGACGAGGAGGGGTACGTGCGCCTGGTGGGGCGCATCAAGGAGCTCATCAACCGCGGCGGCGAGAAGATATCGCCGATCGAGGTGGACTCCGTGCTGCTCGGCCACCCGGCCATCGCGCAGGCCGTGGCGTTCGGCGTGCCCGACGACAAGTACGGGGAGGAGGTGAGAGCTCTGCTTCTTTCCGTTTCTTACGGCGCGTGCTGCTTAGCTCCGTCGCACTGTCACGTAGTACGATCTGTTAATTGACTGAAAATAACCGCATGCTGCAGATCAACTGCGCGGTGATCCCGCGGGAGGGCGTTGCGCTGGGGGAGGACGACGTGGTGGCCTACTGCCGGAGGAACCTGGCGGCGTTCAAGGTGCCCAAGAAGGTCTACATCGCCGACGAGCTGCCCAAGACGGCCACCGGCAAGATCCAGCGCCGCATCGTCGCACAGCACTTCTTCGTGCCGCCGGCCATGGCCTAGAAATCCATTCGTCATGCTACGCTAAATTGAACTGCTCGTTCGTTGTGCGTGCGTGCCTCTTGCTCGTATTTTCTCTTCCTAGTTCGTCGGGAAGTGGGAAAGGTCTCGCTCCATAGCCAATAAAATTCTCCTCCCGTCCCGTGTGTGTACATGAATCATTCTTGCTCTCGCTGTGTTGACTTGTCTTCTCTCTCTCTCTCTCTCTCTCTCTCTCTCTCGCCTCGGTAGAAAAGTAACAAAGACTGCCCAACGCGAAGAACGCGCGCTCGCCTCTAGTCAAAAAGAAAAAGAAGTTTTTTTTTGACTCGTGGCATATTCTAGAACGTCCCTTGCGTGGACGCGCTGAGGCCCACCTCAATCCCCCTCTGATTTGGAAGTAAGTTGCAGGATGACTCACTGTCAGATTACATTTATAGAAAAGGCGGTGTCCATATAGCAATCAATGTTTCTTAGGCTGAAAGTACTTGGATTTTTTTTTAACATTCTAGATTTAAAGTATTTATATTTTTTTTAAAAAGAGGAGGATATAAGAGATTCGTGAGATGGGATCTAAGGTCTAAAAAATCTGAGTGCTTCTAATCTAAAATTATTAACTTTCCAAGCACATCAACTCAACTCAACCGAGAACATGTGGTAGCCTAAGTGATAAACAGAAATAAAATACAATCAAAATCTGAATAAAGTTGGTTTGAGTTTTTAGGAGTTTGATATGGTGGAACGGATGCCGGAAATGAGTTCGGGCGTCAAAACGATTCAAACAGAGGTATTTTTGCAAATTTTGGCTCTGTGAACAGCGATGCTACAATATGAACAGTACGGGCCAGCAGCCCAACACTACATTACCAGGCTCACACGAAACCGGCCGAGCGCCCCGCACTCAACAGTGACCGTCAGATGACGCGTGAATGGTCGAGATGCAGCCACGTCGCCTAAGAACGGTCGTCATCTACCTCCGGATGGGCACGACGGTGGGAAAACAGGGCGGGACCCCACCACGATTTGGCTCTGATGGTGGACTTCCACGGTAAAGGGTGGCACGGGGAGGTTTCTGGGAGTGCAGAGGTTCTATTTTTGGGATCTGGGCGGTGAGAGCATAAGCGGTGATGGTCGGTGGTAGGAGAGAACGTGGCAGCTTTTACTGTGGCTTGTGGTTGCTCGGTGAAGGTCTACGAGTTCGGGGTCGATTCAACCATCTGCGGGAAATGGTTTCACAAAGGTAGAGCCGGTTTGGGTCAAAGAGGTCTCAGGTGGACTGTTCACAGAGCAATGATCCGCCCGGAGAGGGCTCACGACGCCTGGCCAGAGGAGTGATGCCTATGGAGGAATGACTTTGGCTATTAGAATGTGGTGCTTTGAGGATGTTACAGCTGAAAGTAATTGGAATTTAATCTGGTAGAGAGGGAGATGGAGTTTAGGGCTCACTGGGCTCAGGGGGCAGCGACAAAGGAGCTGTTCTAGGGTGAGTGTGGGAGTGGCGTGAAACTCTCGGTGAAGGCAATTGAGCTTTAAAGGCGCGATGAGATAGTGAGAGTAGTGGCTCTCTTCGGGGATCGCCGGTGCATGGAAGAGATAAGAGGCGGGAGCTCTGCCAGGGGCATAGGTGAGCAGGCAAGGTGGCGCACGGCCTCTGCACGGTTTTGCAGGTGGTGACAGCATCGGGTACGGTCGGGGGCGCGTGTGCGGTCGATCGGGCGCGAAGGCGGCTTCCCGGGAGTGTGCCAGTGTGAGGAGGAGGTGGGAGGCCAAGGGGAGGAAGTAGGTCTAGGGATTAAGGCTTCATTAAGAGGGATTAGGAGGATTCAAATAAGGATTCAAAGAAAATTACAAATTAATTTGAATTTTTGAGGTGTTTCATATGTCGAGGTCAGGGGGCCAGAGTAGACCAAAGACGAGCGACGCGGCCGTGGATGTGGCTGGCGAGGCCGATCGATGGAGGGCGCGTTTGGACAGGCGGGAACTGGGGGCGACGCGCTGCAGCCATTCACCCGTTCCATTCTCAGGTCAAGTGGCGTGGCGTGCTCTCCGTCATATCGGCCTCAAAAGTCGGGCGGGGTTTGCTCGGCTTTCACCGTCGGGCCGGCCGCCTCCACCAGAAGCACCTGCCCCTGCCCCGGCCGGGCCGATCGCATACACATACGACCCGGCCAGTGGTGCATTGCATGCACGGCCTTCTTCGTTTGTAATGTTGCGAGGGAGTTGCTTCGCTCGCCCGCAAATAGCATCCCGTACGTACGTCTCGATCCATCCGTCTTTTTCCTACGTGCAAGTGATCTCTCCATCGTGACGCCCCGGTCACGCTAACCAGTTGCCAAGCGACGAATCATACATGGTGTGAGGGGCGGTTTTGTCCTTGTGCCATCCAACTGAACCTTTGCTGCAATCCTCCACCACTTGGCCACTGGCCCCACTTGTCAACCATTGTCCCGTGCTTCTCCCCCACAGGGCGGCGGCGTGACATCGCCATGGGAGGCGGTGGAGAGCTCCGTGCTGGTGAGAGAAGGCAAAGGCGGGGAGCATCAAAACGGGTCACATCAACCAAGGTTAACTCGTGGGCGACAAGAGCACGATCGGAGGTGGTCCATGGTGGGCAGGCAACCGTGCCATGGCGGCTACAACGGACCAAGGGCTAGAGCTCGAATATGAGCGCATCACGAGCAGCTACGTAGATGGGAGGAACTCACTGGTGTAGACGGTGAAAGCGGGGACAAACCTAGGCGGCCCAGCAACGTGAGCCGATGGCAGCACGACAAACTCCACGCGGCCGCGACGACTTGGCAAGAGAGAGACCCAATTTAATGGCAGGGAGAGATAGAAGAAGGTGAGGGGATGCTCCAATAGGGAGGAATTGAGCCAAGACGCACCGTGCGAAGAATGGCGGTGGCGGTTGATTTTGGCCAGACTTGTGGTGGTGTAGCACTGATATTAGAAAAAGGGAAATAGTAAGGGGTGGATCACGCTGCGCGTTCGAATTTTGGAGTATCTCACCGGAGCGAAAGACGGGCGTCGTGTTAGATGGGGTTGGGGAAGGAGTTGGCACCGCGGTGGCGGGATGGTGAAGGAAACGCAGCTCAGGCAAAGCTTAAATGGATGGAGGCGATGAGAAAATCGCGGCGGCAGTGAGAATCCATGCTGGGCATGCCTCGGGTGAGTTACTTGTCGACGGCGAGGACTGCGGAGGACGCGGCGATCAGGAGAGGAGGTGGTCGGTGCGCTCGGCCGTGCAGGTGAAATAGCGGCGACAGTGGTGGTCCAGTGCTGTGAGCGAGGGAGGGGATGAGAGAAGGGAGGAGGAGAGGGAGAGGTGGAAGATATTGATGATGTGGATGCTACGTGGCTGGTACGTGGGATCAAGTGATGATGTGGCAGCTGACGTGACGAAAATCACCCATGAAACCGACTCCGGATATGATTTACACCATTTTTTCTAGTTGGAGAACACGCTCTACTTGGTTTTATAAATAGAGAACGAAAAATAAATGAACAGAAGAGCCACGATTTTATACGAGCTCATCGTGTGATCCTGAAAGGCTGGACGGATCAGGGCCAACTAGTACTACCACTTGCTCGCAAGAGAAGAGTTTTTGTCCAGGCTCCACACACAGCCTTCGCCGTGAAGAAATTAACGTGCGGTTGAGCTAGGCTGCATCTACAGGGTAAAGAAAAGATATGCTGCTTGATTTTATCACGTGTTTACTTTACTCCGTTCAAAAGGGTTTTTGTCATGCGTAGCTTCGTTGTTGCCTGGTTTGAGGTCGGCCGCTTGGACAATGGGCAGCATGTCTTTTGACCGCCCGATCGACCTACAAAAGTCACACGAGTGGAAACTGGAAAGTGCCGGTTTGACCAAAGGCCAAGATGCGGTCAAAGGTGATGAATTTTGTAGGAGCTACGTACGTCGAATTTTCAGACCATACCATGTATGTATATATACATAGAATGTGTTTTTACTATGATTTATGACTGTGGCTGATAGCTTTTAACGATAGCACGAGCGTTTATATAAATAAATCGAATGTTGATAAATCGCTTCGAAAAAATTATCCCAATAAATTGATTCAAAAACAACAGCAAAAAAACTTGTACTATATAAACCATAAACTAAAATAAACAGACTATAACAAATTCAAATGGCTATTAATGATGTTATCTAAATAGGTTTTTGTTTGTTTTGAAACCAAATACATAATATTTTCATTGTTACATAAGTAACATAAAGCTCATGTTCATATCTACTACTTGGACTTTTTTTTCTTTTGACGCAAATGCCAACTATTTGGGCCTTTGGAAAACGGAAAGGCCGAAATCGATCACATATGACCCCCCAGGCAGGAATCTCTTAGGCTCCGCTCATTTCAACTTTTTTTCAGTTTCAGCTTCTAGCTTCAATTTTTTTTTTCACTATTCAGTAATTTATCTTTTTCTGAATTTTTTAGATTTTTTGAGCTTTTTTGTATTTTTCTTTTTTTCTCGTGTTCCTTTGTATTGTCCGTAATGGGCTAACATATTTTTTCCTATTTTTACATTTTTTTAAATTTAATTATGCCTCAAAAACTAAATCAGCTACAGTAAAATTTCAACCAAAAACCAAAAGCTATCGTTAAAACGATCACCTCCTAATATATCTATACCAAAATGACATATTTCTGACTAGAGGAGTACTAATCAAGTTTGGGTAAGAGTCCAAATTCCATCTGCACGTACAGGCTTCCAATAGCATCTGGGCTCTGGCACACTATCCTGCCTAGCTGCTACACACACAGAATTCCTCGCGCGACCCCGACCCATCCTTTTTCCTCCTGCACGGGCCACACGGTTATACCCATCCATACATATATATGCATTAGGCCCTATTCGTATCGATTGAATACCCGACTTCCTTAAACATCTTCTTCCTATCTTTACTATCATTTTACTTTAGAGCATCATTTACTCTATTTTTACTCCTATCATATATACACACTTCTTCCTCACTTTTCACACTGCATACATCCTCCTCCCTAAAGTTACTTCTTTTCAGCCATAACTATTCATTTTAGTTAAAAACTATAAGCAACAACTAAAAATTATCAGAAACTAACGTCTCCTTAATTATCCCAACCTGTTCGTGTGGGCGTCCCTTTCATTTTTAAAATAATATATATTTTCTTAATACTATATTAATATATCATCACTTAAAAATTACATAAATAACTTTCTATCGTCATTGCAAATAATGACGGAGGCTCTATCACCATTTGAACATGGAACAGAGCTTCTATCGTCATTTAAACTTTGTCGTCAAAGAAATAGACGACAGAGTAGCACATCAGCGCCACATCATTTATCGCCATTTTAATTGGCGACAGAAGAACCAATCATCAATTGAAATGGCATCAAAGGCCTCCCACCCCAGTTTATTTAAAGAACAAAAATCAGCCAAATTTCATAACAATTCGATAAAAAAAAAAAGAGAAAGAGAGGAGCAGAAGAGAGGAGAGGGAGAGAGTAAGAGGAGGAGAGAGCTGGAAAATGAGTAATTTATGCATCCTAAAGGTGAGTTTTTATTTTCTTTGTAGATTTTATTTTTGAAATTATGATAAGTTAGCAAATAAAATGATTAGATGTGTAGTTGTATTGGGTACTGAGTAGATATGTAAACAATATTGTTATATATATGTAGTTATTTAGGTTAGCTTGTGTAGGATGAATTCTTACAGAACTATTATTTTTTCATAGTCATAAGTTGTAATGCATCGATTAGTTTTAGAATATTAAATATGCTTGATGAGGATAGAATGATTCTCAAATTATTACATCATTATATACTTTAAACATATCCCTTATCAGTGAGATAGAAAATTCGCAGATTAGTCGTAAGTTCTTCTACAACCATCCTATAATCATAGTGCCTGTTTCTTCTACGATGGCTTTTATCATCCTATAATCAAAGAGAGATACTCATTTGTTTTTGTGATACTATAGTTTTTAACAACAATTAACTTGTAGACCCCATCTTAAAAACATTCCGAAAAGCCGCAAAGAACAGGCCCAAGTTGTCTTACAACTATCTTATCTTAATTCTTCTACAATCATCTCATATTCATAAGTTCTTCTGCGATCATGAGTTAGTCATAAGTGGTCTTACAACCACCTTGTGGTTATAGACCTTCCTGTGAGAGTATCTTCAACCAACCTGTCTACGGTGGTATACCATACTGTGGGTTTATCTGATAAGACGGTTAGAATGTGCATTTATACCCAATAACTGCACGTGATCTCTATTTGATAACAACCATCACACGACGAATGGCTAACTATGTCTTTCTGACAATACCTTCTTTTTGGCGGTTATATACTGAAGTGTTGAGACGTCTCTTGGTGTGGGAGAACGGACATTGTTTCGTAAGCTATATAAGTATTAACATCGGAGGAGGAAAGAAAAAAAAAGGAAAAAAGAATAGATTGAGGAAATATTGCAAGTTCTTTTCGCATTACTCTATATATTCCTTATTTGTAGAGAGAGATCTCTTAAATAATAAAGTAGTATATTTAAACTGGTGAGCTCTTAGGGCCTCTCCCCAGAGGTAACCATTTATTGGTTCGTTAAGGTCCAATGACCATGCTGCAGGTACAAAAGAAATTATGTACATACAAAAACAGATAATAAAAAAGATTGCAATGATCCATCAATAACAACGGCTGTTTTCGTACAAGTGATTTAAATATTTATATTTGTGAACAAATAAATCAGGAAAAATATTTTGGTAGCGAGATCTAATTATGGTCAAAGAGTAAAAGGAAAACATTTATATGAACCGATCCTTTGTATGGGAACCGCTAAATCACGGTTGCATTTGTGATCCGTGAAAAAGAGTAGAACGAACACAAATAGGACGGCGCACGAGGAACGTGTCTCGTCTGCTCTACGGAATTTTCTGCTCCACGCGTTGCTCAGAAAAAGCTTCGTCCTTTCCCCCGCCAAAACCCCGAAGGGAAGCCTCTTTCTTCTCGTCCCATCCAGCGTTCCCCTAACGCCATCTCAGCGACGACGCCTTGGGAGTGGAGTGAAGAACCGCGGGAGGCGGTGCTTTGGCGGTTTCATCGGTGCTCTCCGATTTGCCCGGCGTTGGGCCGGATTTTACTGGATCTGGGCGTCGTCAACTCTAGTGGTGAGCACATTTGGACCTCGCTTCGTCTTTTTTATTTCGATCTCGGCTCGATTCGGGGTCCTATGATGCCGCTCGTGTGGAATCCTAGGATTTCTTGGGAGAGGGGGTGGGGTTCGATGTTCCTGTTTGGTCGCGAGCACCGAATTAGTGCTGCCTTTTGCATATGCTTTTCGATAGTTAACTAATCTCTCCGATTCAATAAATTAGTGTCCCCTTGGCGCTTTATGTGAAAAGTTTGATGTGCTTGTTGATTCAGTTACGCGTCCAGATGTAAAATAATAACCTACAGATCCTGTATGTGTCGCCTTCAGCCGTGATCCCCAAAACATCACGGTCAGTGAGCAGTGTTTGCGATTGCCGCGAGCTTATGGTCCCTGGGTATTTAGTTTGTGGATGTCTCCATTTGATGTGGACTGTTTCTGTGAGAACCGAGTCACTCTAGCTCACGCCGGACGGAGGTAGAAGATAAACAGTAGACAAGGAAATTTCTCGGCGACAAACGCCGCGGCGACGAACGCCTGTATCTTGGCTATTATTAATCAAACACAACTCTGGACCTACTAAAACACGAGCCTACACTGCCAGTTTATACCCACGGTGATGCAGCGCCCACGCACCCACTTCGCGAGCTTCACGCGCACGTACGCATGGCAGCCTGGACGACCTGGTTTCACGCGTTCGTGAGCCACATACTCCTCCGCATGAACGGGTCTCCATCCTTCTCGCATGACGTGCTCCTGCATGCACTCAACCGGCAACGACTTGGCCTCTGGACTCGATCAACCTGCACCTAAACCTCGACGCACATACGTCGAACACACACACGCACGCACGCGTTCTGACCCGGAGCACACACCGGTCAGGTTTATTTCCAACAGTTTCAATATTTCCAACGAAATAGAAATTCTGCACCCTTTAGGGAAATGGAAAAATATACTAACTCTGCTGTCAATCACGCATTTTGATATGGTTGTGCAAGTGTAATTTCAGTTTGTTTGATTTGCACTTATTATTAAAGTTGTTTTTTTACTGTTACAAAAAAAAATCTGTGGCGGGAGCAGCCAGTTCATGAATTACCTGTAGGCAATGGTGCTAACGATGTTTTTCGTTTGTGCAGTACGGTGTAGCAAATCACAACAATATCAGAGGCAGTGGCGTCATACAAGTTGGGTGTGGAGGTCGTAAGTGCCCATGACCTGATGCCCAAGGATGGACAAGGTTCTGCAAGTGCCTGAGTCGATCTTACCTTTGATGGGCAGCGGTTCCGCACGGCTGTCAAGGAGAAGGATCTGAACCAAGTGTGGAACGAGCGCTTCTACTTCAACGTCTCGGATCCTTCTAATCTTCCTGAGCTTGCTCTTGAAGCATATGTCTACAATGTCAACAAATCCATTGAAGGTTCCAAGTCCTTCCTTGGCAAGGTCAGAATTGCTGGAACCTCATTTGTGCCCTTCCCCGATGCCGTTGACATGCATTATCCACTGGAGAAGCGTGGGATGTTCTCGCATGTGAAAGGGGAACTGAGTCTGAAAGTATACCTCACCAATGACCCTTCCATCAGAGCTTCAAACCCTCTTCCGGCAATGGATCCTGTTTCAAATAATCTTCCTCCCATTCCAAGCTAAGCTGAGCAAATAGCAGCTGATATAACTGGTACTAATCTGAACACTTCTCAGGAGCACAGGCCTGAAGTGAGAACCTTGCATACCATAGCTAAGGAGGTACATCATCATCACCTTGGCCATCCTCCAGCTTCTTTTGCTGAGCAACCTTCCAAGTATGCTGTTGACCTTGATACCAGAACCTCAACCACCCAAGATTGTAAGAATGTATTCAGCAGCCTCCCAGCAGCCCATGGACTATGCACTCAAAGAAACTAGTCCGTTTCTTGGTGGTGGACAGGTTGTTGGTGGTCAGGTTATACATGCTGAGAACTTGAGAAGCATGCAGTACTTATGACCTAGTGGAGCGAGTGCAGTATCTGTTTGTATGTGTGGTCAAGGCACGGGAGTTGCCTGACAAGGACATCACTGGAAGCCTTGATCCTTTTGTTGAAGTGAGAGTTGGCAACTACAGGGGCATAACTAAGCACTTTGAGAAGCAGAAGAACCCTGAGTGGAATGTGGTCTTTGCTTTTTCTAGAGATCGTATGCAGGCATCTATCCTTCAAGTTGTGGTCAAAGACAAAGATTTGCTTAAGGATGACTTCGTTGGCATGGTCCGATTCGATTTGAATGATGTTCCAATACGTGTGCCCCCTGACAGTCCACTTGCTCCAGAATGGTGCCGGCTTGTTGATAAGAGTGGGGATAAGTCAAAGGGTGAGCTGATGCTTGCAGTTTGGATTGGAACCCAAGCTGATGAGGCATTTCCTGATGCATGGCATTCGGATGCTGCAAATCTTGATGATGCATCTGCTGTAACACACATGAAGTCGAAAGTCTATCATGCTCCCAGATTGTGGTACCTGCAAGTCAATATATTTGAGGCCCAAGATATTGTCATAACTGATAAGACCCGCTATCCAGATGTTTTTGTAAGAGCACAGGTGGGGCGTCAGCACAGGAGGACAAAACCTGTGCAAGCTAGAAATTTCAACCCATTTTGGAATGAAGACCTTATGTTTGTGGCTGCTAAACCTTTTCAAGATCACCTTATTCTCTCACTTGAAGATCGTGTAGGTCCTAACAAAGATGAGGTGCTTGGCCGTGTAATTATACCATTGACGATGATTGATAGACAGGCTGATGATCGAATTGTCCATGGAAAGTGGTTCAGTCTTGAGAAGCCGGTACTTGTTGATGTGGACCAACTGAAGAGGGAAAAGTTCTCTAGTCGGCTTCGTCTTTGTCTCTGCCTTGATGGAGGATACCATGTTCTGGACGAGTCTACAAACTACAGCAGTGACCTCAGACCAACAGCCAAGCAACTCTGGAAGCCATCCATTGGTTTGCTTGAGCTTGGAATCCTCGGTGCTCAAGGGATTGTTCCTATGAAAACACGAGATGGAAAAGGTTCATCAGACACCTATTGTGTTGCTAAGTACGGGTCAAAGTGGGTATGTACACGTACCATTATCAACAATCCAAACCCCAAATTCAATGAACAATACACGTGGGAGGTCTATGATCCTGCAACCGTCCTGACTGTTGGTGTTTTTGACAATGGCCAGCTTGGAGAGAAGGGTCGGGAGAAGACATCCAGTTTTAAAGATGCGAAAATCGGCAAGGTTCGAATTCGCCTTTCCAAACTTGAAACTGGCTGTGTCTACACCCACTCGTATCCTCTCCTGGTTCTACATCCATCAGGGCTAAAAAATATGGGTGAACTGCACCTAGCCATACGATTTTCCTCGACGCCATTGATAAACATGTTGTGCCTGTACTCTCGACCTTTGCTACCAAAGATGCTCTATGTACGTCCAATACCGGTGCTTCAGGTTGATATGCTGCGTCATCAAGCTGTCCAGATTGTGGCTGCCCGACTTAGCCGAATGGAGCCACCTCTGAGAAAGGAAGTTGTTGAGTACATGTCAGATTTTGATTCTCGCTTGTGGAGCATGAGGCGAAGCAAAGCAAACTTCTTTAGAGTTTAGACTGATGTCAGTCTTCTCAGGCTTGTTTGCTATTAGCAAGTGGTTTATGTTAAGGAGATAAAGTCCATATTAGGAGATAGAGTCCGTATTCTATTCCATATATGCCTTATCTCTATATGGCATATCCTCCTGTACTCCTCTATATATAACCTCTTAGGCCTAATGTCAATATATACAATATTCGTCACATGGTATCAGAGTTTAGGTTACATATCTAGCCTCTATTACTCTTCCGCTGCAGTTGCCCCCGGGAGGATCAATTTCTGCTCCCGGGGGCGGCTACTTCATCAAATTCAGATTTTTTTTATGCTTCTCTCCGTCAAGATCGATCGCAGATCCTCGTTCGCCCGCTTGGAGCCGCTCCGCGTCCTCCTCCTCGTCGTCCCCTCCGCGCGGGCCTCCGCTGGAGAAGTCCTCGTTCGCCCGCTTGGAGCCGCCTCGCCGTCGTCACCGCCGTCGCGGCGATTCGCCGTCGGCCGTCGGCGCGCCGCCCTCGAGTCGTGGATCCGGCCCGGCACGCCTCCACCTTCGGGGTCGCCGCCCTGCAGCCGCCATCTCGTCCGTCGATCCGGGCCACCGTCGTGCCTCGTTAGATCCGCCTCGGCGGCTGCTCCCATCCGGGCTTGGGCGGCCCGCCTCGTCAGATCCGCCGCCGGCCCTTCATCATTGATCCGCGCCGCGAGTAGCACGGGAGCCGCTTGCCCTCCGCCGGCTTGGAGCGAAGCCTTGTTCGCCGCGCCAGCAAGCCGTCGCCGGGCCGCGGCTCTTCCCATCACGCGGTCGCGCCTCATCAGGTCCTCCCGCAGCAGCAGCGCCGACGTCGCCTCGTCCGCCCTTCGGCTTCCATCCGGCCGCTTCGCGTCGGATCCGCGGCTCTTCCTCGAATCTGCCGTCGACCGACCGTGCACCTCTTCATCTTGTCGCCTGAGGAGCTGCCGTCGACCGCCTCTGTTGGGCGCATCACCTCGGCGGCTGCTCTGCCGGCTCTTCGTCAAGATCAGCCTCGCTTGCCGCCTCCTGCAGCAGCCAGGAGCCGCCTCACCGCCGGATCTCCACCACTCGGGGCGCTCGCGTGATTCGGTGGCCGAGCGCGCCGCGTGTTCGGCGGCCGAGCGGTGAATTTATGGTTGGTTGCCTCGATTGGATATGTTCGAAGTGGCCGAGTGGTGATTGGCTACCTCATGGATATTTCTTGTTGATATTTATCTTTGTGGAGCCGAGTTGGATATTGGGTGCTGCTGCTCTGTTGGATATTCATCACCTCTGTCGACTGCAGAGAGGGCAGCCGCCCGTCATGGCTTCCCTTAGCTGCCGTTCGCCTGTCGCGGATGGCCGCTGTACGCCCGTCGCGGTCCCTGCAGGCGTTCTCATCCTCGGATCTCCACCGCCCTGCGCCTCGTCATATCCGTCCCTTCAAATGCAGAGAGGGCAGCCGCCCGTCGCGCTTCCTCGCCGCCCGCCTGTCGCGGTCCTCGCATGCCTCGCCGATGGTCCGCTGCCGATCCGCCGTCGCGATCCCTTCACCGCCGTCGTGGCTCTACTCTTCATCGCCGCCTCGCCGCCGCTTCTGCGCGCGCGCTCTTCCTCGTCAGATCCGCCGCCACATCCTGCAACCGCCCGTCGCAGCTCTTCCTCGTCGGATCTTCGGCGTTTTTTGGTTTTGCTTAGTATTTTTGTTGCTCAGTATTTTGAGTCTTTTAGGATTTTGAGTCTTTCGTTTACATCTATCTAAGTATTCGAATTTTGTTTTAGTATCAACTCTTTCCAAATGCAATCTATTGCATATGCTTTGCATTTGAAGGGGGTGTTAAGGAGATAGAGTCCATATTAGGAGATAGAGTCCGTATTCTATTCCATATATGCTTTATCTCTATATGGTATATCCTCCTGTACTTCTCTATATATATGGCCCCTTAGGCCTTATATCAATATACACAATATTCGTCACAGTTTAATGGTGTCTGTGCATGGAAGAACCCCATTACCACTGTGCTGGTCCACATCCTCTTACCGGAGCTCATACTTCCAACAGTGTTCTTGTATATGTTTCTGATTGGGGTCTGGAACTACCGTTATCGACCTTGTTATCCTCCACACATGAATACCAAGATATCTCATGCAGAGGCTGTTCACCCTGATGAACTTGACGAAGAGTTTGATACATTCCCGACAAGCCGGAGTCCTGAGGTTGTAAGGATGAGATATGATAGGTTGAGGAGTGTAGCTGGAAGGATACAGACTGGTTGGTGATATAGCAACTCAAGGGGAGAGGATTGAAGCATTGCTTAGCTGGAGGGATCCTCGGGCCACAGCAATATTTGTCCTATTTTGTTTCATAGCAGCAATAGTCCTGTATGTTACACCGCTCCAGGTTCTTACAGCATTAGGAGGGTTCTATGTCATGAGGCATCCAAGGTTCAGACATAGGTTGCCTTCAACACCAGTAAACTTCTTCAGACAATTGCCAACAAGGACCGATAGTTTGCTATAAATAAACCACCATTTAATGGCCTTATAATTGTAATCCCTGGAAATACTCCATGTCTGTTGCTGTGGTCTGCTTGACTTTGTTGTTATTTATAATTCTGTGTCGTCCGGGACTGAAGAGCCTGTATATCTTATTAGCTGCTAAATTCAGGGACTAATGTGCTGAAAGCTTACTATGATCTATCAGGTTTTGGAGTTCATTTCGGAAATATCTACTTGTTTAATGTTTAGGAGTATTTTGCTTGCTTGGTTCCTGTGCTCTGTTTGCACATCTGCTGTTCTAACTATTTTGAGTAATTACTGATCATTTTACAGACCTTTTTCTGTGGCTGATTTCTGCTGCTTGCTTAGTGTAGGTTTGTGTTTCCATGTGAGTTTGACATGTAATTCTGTTGCATATTTGGATAGGAAGAAGGCTGCCTTTTGTAATTATTGTTGCACTGCTCAACATTCAACATACATTGATAGTTTAACACCCTGCATGCTTTCTATAGCTTTTTGTTTGCATTGTGATTTCAGGTGCTGTCCGTTTTAAGAATGCCCAGAAATAAGTGATAGGAAGAGCTGGTGTATTGTAGGCTCAAAATATTTTTTTCTACTTCCCACTGTAGAATTCTCCGCCATTGAAATATTTGTGATTTAGAAATAGCCCATTCAAATATCATATTTTGCACTTTCTGTGATTGGCATAAGCATCTATGGAAAACATTTGGACTGCAAAAAAAGGGGAGGATTCTAAAAGGGAATGCTTGCTGAAACGCAGAAAGAAATTCCATGATAGGTACTTGCCAATTGTCACAATTTTTCGTTTTTCTTGTTCCAAGTATTGCAGCTTCACTTTTCTTCTCCAATCCTTTATCCAGTGGCTTGTCCAAGAAAACATTTCAGTATTGCTGAAAGCAAAGATGGGCGCAGCTGAGTCATCTTCCAAGCTTGCTGGCTCCGTCAATGACTTCATCATTAAGGTCCAATGCCCATCCCTCCATTTCTTTCTCTGGCGTCCTTTTTTTAACGATCATGTTGAAGAATGAGGATTTACAGAAAGTAGTGAAACATTGAACAAAGCACGCTGAAACATTTGTGGACCGATGCAATGGGACTATTTGTGAAGGCAAAGAAAAGAAGGAACATTTCAGTACCTGGGTTTCTTTTCACAGTTATTCAATCTGATTTCATTTTTTTAATGAACAATCTGTGGAATAACTTTGCAGGATGCAAGGGGGAACAATGTGGAGCTCAGCAGATACAAGGGGAAAGTTTTGCTTATTGTGAATGTCGCATCTCGATGGTAGTGTTTTTACAATTTCAATTCCCGATTCTCCAATGAGGATTTGTGTTTCACCACTTGAGCTGATATCCCTGCAGTGGTCTGACAAATTCCAATTATACTGAACTGGGTCAGCTCTATGAGAAATACAAGGACAGAGGTACTTTTTAATTTACCTATAGCTTAGTACATTTGTCCTTCCACTTCCCTCAAGATTACAATAGCTCTTACTCTTAAGCATTAAATTCACCTCAGCTTTTTTTTATAGTTTGGGAAAATTCTGATTTATTTTTTTGGAAGGTTCTTACCCAATGTTCCTTGATTAAGCATTTATTGGTAGTGTTAAAACTGAACACTAATTATTTAAATGTTATTATTCACATCGGGATAACTATTGTGCTGAAGATGGCCAGACGGCTGGCTTGATGGGGATTAGGCCATTAGGGTATTAGATGGGGAAGATAGACATAGATTGGGATGAGAAAACTAAAGGGGTTGAGAGAGCAAATAGAGGAGAGAATATTTCTTCTTGCTTGCCTAAACGTTACTATGCATGCCCCTTTTATAGGGCTAGTTACATTCTGACGTCCCCTACTCAAATACTATTTTTAACCTTATTCAAACTCTTTCCTAACCAATCACATCTCTTCCTTTAATCGTAGATGTCGTCACTATCTATGACTGGACTCTATCTTTAACTTTCTACACTAACCAACTATAACTCCATGCCTCCATCTAATTCTCATGGACTTCTTGCTGGGCGGCCGGCCGCTAGTATTTATCTCTTCTGTCATCTGCACGTATCAATAACAGTACAACAGTTAGCATTTGGTTTCTTTTTCATTGTGGGGAATGTTTCTGCTTGTTAACATAACCAGCCTTACACACGTGTTTTTTTGCTATATCTTTGAGGCAGCCTTGTTTTTGTGGACAGCTTTATTTGATATTCTTGTTTCGTTCTGAAGAAAGTCTAAATCCTCTTGCCATTTTTACTGTCATCCAGCAGTTCATTGCATCAGGTCTTTCATTTTCCCCGTGCTACTGTAGACACCTCAATTATAAATTATAAGAGCAGGAGTGTATCTGTTCATGGAGGCTACTAGCCTACCACTACCCCCAATGACTCAATCTTTGCTTTATCTTCAAACTTCATTTATCTTTGCCTGTTTACTGCTGCAATTAGGATTGGAGATGTTGGCGTTCCCATGCAATCAATTTGCAGGACAGGGGCCAGGTAGCAATGAGCAGATTGTGGAGTTTGCTTGCACCCGCTTCAAAGCAGTGTATACTATTTTTGGCAAGGTCTATCCACTGGAAAACCTTTGTGTACTTGCTTCCAAAAACACATGCATTTGTTTGACCTAAGTATGCCCGAGTGGTCAACAGGTTGACGTGAATGGCAGCAATGCTGCTCCATTGTACAAGTTCTTGAAGTCAGAGAGAGGTGGTCTATTCGGAGAACGCATCAGATGGAACTTCACCAAGTTTCCAGTTGACAAAGAGGGGCATGTTGTGAATCGATGTGCACCAACCCGCTCCCCATCCAGCATTGAGGTGATTCTGTAACTGTAGTAGCCTTTATTTTTCGTATTCCTTGCCCCCATCGGCATGGTGATTCACCCGGTGGACGTTGTTTCCGCAGAATGACATCGAGAAGTTGTCAGGGGCTTGAGAGCTCTCCGGTGAAGATCATGCACCGGCTTGCCGTCTGTATGCTGTCATCTGCTCGTTTCAGTAATGTATGTACGCATTCTCTATTAAGGAGTAATTCTACCCTGCTGTGTGCTGCGGTGTGCTCTACATGGTTAGCGGGAAAGAACCTGAAATGTACACTTTGGAAAATGACATCTCGCTAAAAAAGAAACAAGATTATCTGATTGGAATAACGCAGCTCCAAACATTGAACGCTACCACCTGGTGAATAATCTATAAGAATTATCTCAAAAACTGAACAAGCTATTTCAAAGTATAGTTTTGGCATTCTGTTGGAAACAGAAAATCCTGGAGCTGGAACTGTCGACAAATGAGCTAGCCTCTAGATGAGTTGATATCAATGTTGGAACATGTCGTGTCAAATATCCCGGAGCTGGGCCACCCTCCTGTTACAGAGGGTAGCGTTAGGTTTTGGTTATGTCCAGAGCCAGGCGACGCGTCTCGCCCACCGGTGAGCGAGTCGGAGATGAAGGCCGGCTGTTTCCCAGCTTTCTTGGACTTGGACCTGGACCCTCCATGGAGAAAACTTCCTAGTACCACCTGCACTCGCCAACCAGAATTAGAAACTGGAGATGAAATCAAACTACAAGCAGTGCTACGGTTGATCCTAGGAAACTTCAATGGACAGGAACAAAGTAAATGCAGGAGCTGAATTTCCCACGTAAATCTTTCGTAGCCTGATCAGACCTCAATGGAATACATTTGGAGAACAGTGTACTTGATGAAACACTAGTGTATGCCAAAAGAGAGCAGGTGATCTGGTAGTGTACTACCTGCACAGTACTGGCAGCTACTAATGCTCCGCCCAGAACCCCTCCAATGACATGCCTCTCGGGGCTGCAGAGCGTGACGCTGAGGCCGTCGCCTTGGTTCTGCGAGCCCTCGTCCAAATTGTAAGAGCCAGATAGACTCAGGATTTCATACAACCCCTACGAGCATGCGCAGCGTGGAGGGAGGGTTACACAAGAAAATCAAGGTGCCATTCTTGATCAGCTTCCCTGCAAATCGGATTGCGCGCTTACCTCGTAAATTGCAGGATTCTTGTAAGGAGCAGAGGCGTGAAGCCTTGACATGGAGGAGGCATCTGCCGGATGGCGGAGGATGACGCTGGAGACGGAGCCCATCGCCGAGAGGACGCACACGGCCCTCGACGACTGCTTTGCGAATGCCGCTACCTTCCCCGCAACATCCTGCGAAGGTGAGGTGGTGATGGTCTGTCAGTTCAGTCTACCATATGCAGCATCGAGTGCAACAAGATAGCAGAGGAATGGAACTTAGGTAAAACTCAGTGGATTGCTGTCGATCTAAAATTGATTTATCGTTTGCTTTTACCACAGCCATCCATGTTACCTAGTTTCTACCATTGAGTGGTGAGGGTTTCATTTGCATTGTTGGCATACCTCTGAAGGGGACGCTGTGATGATATGCGGAGTGAAGCTCGTTCCAGCTGAACCGGAGAACGCATTGCCTGGGGGCAAGTAATAAACATCGTCAGGAGACGAAAGAGAAACCATGACACGTTCGTTTTCTTCAATGGGTTGATAAACTGCAGGCTAGAGTACGAGAATGTCACAGCAGACGAAGCTCCTTTATTCCTGTGTCTCCAACCTCGGATTGCAGAAAACTTGGAAAGAGAAAGTAGCAGGCAACAACTATAAATTCGGTTCTACTCGAATTTGCCATCGCAGGCATTCACAGCAGACAGTATGTTATACTAGTATTTTCTACTGAAACCACCATAAATAACATATTTTTTTTCCTAAGGCAGCTACACACAACAGGTTTGGATAAACGAAAATCTAGCGGCAAAAAGCTGCAGGGAAAAAAATCAGGGTGTTACAGTATAAAGTAGTACAAGCTACATATATACTAACCGGAGAGCTTACCCACTGGGGGCGAGAGGGGCTGCTTCTTCCCTGTCCCCGGCGGCCGCCCGCGCCGCTTCTTCTGCGCCGAGTCCTCCAACCCCGAGCTGCCCACCATGTCGGCCCCGGACATGGAGCCCATCCTCGGCGGCGCGCTCACCATCTGCTGCTGCTGCTGCTGCTGCGCCCGCGGACACCTTCATGGTCCCGTCCGGCCCGTACTTGCGCGGCCTCCCTCTCTTCCTCTTCACCGGCTCCATCGGGCTCGCTGCCGGCACCGTGCCAGAGCCGGAGCCAGAGACGGACCCCATGCTGCTGTGCAGCAATGGCGGCGCGGCGTCCATCTGGAATTGCATGCCGCCGAGCGAGCCCCCGCCGATGGACTGGAGGATCGCCGTGGGGCTCATGTTCATGTTGGGCATGGGGCGGATGACGGAAGGCATCCCGGCGAGCGGGGACGGGTTATGCCCCCCGGCGGAGCCGGCGCCGGCGAGCATCCTGTGGTGCTGCGCGTAGAATGGCGGCAGCTGGTCGGACGGTGAGATGAGTTCTTTGCCATCCATGCATGGATCACTGCTACACCAAATTAACTCGCTCAGCCGAACGGACGGAAGAAGTCTTGTATATATATGCGATAGCTGTACGGTTCGTGCTGCTTGTCTGATCACGATCGACCCGCCCTGAAACCAGATGAACACGCACGGGCACGGCAAGAAACTGCTTCTTCCTCCTCGTACGCGCAGGCCTGCTCAAGAGTCGCGCAAGCCAGCAGGAGCACGGACATGGACAGGCAGCAGCGAGCTCTTCTCTCTTTCGTTGCTGCAGCCTGCAGGAAAAGACCGTGAGGAGAGAGAGAGAGAGAGGGGAGAAGAAGAAGAGAGATGATGAAACGATGGGGGAGAGATAAGATGACGCGGTTGGCCTACATGCACAAGACGGGAGAGGGAGGCAAGTAGCCAGCGGCGATGTGTATTCACATCGATCGGCCACCCCACCCCACGCACGCAGAGGCGGAGCACAGATGAGATGAGATGGGCAGCTCGAGCCGATAAGGTTTGTTGGTTGGTTTCGTTGCCTCGGCCGGCCGGCCCAACGAACGAAAAGTAGCGGCGCGGCCAACGGATTCTTCTATCTCGCGCCACGCGCACGCTGGGGCGGTGGCACGTCGCCACCCGGCGCGCGCCTTTCTCCCGCCCCACGCTACAGTAGATGAAAGCATCCTTAGCTGCACTGCACCTCTCAGCTTTCCTACCTGGGCGTTCCCCGTTTTCTTTTCCTAAGATGCATGCCACGGGAGTAGTAGATCCTTATATTTTAATTTTAATTTTGTCGATATTTAATATCGGTCTTACGTATGATATTTTAGATTCGAGAAAATATTGGTCTCAAGAGTAGTAGATCCTTTAAGAACTGATTGCCCTCCAGCCTTCTTCGACATCAACTCTTATATCGGCAACGAATTGGTAACAGTTGCTTCTTGCCAAAAGACGTATTGACACTTTGGGAGTAAGCCGCTGAATGGTTGTTATGTTAGAGAGACGTGGGCAGTCGTTCACCGTAAGACGGTTGTTTCCAGAGAAACGTGGGTAAGATCATGTGCGGTTATGGAGCATAAACACACATTCTAACTACCTTGTTAGACAAACCACTGTGATAATAGGTTAGTCAAACATAGAAGAATGATTAGGGAGTCGTAGCATAACTTGTGATGAAATAGTTGTAGCAGATCTTACGACTAGATAATCGTAGCAGAACTTATAGTTAAATAGTCGTAGCATAACTTACGACTAGGTACCATAGCAGAACTTACGACTAGTTAGTTGTAGCATAACTTACGATTACGAAATAGTCGCAGTAAGACTTATTGCTACTCTATGTCGAGAAAATGCCAAAGCTTTCATCCAACTGGGCAGTGTCGGAGATGGATAGGCTCAAGCTAAAGGCTTTGGAGGAGGCTAAGAAGATCCTCCATGGAAATTCATGAAGTGGATTAAAGCTGTCAGACAGAACTGTCCATCGAGGGAGATTGAGCAAATCCCGTTGTTCCAAGCTTTTTGTGAGTGCAGCCTTCGTCTCTTTATTCATTCTTTTCTTACAGTGATACTTGAGTACTTCGGGGTTAAGTTGGTGAATCTGATCAAACATGATTTGCCAAACAAAATCTATATTTTTCGCGACTGCTTTGGAACCAAACATATATAACACATCCAATGCAAACTGGCACATAGTACCTACAATTAATATTCTATATAAACAAAACTGAACCTGCGTCAAGTTCTTGACTTCTGATAGTTCAAACTTTATACGAGTAATTAATAATTTATTTGATAACGATGCCATGCATATGAGAATGATATCAACCTTCAAACGCATTGGTAGCCTGGTAGGTACGAACTGCGTGATGAACATAGCCGACGTACGGCGCCATGCATACAATACAATCGCGTCATCAATCATGGCGCGTGGATGGATGGATGGATGGATGGATCGATCTCAGGTATTGATCAATCCTTCCTCCCCTTCCATCAGCAGACGAGAACGGAGACGAGAGCACATGCATGCTGATCTGATCTCTCTTTCGTCGCCACCACGTACGTACCAGGCATTATCTGTAAACTAGCCTTTGTTGGTTTCAGTTTTGCCAAGAGCAGCAGGCATATGTATATATATATATATTAATCTAGCCCTCGCCCAGCCGGGCGTCCAAATTAAATCAAATGAATTATTTGTGTCGAAATTTTGAGATTTGCTATCGATTCACCTCTTTCTTGGGAAAAAAGAATGGTGATGAATTAACCTCACTCTCATGGTCAAGGCTAGCTTAAGGATGCTCTAGCTGGACAAGAAAAGTGCAACCATGTGTACGCCATTCCGATCGGCGAAGCCACTGCTCGGTGGATGGATGGTTGAGCAGTCATGGGTGGCGGCCGGCGTGTGCGAACGAACGTCGTTCTGACTCCATCAAGCCAGCCCAACCTAGCTAGCAATGCAATTGCGACTGAGAGAGAGAGAGAGGGTTATCAGCATCCACCATCCAATCAGCTAGCTAGCTAGCTAGCGGCCTCCCCCCACTGGATCGATGTACACAGTCTACTGACCACCTGACCATGACGTCTGAGCGCGCGATCGACGCCACAAGGAAAATATCCAAGGGAAGCATGAGATCCAATCAATCGATCGAGATGAGTAGCTAGCTAGCTAGCGTTGTTGGTGGCTCACAAGAAATACTATCGCTGCCTCAGCTCGCAAGATATATATTCCTCCTAATAATATTCCGAGTGCTGTCCCTTTCTACTTTCTTTCACACTGCAATGGCGATGCCGGATCTTATGCACCGGCAGGGTGTGGTTGCCGTGCTGCGGAAGTGGCCGGCGCCATGCGCTCGGGCCAATCATGTCGACGCGGCTGCCGACGTCTAGGCCTCGACAGCACGACATGTACGACCTTGTAGACTCTTCGTTCGCATGCAATTAGTTCGTCCAAGTCGCGTGTGATGGTCATGCGCCACTATCAACGAAAACTTTTATCTGTAAATGGCTGTCCCGTCCAGTCATCAACTTCTCTAGCCCTAGCTAGGACGAGGATAACGAGGATAACGCGCGCGCGCGTGTTAATTTGTATCAAATAATCGACAATCGTATTTGTATTAAAGTTTAAATTTATGAGAATTTATAAGTTTTCATAATTGCTGTCTGTCAAGGATGGTCTAATCAGCCGGGGTGGTTTGACCTGATTTTGGTGGCGGTTAGATTGTTGGTGCGGTGTGATCAGCTTCTAGTTAACGGCTGCTTTTTTCAGAGAGGTGTTTTCTGAGTGCTTGAGCTGAGTGGTCAGACTGACCATGGGCAGCTCATCCAAAGCAAGAGTTCTAACCAGTTTTGTCTAAAGATATCTAAAAGTTTTGGATATTTGTGGAAAATAGTCATGTATTGAATTTTGAGTACTAGATCATGAATTTTGGACGTTTCTAGCACCGTGGATCTCCAAAATTCCAAAAATAGCATCCAAATTATAAAAATTTCAAAACTAACCCCTCTCATGTGGTGCGTCCCCAATCGCCACGCACGTCGCTCCATCGCGAGAGTGCGGTCCCCGACCACACCACATCGCCACGCGTCGCCTCCACAAAGAGGTGCGGTCCCCACCGCACCACACCGCCACGTGTCGCCTTCACGCGGAGTGCAAGCGCCCCACCGCACCTAAGCGAAAGGGCTAGATTTGGAATTTTCGTATTCTAGAAGCTATTTTCGGAATTTCAAAGACCATATATGCTAGATGTGTCCAATATTCCTAGATCATTGCATTCATAGTGCATAAGGTATGTTTGGACTAACATGGTTCAAGCTATAAAGAATTTATATCCAAAAATGATTTCTTGGTATTTTAATGTGTATGAAGTTTTGAGGCAACTATAGTCAACGGCATAGATCGGGGTTGAGCTGAGGTTCAACGAAGACTAGGAATGTTAAAGGTAAGATTCAAGCAACGATTTATCGAATGGTATGATCGATGCAAGTGAGGTGTAGTCGGGAGAACCGACGCAAAGAGAGTTGTCAATGCATCAGTCATTGGTGAACCTACATGTTGTAGGCATGATGGTTGCTTGTAAAGGAGGAGATGACCATGGACTAGACACGAGGAAGAGGTGAGATCCACGGTCAAAACGATAGTGTTTTGGCAGGGAAGCCAAAATACTTGAAACTGTAATGGGACCAAAACCGTAGCATTTGGAGGGCATTGGGATAGCAGTTTAAGTTAAAGAGGCACTGAGGAGGCCAAGTAAATGGGAAGTTTACTCTTTAGCGAGTTTGGGTTTATGCGCTTTGAGAAGCGTACATAAGTCATGTATAAAGTGAAAAACCCAGTGTATATGGGGTTAACAAGGTTCTTGAGTTGTGCTAATGGATAGATTCTATTAGGATTATAAGTGATCTAGTTGCTTTGTCTATATGAATGTGGGAGGTTAGAGGCATGAGGCTAAGCAACCACCATCTATTCATTAGCGGTTGGAAGAGTGACTTCCTTGTGGTCGAAGCTTTGGGTGGGTACTCTTATGAGAGCTCTGTGCTCTATGGTGGAGTGGTTATAAATCTTCATAAAAAGTTACAGTAGATCAATCTTGTTCATCCTATATGATATATTCTTGTTATTAATTTTGCATTTATTTTGGTTAGTGCTTTGCCCTGTCTCCTTCTTCACTCTTGATCTTACTGAGTTCTAAGGATATGTAAGTGATGGAGATAACCGATAAGGATTATATTTTATTCATCTAGAGACCAACTATAATAATATCTCAAACGTTGCCCGATTTGATTCATTTTAGAGCCTTTCTAGTGATATTTTGTTCTTAAGTTTTTGGCATCGAATCTTTGAATGTTCTTACTTGCTATGACATATGAAACTTATCTAGAGATATCTTGGCTATCCTCAATCCATAAGCAAGTCATATATCAAGTTTTAAGTTTTACCTAGTTTTAATGTAATCTTACTTGTCTTGAGAAAATATTAAAACTTTAGTTAAGATCCATACAATCGTTGAATGGAATAGGTTCTTGAGATCTTCAGCAAGTTGTGTGTAAAATTTCAAATAATCTAGATTTGTATTTTAGATATTGCACCATTTTTAGTTTTAGCTCAAGTTGATTTCTCAGTTCTAGAAACAGGGTGTGTAAGTCGAGGCCTATTAGTCCCATCTCCATGATCGGGCCTCCATAGCGATCAAACCAGAGGCCTATTAGATCGACCATCTCCCTAGTGATCGTTTTAAGATTCGCTTTAAAAATGGTCTAACCGCTCCTTCATAGCGATCTAACCAATCCAAAAGAGTTGAACTTCGTTTACTTCTGCGTTTTTATAAATTCTTTATTGATGAGTAAATATGATCTTTCTAGTTTTTAGTACCTAATAGAGTGAAAGTATTGAAGACATATGTAGTAGGTCATCGTTGACCAGACCAAATTACGTACTCTTGGGCTGCGATAATAATTAATTATGAAGAGCTAGTATTCATGCAGACGGCCATGCACTATACTGGTCGTCTCTCTCGCAAGAAACTTAGGATTGATTATCTGGCCATTAACTGCACCCCTTTTTGTATGAGATATTATGGGTCTGTTCTTTTTGGCTGTGGTTGATAGCTTTTGACTACGGCTGATGATTTTTTAGCTGTTTGCGACAGAGATTGTGGAAAGAGAGATACTCGCTTGCGATTTTTGATGGTACAGATATTAGTTTTTTAACGTGTACTACAATTAACTTGTAGATCTTATCTTAAAAAATACTTCGTTTAAAAGTTAGTTATTGTAATAAAAGCCAAAAATAACTTTTAGAAGTCACAAAAGAACAGAGCTCCATCTCAGACCTTGATTAATTGTGTTTGCTGTTGCTTGTGTTGTGCTGACATGGAGGCAAGATAAAGGCACAATCGATCGCAGGAAGCAGCTACTAGCTGTGACGTTTTTGTTTCGGACGCACGGATATAGCGAAGCACTGAAGAGGCAGCAGCGGTGGGCGGGCAGGCAGAAAATGAGATGGGACTGACTAGCTAGTGGCGTCTGGATCTA
This sequence comes from Melocanna baccifera, assembly GCA_036346265.1. NCBI lineage: Eukaryota > Viridiplantae > Streptophyta > Magnoliopsida > Poales > Poaceae > Melocanna > Melocanna baccifera. Next base: position 27,604,026 of record CM070687.1, read on the forward strand.
GGGAGGGACATGTAGATAGAGGGCAGGCCTGGACCACGAGCCGATCGAGCGGCCCGCGCGGGTTTGCCATCAAATATCCATCGATATGGCTTAGCGGTCTATGGTCCTATCTTTTTAGGGCTAGGTTTTAGTAATAATACAGTAGTTTCGTAAAGCGATTTTTTAAATAACCTCTTAAATATAAAATTATATATATTATCTGTAACAATATCTTTACTGGTTTAGTTATTATCGTATAAAAAAATTAAGATAAAAACTATCGACCACAATTTAAAAACACCAGCTCCAGAGCACAGGGTCGACTATCGGTAGCAGCATTGAGCGGGGAGGAGCCAAGCGTGTATATGCTTGTGTGGATAAGTTCCACGGCCGCGCGCGCGCTCGCTAACAGGATAAGATCGACGGGGTGCCAACAGTGCAGATAGATAGATAGGACAGTGACCGCCCGCCGTTGCTTCGACTTGGTTTTGGTTTTGCCGATCAATTCAAAGCACGCTTCTCTCTCTCCCCCCCTCCCGGTCGATCGATCTGCAAGCCATGTGAAATCTGCAACTTGGCGGAACGAAAGCTGCCGCTACGGGCCGGGTACCAAGGCGCCGTTGGATCGCCCACGCGGCTGCCCGGATTGCTTCTGACCTGTTGACTTGCTAATCTAGTGGCCGAAAGATCCGTTAGATTTTTTACTACTGTCATATCATACAAACGAAGTGGATAATTTTTATCGGATCAATCAATCAAAGGTTCGTATACATGTGTATATCAAGTGATACGACAAAATCTGTTATGACTTCATTTAGGAGTAAGATAACGTATAGACGGATTACCACATCTAAACAGACGAAGAATACTAAGTGCTCTTTCTTTCAATATCTCGCGATTAATCTCTCCGTGTTCGCTCTGATTACACCATACTGTCCAATATTCTGCGTAGGGATATAAAACAAGTGTATAATTTCTATCTGATCAACCATCCGAAGGTATATGAAACTAACACAGAATACAAAAATAGTATCCAACATATCCAATATTTTTGAAACGACTTATCCATTTCTCTATATTTAATTTGTTTATATATATACTTATATTAGAACTAAAATCATAAACCTCAGTTATAAGTCGCGGAAAGTGTCTGTTCTCCCTCGCCGGGCAGCAAATTAACAAGGCCTGCGCGCGCAGATCGAGGCCCATCAGTCGTGCAGCAGAAGAGGCCGGGCAATATCTGCGATTTGCTGGGGATGGGCTCGATCTCAGCCATGGCCGGCCCGGCCTTATTTGCCTGGAAGGTTTAATTTGTCCGGTGCCGAAACAGGCCAGAGAAAAAACACACCGAAAGAATGTGTCGCGCCGCAGAACGGCCTCTTCATGGCTAGGGAGGACCGTTCCTCTTCTATAATTAACATCTAATCTATCAACATTTGGAATTCATTTCCAGGAATTACGTGGCTTAATTATTACCATAGCTTCATCCACGATTGCACGTCATGTATATATATCCCACTCAATTCGTTCGTATAGTAGCTACGAATGCATGTATCTATGGATGTATACATGTACAGCCGAAATCGTGACACTGTTGCCTGTTTGATCCATGCAGCATGCATGTACACAATTGCCCGACATGCATGTGGCCACGCACGAATCCTCGTACGTACCAAACGGAAACCTCGGCTTCCGTCCTCTCCTGCACGACAAAACATATCGCCTCGCATGTCGAGCGCCTGCTCCATCTTGACCATTTATCCATTCGGGTGCAGTGCAGGTGTATACATGCATTTCCCAGTCGATCGTGTCGTCTGCATCGACCAAGCAATCGCATGCGTATTCATTCTTTTAATTTGATACTTTCTTCACTTGGCTATACATAGCTTGCTTCTTTCAGAATATTCCACATATATATATATATATACTCATAATATATATATGCATGAATTCGCCAACAGCTAGTGCTCCAATCTGATGAATGAAAACAGCACATCTGTTCTGTTCTGTTCTGCTTCTGTGTACAACAAGTTAATTCTACGTTTCGCATGCATTTCGACAAAAGGAAAGGGCACAGAAAAGAGATCGAAAAACATGCTCAGTTCGACCCTGCGCGCGCTCAGGCATACGTTAATTCAATCCTCTAGCTCATAAATGGAACTTGTCTGATCTTTACATGTTCTACCCTGACTGCCAAAAGAGGTTCTGCCGGCCACTGCCAAATATGCACTTTAAGCAGAGAACAGGCTGATGAAACACGCATGATGCCATGAACATACTTACATACAGGAAGGGAGATCCAGCAGCGTTTAAATGTTCAGAATACAGTTTTATCCATGCAGTTGCCGCTTGGGATCTCAGGATAATGTTGTGCAATAACATCGACCGTATATAAATTACCTACCATTTCGGCCGAGCAGATAGTAAACGAAAGATATTTTTCGGCTTTAGCTCTAATTACTGTGACTAGTAGGTTGAATAACAGTGCTAGCTTTGTTTTGTTTTTTTCGCCTTCTTGAGTGGTTTTGTTTTGATGCGTAGAGAGAAGATACGGCCAGTTTATAGGTTCTGAAAAGAGAAAGATGACAAATTTGAGGCATATATGCGATCGCTCGCGAGATGCGTACTAAGCAAGGGGATAAATGGAGTAACCCAGCCGGCACATAAAAAGGAATGAAAGAAAAGACGATGCAAATTGCCAACATGTGCTTAGAGATCTTTCGTGTAAAGTTTATGCAAAACTGATGCTCTACGTTCGTTTTCGCACTATCGATGCTAATATTTTGTTACCATTTATCGCGGATTAATATTCAAGCCACTGAACTGAATTGATCCGATCCACACAACAAAATTTAAGATTGAACAGTGACTACCGTCCCTTGCAAGTGCATCAACAGAGCGAGCGCGCAGAAGGGGCGCCTAAGGCCTAATTAACACTATACCAGCCCACAGAGAAAAGGTGCTTATGTATATAATTACCGGTTAAACTGTTACTCTAGAGATGGATGTATATATTAAGCTGTTACCTCCTGAATTGATCCCGATGGAAGTGCAGAAGGCGACGACGACGAGGTAGGCGAAGAGGCCGAGGCGGAGGCGAGTGGAAAATTCCAAAGGGATTGCACTGATCTTGTCCTCGCGCTGTCGCGCGCGCGCCTAGCCAGCTACATGCGAACTACACGCATGCACACACACACACATATATATATAAATATGACAGACACGCGCGGACGCATCACGCGCGCACCTGCAGATTGCCGGCGAGGGCGGCAGCGTACCATGCGTGCGTGCATGCATGCATATGTGCAGCGGCAGCTAGCTAGCATGCAATAACCAAGATGAGATCAATGCGATCCCTTTGGAGTCCTCCACTAGCTTCCTGTGAAGCTGCGTGTTAACGGGCTAATCACTGACACAGAGGGTGAATATTGCTGATCGATGGTGAGGTCGGGAATTGCTCTAGTGGAGTAGCTGGGATAGGTGTTTATAATACCATGGCATGCCAATGGCAACGGCAAGAGAGAGAAGGGAGGAAGAGCCCAAGAGAGAGAGAGAGAGAGAGGGGTGAAAGCTACAGGGCAGGATTTGGCGTTCTTGCTAGCCACTCGGGCTATAATAGCTTCTCTCACTGGCTAGCTGGCTGCTAAGCTCACACACTGGACGCGAGAGAGAGAGAGAGAGAGAGAGGGAGATGGGCCGGGAGACAGCAAGGGCCCACCACGGAGATGCTAGTGTGCTCTGCTCGCCCACCCCCTGCTGGCCTAACCACGAAATTACTCCTTTGTCCTCCCCTAGACTGGCCATCATCCATATGGTGGTATGGTGGTACTACTACTCCACGCCTTCGTACGGACAGGGGAAATTATTGCAGTATAGTGCAATCCTTGCCTGCTTGCTTGGACTATTGGCTACGACCTGTGGCTCCCGTCCCTTCCCTTGCCTTGCCTGTAGAACGAAAGACACGACGAGTGCCATGCGTCTAGTCTTCGTCCATAGTGAAATGGCGCTCTGTTGGTGCAGTTGCTCTGTACATGGCCTACGGGATTTCGCTCGCCCTCCCAACAGTGGAATGGATCGGATATCTCGCTCCTAGCTTGCTAGGGTTTTAAATTTCCAGGTGGAACTAGCTAGCTAACATGAAATTTGAGCAATCTTATATCTAGGCCTAATTTGAAATTAAACTACTCCCAAGATAACATCAAATCTAACAAAAAGTTAATATCATTCGATCCACTTTATCGGCAAATAAAAAAATGATAGTTGCATATATAATGTATCTAAGACTAATATTTATATTGTGGGACAGAAAAAGTATATGTTGAAAAAATTATACGTTGCAAACGAGGCCTTATTTAGCTTATTACAATTTCTAATCTAACAAAAGTTTGGCCGTTCCTTGGGTGTATATCTGTTGCAACTGAAACCCCAATAAATGAGCACATCGATCGATAAAGGCGGGATTAAATTTGAATCAATGGCCATTCATGATTGTTGGGTCGACCTTGGCCATGCACACAGCTTAGCTGAGGAGTACGTACGTACACTGCTACTGTATCAAATCGATCGCTAGCTGCAGTGCGCGCTGGTTAATCGGCTACCCGCTTCTCAGGCCCATACGCTGGTTGGCCGACCGCCGTCCGCGCGCATGCAACCCCGACCAGCCCAGGCCAAGAAATTAATTAGAGCTAAGCCATGCAATTAATCGCCAACGCAGGACAAATTAACAACCCACTGACCCCCACAATTAATCATGGCAAGCGTAATCTCACTCGGATAAGCTACTACTGCTTATCTAGCTACACTGACAAAATGCACGATCGGTCAACTAAGAACACATGCGATCTCTCTATTATTGTAGGTGTAACAGCAGCTGCTGTAGTAGCAGGTAAAAGGAAAGAAGCGCAGGGTAATTAATCGGATGCTGGGGGCATTTGGGTCATTTCAGCAGTAGGCACACAGCAAATGCGGCGCCTACGGTGGTCCAGGGAGGGAGCACATACGTGAGGGTCCCTGTCTCCCTGATTGTATCGCCCCCGGGCGTGCCACCGCTACAGGTGCGGGACAAGCTAGCTGCCGCGCTCTGCAGTTCCGCATAGCCACAGCGCTTGGTCCACTGTTTTGCTCATGACCTCCCTCGAAGATAGCTTCGCACGCCCTGCACTGACGAGCACCAAACCGAGCTAGACCCACGACGGCGACCACAAAATTATCGGTCCGATTTTTTTTTCAGTTTATACCTTAAAGTCTATAATTTTTCTTAAACAAACAAATAAGATAGCTTTTTTGTTATTATTTCGAATCTGTTTATTGAGACAGCCTTTTCTAAGCTACTTATTATTTCGCCCATTGCATCGGGTGGCCCCTGGGCCTAGGTTGAATTCCCCATAGACTTTCACACAAATTTTATATAAGTTTGGGTCTTCTCCTGGAAGAATAGCAACCATACGTCCTGTACTATTGTTACTAAAGAAAAGCTTATAAGCGTGGATAGTGTGAGAAATTACACACTGCTTACAGAACTGATTGGTCCTGCTAAGATTTGTCTCCCTCAACTCTCCCCTCCCAAGATTTGTTCCTTATATTGGTGATGAATTGGCAGCGGTTGCTTCTTGCCAAAAACGTCTTGACACTTCGGGAGTTAATTGCTGGATGGCAGTTATTATTAGAGAGACGTGAATAGCAGTTTACCGTAGGACGGTTGTTATCAGAGAGACATGGGTAAGATTGTGTGTGATTATGGAGTATATACGTACGTTCTAACTGGCTTGTCAGGCTAACCCATTATGGGAGTAGGTTAGTCATAAATAGGAGAATGACCATGCCGTCATAATAGAATTTACGACTAGTTAGTCATTGCAGAACTTACAACTAGATAGTCGTAGCATATTCTATGACTATTCTTTGAATACCCTTTAACGATGAGGAAGAAATTTCGTAGAATATAACGACGTAATAAATAGAGAATTATCATATCATCGTCAGAACCCAAGACCGTCCTAGTAGTTTCTAGAGTTATTGTGCTACAAAATATCCCTAGGTTACTGTGCTATGAGCCGGACTCGCGCTGTGTTGTGAGCCAAAGGCGGATTGTGCGATGAGTCGCATGTACACTATGCTACGAGCTGAACCCGCACTATGCTACGCCTTAAACCAGACAAGGCGCATGAAACCTTCTCAGGGGCAAATGGACGTAGTTCATCGTAGACCGTGTTTCGCCTTTAAATACCCTCACTCCCACCAATCTAGAGAGTCCAATTCCCTTCTTCAATTCCCCATTTCTTCCTATATCACCCCGTCTGGCGCACCTCCAACTCTCGCGCTCAGCTCTTGTGCTCACTCGGCCCGCTCTTGCGCTCGGCCACACTCCTATAGATCTAGGCCATTCCTAAAGTCGGTCCAAGGCTTGGCCTCGATCTCATCCGAACACCCTCCGGACCTTGTCCGCACACCCCAACCTAGTCCACACCACTCCTCCGAACTATGTCCGTGTGCCCTCGAGCATGTCTACGCCACACTAACCTATGAATACGCGGGATGTTGTAATAAAATCGTACTAACTTATGAATACGAGGGATTGAATGCATGTATCATATCGTGAATGTATCAGAAACAACGCTCCAAAATCAGTTTAGCACAACACAATAAGTCATAAGCTACTTGGAGCACCTCACAAATAAGTTTCAACTTTTTTCAGCTGTTATAGTGTAATTTAAACTAAAAATCATAAGTTGACAGTTGTAAGATAAAGCTAAAGTCAGTTGGAACGAGACCTAAAGCACACAACTAAAGAAAAGTTCCACCTTTAGAAGACACGAAAGAATCGGGAGCAAAGGTGAAACAAACATCAACCAGCTAGTTTCTTCCTTGGAATAAATTAAACCAATTGGTAGTACTTAACCCACATAAAAATCTAATCACGCTGTATTATTCGAAATTCCAAATGGACGGCCATGTTCGAGCTAGAGCGAGTTTGAAATTCCGAGTGATGGAACGCGCGTACGGCTGAATCTGATGGAACTAACTGGATCATAGGCCGGCGTAGCTGCCTGGACAGGTGGGTAGGGTAGGGCGGTACACTGGCCTGTGGTGTACGTGCGTGCGTATTCGTTCCCGTGTGGTATGGCCGCGTGTGTGCACCGTGGGGCCCACGTGGCATCCCCAAGAGGCGAGAAGCGGTCATGTGAAGGTGTGGGCCCACCAGAGTGGCCCACGGGAACAAAACCGGGCCCATGCGCTGTGAGCTTACATCATCCTGCCCCCCTTATTGTGGCTCACGCCGGCCTCCCTCGGGCCCATTTGCTCTTTCAAGTCTTTCCCCGCCATTATTCTGCTCCCTTCTCCTTTCTTCACTCTCTTTTACCAAGCAAAGTAAAAGACTTGCAACAAGCAAAGTAGCTGAGGACTAGAGTAGCTCGGGTGGCCGTTAGCGTGGGTGAGCACCTCGCCCGTCACCCAGGGTGCCTCACTCAAATAATTAGGAATCCTGAGAAATACACGCACACATAAATATGTTTAGTGGTTAAAATATATATCTGTGTTATATGAGATGTAGATATCCGCTCTAGTTAGATGTGTATGCTAGTGAATGCACCCATGTGTGTGAGTTGGAACTTGCGTGTAGAGTGTGTGCATACATGTTGTATTTAAAAAAAGCAAAGTAGCTATGGATCGATGGATCGATGGAGAGGTGTTACATGTATTCGACTTGTGAGTTTTCAAGCCCCAAGAAGGCAAAAGGAAGAAAGCCAACTGTAAAAATTATTCCACTTATCAAGCGCTTTTGTCCTAAGTACTCGTAACTAATTGGTTCTGTTAAAATTCTCCACGTGCTCCCACAATAATATCTTGAGGGAGAGGGGGGAAAGCAACATGTTCTAGGAAATTCAAAGATTGATGCAGCTTCTGACGAGATGTGCATGGTGGACAGACAGCAGCCTAATGGTTCTTGTCTTGTAGCGTGACGGTGCTAAAATATAGGTATGCTTTTTCTTGTCTTTTGGACTAGTCTCTCTCTCTTTATCTTGCAATGACTCGAGGAATTAAGGGTTTAGGGTTAGGGTCTGCGATGAACTGAAGCAACACTTCATGTTATTTAGGCCCTGATCGTTTCGGCTTTTTTCGGTTTCAACTTCTACCTTCAGCTTTTTTTTCACTATTCACTACACTATCCACTAACTCATTTCAGTTGTTTTTTCATACATGATGTTTTTTCAAAAGCCAAAAGCCATCGCTATTCCGATCACCCCCTTAGTAATTTAGTTCACTTGAGAGCCCACAACAAGTGCGAAAAACCTCCACAATTTGCAACTGAATAATCATGTGCATATCAAGTCAAAATTACGACAGCTCAGAGCATTTTGCAGATTTGTTAGAGATATTCGGTGCACTAATCTAGCTACATGCTTTAGCTTTTCTAGAAGAACGGACCCACCTCTGCATAGTAGTAAATTTGACTCGAAAAATCCTTTCTGGTTTGAACGTGAAGCAACATAATGTAGACAGCTCATGTGATTTGGACAGATCACTTACCTTGAAGAAAGGCAGCATCTAGTCGATTCCAAAATTTCTAGAACCCCATTTGTGAAAAATTTTCTTCTCGCCTTTTCCTTTTGCCAACTTTCGATTCAAGACGGTATCTCCTTTGAATTCCCGCGTTGCTAGCAAAAGATGAGGCAAGCTTTTCGATATCTTCCTTTTCCAATGTTCTGAACAGAGTAAAAGAAACAAGAGGAAGTAGTCATTGCATAGGACAGCAAAATAGTGACATGATTCCACCTTTTGAAATGACTTGTTCACTGACGGAAATGCTCCACTTCTTGGCCAATTACATCACCGTATGCGCGGCCAGGGGAAATGCAAAGTTCTTGGAAGTCACTACCACTTTGTGCAGCCACTTTGAGCGCACTTGTTGCGAAACAGGATCTCCATAGAGGTGCGCAGAAACAACAGCAGTTAGTCAAGGCAGATAGATCTTGCTGCCTGTCTATGAAAAGCCACTTTCAACAGTTCCTCCAAGGTGAAGGTAAAGGTGAAAAGTTGATGCCAAATATATTTATTTGCAGCATAAAGTAAAAAGTATTTATTTAACATGGTGGTAATTAAACCATGCAAACAGGGTTACTTTCAAAAAGAAAAAAACATGCAAACAGACATGAGACAACTACTTGAATTTTCCAGGCAAAACTTTGTCTGCTTGGATTTTTCTCAAGACGAATAGACTTCAATGTGTGTTGTGATTCCCTTTAGATTTCTATTCATCTGGCTCGAGCAGGCCATGTACTCCTTTCTTCTTAATTGAAAAATCAAAGAACTGTCTGCTCGAACAACGAGGACAGACACCGATCCACGAACAGTAAATGAGAGAACAACGTTTCTTTTTTTTTAGAGAGCAACGTTTCACTGTGAGGAAAAGCGGACCGGCTAATTGCACCCTACAGTAACTGCAAAACCAAACCAGTGCAGGGGAAATGTTGTGAGAGTTGCCTGTAAGGACATACTTTGGTGATGCAAGGTCGCTGTTCAACAGCGTCACGCTGCTTTCCCAGCTTCAAGAATGTACGAAAAAACGGAGACAGCCAGGCGTGGTGGGATTTGGACATGAAAAAGGACGTCGAGGACGATTGAATTGTCGGGCATTCGATGAAGGGAAACAGATCAAACCAGGAACATTTTCCTGCATTTTTCTGTGTTTTAGTTACTGGAGCCAGCAATGTGTTCCTCTAGGGTGGAAATTGTGAGCAGCCGGTGCCAAATTAACTGCAGAGCCAGCCGGTAGCTTTTAGGCATCTAAGAAAGCACTTCGATTATGAAACTATTGCAAGTGACTTTATGAGCCCAAAAGGTAAAGAAGATGCAGGAAAGCTGACCTGCACATGGTTTAGTGGCATAGATCAGCAGCAGTCAGCATTCTGTCATGTGCACTGGATATTGGGTAAGCATGCGGCAGGTGCCTCAGTGCATCCAATGTGGAGCATTCAGGAATCAAAGCGATAGAATCTACAGAAGTACCACCACGGGTTTCATAAAGCGCCACCTCCCTTAAGAAGCCTTCGCCCCGTAACACCACCACCAAGGCCCATAACCGAGTGTGCTGAGCTCTGGTGCCGAAGAACGTGAGAGAGAAAGGCGATTGCCATCCAGATCATACAGCTCCCCGAATGCTGGGCAATTTGTACCCTGGAAAAGGATGCTGCTCGCCACTGGAAAGGCAGTCGATTAGATTTAGCATGTTGAAGAAGCACCGATGTGCAACTCATTCGGATGATGATCACCAGCTGATGCCCACAGCACAGTGTTCGCATAGTGGATGAAATGAAGTCCGGCACACCAACCAGAATGATAGAGAGTCTTGTCAGACAACACGAAATTAATTGGTCCTAAAGCATGGAGATGCTCCAATCCAAATCACCAGCCACTGCAGAAGCACAGCTACACGGACAAGGTGGAAGGGGTTAAGTCTTGAGACGATGGGCCTCAATGGACAGTGGTGATGCAATTATGGAATGGAATTTACCGCAACAAACAAGCAGGTTGACAGGATGCATAGTGTCTGAGGACAGACAGGGTGGCTGACTGGCATTAGCGCTGGCCGGCATTTCGTCGAACATTTGGTGTGCATGTGCAGACTGTGATATAACAAGCTACACCAATACACCATGGCGCGGTCCGCAAATCAGCAGTGCAACCTCGTAGCCAGGCTTCTTTTACCACACCAAACCACGGCTTGTTTTGCCGCACCAAATCACTGCCAAAATCCCATGGCCAAGCATTGGCAACTTGCTAGAGCAAGAGATCATGTGCACTTCCAGTCTGCAACAGCAGAGGGGCGGAGCGGAGGATAGAGGAGGAATCGAACTGGGCTTCGCACTTGTGAATTGAAAGGGCAATTTGGGCTTCGGATCGCAGGCTTAATACGAGTGGCCTTCTCATTTGCGTCTCATGGAATTTATACCTGGCTCATGGGCTTCTTCGTCGGTTAGCTAGGCTCGTGGGCTCTATTTACAAATGGACCCTTTTTCTTTTTTTACTTTTATAGCGTTGTGCGTGGTTTTTTTTACCTTTGATCTTCTATTTATAAAAGTTAAAAGCTAATATAAATATTTAGTTTTTAAAATGATTTGTTCACTCCTTTCGCTCGGGGATAAGACTAAGGTTACGGATACATCACGTACTCCACTACTCTCGCTTTCATCACTCGCGCTTTATGCTCTTCTTTTAAAGTCATTTCTTTTAATCACTATTATTTATTTTTAATCAAAAATTATAAATCGTAGTAAAAAATATCAACAAAAATCAATACTAACACGCACTAAGTTTGGGGAGAACGTTAACGATTTGGCTAGAGCTAAAACATAACTTGAATCAGCCTTGATGAGAATTGAGAAGCCGACATGGAGTTCCGAAGCACGCAAAGACGTTTTGGCGCAAAGGATCCGGAGTTGCGTGCAGCTGGTCGGTAACGGCAAGTCCACGAACACGCGTCATGCATGTCCCAGGAGATCCCCACGTAATGGGGAAGATAACGCGGCATCATTGACTGATTAATTTTTGCCTTTCCCGGGCTCTTAGTTGTTGATTTGACAAGGCTTATTATTGATACTCGCAGGCTCGCAGCTAGCAAATCCCTCCAGCTCAGTTCATTTCCTCTTTAGGTTTCCCTCATAAAAAATCATTCGGCATCATCCAAATATCAAAGCCCCTTTGTATGTGCATTCATTCTGCTTCAGTTTGCTTAGCTTCTTGGCATTCCCTTGTTTTGCATGCGTTCTAGTTCATGCTGCCAAGGGTTTGCCGCTTTGTGATGCGCCATGGTCCCCTTCTTGTTATGCTCCATCAGTTAATTTAGATTACCTCCTTTTTTTCCCAACCCTTTGATCTGTGGTTAGCCTTCATCTCAATATAGTCCTGATTAATCTTAGTTGCAGTAGGTGTCTCTTCCATGTCGTTAATACCTATTGCGGTTATTACTCCTTTTGTGCGATTTACTGTTTACAGTCCTCCTAGATCTTGTTCCTTGCTTGTGTAGTTTCTTAATCCAATGTTTAAGATATGCTCATTTAATTGTAGTCATATGTGTCTTACCACCCACATTGCTGCTACTCGCTTTGTAATGCAAGAACTTTTGAGCTAATTCGTTATTATACGCTACTCGTGCTGCCTATTTTACGTCCTGTCTGAGGATCGTTGGCTCTGTTTCATTGTGGTGGTTAACCTTCACCTTGTCATAGTCCTGATTGATCTTAATTGCAGTATGTGCTTCTTCTATATGGTTAATCTCCATTGCGGTGCGTAGTCCTTTCATGCCCTTTACTACTTACAGTCTTTAGCAATTTTACTCCCTGCTTATGTAATGCTCCTGCTCCAGTATTTAACATATGCTCACTTAATTATAAGCGTATGTGTTTTGCTCATATTGTATTACATTCATAGATTGTTTCTCTTTCCATGTTTAGACCGAGTCCTTCTTACGACCTATGCTGCGCTCTTGCTTATGTGTGTATACCATTCATACTTTGTTACTGTGCTGCTTGCGTTGCTATTATTGTATTATACTTCTTGATACAATGTTCTCAGATTTGATCATGTTCCTCTTTAGATTAATCTCTTCCTGAGTGCCTTTATGGGTTCCCAGTTTGTTCGTATTTTAGGCTTGATTGTTTCGTTGTGCTTCTCAATTTTGCCTTTTTGCATGTAACTGTTTCCCCAGTATCTACGCTGGTTTTTATTTTGTTACCTACATTTTTATGGCTTCCTAGCTACGGTGTTCATGTCAGCGCTATCTTCCTGAATTATCAACTGACCACTACATTGTATTGCGCACTGAATTCCTTCACCACATTCCTATATGTTTACAGTTAGTTATAACATGATGTTTACTTCTTTTATTATACTACTGCTTATTTGGTTGATCTATTTCTCAAAAAAAAATCTTATCAAAGTTACCTATTTCATATATCTTACTGCCTCTGATGTCTGTTTTATCCATTTATCTGTTGTATATGACTTCTACTCCTATATTTATTGATGCTTTCTTTAACGTTCTGGGTGGCTTTGAGGCTTCCCAATTTGTTAACGTTGTGTTTTTGTGTCCTTCACATTGCATTCTTGCACTGCTAACCTCTGCCTCGGTCTTTCACCTACTTTTCCTCCTCCCTTGTAGTATTATTCAACTACTTGTATTATTGCCCTATATACGCTATATATGGCTTTTACTCCTGCATTTACTAATGCTCGCTTTAACGTCTTGGATGCCTTTGCCCCTTTCCAATTTGTTAGCGTTTTGTTTTTGTGCCCTTCCCATTGCATTCATGCAGTACTAACCTTCTGCCTTGGTCTTTTACCTACTTTTTTTTTGCCCAACTTTTTGTCACCCTTTTCAGCTTCTCCCTTGCAGTATTAGCTGGCTACCTGCATTATTACCATATTGCTTATCTTGCTTGTTTTTATGAATCTACCACATTCTATTAGAACTTGTCATGAGAAAATTCTACGTGGAAAACAGCCGGTTAACTCAATGACCTCCCCACTGCTCCCTACTCATGCTTTACCTAATGCTGTCGCACCTGTACTTTCCTAGCTGCCACCACACCCATGTATGATTATTGTTACTATTATGTACTTTGGTTGCACCATTTTCCCGTTTTGGATTCTTCTTACAGAGCTATGCTTTGTTAGTGATTCCTGTTTCAGTTTCATTTGTTGTTCTGCAGCATTCGTCGCATATGTCAACATGGTTCCTGTATGGAAGCGTCAGCATGGTTACCTACACTATTTATAAATATTTCCTTTTTTGTTAGTCTTTGATTTATATTGTTTCATTATCCTTCCTTTATTCTACTTGCTTACATGATAGGCAACCACTTTTCCCCACTGGTTAGCCCTCCAGAGGCAATCGAGAATTGGGAAAAAAGGAGGTTATCCAACTTTTGGCGCATTGCTACTAGAACAGGTTTCTTCCTTTTAGTGTTTTGTTTCATACCTCTTCTTCTATTTACTTTGCCATGTTTTTAAACATACATGCTTCAACAAACCTTTTTCCATGTCCAATACTACCTTTGCTTCACGTTTCAGGTAGCACATACCCTTTTAGTTCAGCGCCACTTAGAGAACCAGTTCTTCCTCCTTCTAAGGAACGTATTTCTTACTAGAAAGGTTCCCCTCCTCCCCCCAACCACTACTTCTTCATGATCTTTATACAGTTGCTAAGTTTACTTGTGCTTTCTCCTCCTACACTTCTCTCTCTATATCATTTCAACAACTTATGATGATCGATCATATTATGGTGTCCCAGATTATGAATGTAGTAAATGTGGTGCCATTTTTTGGTTGCAAGAAATGTCTCAACATAGAAGTTCTTCTAGACATTGATGAATTATTTATAATAAATATTGTCGATGTGGTAAAGTAATGTATGAGGGTAACCAATAATGTATGAAGGTAACCAATAAATTCTCGAAATGGATAGGGGAATTCTCTATGTGGTGGAAGAGAAACTTTACCACCTTGACAACATTTATTGCCTTCATACATATCAAATATACTAATGAATACAAAAAAACCAATTAATCTACCTTCATACATTACTTAATCGTTTATACAAGCTAACCTGTGCGGCGTGTCGTCGCGCATACAAACCTAGTTATATATTACATGAAGTACATTACAATGGTCAACCTTGTCTGGAAGGCATGCATATCTCGTTGCCCTCCGCACCGCCCCTCCTCATCGCCGAAGCCGCCCCCTCCTCTCACCAGAGTAGCTCCATGCGCCTCCCTCCGCCCCTCCTCCACCACTCACGGCTGATGGCCCCCCGCCGCCTCGCTGTGCCACCATCTACCCCTCCCCCGCCGCCTCGCTGTGCCACCCTCTACCCCTCCCCCGCCGTACTGCCCTAGCCCAATCTAATAGCCAGTGCATTCCGCCGCCGCCACCGCCCTCAGGCACCGTCCACGATCCTCCTACCCCATTCGTCACCCCCACCACTGCCCACCGTCGGGCCACCACCCCAACCTCCCTCTATGCTCGAGGAGGATGGGGGGAGGACGATGAATCCTAAGCACGGGGTGGGAATTCTCCCCTCGGTTCACCGGGGAGGAGAAAGAAAGGGTTACTGGAGAAAAAGGTGGAGATAGCGGCGCACGAATCTTCACGTGAACATCCAAATGTGAGAAATTTGGATGATTATTTAGAAAAAATATCTGAATGATATTTATCAAAACCCCATAGATATTAGTTGTATCACAGAGCTTAGGTGTACAATTGAGGTGGACATGATTGAGGTAATCAGGCTTTCCGTTTTTCTAACAAGGCATTCGTGCAGCCACCATGGAAAAGTACAAAATAGCTGTACCATGATTTGCCCAGTCCAGCTTGCATTGCATCCCGTGAGATTAGATTAGACTAGACTAGATACTCTGATTTGGATCTTCCGTACGTATGATAGCAATATAAACGACGAAGACAGCAAATCATGTAAGTACTAATTGAGCTATTAGATGTAAGCCGGGACACATACGTCCGTGGCGCGAGCGAGTTACAGGTCAATCCACCTGTCTCCTTCCTTCGTAGGGCCGGGAGGGGCGGGGGCCCACTTAACCGCCAGTTGCCATGGCTGCCAGCTCAGAGCTCGTTCTTCACCGGAGCGCTAGACGAAATTAACGGCCTCGTCCGAGCCGAGCTGAGACGATCAGATGAACCAGCCGCTTCTCATCTCCACATCCCATTGGAGACGACGATCGTGCGTGCAGGCCTCTCCTCCCTCTTGCCTGATCTGCTGTACTAGTTTAATTCATGCGTATTTCATTTCAGGTCACGGCGTAGTACGTGCTCGTATCACATTATCATTCATAGGTTTGGCAGAAAGCTGTATAGCTGATAGGATGGGTGTCTTTGCAGATGTGAACCTGAAGATGGTTTCGGCTTGGTTTTGCGGGCGGCGACCGCTGAATGAATGTTCCGTCAGGTCAGGTTCATGACCTCACGAAGGTTGATGCAGCCATTTCTTTTCTCTGTTGTGGGTTTGCTAGCTTTTGACGAATGTCAATCGCCGAACATTCTCTGTCTTCGTTTTTTCAGTCACAGATAGGTACTGCTCCTCTTTGTATCACTTTCAGCGCTATACATTCAGAGTAATATGCATGCATCTGTCACTTTGACAGCGTGCATCCGAGAAGGATATATATCTATATATATATTTGTCATCGTCTAAGCAGCAAACAGTTGAGCAAAACGGGATGGGCGGTTGCGAACTGTCCATTGATGGAAATAACGATAGTTCGTATGGTCTGAATGTTAATGCAGAACTAACCATGGTTCATACAGTCTGAATGCGAACTATTTGACATTGTGCGCGCAAGTCAGAGCAACGTTGCTTACGTTATACACTATTATTTTTGTATCATTAGAATAGTGTCAAACAGCACTATTCAAACCTGCACGTTGAAAGTTGCAACGAACAAGTCAGTCAGTTCATCACAAGGATACGAGACTCGCTGATTCCCACAGGGTTTTTTTTTCTCTCCTTATTTCAAGATCTGGTCCCCGCACCTCACAGCTGGGAGCAATCTTCGAGCTGGAGCCGTGCCCGGAGAAACTATCGCTCAAAACTGAGAAAAAGAAAGCGTCAAGACCTGATCAGTTTGGCTGGCAAGGCAAACCTGTACACGAGTTCAAAATCCAGAGCTCTCAATCCCATTTTCAAGAGGTGGAAAACGCTGCTGAGTTCAACGCCTTGTTGATCTTTGCACAAACTCATGTACCTTGCGGAGATTTATCTATTATTTTAAACACAATTTACCAAAAGGAAAATCGTCTTCAAATCACGTGTTTTTTTTTCTAGAAGGAAGAAAAAGGACGCGTGCACCTCCTGCGCGCGGCAACTGTCCTCGCAGCGGCAGCCCCCGTCCGCGGCCGCTGCTTCTGGAGTTAAACGGGTGTTCAAATCAGCTCTCGCTTTCGAACTTTGTTTGAAAAGCTAAAAACCGATTAAAGCATCTTAATTTTCAAAAGCGAATTCTCTAAGCCTCTTTCAAAAAGCCACCGATTGGTCACAAAGCGCTAGCCTGGAGCCGATTGAAGTTCACCAACTACTACTCGTCCTACTAACGCAACGCACTTGCGCTTCCCGAGTGGAGTCGAAACGCACTACACAGAGAGTAGTAGCATTTACTATTTACTAGCGCTCGTCGTCCTCGCCTCAACTCTTTTCCTTTTGTTACTCCTTCCGGTAGTACCAGTATAATTACCGCGCGATTAAACTCGTAATCTCGCACGGCTCCCAACCCAGCACGGTACAGGCATGTCGGTATAAAAGATATTCCCGACGAAATAAACCCTATTAATAAATACTCCATGTAGCAGTATTAGCGAATAATACTAGTACCAGCTCCCAACCCCAACTCGTCTCCCCAGCAAGCGAAGAAAGCCGAGAGAGAGAGAGAGAGAGAGAGAGATCCGATCCAATCCGATCCGCATCTCCTCCTCCGCCTCGATTCCCCCTTCCGGTTTGCTTGCTCAGGCGAGTGGTTTTGTCTGGGTTTGCTTCGATTCGGTTCGATTCGATTCTATGCTCAGATCCGAGGGTGGTTTGAATTCCGCTTTGACTTGTCAGGGTGCTCTTCTGTTTGCTTCCTGCAGGTTTGCTTCGATTTTTTTTCATTCACCGGGGGATCGGAATGGGCGCGCGAGTGTCCAAGGCGACCTGCTGCTGCTGCTGCTTCCGCGCGCAGCTCCACGGGATTACGCTCGAGAATACCGAAACTGGTGTGTAATGCTTGTTTGTGCTTGCCGGCTAGCTAGCGCTCATGTTTCGGTTTTTTTTCTCTTTGCTATTTTTGGTGGTTAGTTCTTCCCTTTTCGAGAAATTGTCGGCGTCCGCGATTTTGTTTTATTTTCCCTCTATTTTTACCCCGAGATTGTCGGTAGAAATTGGATTTGGTAGTGATTTTGCGATTTGAGTATGGTCACCGTCACCGCATTTGGAAGGTTGGTAAATTGTGTCGGAACGATCTTTTATTACCTACGCATTTCCCTCCATTTCGGTGGTGATATCTGCAGTAATTTAGTCAAACTATTTCTGCTTTGGGCACTGTTTATAGATAAGATAGCTACTGATTTGGGGTGCAAACTAGTTTTTGTTAGGTTTGCATATTAGATTTTTGGGTGGAATTTGGAGTAATTTGAGTGGAACGCCTTTTTTTTTGCCCCCCTGTAGTCGTGGAGGAGCAGGGGGAGGCGTACGAGCTGCCGGCGTTCCAGGAGTTCTCCTTCGAGCAGCTGCGGCTGGCCACGTCGGGCTTTGCGGTGGAGAACATCGTGTCTGAGCATGGCGAGAAGGCGCCCAATGTGGTATACAAGGGGAAGCTCGACGCGCAGCGGCGCATCGCCGTCAAACGGTTCAACCGCTCCGCCTGGCCCGACCCTCGGCAGTTCTTGGTATCCCCGTCTCCTTCACTTTAACCCTTAGTAGCAATGTGCATTAGGTGGGTGTTAACGCTAGTTCGTCACCTGGTTGGTTATTCTGGGGATGATAGATTCTTTGCTTTTTTTGTGTTGATAAAATTGATTTATCTAGCCTTGAGGATGATGTCGTTTATTATGGAGGTAGTTGATTTGAACCTGTTCCTGAGAAGATATGTATGCTTGTTATCTACTTATATTCCTTTTGGATGGATTATGATGGCTTGCAGATGAAATGGTGGCATCTACCAACTGTTTGCCCAACAAAACTTTTGTTTTATTTTTTGTTTTTTGTATGATTGTTAGATTCCAATGCTAAAACAAGTGTGAGACAGCAATCATTACCAGCTACTACTAGTCCCATCATTTTGTGGATTATCATATTTGATTGCGAAATTACTCTATTAATTGCTCTCCCACTGAAACTGTTGGTTTAGGTAGAGGTAGAGCAGGCATTTAGCAACACGCTATTTCATCATTTTGCTTTATCCAGATTGACAATGGTCAACATGAGCTTGCACATGTTTGTAGATATAGTAAGTTAGCATCTCAATAATTCTATAATGCCAAACACATGAACCTTTACAGCTGTAGTTATTCAGAACTTTTACCATCTTTATTGTGCTGCTTTAATAATTACCATCGCTTGCCATCAACATTGTGTATTTTTTGTGGTATTAGGTCTAGTGCTTCTAGCACTAGTGCTTTATATGCCTTGTTATTTTGTTGTTTGTTATCTCACTAATTATTTTGTCATTTTATTATGGCTGCTGTTCTAATTCCTTTTGTTTACTTGGGAAGTAATACAGAGATGATTTTTCTTAAGTTTTAGCAGCGCATCCTCCATATGAATGGCATTTTCTTGTGTGAAATCACTTCCTATTTGTTGATACAGATTTTTATTTGCTTTACCCATAATATGGTTGTGGTAAGTTTTCTAAGTTTTGCCAATATTGCCCTTTGGGGAAATAACTATGCTTCAGGAAGAAGCTAAATTGGTCGGCCAACTCCGGAGCAAAAGGTTGGCAAATTTGCTTGGATGTTGCTGCGAAGGTGATGAGAGATTACTTGTTGCAGAGTACATGCCCAACGACACACTAGCAAAGCATCTTTTCCATTGTGAGCTACCCTTCATTTCCCACTGTAATTATGTTTATCTCAGTTTGTTATTGTCATCTATTGTCGTTGCCAACCAATGCCTAATAAATTTTAGGTTGATGGCTCAGAGCTATTAATAATTGGTTTCTGGTCATGGCTACATTTTCTGCATCATATATAGATGACTTTTGGGATATCTTTGACATCAAATGAGAGTAAATTATGCAGACTGTTCTATTGTTCTTTTCAAAACATTGTTCTCAACGGCTGTTGGTACTTGGTGCATAATGGGGAAGATTACCTGTTCTAGCTGCATTAGATCATGCAACACAAATATTTATTGAAAGATTCACGAACTTGTATTATATTGAACTTTCTCTTTGAACCTCTAAGTGGATTGAGACATTAGGAGAGACTCCCTCACCATTTTTTTCTACAATTGAAAGTGTATTGCCTGCCATACATTATTTTAAATTCCTTATAAGATTAATGATTTATCATTTTCCCATTATTGTATGCCTTTCACAGGGGAATCACAAGCAATGAAATGGCCCATGAGATTAAGGGTTGTTCTGTATCTTTCTGAGGCTTTAGAATATTGCACAAGTAAGGGGCGTGCTCTCTACCATGATCTTAATGCCTACAGAGTTCTGTTTGATGATGTGAGTATCATATAAATTATTTCTGCAATGTGGTCAGCTGTGTGTTTTGAAACATCTTTACATTGTTCACATGCTGCAGGACTGTAACCCTAGACTTTCATGTTTTGGCCTCATGAAGAACAGTCGGGATGGAAAAAGTTATAGTACCAATTTGGCGTTTACTCCTCCGGAATACATGAGAACTGGTCGGTCCCTTCTTACTTTTCTAACATTTTAAAGCTTGCTTTTATGTAGCAGTCCTTTGGTGTGAGTTTGATGATCCAGGTAGAGTCTTTCTGGTCAGGCTACATTACTACTGAGCTTTCTTGGAAAGCTGATTTGTTGTAATCATGCTGTCATATTTTGTGAGATTACACCTTGGGTTTGCTTTTGTGTGTGGAACATCCTTAACCTTTGTAAAGTGAGGAGGACTCAGCTAGATTGCCCGGATACACGATACGGACGATACGCCATTTCTCCAAAAACACTGATACGCGATACGTATGTATATATTGTTAAGGCTATTTAGGTCATTTCTTATTATCTAGGGTTTGGGTCCTTGTATGTCTCCTTGTACTATTTATATGTCCTATGTGCTATTGCAATATACAAGAAGTATTCCAACTTACATGATATCAGAGTCTAGGCATTAAGCAGAGCATTGAGATCTCTGGTTTGTTAAGCAATATGAGGCAACAGAGAGGCTCCTCCTGTCATATTTCTTCAGCTATCTTCTTTGATGAGCCGTCCGAGACATCAATTCCAAGAGGTACCTCAGTTGGCACCGAGAATGAGTGATTGCTGCTACTCTTTTTTTAACCTCTTCACCTCCTTTCTCAAATCACCCCCTCCTTCCCCCAATCTCCTCTTTCCTTCTAGAGCTAGTTCCGAGGCCATCGCGCTTAGAGCGCCTGTGTGCTCGTATTTCGTTGGACCGAGGAGAGTCTTGGCGAGGAATAGGGAAATGGGAGGTGATGATGCCCATGGGTAACCCATCTTGATCTCTCTCTACTCTCATCTGCAGCCGCCAACCCACACTAATCTCATCTCGATCTCTCTTTCTCTGCTTCCTCAACAAGCATGGAGAAAAAAATAAGGAAGAGGAGAGCGAAAAGAGAGGAGACGAGAGCAAATCGAGAGGTGGTGACGAGCCAACGATACCCACCAAGTGGTGACATATGAAGACTAGGACTCCCTACCTCTTCCATCTCCGTCTCCAAATCTACTTGCTGGATCTAGGGACTAGGGGGGAATGGGAGCGGCGGTGACCGGTGAGTGCAGGGGAGTAGTAGCGGTGTGGGCACTGGAGCAAGGAAAATGGCTTCGGGGTGAAAGGAATTGTGCGTCTGTGGGAACCGAACAAGTGGATAGACGGCTTCGTAATGAGTGGAATAAGAGATAAGGGTTGCGAGGTATCGGAAAGTATCCACCAATTATCAGGAATTATTTTTAAAAAAATGTGGAAAATCACAGATACAGGCAAGATACGTATCTAGCCGTATTCGTATCCGATACCAATACGCCGATTTTCAGAAGTATCCGTGCAACGAAGGGGCTAAGCTATTCAATGGAACACCATATATGATGCAATTTCATGTTTGTTATAATTTAGCACCATTTTCGTAATATGCTACATTAGATTCTTAGTGAAACAATTTTGCACCTTAATGGTCTGATCTGTGAAGTAAAAATATACTCGGTAGTCGGTACATATGATTCTGAATTTCAACTGGTCATCACTTACAATATTTATCAAATCATAATAACAGTTTGTCCTTTTTAACGGCCCTAGGTTTAATGTTAGCTTCAGAATTATTCACATGTCTGCTTGAAAAATATGGATATTTTATGTTTCTTGTACCAGATGATAAAAATATGTATTAACACTTAACTGCTGCAAAAGATGAAGTGCTGTAACTTCTTTACGATACAGTTTGTTTCTAACATTACCATCGCACTCTTGCATTTTCTCTTTTTATTTACCTGCAGGACGTATCACCCCTGAAAGTGTCATATACAGCTTTGGCACCTTGCTGTTGGACGTTCTTAGTGGGAAGCATATTCCTCCTAGCCATGTAACAACTTTGAGCTTTAATTCTCCCATGACATTTTCTATCTTATTTTGCTCAATTGTTAGGCACTGTTTTACACTTACTGCTATGGTGGCATGTAATATAACAATTTTATGTGGACATAACTAACCCATAGGAAGGCTGATTTCTGAACAAACATAGTTACCTCCAGGGGTGAATTGATCTCCTAGTCTTGCTCCACAGTTCGTCATTTCCGTGGAGCAATGTGAAATAATCTTTTTGTATGTAGATATTGGCCTTCATCTCCATTGAGCAATGTGAAGTATGTAGATATTGGTCCTCATTTCGATCAACTTGCATGCCAGAAATAGAAGGGTCTTATTGTGATATTAATATCATTTTGCCTACTTTGGATCATGAGGAAGGGTTCTCAGATGAAATAACTCCTTTTGGATCTTTGAACCAAGTATATAAAAAGCAACACTTTAATATGGGACAAAAGTAATAATTAGATTGACAATGACTAATGCTTGACTTGGCACCAGTATAATCCTTTGATGTCTTCATCTTTACCAGACCTGATATTGGTGCAAATATGTGCAGGCCCTTGACTTGATTCGAGATCGAAACTTTAACATGCTTACAGACTCCTGTTTAGAGGGCCAATTTTCAAATGAGGAAGGAACAGAACTGATGCGATTAGCTTCAAGGTGCCTGCACTATGAACCCCGTGAACGACCTAATGTAAGATCTCTGGTGCAAGCATTGACTCCTCTTCAGAAGGATGTTGAGGTGAATACCTTTCTTTTCTCTGTCTAGAACACTTGGATTCAAGTTTCCTTTCTCTGGAATTATGTAGAGAAATTGCACCAGGGGTTTTAATTTGTGCCTTTTCAGTCCTTATCGTCACATAGGTCATTTCTATCTTCCAACTTTATGTGCATCACTTTAGTCCCTACCTAACATTTTTCTTAGTCTGACAGAGTAATTGGACATGGCAAGGGTCAATTAAGCTTGGAGCACAGTTTGTTTTTTCAGTGTCAAATGTAGTCCTGTCTAAGTGATTAGCCATTTGGCTTTGCGATCAACATTGAATTTGAATTATATAATTACAATTGTAGTGATGTTGAAATGTTTTGCAGACTCCATCTTACGAACTGATGGATATGCCCCGTGGCGGTGCATCGTCTGTCCAGTCATTGCCTCTTTCTCCTCTTGCTGAAGCTTGTTCCAGAAAGGATCTGACAGCAATGCATGAAATTCTAGAAAAGACAGGGTACAAGGATGACGAGGGAACGGCAAATGAGGTTAGTTTTGTTTCTCATTTAATGTGTTTAGGGGTGTCAGAACATTGCTATTCGATTTATAAGGACATTTTGATGTGAAACTTTGATTGTATGTGTCATACCTTGATACAACATTATCCAAAACTTACAAGGAAACGAAACACCTCTTGTTGAACAACTAATAAAATCATCAATACTGTTATTATGATACATTTTATGTTTTGACTTGAGAGGTAATATTATCCCCTTTTTATGGCATTTGAACTGCATTTTGTTTTATTAGATCGTAACATTTGATGTATCTGTTGGAACTCATTTTAGTGTAAGATCTCTTTTCATGACCATTTCAATTCGGTCCTTGAGCAACTCAAGTTAATAATAGTTTGATGTTGATCAGTTGATCTGCCTCACAACTCCTTTATTGCAGCATGTCAAAGCCAACCATATTCAATCAAATAGCTATGCAATTAACATTTTGCCCTACAAAATGTTTTCACAATCATATTCTGATCCTTAATGCAACATTTGATATAGTTGCAGCATGTGAAAGCCAGTCAGATACTATGAATAGTTAGTTACTTACACATCTGGCATTATGTCCTGCAAAATGATTTTGCGATCATCTTCACTGAAACTGAAACCATTTATTTCGCTGAAACTGTTCATATTGTTTTACTGAAATTATGTGACATTTGATATGCTTTTTGTTTCACTGAAACTGTTCATATTGTTTTGCCTTTCCATGATCCCTTTTTTCTCTTCCTTCGCTGCAGCTCTCATTTCAGATGTGGACCAATCAAATGCAAGACACATTGAACTCGAAGAAGAAGGGTGACAACGCTTTTCGACAAAAGGATTTTACCACTGCTATCGATTGTTATTCCCAGGTTGCTTTCCCTTCACCCGTTCTTATGTTCTTTTATACGATATTGTGACAGATATGACGTGAGTCATGTGATCAAATGTCACTGGTATCATACCTAGTGTGAACAATTCCCATTTGGTTTCCTAATTGTTTAAAGCACTATTAAAATCAACGGCTTCTGGACTACAAAAACTGTCTAAAAACATTGCCAGTTCATTGATTTTCTTGTGAGGGCACTAGAATATCAATATTCATAGATGACTGAAAACTTTCTAACCTAAAGTTGTTGATTTTGTTCCTTTTTGTTTATTTGTTATGTGCAGTTCATTGAAGTTGGTACGATGGTTTCCCCAACCATTTATGCTCGGCGTTGCCTGTCATATCTGATGAATGACATGGCAGAACAAGCTCTCAGTGATGCAATGCAGGCTCTAGTAATATCTCCGACATGGCCGACTGCATTTTACCTTCAGGCTGCAGCGCTACTTTCTTTAGGCATGGAGAATGAAGCTCAAGAAGCACTCAAGGATGGTTGTGCCCAAGAGACGAGTAGCACCAGTGGACACTGAATGTAAACGGATTTGTAGTCCAGAAAATGCACATAATTTCAGGTATATGCTTTTAACAAATCCTAATATTATAGTAGCTCCCTTAATTAGTAGTAGAACTTAGTGTCTGGGAGAACTGCTTAGGAGTTTTGCTAGGATGGATTATCCCTGAGATTTCTGAGCATGTTTGTGCAATGTGCAGTTTCTATTGATACATTGTGGATCATACAAGTAAATACAACTGAAACTGCTACACTATTTTGTTTTGACTAGAAATGGCATTAGCTGGTGAAGTGTATGGAGTCCACCAGTGTCATCACTCGAAAAACTTACATGCAATCGGAAATTCTGCTGTCTGAACTTTGTTACAGTGGGCTGAAGATATTTTATGAACAATGGATATTCTAGAGAAAAACATTAATATGACTTAGATACTATGAGTCAGTGTATCTTCTATTTCCTCATTATTCTTCTTGTTGGTCAGGTGCTTGCTTGAACAAAATCATTGGATATGGAAGCAGCTGTTGGTCATTTGTCAATTCGGCTAGGGGTTCTTTAACCTTCTTCTGATTTGCGCGTGCGAAACGTCGTCCCTCGTCCATATGTTCATGTAGGGTGTATATATGGAAGAAAGCGACAGCAGAGACCATGAAAGAGATGTCAAAGACATTGAAGGCGAATAAGTCCCGTAGACAGGAATTTGAGGGGGGAAGGGAGAACTTACTCCTACCAAGAAACAGGGGAAAAAGGATTGTTGTCCAAAAAAAAAAGGCATTGTTGATGTACATGTCCATCTTGCTGGTAGGTGTGTAAACTTGTACAGCAAGCGTTGTTTTTTGCCCAGTCTTTGTTTCATATGTGCTAGCCCCCGTTGGTATATCCAGAGAAAACCGTGGAATTCTTTTTAGAGGCGAAAAACTGCAGTATTCGACGCTATCACCTTGCTAATGTGGATTGTGGGATGAGACACCGACTCGGTCAGCCGTCAATTTGTTTGCGTGCAACTCGAATTCAGGTGCGTTGTGCGGCCCTTTTGACAGATCTTTATGCATGAACAATCCATGGTATGGTGAATGGCCAGGTAGCGGGAATGATCGCCAATAAAGCCACGTCCGTCGACTGCTAGTGGATCGTCATAGCTCAAGCCGGCGTGATGGTCAGAGGCCGGAGCAGCCAACATCCAGGCGCCCGGATAAGAAGGGCACGGCGTGGACGAGGTTTTTCTTGGCGTGATGAGTCGAAAATCGAGCATTGCGACGTCGTCTCCTGGGCCACTGGCGGCTTGGCAATGCGGCGCGTGCCTACATGTTTCTTCTTCCTAGGCCTTGTGCTCTCTCCTTTTTTTTTTTCTTAACGTCTCTACGGTCTGAGCTGCGTATGGGGCCAGGTTTAGTGGGGCCTGACCAAGTTTTTTTTGGTTCGCCCATCCGGGCAGGTGTTGGTGCTGCTGGCTGTTGTGGTGCGGTGGAAGCGAGTCGACGTGCGACGGCAAGGGAGGGAACTGACCTTCGAGAGCTCATGCTCAGCCGGCCAACTAACGCACATCTGCATGCTACATACGGCTTGCATTGCATAGCAGTTGGGAACCACTCCTCCTCTGCTACTCCCACCCCCGCAACCCACACCACCACCACCACCACCACCAGGTGCATCATCCATCGTCCTCCCGCTCCCAACCTCTGCACAACCTTTCACTTCATAATACTAGCGCTAAGAGTAATGCGTAGACAAGAAGATCCCAACAGCTTCATAGACTCTTCGGCCTCTATAAATCCCTCCCTCCCTCCCTACACATGCAAATGCCATCACGCGATCGAAAGGGTTGATTAAGAAGAGCTTGTCATCAGTCATCACAGTTGTACTCGGAGCGTACGTTACACGAACACCAAACATGAGCACCAGCGAGGCCGGCGCCGCGACCGCCATCCCCATCTACGACGTCGCCCCCCGCCAAGGCGAGCCCGACGCCACCGGCAAGGACCCGGCGCCGGCCACGGCAGCACCGCCACCTGCGGCTGCCCCAGCCGCGACGGCGCCACGCAAGGTGGGCATCCCGTTCTTCCGTCGGGGCGACCGCGGCAGCAGGTGCCTGGCGTTCCTCGACTTCCTGCTGCGGATCGCGGCCTTCGGACCCACACTCGCGGCCGCCATCGCCACGGGCACGTCGGACGAGACGCTCTCCGTCTTCACCCAGTTCTTCCAGTTCCACGCCAGATTCGACGACTTCCCGGCCTTCCTGTCAGTATCATCGACTGCTTGCCACACTACGTACTTACACTGCCGTGTTATCATCACAAACCGCAGAATCAAGTTAATGGCAAATGCGCGTGCATCCGTATGTGCAGGTTCTTCATGGTGGC
This sequence comes from Melocanna baccifera, assembly GCA_036346265.1. Lineage (NCBI taxonomy): Eukaryota > Viridiplantae > Streptophyta > Magnoliopsida > Poales > Poaceae > Melocanna > Melocanna baccifera. The sequence goes on from CM070687.1 coordinate 27,631,292, forward strand.
CAACGCGATCGCCGCGGGGTACCTGGTGCTGTCCCTTCCCTTCTCCGCCGTCGTCGTGCTGCGTCCCAAGGCCACCGGCTTGAGGCTTCTCTTGCTCGTCTGCGACACGGTACGTGATCACATTACCGTTTCTCTCTTTACTCGCGCGCGCGGCGCCAACATGACCATTTTGTGAACGATGCAGATAATGATTGGGCTGCTCACCGCGGCGGCAGCGGCGGCGGCGGCCATCGTGGACCTGGCGCATAATGGGAACCTGCGCGCCAACTGGGTGGCCATCTGCATGCAGTTCCACGGCTTCTGCCAGCGCACCAGCGGCGCCGTCGTCGCCTCCTTCCTCGCCGTCCTCGTCTTCATGCTCCTCGTCATCCTGGCCGCCTTCGCCATCAGGAAACGCTGAAAACGCTAGCTAGCTTGCTCTAGCCGCATCAATCGTGCTTGTTTAATTGTGCCTATATATGCTTTACTGTTTTTGCATGCATTTTCCCAGTGGTTTTCGCATACATTTCTGAGCATTGGCGAGTAATTAAGTGGCAGTGCGTTTGTAAAATTGTGCACCATTCATCGGTACGTTCACCTTGTTGCTTGCAAATACGAGGTGGCCAACGTGTTCTGTATCTCCAAAAAGAAAGTGTTCTGATTTCCGATATTTTTTTGTTGAAGAGCTGATTTCTGAAATATGTATTGAACGGCCTAAAAATTTTCATCTATCTCCTGCATCGAACTACTGATAATTAACTTGTATGTTCGTCACAACATCCTGTTGAATCGTGCACAGATTACATAGTTGGACACAGTTGATTAAACACCGTGTCATCACGTAGATAGTTGGATGCATGCAACTCAATTAAGTACATTCGTGGTGGGAAACACTCGTATTTCAATATCCCAATTACGATAGAAAGAAATTTAGCACACGGTACCTTTCTCTTTGCGGTTGCTCCCCTCTGTCTCCCTCTTGAATGTGCGCCACTTTCCTCCCCTCCACCTGCCTTCTTCTCCGGCATCAACCGTTGCCCTCCTCTCCCTCTCTCTTATCCGTGCCTGCCACTCTCCCCTCCTTCTTTAGCGCTGGCCGCAGCTCTACTGTGATATTTACACCTCCATTTGAGAAGGGGCTTATTTGTAATATCTCGCAACCTAGAGGGCTCTTTAGCAAAGTGTCAAAACCAGCCCAAAAAGGGGTAGTGTGCCTCCCTTCCCTTTAGTGAACTCATTTTCTTGCTTGAGAGAAAGAAAGAAAGAAAGAGAGAGAGCTGGGGTTAGGGAAAAGGAGATTGCTTGATCCACCAAATCCACCACTACAAGAGAGAGATTTGTGGGGGATTTGGAGCCTCCCCTCATTTGTTGGCTCCCACCTCGTGTATTGCTTCATCTCATAGTGGATTACTCACCGTCGTCCGTGGTTTTTCCCCGCAAGGGGCTTTCCACGTAAATTATGGTGTCCTATCTTGATTTGGTATTTCTCTTGCCATATAAGTTGATTAAGTCATCATCTTGCTTGCTATTTGTTCCATATGTGAAATGGTTGCTTGTATGGATATGTTGGCATGGAAGGATATGTGTGTTCTTTGATATATTGATGTTGAGATGATGAGGTTTGGTGTTCTAGTGAACTAATCGATGCAAGTATATTGTTGTTGGATATTTGGACAGCTTGTGGTTTGATAGATTCAAGGTAATTTGCTATTTTGCATTCACGCACACAAGGTGTTCGGTGATATGCTTGTGAGAAGTTAGTTTGCTAATTTTGATTATTCCACTACCCCTCTGTTATCACATCTACGTTCCTCCTTTGCCTCCTTCACCCTCCTCCACCACCGGCGGCCGACGACAACCCCACCGTCTCAACACGCTGCCCTCTCCCCCCTGCCGTTCCCACCCCGCACAACCAAAATTTACCACACTATTGCCTCGCCGTGCCGCCTATCGCCCTCCACCATCACCCGATGCTCTCCACCGCAGCCCACTGCTTCCCTAGACTTTCTACATGTCCTAAGGGGCCACGATAAACTTATCCGAAAAAGACGGCTGTGGCACCCCTCGCCGGAGACGACCTATGCCATGGAATCCAACAAAACTGTATTTTCTCGTTACGAAATCGGCCATACAAAAAAATTTTCCGCAAAATCCGGCCAGGCCAGTTTCGGAAGGGCGCGCACAAAATAACACGACCAAGGAAGGGCCGAATCGAAACAAAAGTGAAAAATCTCGCAATCGAGAGCCTTATCCACCGTCCCGGTTGCATCGCATCGTCTTCTTCCCGGGCCACTGGAAAACCAAATCCCCAACCGCTCGGCTTGCAGCATCAGCATGCTGATGCAATTCCTCTCGCTCTCCACCGCCTCCTCGCCCACCCACCTCCTCCCTCCCAAACCGTTCAAACCCCTCTCCTCCTCCGCCTCCTTCCGCCGCCCCTCCCCGCCTCCGCCTCCGCCCCCAAAACGCTCTCCTGCGCCACCACCGCCGCCTCCTCCCCAAAATCCCCTCGCCTCCAAGCTATGGCTATCCAGCAAGCTATCCCCGCCACCACCACCACCTCCTCCCGAAACACTAGAGCAGCCTCTGCCTCCTCGTCCTCCGCCGCCGGAGCAGGAGCCAGAGGCGGCGCCACCGCGGCAGGAGGATTTCCGGCAGAAGGGGAAGGTCTTCGTCGGAAACCTCCCACTGTGGGCGAGGAAGGCAGAGATCGCGGAGTTCTTCCGCCAGTTCGGGCCGCTCGAGAAGGTCGAGCTCGTGCGCGGCCACGACGACCCCGAGCGCAACGTCGGCTTCTGCTTCCTCTACTACGGGGGCGACGACGCCGACGCTGAGGCCTCGGCCGAGCGCGCGGTTGAGGTGGACGGGGTCGACTTCCGGGGGAAATCGCTCACGGTGAGGCTTGACGACGGGAGGAAAGGGAAGGCGAGGGCGGAGGAGCGGGCGCGGTGGGTGGACCACGGGCGGAGGCAGGAGGTGCGGTCATCGTGGCACCAGGGCAGGGAGGAGGCGTGCCGCGAGTTCCGGAGGGTGGTGGAGTCGCGGCCCGAGGACTGGCAGGCCGTCGTCTCTGCGTTCGAGAAGATCCCAAAGGTGGTTTCTCGGATCACCTCTAACTTAATGGAGTATATCCGCTAGTTCCAGTGCTTAGTAATTACTTTAGGATATCAATTGCATAATTATATGGTGTACGTGTGATATATCGAAGAATTCCTTTGGGATGCCAACTAGGCAATCTGCGACTGCAACCATTGCGAAGATCTTAGCTCCTATGAATTCCTTTTAGCCTCATACAGTTGCTGCACAGCCCTTATAATAATCTTAGTCTAGGATGCCATTAAATAGGTCCGTGATAGTTATGTAGTAAGTTTGAATTCATATGGTATCAAACAGTGGTGGAGCTAGGATTTTGACCATGGGGGTGCGAATTTAAGACACATCCGCTCTAACACAAGTTCAAATGACATGGTATGGATGTTCAAATGTGACAAATTACATGTTTGTAAACCAAGGAAAGAAATATTTACTTATAATTCATGGATTGAGTTCTACCAAAACAAAGCCTGAGAACCAATTCCAGGCACTGAACGTTCTGAGATTGATAACTTTGAAAAAAAAAATCCCCAAGGAATGAAATCTTATATGATATTGTGTGCACAAGTAATCTATATATGGATTGGAAGACAACTCCCCTTAGTTTAACTCTACATAAATGATTTACTGGGTTATCATCAAAATCCTACCTATCCAAATATGTTCCCACATTTACCTGTACCTATAGTTTTCCAACAACAGTAGGCCAAATCCATTCCATCTAAACTGAGCTGGACCCCCATTTCCAACTCTAAAATCCAACCTAAATTTCAGGCCAAATTGAAAGCATTGATGTCAAAAATCAGTTCTAATTGGAATGGAACCTAAATCTTATTTGAAAACAAACTAAATGTGCAATATCTTAAGACAGAGTATTCTAAACATCAAAGATTCATCCATCAAAATAAGCTCATTTGCAGCTGAACTCAGCCCCAACGCGTCCAAAACGAAATCGAACGAACTAACCCAAGCTCTCAACCAGCTCACGGCCAACTAACACATCACATCACTACTAGTACGCACTAGACGGATCGATATCCACTCTCTTTTAGCAAGAAAAGAAGATATGGGGTTTACCTTTGGAGAATGGGGTGATGTGGTCGTACTCGTAGAAGAGGCAGCCGTGGCAGCTCCAGAAGCGGCGGCACACAACGTTGTTGGTGGCGTCCTGCCGCCCCCTCTTGGGTGCCGCCCCGCCAGCACCACCGCCTTCAGCCAGCATGTCGCCCGTGTCTTCTCATTGAAGGACCTTGGCCACTCCCTATCCCTAGGCACCAAGCTCCCTGTGTTGCCGCTTGCCTTGTCGTTGTGCTCGCACCAGGGAGAGAAAGGTCGTTGCCACTGGACAACACCACATGTGGGGCTGGGGGCATGGCACACAGTGGCATGGCCGTCGGCCACATGCTGCCGGGGAGAAGACAAGGCAGCCGGGAGGGAGCGAGGGTGAGGCGGCTGCGGTTGAGGAGAAGATGAGGCGTGGTGCGGGTGGTGGGTTGGCCGGCTGGGCGGGCGGCGGTTGCTAGCTAGGGCACAACCGCACAAGCCTGAAGAGTGAAGCCAGAAGATAGGGATTTGGCTGATTGGGGAATTTGGGTCATTGGGTGGCCGGTTGGGATGAGGGGATCGATTCATTCTCTGGCATTGGGAGCTACCGGTTGTTGTGTTGGCTGTTGGGGTTGACTTGTTGGACCAGAAGATTTGCATTGGGGGAGCTATCGGGCTACCAACTGTTGTGTTGGCTGTAGTGTATACTTTGTGTATTAGGGGGGTATATACCGGATTTTTGTGCAAAAATATTAGGGGTGCAGCTATACCCCCATGTATCTATTGTGGCCCCGCCACTGGTATCAAACCCATCATGAAGAGTGTCTATTTAATGTCATCTTCAACTATTAGCTTAGCTGACAGCTACACCTATAACGCCCCAGGGTTCAAATAGGCTTAGGCCCACCCCCACTCGGAATAGACCACGCACACGTAGCAACACATTTGCATTTCTCTTAATCAACTCATGCAAAATGGTTAACCCATGGTTGCTACCATTGGACACCCAAGGTTTATATGTTGGTGCTTATCTCTAAATTAGCAAGGTGGTCCTAAATGCACGCTCATTTGCGCATACTCATGGGCCACACATGGGCTCAATTCAAACTAGGCTAGGATATCACACGCACTCACTCTCGAAGAATCCGACGTCCTCATCGGACCAATATACCTAGACTAGGGCAAATGGCCAAGGCCTCCCCTCATGGCACATTTCCGTGCGCCTAGTCCGACACATATGCCATGCTGTGTGACCACTCAGGGCCCACACGTGTCATGCGTCTTATACCCTTGCCTCTAACCCGCACGTACATGTAGCCACGAGGGTTGGCTTTGATACCATTTGTAACGCCCTCTTAGGCTCACTCCCACTCGGAATAGACCACACACACGTAGCAACACATTTGCATTTCTCTTAATCAACTCACACTAAATGGTTAACCCATGGTTGCTACCGTCGGACATCAAGGTTTATGTGTTGGTGCTCATCTCTCTAAGTTAGTAAGGTGGTACTAAACTCAACACTCATGCACACATACTCGTGGGCCACACATGGGCTGAATTCAAACTGGGCCTAGCCAGCTGGAACTAACCCTTCATCTGTGGCTAACTCATGTAATCTCCCTTTTTCCAATAAAAATTCAAGTTGTGAAATCTTTGCCTAGTTGCCTGTTAGAAAAATTAGCTTTTCTGCAAGGTATTCTTCATTTACATGAACAACAGATGTTACATCTCTCCCTATTATAGTGGATATAAATTCTTCTAGTCAGTATATTTTACATTTTGAGTATATACTATAAGTTGTAACCTTGTGTGAGAATAGCCATTCTATGACTTATTATAGATTATGATTTATGAGTTAGCGAGCCTGCAATTTTATTTTATGCAAAGTTGCAAACAACTATGTTTCAACTCAAAAGTATCAATCATTTAATGTTCAACAATCTGCAAAATGATAGTTATGCATTCACTAGTCACAACCTCCTAGGAAAGTTACACAGCTACTTTACTTGACATGCAGGGCTCCAAAAGGACAGAGTATGTTGGTTGAATTGATGCTTACTGGATCTTTTTGCATAGAAGACATAATTGTATCATAGTCTTATTATTTCTCTTTTGATCTCATTCATTTATAGTCTTTATTTTGATCTTGATGATTCAGCCATCAAGGAGAGAATTTGGTCTGATGGTTGTGTATTATGCCAAGCGAGGTGATAAGCATCATGCTCGTGCAACGTTTGAGAACATGAGAGCAAGAGGAATAGAACCCAATGCATTTGTCTTTACAAGGTAGATGCATTTGCGCTGTTATTTGAGAATCTTTTGTTGTCATTCCTTTCCCATGATAGACTAACAGATGTAGGAAAAAATGTTTCTGCATGATTACCAGTAATGAACCTACCCAGAAACAGAACAGATAGCCACTTGAATGCTGGTTTTCCAGCTTGAAATGAGAAAGTTCACCGATAAAAATATTGAGATACAAAGGGAGGTGGTTCTTGTGGTCACATCTGGCAAAAAGCCTTGCAGATATAGTGTGTTCCAATCATAATCCTTTATCCTTTTATTATCTTCATTGTTCACTATGATGGACCTATCTGGTGAAAAGCCTTTGTGTTCTAGTCCCATTTCTAGTATACTTTTACAATATACGATATCATAAGCATATGCATGTGAATGGCTGGTAAACTAGCTCTATTAAAGTCTTTATGATTGCTTACATTGCTGGCTTGTCCCCTGCATTAAATTTAATTTATTTCATGCAGCCTTGTTCACGCTTATGCAGTTGCTAGGGATATGCGTGGGGCACTGTCATGCGTTGAGGAAATGAAAGCTGAGGGGCTTGAGCTGACAATTGTTACCTACAGTATCCTCATTTCAGGATTTGCCAAAATTAATGATGCTCAGTGAGTATTTTTTCCCCTCTCAACTGAACCCTGCTCTATGTGCTACCCCTACGTGCTTATTCAGAATTTCTGATATACCTATAACAGCCCTTTTATATTTGATGTACTCAGACATTGCCTTGTGCACCAGGTCACTTGGCCTTTACATGTCTAGTCTTTCTCAGCCCAGGACCCTTGGCTTCTTGCTAATATCTTTTATCTTGTTTTTGAAGATCTGCAGACGACTTGTTTAAAGAGGCTAAGACCAAGATCGGCAATCTCAATGGAGTCATATATAGCAACATTATACATGCTCACTGGTTAGTATTTGCCAGATTCATAAACCCCTTAAAACCGAGGAAGAGTAACATGATTATTTGGGAAATTATTATGGTGTTATCTATGTGGCAATATAATCGTGTCAGTTGTTTTGTTCTTATGAGATTGATTTTGCACTCAAGTATATGTACTTTCTGCAGCCAATCTGGCAATATGGATCGAGCTGAAGAGCTGGTCTGCGAAATGGAAGAGGATGGAATAGACGCTCCTATAGATGTATATCATAGTATGATGCATGGATATACTATCATTCAAGATGAAAAGAAATGTCTAGTTGTGTTTGAAAGGCTGAAGGTATAGTGGGAAATGGCATCTTATGGCTAATTGAGCTGGCATTCTTACATCTTTGTGCTCACTTCTCCGAGCTTATAACACATTTAGGTGCTTTTAGTTTGGTACTGTGTCGCATTTGCCTTTTTTATCTAAAGTTTTTTTCTTGATTTTGCAGGAGTGTGGCTCTAAACCATCAATATTTTCTTATGGGTGCCTTATTAATTTGTATGTCAAGGTAGAATTCTGCCTGTTGCATCCTGTGGAAGTATATAATCTTCTACCTTCTTAATTTTGTTCTTTTCTGTATGGATCACCGCCTGACTATCTTGCTGAATAGCCTTTTTTCCCTTCTTTTTTTGTTCTCTCAAAGGCTTAAAGCTAGCTGATTTAGGGTTTCGTCTTTTGCTTTCCCTTTCCTCCTTGTTCATCTTTATACTGTGTTTGCCAACTTTAACAGAAGGAAGATTGATTACATAAGATACTTAAAGTGCAACTGTGGTTTACATAGTGTGGAAACGATATGGTCTGAATAATTGTTTTGACTTGGAGCAGTACAGTTGATGAAGCTATTATCTGCTTCATAATGTGCCTCCCTTTACATCCAGTACTCCTTAGCATGTCCACAAATCATAGTTAAAAGGAGGAAAAATCACACACATGGTAAAAAGAAACCAATATTTTAGTCCTGCAGCCCAGGCCAACAATGTAAATTTTCTTGAAAGCCATGATGTGTATTTAAGCATTTTTTTCTGCATTATGGACTTCCTATGCTTTTATCTGTGACATCTGAATGAACAGCAATCACTGATGCCGCTTTGATTTTTTTTAACAGATTGGTAAGGTTGCCAAAGCCTTAGCTATTAGCAAAGAAATGGAGTCATCTGGCATCAAGCATAATAACAAAACTTACTCTATGCTGATTAGTGGATTTATCCATTTACATGACTTTGCAAATGCTTTCAGCATATTTGAGGAAATGCTAAAATCAGGTGTTCAGCCTGATCGTGCCATATACAATTTGCTGATAGAAGCATTTTGTAAGATGGGAAATATGGATCGAGCTATTCGCATTTTGGAAAAAATGCAGAAGGAACGAATGCAACCATCAAATAGAGCATTTAGGCCTATCATAGAGGGGTTTGCAGTTGCTGGAGATATGAAAAGAGCTCTGGGTACTCTTGATCTGATGCGACGAAGTGGCTGCGCTCCCTCTGTAGTGACTTACAATGCTCTTATTCATGGGCTAATCAGAAAGCACCAGGTATTTTTCAAATACATATTAGTTTCTTCAAATTTAAACCATGTACCATTGGCATTTACTTTATTTGTTTGTTTGTAGGTTGAAAGGGCCATCTCTGTGCTTGACAAGATGTCGATTGCTGGCATTACACCAAATGAGCATACATACACAATCATTATGAGAGGTTATGCTGCTAATGGAGATATTGGAAAGGCTTTTGAATATTTCATGAAAATTAAAGAGAGTGGTCTAAAACTCGATGTGTACATTTACGAAACATTGCTCAGGGCCTGTTGCAAATCAGGGAGGATGCAGAGTGCTTTAGCAGTCACACGCGAGATGAGTGTTCAGAAGATACCAAGGAATTCATTTGTATATAATATTTTGCTTGATGGGTAGGTGCTCTAGATAAGCTCTTTTGCCAATGTACGTTAACCTTATTCTTGTGCAGTCCTATGTCATAATTTTTTACTGGCTCAGTAACTCAGAGACACTTACATTCATTTCATGACTTGTGGAGTGGGTGAAACTACTTGGCCAGCTTCTAACTCAGGGATACGAAGAAACTATAACGATACTTCTTTATTGAATTGGTTGTACACTGGCTTATTTCAAAAAGCCTGTTAGAGTTTTCCTTTTTCTTGTTTCATCACTAATCTATTGTGCAGGTGGGCTCGGAGAGGAGATGTTTGGGAGGCAGCGGACTTGATGAAGCAGATGAAAGAAGATGGAGTCCCTCCTAACATCCATACATATACCTCCTACATAAATGCATGCTGCAAAGCAGGAGACATGCAGGTATGAGAAGTTTGAATTGAAATATTTAATTTCTAGCTTATTGTGACCACAGTGGAGATAGCCTGACAGTGATAATACAATTCAATGTGATAAACATGAGTTCACTTTTTTTAAAAGGAGCTCAGCAAAATATTTGTAAGGGCATATAAAACTAGCCTTACGAATTATTTCAGCACAATGAACTTTATCTTACTTGGCTTCATCTTATTATAATTTGAAAAATTGCAAATGGTGAAGTATTTCTCTTGGGCCCTTCTTTTCACGATATCCATTAATTTCTTTTATGAATTTTTTTGTAGAGAGCAGAAAAGGTGATAGAAGAAATGGCAGATGTTGGACTGAAACCTAATGTCAAGACATATACTACTTTGATTAAAGGTTGGGCAAGGGCGTCCCTTCCAGACAGAGCGTTGAAATGTTTTGAAGAGATGAAACTGGCTGGGCTGAAGCCTGATGTGGCTGCTTATCATTGCTTGGTAACCTCACTTCTCTCAAGGGCAACTGTAATGGAGGGAAGCACCTACACAGGAATCTTGAGTGTTTGTAGGGAAATGTTTGAGAATGATTTGACTGTTGATCTGCGCACCGCTGTTCACTGGTCTAGATGGCTTCACAAGATTGAGAGGACGGGTGGGGCACTAACAGAAGCACTTCAGAGAATATTTCCACCTGATTGGAATTCATTAGAAGTTTTGGGTGAGGCTTCTGATTCTTTAAGCACAGAGGATTCTGATTTTAGCGATGATGATGAGGATCAAGACCCTGATGACAATTGACAAATTCTAGAGCCAGTTTTTATCGTTCTGCACTCCTCTCTGTTTTTCCTAAAGCTATGCCGGAGTTGACCCAACAAGGTATTTTGTATATATGCTTGTGTTTAATATATCGCTACCTGTTGATGATGTTTTTTAAAATACACAGTGTTTATATTTCTTTCATGGATTGATTAACCATAAGTTTCCTAACAATGATTTTCTACAAGAAAAGTGGAAGGTGCTTCTATGCTTTTCTCAACAGTGATTTGTACAATTTTTAAAGCACGGTTAATAGTGGATAAATATTACTTATCTTTTCATGTGTTTTGATATTAGCGTTACTCTTATTAGAGAAAAAAGTATAGAAACACTTCTCAAGAGAAGTTTGCCTATGATAATTAGTTTGTGGTGTTTACAAAGTGTTCCTGAGTATAATTTGTTAAGGGTATTTAGGTCATTTTCTATTATCTAGGGTTTTGGTTCTTGTATGTCTCATGTACTATATACAGCCTTGTGTGCTGCTATTGCAATACATCTAATGTTTCACATTTTCATTCTTCCTCACCTTGTAACATGGTATCAGAGCTCTAGTGCTCGATCTGAACCTAGCTCTCACCGCTCTTCCACTGCGTTGCCCGGGGAGAGCATCTCCACTCCCTGCGGCGGCCATCTCCCGGCCGTTGGCCGTCTCGCACGCGGTCGTCGTCGCTCGAGCCAGATCCGCACCTACCTCCAGCACCGACCTTCGTGCTATCGGCCCGCGCTTCTGCGCTCCGCGCCACCGGCCCACGCCCGAGTGCGCTTCTACGCCGCGCCGCCGCCGAGCTTCCTCTCGGCCGCCACCAAGCTGACTCTGCTGGATCTGGCCCTCTTTGACGTTCTCCCGCCCGGATCCGGCCGCCTCTGGGCCGGATCTAGACGCCGCCACCATGAATCCGGCCACCGCCGCTGCGGTTTTGGCCGCTGCCACCCACCGCTCTGGTCGCCTCCTCGCGCGGATCCGGGCCTCCACTCATGCTGTCGGCCCGCGCTTGCGTCAGCGCTCCATGTTGCGCCCGCCTCCGGCCGGATCCTGCCTCGGCCGTCGTCGCCTTGGCCGACGACGTCTTCGGTCTTCTCCATTGGGCTCCCTCCCCTTTCGGTTGATGTCGTTGGATCATGCCGCCGGATCCCGTCGAGCCTGGCCCTAGGGAGCCGCCTCCTCTGCCGCCCTGTCCCCCGTCATCTTCTCCCCCAGCCGCTCGAGCTGCGTTAGAGAAAGGGAGGGGCAGAGAGAGAGATGGGAGTGAGGGGGTGAAGAGAGGAGAGGAGGGGAATATGAAGGCATAGGATTATTGTTGTGTTTATCTATTGTCCTTTGAGTCCTTTTCGTTTTTGCGTCTTCCGTTGCGTCGATCCAAGTCCATTGCCATATCTCTTTCAGTTCGTTAAAGTCGTGTGAGTTCACAAATTTCTTATCAATCAGCCGATTGCTTTGGTAGCCATGGTCTATCTTCTCAAATGAGTGTGGTCATCTCCTTTCTTTTGCATAGTTGCAGCCGTCGTTCTTCTCTTTGAGCCATCGCATATCGAAGAAATTTTTATGAAGCCGCCGCTTCTCTTTGAGCCGTCGTCCCGAGCTTTAAGGCTTCGTGCTTCTTCTGTACCATGCCTTGTTGCACTGCTTGTGCACAATGCCGCCGCCGTCTTAGGCTTTGATCTGTGCCGCTATGTTTATATCTTCCTCTTCGACTTAATTTGACAACTCTCTTTACTTGTGTTACCTTCCACATCCTCTTCGTCGTGTTACCACGGTTGACTTTGCTCCCCCTTACCTCTACCTTTTCGGTCTGTGTACTTTGTGCTTTATGGGTTGTCGTATGATTTCGGTTGTGAGACGATCTTTCCGGCATAATTTTCCAAGAGCTGCACGTTATGACGACGTCTTCAAGATACGGATTTTGGATTTTTCCTATGTTAGTGTCAATCTTTTCAAATGCAATGCTATTGCATATGTCTTGCATTTGAGGGGTGTGTGAAGGGTATTTAGGTTATTTTCTATTATCTAGGGTTTGGGTTCTTGTATGTCTCATGTACTATATATAGTCTTATGGGCTGCTATTGCAATATATCTAACATTTTACATTTTCATTCTCATCTTGTAACATAACTACACTTTTGTTTGAAATGACAGTATCTTTGATCAAACCCTGTGTCCTCACATTACAGACCAGTAGTTTGTGGACTATCCAAGAGTAGGGTTTGGAATATTATAGTGCGGTAAGCATGAGCTGTCTGGCCTCTGCGGCGTTTCTTCAAGAGCTGCAGGCAGACAGTAACAGTTCTACTGGGGCTGAAGCACAGGCTGTCAATGCAACAGACGAAGCTTAGTCATTTATGCGTGTTGCTGTACAGATCAATGACTGGTACAGGTAAATATTCTTGAGGTATCGACAAGCTCATTTTTTGTTATCCTCAATCCTTCACTATAGTCCAACTTGTTATGCACTCCTAACTCAAATCCAAGGTCATATATTTGGATAAATGCAGATAGTTTTTTAGCTCATTATTCACCCTCACCAATTTTTGGCTTGCGTTGTGCTATGGTAAATGTACCAGCCATGATAAAGTCTCTGCGCTCATTTTGCAGCATCCCAATGCATTGTTGTTACGGCGGAGCTGGGTGGACGCCATGGACATTCGCTGGGGCGGGCTGGGGGAGGCGGCGGCGGGGAGAGGACGAGGGAGAGAGGTCGGGACAGAGAGCAGTCGATATATTATGAGGGGAGGGGATAGCTACGGCTTCGGCTTAGCGCGTGACCGTATGCATGTACTGGCTATAGCGTGCGTATAGCATTCGCCGTGGCGTCACCTAGGTGTCCTGGCACCTCTTAGACGTCATGGTCGCCAGTTACGCTGCGACAACCATGTCCAAATGTTTGGAATAGGGCGTACGGGGTTTATATGGCCTATTTTTTGAGTTGTAGCTTATTAACTTTTTGGTTGTGGCTTATAGTCTAACGAATAATGATTGAAAGCTAAAAACCAAAAGCAGTTGAAAAGCCAAAAAAAAGAGGGCCATAGGCCTATTGGTTGAATACCACCACTTTGATGGGCATTCAGTAGCATTTCACAGCACAGGTCTCCTAACTGCAGTAGGGCAGCACAGTATGTCTACAAGGTTTTGTAACCTCATCTCAGGACATGCCGTGGGCTGCTTAGCTGAATACTCCTAAGCAAACTAACTGTAGTGAAGTAGTACTCCTAAGAGGTGAGATCATTTGGACTTGTAGTAATGTGTCGCGGAACGAACCTTCTCTTTGTTTTGATGATTTTAAACAAGGTAAGTTAGATAGGAGCATAGATTGCTGCCTTGTTGGTGCCTTGTACATTATTGCGGTTTGGGCTGATTCAATGGGGGAGTTCCCTCTTGAAACTGAAGTACAAGTCCAATCAAGTGCTAGATTATGACTGTTTTCTCATTTAAGGTTTGGCATCTTCCAGTACAGCAGCTTCAATCAAATGAGCCTTAACGTAGCACAGCCCGATTCAATATTACTTGGAATTGCACGCCTCTGTCCAAGCTGAGAGCTTTTACTAGTCGGGACACTGGAATGCCTGCACAAGACGGCATTAATGCGGTGTTTATGAGCCCAATTTCTTGAGACTGGTGTGTCTTTGTGCGTATGTGTGAGCTGCGAATCTTAGCTGACCGGTATCGTTCATTGAATCAAAAGTGACCTCCCCTATTTAAGGTCCTGTTTCAAAGAACTGTGTCTTTTAGCTATATGATACTATAATAGCTGTTAGTTTTTTCTGAGGTATTTAATAAAAAAATAAAAAATAGGAAAAATATAAACACCGTTATATTCCTATGGATAATATAAAGGAAAAAAGAGGGGAAAAAGAAATAAAAAAGCTATGTTAAAAAGTCAACATGTTCCAAACGTCTTTTGACTTTTAAAAACTAGAAGTCATCGCTGTTTGGAACATGCCCAAGTCTTGCCCACAAGATAAAACAGTGCTTCATTTATGCCTGTTATTTAAGTCTGCTTAGCTGCATTTCCCTTCTACATTCATACGCATCATAAATGTTCTTGCGAGGAAATCTTAGACCTGTTTTTTTGTCTTTTTGGCGGTTTTTGATTTCTCTCAGTAATCATTATTTATTAGAATTTTTTGTCTATGTAGCTCCCTGTTGTTTTTTTTTTTGCAAATATGACTTCGGCAAGTTTTTTTTTTTTGCAAATTTGGTCTACTTCCAAGCACGGATGCACTGGTAGATGATGCGTGGACATCATGCGGTCCCGGAGTGCAGCTTGTGGGTCCCACCTTTGCGTTGGCATGGTGCATGCGCGTAGCTGGCTGGGACCATCGAATTTCAGCGGCCCCAAGCACGGCAATAGTCACAAAAAATAATTGGCCGGAGTCATATTTGCAAAAAAAAAAAAAGCAACAGGGAGTTACATTACATAGGCAAAAAAATTCTATTCATTAGACTAATAAGCTGTAGCCAAAAGTATAAGCTATAGTTTAAAAGAATATGCCCCTTGATTGTAGTTGCAGTATTTCATTTTCAATATGTGACTTAATGCTCTTTTGATGTTGAATAATTCACGGAGTGTGTTTTTGTTGCTTCATGCACATACATTTTTCTGAAGTAAGGTTCCGCATGCCTTGTGACAAATTGACAACTCTGCAGAACAACATGTTTTGGTGGAGTTGGATACTGCAGTATAAAGGTGGAAAAGCTAGGTCTAGTTTCGTGAAGTTTGTAGATGTTGCATCCAACTGATGCCTATGGGTGGAAGAGGGAAAGGGGAAAGAGACTGGAAATGTCTTTGTTCCTACAGGAGTAACCGGAAATGACACGACAGGTGGGCAGCGATCCAAAGCTTCTTATCCTTTTTGGAAAAACCATTAACTTTTCTAACTCATTTGTAGTGGAAATTGAACTGCTCCAAAGTTAGCAATAGTGGCAGCTATGTCGATACTACTTTGTTGTTTTTCCTTTCCACAACAGATTTTTTAATCCTGCCCAGTAAGGCTCTGTTCAGATTGCAGAATTTTTCTTATTATAGTTTCTTGCTGGAATTGAGCTGCCTGCAAAATTTCTGCACTCCAAACATGTAAAATGAGTAAGATATGAGATGTGCTTATACGTTTTTTCTAGATATATTAAGTACTCCTGTGAATTTTGAAGCAGTTTGTGACTTCAGGAAAAGGATGTGAATGGACCAGTGTGAGTTGGCCCTTACTTTGATATGACTGTAACTGTTCTAGGCTCCGTTCTACTTGGTTTATAGTTTTTTATTATAACAAATTTATTTTACGCTGTAGCTGTTGGTAGTTATTTTAGTATAATTAAATTAAAAAAATTAAAAATAAAGAAAACAGGTTGGCCATCACAGATATAGTTCTAAGGAATATGGAAAAAAGAAAAAGTAAAAAGTCCTTAAAAAATTAGAAAAAAATGAAATTAAGAAAATAGTGAACTAGATGTTAAAAGTTAAAGCTAAAACGAACAAGACCCTAAAATTAAATTTGCACCTATTTTATTTGAAAGAGCACGAAAGCACAACCCAATAAATAATATTTAATTTTCTTAGTTCATTTGTTCCATTCCAACTACTAGTGCGCAACGAGTCTTTTTGTCCCTGCTCAAAGGGTTTATAAGCCCAGTTTATGACTTTTTTCGTATGTAGTGTGGCTGTAGAAGCATTATAGCTGTTGTTAGTTTTTTATGAGTCAAAAAATAAATAAAAATAATAAAATAATTAGAAAATTAGAAAACATCGTTAAATTCTTTGAGATAATGCAAAGAAATAAGAAGAAAAATAAAAACAAAAAAGCTGAATTTTAAAAGTTAAAAATTAAAAAAAAAATGCTGAAGTCGTGTAGAGCAAGGACCAAGAACAATTTAAAAATATATCGTTGATTAACCGGGAAAACAGTGAGCTGAGGGATACTCAAAATTGAAGTCCTTAGCTGTTCTTGCATTGAATCGGCGCCCCCTCCGCACGGCACGGCACTATATTAGACTAAATAGGGGCTCGCGGGGTGCACCATTCGTTCTCCCACAGCACAGGACAAACAAACACAGCGTCCTGATCTCTTCCTGTGCGCACTCACCACTGCGCAGCAGCCCCACACAACACAACACAAAGCTAAGCGTAGGTGTCGTACTGCCTGTTGCACTAGCTATCTAGGGCGCGTAGCTCGGTAGGTATGTTGGGGCGCGCATGAGCCTGCAGGGAGGCAAGAGCTCGATGGCAAGCACGGTGGAGTCGCCGGCGAGCTCGTGCGTGTCGTCGGACGCGGAGGAGGAGGCGGCGGTGGCGAAGCCGATGGTGGTGGTGGGGTGCCCGCAGTGCCTCATGTACGTCATGCTCTCGGAGGAGCAGCAGCATCCCAGGTGCCCCCGGTGCAAGAGCCCCGTGCTGCTGCACTTCCTCCGCGGCGCCGCCGACGCCAACAACACGAAGCAGCAGGGCAGCAAGAGCTAAAGCTAAGAATGCTTCTTTCTCGTTGAGCCGCGCGCGCGCTAGCTTCCTCTCACCTCCGTCATATGTTTTAACGTACGCATGCATGTATTTTCCTGCACTCGATCCGTCTCTCCGTAACACTCTCTCTTTTTTCACCTCCCATCTATCTAATCCTTGGTACGTCGTACGTAGCATGCAAGAAGTAGTTCGATCGATCATGTTTTCTTTCCCAATTAGCTTTCTGCGTGAGTTGGTTCTTGAATCTCGATGCAAGATCGATCGATGCTTGTTTTCTCTTTCCTTTTTCTTTGGAGATGGATATTAAGACGATCGATGTAAGGTCGCTTGCAATGTACCGTGTGGCTAGGGACTCTGCTCGTTCGTCTCTTAATCATGAGTATCCTGTGGACGATTGTATGCAGACTGCCTACTGTAATTTAATTTTCCTTTTGTTAAAGATGGGTACGTACGTACGTGACCTATCAACCTCCAGCTAGCTGCAGGCCGGACGGGGACGGGACAAATCAAAAGGGGGAGACGACGGGATGGATCATGCAAAACTTGTGCATGCCCGACTTGGTTGGAGACCAAGTAGCAGTACAGTAGATGCACGGAATACTAGCAGATCGTACGTCCTCCGCTCGATCAGCTCCCGCCTTTCACTTCGTGCTTTCTCTCTGTGTGCGCGTGTGAACGAAAGGAGAAGGGCCATGCATGCATGAGCCTGATTCTGAGCCGAGGGCTACCTCGATCGAGGCGTCGCCACTTAATGCATGCATGCGTCCACGGCTGCACGTCTTTATTATTGCCTTTTTACGTGTCCGTATCTACTTAAGAAAAGAGGAGTACTCCATCCGGCCCATTCAGAGAAACTATATATCAACAGATCATACGCTAAGAAAAAAAAAGTTAATTTATACCTCTCTCTCCCTCAAAATGAAGGAGAAAAGGAAGAAAGTTTGTGCATGGATCGAGTAGTGACTGAGCGATCGAGTAGCGGAGTTTACGAGTGTAAAATACTGGTGCTACTGCCTACAATTTGCCTTCTGCGTGCTGCAGGACGAAACGTTCCGAAGGCGTCATTTTCAGAAGAAGCCATGTACGAACATAGTGAACTACTGGTTAACATTGCCATAGTGAAAGGAAAAATAATAATAAAAAAACTACAGATGACATGGCTGACTCTCAAGTCTGAACACGAGGGAACAGTAGTAGTAAATGAGAACTAGTCTATCATATCATTAAAACGATAGAAAAAACCACTACGTTTGCTCTCAAGTGTTAGAAATTACCACGTTAATCGGAGGAAAAAAAGAGAAAGATGTACAACATCAATTTTGGTGGGCTCATAATGGTGCATATTTATCATATATAGATACGACAGTTGTTACAGTAATATAAAAAATACAAGTATGTTTCCATATAAGAACTTCAAATGTGTTGCCTATTACAAAGGTCCTATTTAGACCTTATTTAGATGGCCCAAACTTGATAAAGATCCAAGCCCAGAAGAACCGGGCTTGGCCTTGATTGGGTCACTCAAACAATGCCTTATAAGGAAATTTATCCTTTCTGAGAATTGAGCATAGCTCAGTCTGAGAATTGAGCATAGCTTAGTGGCTACGACTGTCGTTCAACGTCTGGCTTGCCCGTGTTCGAACCCTAGGTTCGACGCACATGCTCTCCTTACACACACGTGTGTGTATGGTGGGAAAGCACGTTCTCGTGCTCCGTGAGGTGCTAGATAAATCTAGGATTTATCTAGCGATCTCCGCTCTAGTCCTAGTATGTGTTTCAGTAGGGCACACCCGTGTGTGCGCATGAGGTCTGTGGTGTGAGTATGGTGTGCATGTGCATTCATCCTCCTTTGTAATCTAAAAATAATAAAAAAAGAAATTTGTCCTTTCTAAAAGCCCTGGTCCAACCCATTAACTTCAATGGGCCTTCTGAGCCGATGTGACCATTTCATTAACTTCAATCCCATTGTCTCCCATTTTGTAGCCCCGGTCGACGCAGTTACGCAAGGGCCAAGACAATCGCCCCCGTGTGCCTCCTCCGCCCCAATCCTAGGCTCACCCGATTCCGTGATTGGGCGTGCCATCGCTGCCAGCCACCTCCTCCCTCTGGTGCCCAGGCTCCCGATCCAGGTTGCCGCCTCTGCCCTTCGGTTCTGCCCTCTGTAGGTCCATCCATGGCCCCTCCCCCCTTTGCCCCTTTGGGTCCTGGCCTCCACCTCCTACCTCTGACCTCCAGCCTCCGGGGTATAGGCTGCCGCCCTCTACCCCACTACTAGTGGTCATCGCCGCCCACCACCAAGCCACCTCGTAGGTCTCTGTCTTTGTAAATTGCCTCACTACTTACTAATCAGTAGCCACTTCCTAGTTCCACAGTCCAAGTGACAAATTTGAAATAACTAATTACAATTGTATATTGCTACTTGGTAGGCTTGTTGTTAGATGGAGATATATTATTCAAAAGATATCTCTAAGAAAAGTTTAGCAACTCAGGGTAACGGTGTCGAGCAAAAAAGACCACATATTGAGCTTAATATAGACGATATTGTGGTTGATCCAGGGCTTCGAAAGCCAATTGAAGAATTCGATCCAAATATTAGAGATGATGCTAGGAAAGCATCTTTGGCTATGGGTCCATGCAAACCAATTGGCCATGATTTTCTACGCAAAGAGCAAGAGTTCCAGACAAGGGCATTTGTAAATTCATGGTTAACCAAATTTGATTGGCTAGAGTACAGTGTGCATAAAGACACACTTTATTGCTTTTTTGTTATCTCGTTAATCCACAAAGGATGGACAACTTTGGTAATGATGTATTCACCAAAATGGGGTATAGTTATTGGAAGAGGGCACTGAAATCTTTTAATGAGCATGTTGGAGGAGTTAATAGTATTCATAACAAAGCAAGAGGGCATGTTGAAGATTTCAAAAATCAGAGACAAGTGTGGCTCATGTGTGATCTGAGAAAAATGTAGAGAATGAGGAGCAATACAAAGCTCGCTTGACTATTGTTTTAGGTGTTGTAAGATTTCTCTTTTTGTAAGCTCTTGCGTTTTATATACATAATAAATATTATTAAGACTGAGTTGAGAAATAAAATGAATGGCGACTGAGTTGAGAAATAAAATGAATGGCGAATGGATGAATGATAGCATGGTATGCTATATTGAGCGAGACATATTTGCAACCATCAGAGATGATAGCATTTTGTGGTATTTTCAAAGTACGAAGTCATGTTGGAACAAATTACCAATTGGTAGAACTTAGCTTTATATTTTGTATTTTTTAATTTACCATTCATATCATATCATTCCAATTTATAATTTATATGCTACTTTGTCTATACATGTTGCTATAATGCTTAACCAAGTTTCAATTCAGATGGTGCCAATACAGCGTAGAGACATCTCATGATAGTTTGGTGGAAGGAATACTTCTTAATTATGTATTTATTCCAGCTAGAATACTTTTTTAAATGTCATTAGACCGTTTCGATATAATATCGGTTGTTGTATCAGTGCTTATGTACTTTTATAATGGTGTAGTTTAATTGCAACCTAGTGATGTTTCTAATCTGTCGTAAGTTAGCCCCACCCTTGTTTCATTTTTGGGTTCGCCACTACTTGCCTCTGTGTCTCCTATCTCTCAGGTACCCTAGGTTGGGAACTATTCATATAAATAGTACTGTAGACACCTTTTGTGTAAAAAAAAATTGGCTCCGTAAATCTAACCTCTTCGTGGATCTATCGAGCCCGGCATGTACCTACTGAGCCAGGGGAGCTGAGCAACTGTTTGTCGAGCTCAATAGCTTGGCAAGAATCTGCCGAGCTCCCCTAGCTCAGCAGATCGCCTGTTGAGCCTCCCATGTGTGGCAGGTCACATGTCGGTGCTAATTATCTCCTAATTATCGTCAATTAGCGCTAATCATTATTTAATTGTGGCTGATCACCGAACTGTGCAAGGCTCATTCTT
The DNA here is from genome assembly GCA_036346265.1 of Melocanna baccifera. Classification (NCBI taxonomy): domain Eukaryota; kingdom Viridiplantae; phylum Streptophyta; class Magnoliopsida; order Poales; family Poaceae; genus Melocanna; species Melocanna baccifera. The sequence goes on from CM070687.1 coordinate 27,652,148, forward strand.
GCTGCCGCAGACGTGAGGCGAGGCTCGGTACGTCAGCTGCAGAGCTTGGGAAATCTACTGAGGGGACTAGATTTACAAAAATAAATGTTTGAAAGCTAATTTTTTTAAAAAAAGATTGGCTACAATATTATTTGTAAGAACAGTTCTAGGTTTGGTGACCTTCGTATCACGCCTCCTCCACCTCAGACTGCCCCACGCCTTTTTTTTTTTTTGCAGTATACTCTAATTGTATTAAAAGCTTGAACTGTATCAAAAGCCAAGAACCAAGGCCCTAGCTTCGGTTTTTTCCCAACAGCTGCGATTCTATTCGCAGCCCAACAGCAACTGGACGAAGCAACTGCCTGAACAAAGCACCAATCGCGAAGCTTCACACCATGCGGTAGTACCACTGGTAGATGGCTTCGGTGGCCCCCAAACTCTAGACGGGTCCTTTCGCCCGTGCGCACAGCAGCTCACGAACAAGAGGAAAAGAATCGATGCCACGCAGCAAATATGAATTCTCAAAGGAATTCACAAGGACATGGATACGCCCTTTTTCCTTTTTTAATTTTTTTAATTGAATAACTTAGAAAAATCTCACTGCTATCATAGTGTACTTTCAGACAAAAGCTAATAGTCATAGTCAGAAACCATCATGTATCCATCTATATTATCTGTTTTCAATCAGAAACCATCATGTATCCATCCCAATAGTACTATGTCTGAAACTCCGAATAATCCAAATTCGTATTCGTATCTATCCTTACCGTGTCCGACTCCGAAGAAAAATATGGATTAGAACTCTACTCCATGCACAGCTCTACTTGTTACTTCATGCACTAGGGCTGACCAAATGGATCATACCAATTGGATTGATCCATAGCTTGATACTGTAGACATGGTCCAGGACACAGTATAGCACATGGTGGATCATATCAGGCCACCACGACACAAAGAGTTGGACCGTCCCTGGAACGCTGCCCCAGCCCAGTGTGCTAGGCACTGTGGTCCGGTGGGCACGATTGGCCTATCGGCACACATAGCTCGGTGGGCATGGCCCATTAGGCACGAAGATATGACTGTTAACCACGATTAGTCCGGGCACGGCACAGTAGGCACGAACCGTTTAGCACGATTAACGATTGAATTTTTGAAATATCTAGCTGTTTTGTGGCCATTTGAGAGTTTAAATAAAATAAAAAACTTAACTTTTTTTCTATAAATAGGCAGCATACCCCCCTCATTTAGCCACCCTCAAACCAATAATCTTTCCCAAAATCTCTTATGAAAATTTTGATACACTCTGTGATAATTTGGCAAAATTCAAACTAATTTTGAAAAAAATGTGAAAATTTGAAACCCAACCTACAGTAAAGAAAAGAGGTAACAATACTAACTTTTATACACTTATGTTGTTCTTACCTTTCCTTGTTGTGATGCAAAATAGGTAATAGTGTAATTTTTCTATTTGCATTTTGCAGTTTTCAATATTTCTCCATGAAAAGTTTTGATAATTTTCCTACGAGTGAATAGGGAATTGATTTGAAAAATCTTTCATCCTTCGGGAGTGAAACATCTCCACCTTCACCTCATATCCAGAGCAGACCCTGGCTGTACCATCATCAAGCTCTACGAGTATCTCTATGTTAGCAAGCACCGGACTAAAGAGGTCCAGACTCAGCACGTCAGAGGTGTGGACAGATTTCAACAAAGTAGTGAAGCAAGATGTGACCGGAGTTCAGGTAAGAGTAGTTGTTTGTAAAATATATCGTCATGAATTGTCTGCAAAGTATTCAGGTGAAACCAAACACTTACACATACATTCCCAAAGATGTAAAAAAACAAGGCATAGCCATGAGGTAGATGCAACTGCAGTACAACCCCGATGGTACGGTACGTAACTGGGATTATAATTTCGAGGTAGCTCGAGAGTCTTTAGCCTGTTTAATTGCCACACAACATCTTTCTTTAAACTTTGGTGAGTTAGAAACGTTTGAAAAATTACATTAGAATTGCTCATAATTCTAGATTTACTCACGTTTCTAGATAGACAATGACTAGAGATTAATTAAATAGTACAATAATAGTCATGATAAAATTAAAGAGTTCTTTGGAACCTATACATTTTTGGTGACCTTGACCTCAAACATATAGAGTGGTCAGTTTAGAGAGGATTATCTTAGTGTAATCACTCATTATGTAAATAATGACTGGGTATTGGAAAAGAGAATTATAGGTTTCAAACTAATTGACGTAGCACATATGGGTAAGAATATGACAAAATGTATTATCAAAGTCATCAAAGATTTTTGTCTTAAAAATAAAATTTTTGCAATAGCCCTAGACAATGTTGCAGAAAACTCTAAAGCAATAGCTATTCTTACTCCCTTATTTACATACGTCGAATCATTCTTGTTACATTAGATATGCATCTACCATATTATTAATCTAATAGTTATATGTGGTTTGAAGAAGTTGGATCCATTTCTTCAAGCTTTTCACTATGCAATTTTTTTGTAAATAATTTTAACCAATAAATTGTAGCATATAAGAACTACTGCATTGTGGTGGGTGTACATCTACAGAAGTTTGGTGTGGACATGTCGATAAGGTGGAACTCATCTTTCGTAAAGAGAGAGAGAGAGATAGGAGAGAGGGGGTGACGCTGGAAGGGAGAGTTGCCCCACGCCTTGGATCACAATGAAGGAACACCTTTTCCATATTACTAGTACTGAATTTCTAATGGTGTGCTCTTTTATTACTACTTGATTCTATGACTACGAGACATTCAAGAGAAGATAATAGTGTCTACATATTTAGTGGGAAATCAGAATTCACTCAAAGCATTAGCAAAGATCATGACCAAGATGCCAGATCCATCAAGCCTAATGTTCATTACGCAGGAGATGAACGACTTCATTCAACTTTTTAATGATCTATCGGAATGCTTGCAAAAAAAAAATCAAAACATTGTTCGTGCGATAGGGCTGATTAGGATCACATTAAAGACAATTGAGGTAATAATAAATGATGGTTAGGATGAGTTTTTGGTAGAGGTAAATGCCTTTAGTCTCCAACATAAGATCATTATGCCAAATATGAATGATACAATACTGGTTCAAGGTTGTTCAGGGGGTTGTGGTGGCCAAATAGTAATTTTCTATGATTATTATTATCATGATATATTTATTGTGGTGCATGACTAAATTATTATTGAGACGAATAATCGCTTTGCTGAAAAATTGACCTAGTTATTGAGGTGCATTGCTTGTCTTGATCCAAGGAATTTTTTGGCCAACTTTGATGTGGACAAAATAATTGAACTTGCTAGGATATATGCTGGTGACTTCTCTCAATATGTTTGTGTAGTCCTTAGAGACCAACTTGTTATATTTATTGCTGATGTGAGAGATGATCTTGATTTTGCAAATTACATTGACCTTAAAAATCTTGCTGCAAAGATGGTTCAGATTGATAGACACACAATTTTTCTATTGGCATATCGTCTTATTGAATTGGCCTTAATTTTGCCAGTGAAAACAACAATAGTAGAAAGAGCCTTCTCAACTATAAAGATTATTAAGACTGATTTGCGGAATAAGATGAATGGTGTGTGGATGAATCATAGCATTGTATACTATAATGAGCGAGATATATTTGCAAGTGTTAATGATGATGATATTTTAGCGCATTTTCAAGGGATGAGGTCACATAAGAATAACTATCTCGTACTAAAGTTAGATTCTTATAAATATAAATTTTATGTTCTTTGTATTTATTCACACACCTGTTTGATTTACTCTCATATGTTGTCTTTGTAGGTTCTGGTTCATGTCCAACTATCAATGAATAAATGGAGAGATAGGATAGAGAGCAAATCTTCATTATTTAGGTGCTCAAATTATATCTCTATTATGCTATATTGTTTCTGTTTTACCATATTTTCCTTATTATTCTTATTATGTTTTAGCATTGAACTTAAGTTTCATATCAATGATGTATTTGTGATGTAATTTTGTTATGCCATGGTATAGATATAAATTGATGTTGGTTTGTAAATTGTTAGAGTTTGGTAGCTAAATCTTGGTTCTGTCACTTATTTCATGTATGATGATGATCTCAAGTCGATAACTTGTACTTACGGCTTGCAGTGCCCTTCAACTTCCGGCTGCTGGAGGGGCTGGAGCGCGGCGAGAATGGCATCGGCGACGGCACCGTCAGCTACGGCATGGACGACGTCGACGACATCTTCATGCGCTTCTAGACAGGCACAATCATAGGACCACTAAACGTAACTACTGCCGTCTCATCTGATATATTCTCATCATCCATGCATGTTACGAATTCAGACACCTGTATCTCGTCTCTGATTCTGATCATCGTATCCATGTGCTCATGTACGTGTCATTGCTTGCTCGCTTGATCTGCATCCAACGGACCGGATGCGCGCAGTCTGCTGCGACAGGGACTACCCGACAAGCCGCCGACCGTTCGCTTCCACTCCAGCAGGATCAACATCACCTGCGTCAACCCTGACACCGGACTGGTGGTAACTTCATTCCCCTCTCCTTTCGCCTCACCTGGCTCTGGCTGCGCAGTTGATCATCCATTATGTATTATCCCCATGTCCAATGGATAAAACAACCAGCATGTGCCATAGAATAATTTGCCTACTGTTGGATTAATTGCTACCGCAAACTTGCTCTGATTTGTATGGGTACCCATACTAATAGCTCCCGCTTCTTCCTTTTCAACGCAACATTTTGGAATCTGATCGAGGTGGTGTTAATTTTGTTCCATTTTTCAAGTATACTAGCAGTGATCACATTGCGTTAGCTACCATGCGGACCAAAGAAAAAAGACGACAATTCGTGGGAGGTGTTTCAACAAAAATCAAGGGTCCATATGTATTTTTGGAAAAATCGAAGGTCTTTTTGCAAAGAATTATGGATTTATACGTAATTTTAGAAAAGTTATAGGGCTTTATCAAGCAAAAGGAGGGTTTTCCTGAAAAATTTAAGGACCCATGCATAATTTCTAGAAAACGGAGAACCTTTTCGCTAAATTGAGAAATCTGAGGAGCTTTTTGCATAATTATGACGTGGCACCAGGGAAAGGCCAGAGTTCCCCCATCTATAATATAGGATTATGTACTACTCCCAATTTGATTAAGTTGATTGAGCTACACCTCAAAATCTGAATGACAAGTACATATATATTATGTGTTGAAGTATAAATAAATTATCCGTCTTTTTCGTCAGATTAAACTTTTGGGTGAACTAACTGGTGCATAAAACTTAATATGGTATCAGAGTCAAGAAGTCTTGAGTTTAAGATTCGATTGGTGCAATTTTAAAAATAATTGTAATCTATTTCTATTCCACATCTTAGATCTGTGAAAGCCTACACGTGAAGGGAAGTGTTAAAGTATAAGTAAATTATGTTAAAGGTATTAGAGATAGAATAGGAATTGTATTATTTCTTTCCTTAGAGAGATGGCATGTCAAGGAATCTGGCTGAGAGATGGCCTGCCGACGTTGGATTCGTATAGATCTAACCACTGCTGGCCACACCGACGCCGGATCCGGGATGGCCGCTTCTTCCTAGGCCATCGCCGCCCTTCCTGGGCCATCGTCGCCCTCAGGTCGTCGCTGCCTCGCCTATGGCCTCTTCGATCCGGGCTCCCCGCCAACTCTCCTTAGATCTGCGCTGGGACACCGTCATTCCACCCCAGATCCACCTCCGGGCTCCTCCCCGCTAGTCACCGCCTTCATCGCTACTTCCACCGCGCCGCGGCCTCACAACCGCCGCACCGCGCCAAATCTAGCGGAGAGAGGGAGAGATGTGAGGGAGTGGAGTGGATGGAGTTTTCATGTGTTGAGACGGATAGAGTCTGTGGCTTTAGTAATTTTCCGTGCGGTGAGGTTTTGTGTTGCTATTTGCATATGAGTGCTAGGATTAGTGTCTTTGCTGCTCACTAGTTTTTTTAGTCTTCCGTTGCGTCCATCCTAAGGTGGTAGTCTCTATTTTTAGTTCGTCCAAATCATGTGAGTCTATAAATTTATTGTCAGTCATAGAAATATAGAAATTTTCTTTTACATGACAGCAGCCACCGCTCTCACTCCGAGCCACATGCAGATCATAGAAGTCATCAAGACGCCGCCGCTTCTCTAGTATGCCTCTTCAAAACATTCAGCTCTTCTGTATATCTGAAATGCTGTTGGCTATTGGAGCTAGGGAAGTGAATTGGAATGCCAGGAAAGATCCTTGAATTGTATTGTTGCCATTGTTATATGGTAGTAAATCGTTTGAATGGCCAGGGAAGATCTTCAGTTTTCAAACAGGTAGGCATTCCATTGCAGTGATTATTACAGTTGGGGGTTACATATTGTTTATCCTAACTGTTGACTGAAACTAAAATAAACTGCAGAGATTAAGAGCATTAGTAGCTTCACAAAGTTAAATGCTTAGCACTTTCCATTTGACCTGTTACCATCCAAAAGTGGTTTTGATAGCAAACTTTAATGAGATGCTGAGATTACAAGGTGTATACTTCACCTCAGGTCGAAGGCAAGAAGTTCCATATGCTGGCCAATTGGCAGAGGGATCGAGTGTCCTGACACAGCTGGAGAAGGAGATGGCCGCGCCGCAGAACCACAAGCTGGTTCAGCCCCAGAAGGAACCTTCTTCTAGTGGGAAGCTACAGGCACAAAGCACAAAGCTACAGGAACCTTGGTCTCGCCATTAACTCTGTACGAGCACAAAGCTACAGGCATGCATGTTCGTCGTCTGTATGCTGTTATGATCATAGTGATAGCACCTGGTTGAAAAACACTTATAGTGTAGTGAATAGTGAAAAAAACTGCGCCCCAAAACTGATCGGGACCTAAGGTGACCTAGAAGCTGTGACCTAGAAGCCGTGTAGCGTAGTCTTGTAGGCATCTCGCCTAACTTGCATTGGTAGTGCTCCTGCTTGATGCGCATACGGGGCTGGTTGGTACCCATGGCATGGTCATGGACAAGTTTGGCTTGGTTTGAACACTCGGATTCAATAACACAAGGCCCCTTGCATGTCGTACCGTTAAGACAGTATTTCGATGCTTTTGTGCGTGTGGAACTGTTTTAGCGTGATGACATTCAGTGGCCCGGCTTCGATTTGGTTGGGAAATTTCACGGGGCTTTCCCCCGGTTGGTGGGCACGTCTAAATTCAGAATTCTGCACGAGGTAGCTAGCTGCAGCAGCCTGTACATGTCTTGAAAGTGAAACCTCGGTTTCTGAGAGCATGATGTCGCTTCCGGGATCCGGAACGAGCCCTGAGCCCGTGAGAATTTTTTTTTTTGAATAATTTATTTTTTTATTTAAAAATACGGAAAACATACATACGTACTAGACTCTCGACTTTAAAGAGTGGGATGTCAAAAGGGTATGTAAGATTCAGGATGATGAGCGTCGGAATGACGAGTCCTCCGAATGTCGAATTTATTTCCATTCCAAAAGGCGTATATGTATCGTAGGAGTATGTCGGTTTATTGCATCGTACATGATGTTGTTTCTAACGTACGTAAGCAGACCCTGTGTATCGTATTATTATCAGTTTTATTATGAAATTATTTTAATTTGCAACATCACATCCCGCTGTTTTTTCACATTCAATTCTTCTCGAATGAAGGCATCCAACAATATGAAAAAAAAAACAAGTTCTCCTCGGCGTATGAATTTTCGGTTGCATCATAATTTCATTTACCTTCTTACGTACCAATCGTTGCTATGTAATCGCCTTGAAAACAATTTTAGAAAATTTCTTGCACTACAACAACATACGATGATCACAAAATGTTATTGCGAATCTAACAAATTTTAGACCAATTCATAATCTACGTAAATCACAAACGGATTAATCGACATTGTCTATGATTTTTTTCTCAAAAAAAAAACTTACAAACAGAATTTGACCTACCTACAATAATTGTTATTTAGGCCCATGCACAACGAGGGGGTCAATTGTGTAAAATTTAGGCTAAGGTGCAGTCGTCTGACCGTTAGACAACTGGAACCTGTAGTCATTCGGCTGTTCGGCGACAGTTCCTAGTCACTCTACTGTTGGACGATTGTAGCATGTTATATATATATTTTTGTGTAGATATATTTCTGTATTTTTGAATGAAAAATAGGTTATTTAAAAAAGTTCGTAACCAATCCCTTGTCAGCTATCGGTTTTCGGTAGCAGCCCGCTGGCACGGTACGATTGTCCGGCCAATCGAAACAACGGAGACGCAGACGGCGGAGAAGTGAAACATTGACTGGCTGACCGCCCATCCGTGCGTGGAGTAAGTTAACACACAGTTTTACCCCGGTCAATTACGGAGGCCCGCCTGTGGCTGCGGCTCTGCCGGGCCGCTAAATAATTGCTTATTAGCGTCCGTGAGTGATTCAAACGACATGGCTCTCTCTCTCTCTCTCTTTTGCTGCGAGGTCTCCCGTTTTGTTGGGACTGGACTCGTTAATATTATGGACTGACGCTGACACACGAGCGTATCATGCATGCGACTTGAGAAAAGCAGCACGCGGAAGGACGGGAGACCTCGCCGGGAGTTGCCGTGTCCCAGCGCGAACCGACGTGGATGGCGACGGCGAGAGGACGGGGAAAGGTGCAGCGCATGGCGCGAGTGTGGTGCGGTGGAGGCGACCGCGTCGTGGCTGACGAGTCGTCGGTCGTGCCGTGCCGTGCTCGTGCTCGATCGATTGGTACGTACTCACCGGATGAACAGCTGGAGTGCCTGTGTACCGCGCGTGGTGGTGAAAATTAACTTCCGTACGTAGAGAACCAACTCGCCGGATCATCCCCTTTTCAGCCGTCGGCGAGTGACGTGATCCATCGTATCGTCCCCAAGATAAAACGGCGGGTCTGGACTGGAGCAAACTGGCGTACTGGGGAGCTTAATTATCGGGATGTCTTAACCGTCACTAAACCTTGGAGCATCTGTACGATCTGTTGGGCCTCACACGGTATCAACGCGATTACGTGCCTAGCTAGCTGTTCATGCCAACTCTCAGGCACACTGGTGCAGGAGAAATTCGTAGTCATACTTTGATATGGTAGATGCAGCGGAGCCGTGTGAAGGTAATTAATGCTACTACGCCACACTGGTGCTGGTGCATATATACTCCAGTGAGTCCGACCGACGCATCGGGTTGGGCCGGGTCCCTCTCCCCCTTCCTTGCTGGTCAATCTTAACACGCCTGGACTTGGACCGGAGAGTCATAAACGCGTCCGTCCTCACCCCGCCCGCCCATAAAACCTCGCCGTCCTGGCGACCCAGAATCTCATCTAGAGACTAAAACGGAGATTCCAGTTCCAGTTGCTCCGCGCTCGAATTCCCGATCCTATCTAAGCACGGAAGAGGAGGAGGAGGAATTAAGATGCCGTCGGAGCCCGCCGCCGCCGCCAAGAGGAGGCTCGATATCCGGCAGGTGTGGGCGCACAACGTGGAGTCGGAGTTCGCGCTCATCCGCGCCGCGATCGGGCGCTTCCCCTACGTCGCCATGGACACGGAGTTCCCCGGCGTCATCCACCGCCCCAATAAGCACCCCGCCCTCCTCACCGCCGCCGAGCGCTACGCCCTCCTCAAGGCCAACGTCGACGCGCTCCACCTCATCCAGGTCGGCCTCACCCTCGCCGCCTCGCCCGACTCCCCGCCCGCGCTCGCCTTCGAGATCAACCTCCGCGAGTTCGACCCACGCGTGCACCGCCACGCGCCCGACTCCGTCCGCCTCCTCGCCTCCCACGGCCTCGACCTCGACGCTCACCGCACACGAGGAGTCGACGCGCGCGTCTTCGCGGCGCTGCTCATGTCCTCGGGCCTCGTCTGCTGCCCCCCGGGCGCCGTCACCTGGGTCACCTTCCACTCGGCCTACGACTTCGGGTACCTCATCAAGCTCCTCATCGGGCGGAAGCTGCCTAAGTCCATGGCGGAATTCCTGGGCCTGGTGCGCGTCTTCTTCGGGGAGGACGTGTACGACGTGAAGCACGTGTTGAGGCACTGCGGCGGCCTGTACGGAGGGCTGGAGCGCGTGGCGGCGACGCTCAAGGTGGAGCGCGCGGCGGGACGCTGCCACCAGGCAGGGTCCGACAGCGTGCTGACCTGGGACGCGTTCCGGCGGATCAGGGAGCTCTACTTCGCCAAGGAGGGCATCGACACCTACGCGGGGGTGCTCTTCGGCCTCGAGCTCGACCACAACAAGATGGCCGCCGCGCTTAGATGAAAAAGACGAGCTTTTAAGCTTGCAGCTCCCTTCTCCTTGTCTGTATAGCTCACCTCCTTGACATGAAGGATCCTTTTGTTTGGGGATAATAAGAGGGGAAACAGTTGGTTAATTTCTCTGTGCTTTCTATCGCTGGGTTCGAATCAAATTTGGGCTTGGGAAATACTAGTAACTGTCCAGTTCCTTGATGGTGTTGAGATTGGGCAATCGAAGCAGAGGGGTTGGTTTGAACGCGTAGGACGGGAAAAAACGGCGAAGGAAGAAGAAGAAGCGCCACGGCACGACTCGCATGTATCCTTGTCCAAGGGAATCGAGTGCCCGACGACGAGTCAACGCCAAAAACCAAACAAACGACGTCATGCTCGACTGGAGCGGTGTCGTGCAGCAATGGGTCGGAGGCTCGGAGCTAGTGCTGGGGTTTGGACCGTGTCATGCTGCCGGCACGGGCACGATGGGCCTAAGCTGCGGCAGCAATCAGGCCCAGTATGGCACGATGGCATGTTGGGTTGTAATCGGGTCGTGCCGGCATAGGCACACAGCACATGGTGTTTTGGGCCCATAGCCGGTGGCGCAAGCCGAAGGCGGCTTTGAGGACAAGTGGCGAGCGGTAGGCAATAATAAGATCTAAACCTAGTCAACGACTTCGGCACGCGAGTCTCGGTGGTGGAGGACAAGGATGGGGGAGTCGGGGAGGTGTGGTTTCTGTAGTGGAGCAGGAAGGCGAGGGACGACATGTAAACTCCCATCCTCCCACACGCACCGCCTCGACCGCCGCCACCGCTTACCCGCTCGAACCTGTAGCCAACGACTCAGACCCGGAGGCGGCGTTGAGGACAAGCAGCAGGGGGTGGACGACGACGGGATCTGCACCTAGGAGGCGACGCCGGCAGATGATTGTCGGGCCGTCGATAGTGAAGGAGGAAGGTGAGGCTCGGTGTGTGGAGGAGAAAAAGGGGAAGAAAAGAAGAAGAAAAGAAATGATGCGGGAGAGGAGAGAAGTGGGAAAAAATAAAAGGAGAGGAGAAAAAAGGAAGGGAAAGGTGAAAACGAGAAAAATAAAGAAAATACTGAAATTTAAGTAATTGTGTAAAAATATAGATATGTCAATGTTTAGGGAAAAAGTGAAATTTTCTTAATATCTTACAGGTACATTGCTACTGCCTCGTTAAAAATCTTACATCCTGGAGTAAGGTTTCCCGATAAAGAAAAAAGTACATTAACTACATGCATACATCTTAACTACTCCCCAATATTGATATTGTTCATGCATTCCAGGTCAGCATACGCTTGCATAATCTCGGGACCTCCAGTTGATGCTATTGTCGCTTTTTTGCCAATTCCTAGTCCTTGATGCATGTGATTGCCTCCACCATCTTGGATATAAGAGATGACCTCTTTTCTTCAATTATTCTTCTTACCATGCTAAACGTTGCTTCCAAAGATATGATGGACATCAGAACCAGTAAAACATTCTGTGTGAAATGGTACATCATAGAAAATATCCACTTATCATTTTTCCACTACTGGAGTAAGTCTATTTTACCTCCGCCAATAAGATTAGGATTGTTGTTTGCAAAATCATTCTCCAAGTGGTAGTTCAATTATGAGTAAGAATTCCACTAGGGAGGTGCCTAAGACTGAGAAGATGAAAAACTAGATTTGCCCTATAGCTTATTCCACAAGTATATTGTCAAACTTGTTGTCTTGCCTTATTGCACCTATTGTGAGGTCTCTGATCTCACGCTGATGCCAAGTTTGTCATAATACAAATGAAAAATACGAAAATGTTTATTTTTGACATGTTCGAAATCTTCAGAGAAATAAAGACCGGGGTATTCGCTTATTCTCTCCATACCAATCTACAAATCTGCACAATTTTTTGTAGGGTTGAAAAGGATAGCAAAGCAATATAGGTGTGAAATAGAACCAAAATATTTAAAATCATCTTATTATCTATCATAAGATCTATTACGTCTAGTATGCACTCGGCAATGGTATCTCCCGTGTGTGATTTATCAATTAACTTAAACCATATGACTCTCTGTTTAACTTGTAATTATTATCTAAATAATGAGATACAACACTAAGGCGGTCTCTCTCCCAGACCACCTGACACCCGCCTCTACCGTTGCCTCTCCCACACCCGCTCGCCTCCCCCACCACCTCTCTCCCCCCTTCCTCTCAGCAAGGTAGTGGTCAGTCGACTCTCTTTCCCTCTCCCGCCGACTAGTGCTAACTCTTCCTCTCCCGCCGACAATAGCCTAGACCCAAATCTGACCTGGCCACATGCGTATAGGGGTCTCCGTGCCATGCGCCGTCTCCATGCCTCCATGTCACAAGACCCATGATTGTCGGTTAGTGCGATGCCGAAGGAGCATGGCCCAATCGCGAGCCATGTCGTCTTAATGGACTAGCATGGCCTGCTATTCGTGCCTACCGGCCTGGCCCAAAAACTACCATGCCTTGTCGTGTTTGGGCCAGCCCAGAAAAGCCTGACCCAACTCCTAGGTCTAGTTGGTAACTTGTGTGATTTATTTACAACTAGTAATATTTGCTTCGGGAATTCTTCATCGTAGCCATCAATCTAAGTCTCCGTTCCAAACAACGATGATTTTTTTACTTCTAGAAGCTAAAAGTTTTTTAGAACACGTTGACTTCTTAACATGGTTTTCTCTCTCTTTATTTCTTTTTTTATTTGTATTATTTGTGAATATATAATAGTGTTTTTTCTTTATTTTTTAATTAAATATATCAGAAAAAGCTAACATCTATCATAGTGCTATTTTAGCTAAGAAGCCTGGTACTTTAGAACATGGACTAAAGCTTAGTTGCATAAAGCTTCACTAATTCAGCAGAGTATTGTTTGGTAGCCAATCGGTCACTTCGACGAGCAATCAGCCGAAGCAGTCAAGCAATTCCGCATTGCGTTAGTAATAGTTTAGTACAGACAATTATTGAATCACATGTACTTGGTATTTCATTTCGTCGATTACGCCGTCGCCACTGGTTTAGTTTATTTCGTCGACAGCTGAAGCAATTATCCAATCATAGGTTTCCGGGTTCATTTTGGACAGAATAATATCAGCAGTCGTTCATGATTTCCACTCTTGTTGGCTAGGGAGACGCTTATCCGAGACGACATTCTGGAACATGCATATGATTGAACTCAAAGTCAGCATGGACGCCAACGACACAGGATCATGCATGTACTCTGTCTCTGACTGAACCAAGTCGATTTGATACTAGCATACCTGTGTGCACGTCATCAAATCGTAAGCACTGGGCACTGGATTCGTTCTGCCCCTTTGTTGTTTTTTCTGGTGGTGCTTACACGAATCCTTCTCGGTGATGACCAACCCGCTCGCAGCATGCCCAAGTGGACAGCAAATGGTAACAAGATTGGAGCTGTGACTCTGAGATTTACATGCAGCCTCTAATCCGCTCTCCTGTCCTGGCAGAGAGTTGGGAAATTTGGACGGATTTAGCACTATCACACGGTAAAAATATCAAATCTAACCTCTTGCGCGATAAAATTTCAAATTTGGCTCCCTTCCGACTGCACGACTCACACGAACGTAACACGTGTTAGTCGGGCGGTCAGGGAGCGCACGACTCCACTGTTCATCATGAGTCGTGCGATCAGAGAGCGCATGACTCCACTGTTCATCATGAATCGTGCGGTTAGGGAGCACACGACTCTCATGAGTCGTGCGGTCCCCGACCGCACGATTAACATGTGTCACGCTCGCGTGAGTCATGCGGTCGGAAGGGAGCCAAATTTGAAATTTTATCACGCAGATGTGCCAACAGGCTGTCGGGCTTGAGCTGTGCCACCAGGCGCAACAGCTGTGCGACGTAGACGTTGGTGAACCCCGTCTCGGCAGCAATGTCCATGCCACTGTCCTCCATACCCGCCGCGGTGGGCACCATTAGCCCCCCCCCCCCCCCCCTAAATTTTAATCATGGTCCGCCACTGCTCTGTAACAAACCAATAGTCAATTAAAGGGTGCCAAATTGAGAAATCAGGTTTTAAGGCACAGACATTTCTCAATGGATAACATTGATAATGAGGTTTTAAGACATAGGCATTCATGAATTAATAACATTGATAACGGGGACCTGTCACATTCAGTCAGTCTTAAACTACCAAAAGAAAATAGTTGATCAAAGATAAATGATGGATAGAGCTTTGCAGATTTCAAATAAATGCTGGACTAAATCAGTTTACATAAGCAGAAGCATGTAGGTTGTTAAGCATTTACGTTGTAGCACATGATAGCTGCCATAGGCTACTCAATAGGTGGGACAAGCAAAAAAAAGGTTGTTAGTCTTGCTGCAGAACAAGTTTGCTAGCAACAGATGAAGAAGAAAAATTACTAACCACTGTCGCTTTGGCTTCAATGATCGGAATGTCTTTGTCATCATTAACACGGTCATAGCCATAAGTCCACTTCCAAGAATTAGTTTGCTCATCCCATTCATGCGCTTGTTCTTCTTGCGCTTCTTAATCCCTGCAAGTATGTTATTGTCATATTAATCCAAACAAAAGAAACTAAGTACAATTCCATGAAAAGTCATTCAAAAAGTAAACAAGAATAAAATTTCATTTTTCATCTTTGCAAACTGCTCCCACTTAGTAGGAGGCTTCGGTTTTGGTAGCTGGTGATAGGGGAAAAATTAAATTTAAACATATGGCAAATACACGCATACATCAACATAATGAACTTTCGTTCAGCTTGATTTCTCGTTTCATGGGTTAGCGCAATGCAAGAACCTATACAAACACGAACAAAAATAATGTGTCAGCACCTAGAGTTTCATGGTAGGATGTTACTCTCACAGTCATGGCCTAATGGCTTACACCAGTGGCGGCTCCAGTATAATTCATGGGTATATTCAGTTGAATACCTAAAATTTTTAGCAAAATATCCGCTATATACAAGGTATAATACATATATATACTAGTAGTTAAGCCAAATTTGTTCTGTTCATATCTAGTCAGTCTAAATTGATGTCGGATCCTTTTGGCCCATTTCTCTCTCTTAGGCACAAATTGGCACCGGACACTGGCTTAGACCCACTGTTGTAATTCACACGACACGTGGTAGAAACTCTAAATCTCACTCAGTCTCTCTTCTTACTTAAGTATCTCCTCTCTGATCCTCTTCGTCTAGCGGCGCATGAGGCTTCTGGTCTTTTGACTCTGGACTTCTAGAGGCAAGACTCAGGAGGCTGCGTAGGAGCGTTGGAGCGGCCATCTCGTAAGTCACAAGTCTCGCCATTGTCGCTTGTCGGCACGGCACAGCCACGCAGGTTCGTCCTCTCCAACCCAGCAACCTCTATGGCGGTATGGCCCTATATTCCTAATTCAGTAATCTCTCCATCTCTTTCTCTCCTGGTGATATCCGATTTGAAGTAAAATTATGTGTTTCAATAAATACGTGGGTTGTATTTTGCTTTAAAAAGTAAGGCATCTATAATGATTCTAAAGTTTTTGCATAGTAATTGATTATATTGTGATGACTAATATATCAATTATTTACTTCCTTTGTATGCTTGTTTGCATAACATTATATCTTGCTTCCAAGGTATGAAACATCATCATGTTACTTTTTAATTATTTTTAATTTCTTCATATTATTTTAGATGTTCTGTAGTATAAACAATTGTATTTTAATTTTTGTTATTGTGGACCTTTACATTTTCTATTGAATAATATTTTTGTAACTTCGAATACCCATCTTGAAATTTCTGGATCCGCCACTGGCTTACACAGATCGTTACTTCAGAAATAGAAGAAAAAATGATACCAGAGTGACTTTAACTACATGTTTTGACATAAAAACACTCAGACTTGAGCACGAAATTCAACTTCAGTGAGCATATGCATCCAAACGTTCCCTCGAATACAACTCCAATCTAGTCTCATACCCACAGCAATACAAGCAGAACACCCGCATATCACTTTCATTGGCACTCACAAAGCTAAACCAACAGTTCATAAGATTCTATAACAGATCAACAGAACACGATGCTCTTGAGATCATTAGCGAGTAGAATCTATAAGAGAGAGGTTGTCTTCTCACATGCTGCTCGCGGGGGTGGCGGGCGGTGGGCGGCGGGAGGCGGACGATGGGGCCGTCGCGGTCCTCGTTGGCCGGAAGCCCGAAGAGGGCGTCGGACACCGCCTGCGCCAGCTCCGTCCCCTTCCGCAGGCAGTCCGCCCTCAGCTCCTCGCTGCACCAAGCGCAAAATTCAGTCACGAAACAACACGGCACAAAAGGCACAGGTGTTACTGCTCGTTCGTGTGATGGGGGTGGGGCCTGGAGGAGGAGGAGGCGGAGAGGGGGTGCGAGGGGTCGTATGCCATGAGGCTGGCCAGGTCCACCTTGTAGTTGGTGGCGACGGCCGCGGTGGCCTCTGCTTCCGCCATGGCTGCGTGGCGGAGTCGGGGGTTCGGGGGAGAGGCAGGCATGCGGCGGGGGAGTTAGGGCTTACCGGTTTAGTAGCCTGGGCTCCGGTCCGGGCAACAATTTGGGCCTTTTGGGAAGCGTGGAGGACTTAATCCTTTTCGTGAGCTCGAACTCTAATGGGCCTACTAACATGGAGCAGGTAAGTCGGGTTGAGACGCGCTCGATGGGCCTCCAGAAACAAAATCTTACCTTCTTCCGTGCAACACTTGACATACCACAAACAGCACAGCATGCAAACAAATGACATGCACGTTAGTAATTGGTAGAGGCTGAAAGAGAGGACAGACGAAAGCGAGATGTTGGCTCCTCCTTTACTTGCCACATGTTCTCTCTTTTCCGAAAGATGCATGGCTACATTTATAGTCTAGTCTGCCTAGAGAGCTCGCTAGGTAGGTTGGTTTGATCCGTTTGTGTGTGCTCGGTCTACGTTCGTGGAGCCCAACAATTAGATGTGTTGTTGGGCATGCTAGATCTGCATTTAATGGAATGTACCATTTTCTCTTTTATGGCTGTCAGTGCATTCACTCATTTGCCCAAGAACATCCTTAGATGATCAGCTCGTGGCAGCCCCGCAGGAGTACGCCGCTTACAAAGAGCTGCATTCCAAACCTAATAGCAGTGTGATATTAGCAGACTGATGTAAAGAGAGAACAGATCGCTTCCAAGGCAGAAGAAAGGACGAAAATAATTCCTTGGTGTTGCCCGTGATCACAATTCAGACTGTGATCACACCCACCGCTTGTGGCAGGTGGACAAACTACCGGATGAGTCGTGGACGTGTGTGCTGTGCACATGGAAATCCTTGGGGTCCGGTGCTTTGTCTACATGCTATGGGTGTACAGGTGCGTTACTGTGCACGTCCATCGCTCGACACACCTGAGTTGACGATCGAGTGTTTCCCCCGCAGCTTCCTATCGTTGGACACACCGTCGTGGCGTTGCGCGTCGACGTACGTACAGATTGGCAGGCTGCCCTGCGCGGCGACGGCGACTTCTGCGACGGCGACTTGGGCCGATCCATCACGAAGTAGCTAGCTTAGCTTAGCTTGTGTGTGCAAGCAACGCACGCTGGTCCCCCTCCCCTCCCAAAAGCCCAGAGGAAAGCGAAACGAATCACGCTATAAACCCAAAGAAAACCCTCATCATCAGCTAGCAAACGCCACTCGCTAGCTAGCTTGCAAGCACCGCGCGCCATGACTCCGCCACTGATCCCCTTGCTCCTCCTCCTCCTCCCCCCTCTCCTCTGCTGCACGGCAACGCCGACCACCACCACCACACTACAGCTCTACCGCCACCTCCCGCCCGTCCCGACGACCGCACACCACCACCCGCTCTCCCGCCTCGCCGCCGCCTCCCTCGCCCGCGCGTCGCACCTCAGGCGCCCTCACCAAGGCCAAGCCCAAGCCCATGCCCATGCCCACGGAGGAGCAGGAGCGGGGGCATCCATCCGCACCGCGCTCTACCCGCACTCCTACGGCGGCTACGCCTTCACCGTCTCCCTCGGCACGCCGCCGCAGCCCCTCCCCGTCCTCCTCGACACCGGCAGTCACCTCACCTGGGTCCCCTGCACCGCCTCCTACCAGTGCCGCAACTGCTCCTCCCTCTCCGCCGCCCCCGTCCTCGTCTTCCACCCCAAGAACTCCTCCTCCTCCCGCCTCATCGGCTGCCGCAACCCCTCCTGCCTCTGGATCCACTCCGCCGACCACCTCTCCAAGTGCCGCGCGTGCGCCCGCGGCTCCAACTGCACCAACAACGTCTGCCCGCCGTACCTCGTCGTCTACGGATCGGGCTCCACCGCCGGCCTGCTCGTCGCCGACACGCTTCGCGCGCCTGGCCGTGCCGTGGGAACTTTGTTGTCGGCTGCAGCCTCGCGTCCGTGCACCAGCCGCCGTCCGGCCTCGCTGGGTTCGGCCGCGGCGCGCCATCTGTACCCGCGCAGCTGGGTCTCAGGAAATTCTCCTACTGCCTCCTGTCTCGCCGGTTCGACGACGACGCCGCGGTCAGCGGCGAGCTGGTTCTTGGCGATGGCGGTGGTAAAAACGACGGGATGCGCTATGTCCCATTGGTTAAGAGCGCGGGTGCCAAGCCACCGTATTCCGTGTACTACTACCTGGCTTTGACCAGTGTCACGGTGGGCGGAAAGAGCGTGCGGCTGCCGGAGAGAGCGTTCATCGCCGGTGCCGGCGGCGGCGGCGCCATCGTCGACTCCGGCACGACGTTCACGTACCTGGACCCTACAGTGTTCCAGCCGGTTGCGGCGGCCGTGATCGCAGCGGTGGGAGGGAGGTACAACCGGTCCAAGGAGGTGGAGGAAGGCCTCGGGCTTCGCCCCTGCTTCGCGCTGCCACCGGGGGCCAAGGCCATGGAACTGCCCGAGCTATCACTCCACTTCAAGGGCGGCGCCGAGATGAGCCTCCCTGTCGAGAACTACTTCGTCGTCGCCGGACCGGCTCCGGGCGCCGCCGCGGCCGCCGCTCCAGCTGCGGCCGAGGCCATTTGCCTTGCCGTGGTCACCGATGTCCCAAGCGGAGGCGCCGGGTTCGTTGGCGGCGGTCCGGCCATCATTCTTGGGAGCTTCCAGCAGCAGAACTACTACATCGAGTACGACCTGGAGAAAGAGAGGTTGGGCTTCCGCCGGCAACCATGTGCGTCGTCGTAAGGTCGATCGTGATGGCGGGAGCTTCTGCTGAGCTAGCTGCTCACGAATTAATTACTCCACGTAGTAAGGTTAATGACAAAGCTGTTTGCTCGTGCAGCTTTTTAGTGCTTGTGTGTGTGTGTGTGTTTGCTCACTCGTTTGGATGCGTTGCTGCTGGCCGTTGGTTCGTGGTTCAGAGGCAGATCATCCTAGTCCCAGGAGAGTGAAAGAAGACGAGCGAAAAGTGGTGGCCCTTCTCTTGGGCCAGTGTTGGTGTGCCTGTGTTGTTTCTCCTTCCGGGTCAATGTTTGTACTCTCATCTTCTTAGCATGAATAGCTGAACTTATGGATAGCTGAAGATTCGTGCCCCGCTATCTCCATCTTTTCCTCTAGCGACGCTTTCTTCCTTTTCTCTGGCCATCATTTCTTTCTCCTCTCCGACAACTCAACGGAAGAATCCCCCTCCCCGTTATATAGCAAGGGAGAAATAATAAGAGATGTTAGATCTTAATTTAAAGATAATACACACACAAAAAAAAAAAGACGGGCGAAAAGACAGTGCTTTGCTTTTCTTTGGATTGCTTTGGGAAAGAGGGAAAGCATGCATGAGGGAAGGCTTTTATAAACAGGGCTCTTGTACTAGTAATCTGTTGGTAATTTGCGCGTTTATTCTAATTGAATCCTGAACACGTGATCTCGGCCGTTGAATTTGGGTGGTAGAATCGATCAGTGGAATGTTTGTGGAACGAACTTTGTCGTATCGTTTGATTGCTTCTGTCCGAGCACTTTAATACCTCCACCAAGGTACTCCGTGGAGATGCAAATAAGCATGTGATGTGCTGTCCCTTGTGTCGGCAGACCGGAACTGTTCACATATTTAACACTAGCGTGATTTTTTTCCTTCAAATTTAGTCCTGAAAGTCCTTTTTGTAAATAAAATTTTGTCCCTAAGTTTGGTACGCAATATGTGTCATCTACTGCACCATCAAAGCTCGGCAAGACCGGGCAATAGCGGCAGGCACACCGAGCACAGCATGCAAGGACTGGGCACGATTGCGACAGAGCCTGTAGGGCTGACGAGCTCCCCTAGCTCGGTAGGAGCTAGGTGGCCAACAAGTCGGACACGACGCGACGTGCTCGGCAGAGATTATCGTGGCCTTCGGCAAGGCTTGGCATGCCCTATCGGTCGCCAACACCTCTCCACGCACATAAATGGCTGTGCCTCTCTACTCTCTCATCCGAAGCCATGAAGTTAAGTTTCTTCTCTACCAAGCAAGAGAGAGCTAGGGAAGAAGAAAGAAAGAGGTAGTACAAGAGAGTTTAAACTAAATTTTTGATGTGGTTTTGCTATAATTTAGGAGATTTCGCAGTTAAAATTAGTGTAGATCCAGTGTAGACCTTCAAAAAGATGTATGTTTCATTCTCCTGTGAGCAATGCACTTAATATGTCATTAATATTTCATTAGTGTAACAAAGATTTGGTTGTATAGAACAAAGATTGCTATATTTTTTTTGCAATAATGTATATGTACTACTTAAAAGAGAGAGTTCCAAGGCAAAAAAATTTTTTTAGAAAATTATGCTACAGTGATAAATAAACAGTTCTGTATGCCTCCCTGCTACTAGGAGTACGTATTACGTGCCTGTTTGGTGTACACATTTTCTAGCCTTTTCACATTTACATCTCCTTCTGACTGCCAACCGTGCATTGCCGGTCGTAGGATCAGCGTGTCTTTAAAGACAAGTGACGGACGTGTAAAGAATTCATTGGATTCATACGGCATTTGGGTTGTTTTTTCCTTCTGATATTCAGTATTCTCACGGTTGCACCAGCCACAGTTTAGTTGGTGAAGCTCCATAATTCCCATTGAAATGCCAAAGAAAAAAACTCTTTTGCGAACTGAATTACCAAGTTGTACGATAGGAAGAACCATTGTTGGGCTTCTTATTCAGCTGTGTCTAGCGTACAGAAGGGCCATCGTTGGGCTTCCATGAAGATATTTTGTCAAAAAAAGAAACTGAGGACTGCTACCATGTTGGGCCTACGTTATGGATCTTAGGCCTGTACAACAATGGGCCTCAATATTAAGCCCAAAATGAAGAAATCAAAGAAATAAGGATTCAGCCGATCCATATCTATTATATATTCTAGACAGACACAATACAAAAAGTCTAAGGACATGTTCTTTTGGTTTTAGTTTTTTTTAATTTTTGAAAGTTAAAATAAATAGGACAAATTTTTAAAGCACATTTTTAAATACTCTTATAAATTTAAAACCGTATATATCATACATATTAATATCTCTATTGTTTATTATCATCAGGCTGAAAGAACAGAGCCTAAAACGACATGGGCTAGTGAGACGTCTCGTTTTGCACGGAACCGCTTCGTCCGACAAATGCGTATGTACGATACATTTATTGCTTGCCGACCAATTTGCGCCTGCAATCCAATGGCTACAGATACACTAGCCTAACGTGCATTTTCTATCTCTTTTCGTTAGGTCATAATTATCCACATTTCACAATTTATCTCTCTTTAAGCGAGGATATTATCGAGACTTTTGCGATTCCTTTCCCTTTTGTGAGATGTCAATTGAGATTTTCTTCTTTCCAATCTCAACGTACCTAAAGTGTAAATAATGCTACTAAAAAACACGTGAACTTGCAAGGTCCTGTTCCTTTCGGTTGCGTCCGCTCCCTTGTCACTTACCTATCTCCATGTGATCCGGTGACGTTCCTGCCATCGGAATTTTTGGAATTAGTGGAGCACCAGGGCACATGAGGGCATCTCCATAGTGCGAGTCGGTTTTATTGGGCTTTTGTGGAGGAAAGAGAGTATGCAAAAAAATCAAATGGCTCTTCCTTAAGCACTAGGCTATAACAGAAAACGAGCATAATATAAATGATCGTGTGTGCATGTAAGATCAAATAGCTCTAATGATGTGAAGTTCCTTTTCTGCTTCTAACGGTTATTTTCTGGTTTCCTTATGTTAATCAGGTTTTAAATAGATTATCTTTTTAAAATAGTATCTGCAGATTAATTATAACATACATTATAGCAACTTTATCTATATCAGTTAAAATCATACATAAATTATTTGTATCTCTGTACTCTCTCTTACAAACAGACAAAAGACATAAATCTTAGTCATAAACTATAAGTTGAAATAAAAAAGAACAGACCCGCAGTTCGAAAAAGCAACTTTAAGAAGTCCATACAAGCCAAAGCTAAGGGCCCGCTCAGCGATCGGAATCGCTAGCGCCAGCGATGGCGTCAGTTTTTTTCCATGTAGCAATTTTTGTTGTTTTTTTGTGGTTTGTTTTTTCCCGTATTCCTCTGCATTGTATATGATGGACTAACATATTTTTAATTTTTATTTTTTAAAAAAATTAATTATACCAAATAAGCCAACTCATCTGCAGTAAAAATTCATCTAACTACAGTAAAACCATAAGCCATCATCATTCCAAACGCTACCTAAAAACAATGGGTATATTTGATATGACTGTGACTTATGACTTTTGGTTGAAAATTTTAAATTTTAGCTGTTTACAAAGATTACGGAGAAAGACTCGTTTGTGATTTTGGATGGTATATATATTAGGTTTTTAATGTGTATTATAATTAACTTATAGATCTTATTTTAAAAAATAATTTATTTAAAAGTTTAATATTATAATAAAAATCAAAAACTAATTTGAGAAGTCAATGAGAACAGACCGAACAGCTCCTCCGTATACAACGGAAGTGTTATTTTCATCACGTCACGTTGCGCCCGTGCCGAACGATGCTCGTCAAACTAGAAAGCAGCAGCGCCATTCATTCCCCAGAGAAAGATCTGACGAAACTACTACATCATCTCGCTAATCCAACTGGAGTACGTTTCACCGTGCTGAATGCGCATAATTCTCAGAATTTCGACAGCATCACAGGCCATAGCGATAGCAACTAAATCTGAATATAGCAAGAGCAAGAGCGAGGACAGCAGATAGTAGTAGTACCAAAAACCAAAAGAAACCAAGTCATGGATCGATAAAAATCTAAACCAAAAGAATCCATCGGTACTTGTAGTAATATTAGGCTAATATTAATAGCAGTACCACCAACAAAGCGATCGATCCCCAATGTCGAATCAATCAAGTCTGGGTCAGAACCAGACTTTACAGGTGGTGGGCTGGAACGTGGCGGAGGAGTTGCCGGGCGCCGGGATGGAGAGCGGGCAGCTGATCTTGGTCTTGGGGCCGGAGACCTTGAAGGCCCAAACCTTGACCCTGAGCTTGGCGTTGAGCTTGACGTCGACGCTGAACTTGCCGTCGGACTGCTGCGACCTGAAGTTGGCGGCGGTGACGTCTCCCTGGAGCGGCTGCTGGCCGTGGAACTGCGGGTTGACCTGGGTGGACGCCTCGGTGGCCTGGTAGATGGAGTCGAGCTGCGCGTAGCCGAATCGCTGGTCCTCGAAGTAGGCGAGAGACTCGACGTTGTCGTAGTAGAGGCCGACGCGCTTGTTGGGGTTGCGGACGGTCATGGCGACGGTGAGGTTGTAGGTGAGCGCGGAGTTGGGGGCGAGCGTGAACTGGGTGAGGGAGGCGGAGTCGACGGTGGCGATGATCATGTGGGGGCGGAAGATGAGGTAGAAGATGACGGCGAGGACGCCGACGGCGACGAGGAGGGAGATGAGGATGCTGCAGAGGCAGCTGAAGAGACCGCACACGAGGCACTTGCACGGGCAGCACAGGCAAGACACCGCGCGGCTCGCCTTCCCCATCCTTGCCGAGATTTGGAATCCGACGACCCCTCCCTTTTTTTTTCCTGCTTGTGACGGCGAACGAGTGGATGGGGCTGATGATTTGGGGGCTGGTGCGGTACGGGTGAACGGTCATATAAAGAAGGGGAGCGTTTGGGCTTGGGTGGAAGACGACGACGACGCCGTTGGGTAAGCGCGTCGGGTCGGGTCGGGTCGGGTTGGGTTTCGGTGGTTTTCTGATGGGAACAGACGGGCAGCATTATTTTGAAGCGCTCGGTCTGGCCGGGTCGTCTCGGCTTCGGTTGGAAGGCGCGGCGAGGTGGTAGTGGTAGTGGTGGTGGGTGATGTGGAGAAATATATTATTTAACGGTTTTGTACAGTGTTATGATTTTTATGTGATTTATTGAAGTTGATATAAGATTTTATTTATATGATTTTTATGAAATAACAGTTCTACCATACAGAATACATAGCCTATCTGTGATCTGATGGTATACGAGTCTGATAAATACCCATATCTATATTGTCAATTATATTTAGATCTTATTTTTATAGAACAGCCTAAAATCTCTGCTTCCTTAGGAGATCCGAACGCCCATGACCACTTGGCACTAACGGAACAGGCAGGAGCAGTTGTAGCCACTGTGGCTTGACTTGGGTCGTGGGGCTCGATTGGTTTTGTTCTTGTTCCGCAGCAACTACCACAAAAGGATATTTTCAATGCCTTGGATGCTGCATACGCTTTTGTCGCTTCAAGACGCGTGACGACTAACGAGGCCCACAATCCATCGGTGACAATGGCTTGATGCACCTGTATACTACTCTTCCGACGGGTGGGCCTTGAAGCAGCCACGGCCCACTGCGAGCGCTAAATGTATGTATGGGCTAGCTAAGAAGCATGAGTCGATCTTAAGGCAACTGACAAGATCAAATGGCCCAGTACGTAGCACGTGAGAATCCAATGAAAACTCTGCGTCCACGCACGATGGAATGAAATGGGCGGCGGGCTACTTGTCCGGCCGTGGCGTCCTCCAGCCCGAACCGAACGTCCGTGGCGCGGGCGGACCCGGCCCGACCCGCGTCGTTCGGCAATGCAGTGGCGGTGGGCCGCGCGGGGTCGTTGGTTGATTCACCGGCAAGGCACATTGCGTGCGTTGTGGAGCGATCGCTTCCACAAGGCCCAATTTGGAGGCCCAAGCATCCATCGGTAGCAATGCGAGCCCAATCAGGGCCCAGAAGAAACTAGACACAAAAAATTTTCTCATGACCGGTCATCATGCAATCGGAGTCGATCACAGCCTCGCATGATTGATCGATCAACTTGCCTCAAATCTAACGAATGGCCTTTGTGGAGAAACCTTTCAAGTCCCTATGATATGGTGGTCTCGCTCCATTCTGGAGAGAAGACAATGGTCCTGCTATGTGATCGTTCCTTTAGCCAAACCTTTTCTGTTGAAATGTTTAGCTAAGTAGGATGCATATCCTGATCATGTAGCCGAATGGCCTTTTACATTATTCGCTGGATCATGTCCTCTCATGTGCTAAAAGAAGGCAATTTGTATGCTGTATTTTTTTTTTTTTTTTGCAATGACGCTGCAGGGTGCCGGGGGTGAACAGATGCAGAGCAGTTGACGCGAGCGAAAGGGACTTGCAACAGAAAGCTATCTACTATCCATTCTCTTCTAGCTAGCTAGAGAGGTAGTCTATACATACGCGTGAGCCGCCCACTATACATATGCAGCGCGAGCGATCACAAAGTACTAGTAGCCACTACCATCATCTACCTGCAGGAGTAGTACTAGCTAGAAAGATGGGCTCTAACCAACCCTGGAATTAAAGCTATGTACCGAATTGGGTTCTGGATTAAGCCACCAGTTGTGCCTAGTTCGTAAAATTAATTGGTTGCATCATCCAAGTTTTTATTCGCGTGACGACTTTGGCTTTCTACATGGACCATAAGCGTGATGAGGAATACACACACAACTGTGAAAGAACCATGAGCGCTAGCTCATGATCACATGCTGGTTGACGTGAAGATAACGTCAAAACGCACCACAGATCCGCACAAAATTCCTCGCAAAGATAACAGTCGCGCGCGCGGCTGCGTCACCATCACCTTGTGTATGTTCAACTCACTAAGTAGGAGTAGAAGAATTTCGTCTTCATTATCGATCGTTTTCAAAGGACACACCTTACGCTAAAAGCTGAGATCCAAGAGAAAAAGTCGTGTATCTCAAGCACAAACTAAGACTAACGTCTCCTTCTCCGCAAAAGCAACAGGCAAAAAAAAAAAGGTAGGAGTAACAAGAACCAAGGAATAAAGAAACACGATGACCTTCTTCTCGCCAAATGCAAATCAAATTAACACAATTATGAATAAGTATAGTGGGGTAGTAATCAAGACATATGCATGAGCTTCTGCTAGGTTGCACGATCCAGTGTGTACAACCTTCACGTTTATTCCCTAGCTACCTTTTCCTAGTTTCCTTTCCACTCCAAGCAAGATTAATTCCAACAAACCCAAGTCGATCTGTCGAGTCGATCACACACTAACTAAAGAGCTGCAAATTAAGAGTAAGAATTAAACGTCCACGGAGCATGCTGCCGCCTGCTGGAACCGGAAGTATCCGTATCCGCCGCCGGTGTTGGCGCCGTAGCTTCCCTGGCCATCGTTGACGGTGAGGAGCGCGGGGCAGTTGACGCGGAGGTGGTAGGGACCGGAGATCCAGGTGCCGACCTTCCAGCGTATCCATCCGTCGACGCGGATGTCGATGAGGACGTACCCGGCCGTCTCGTCCTGCGCGAGCGCGACGGCGAGGTAGGGCGGCAGCTGGACGTTGTCCATGGACTGAAGGTAGGGCGACCAGACGGACTGGTCGTTGTGGCCCTGGTACTCGACGGGGAGCCGCGTGGGCACGGTGATGGCCATGTCCTTGTACTGCGCGTACACGTCCACCTTGTCGTAGTAGACGCCGACGCGATCGTTGCTGTTGTGCGCGGCTATGGTGGCCTGCATGGTGGTGAAGAGGTACGTGGACGCCGGCGGCGTGACGTTGAGGCAGAGCACGGACAGGTCCTGCAGGTAGAACCTGGGCTTGTGCGGCCGGAGCACGAGCCAGACGACGAGCACGACGAAGAGGACGAGCAGCAGCAGCGCGACGAGCAAGTTGCGGCACTTGCGGTAGAGCTTCTTCCGCTCGCAGTCGCACCCCTTGTGCCCGCCGCAGTCCTTCACCGTCATGATCTCCTCCTCCTTGTGCTCCGGCTACTTGGAGCTGTCAAGTAGCTAGCGTGGCCGTGGTTTGATTGATCGATCGAGTTGGCTGTGAAATGGATGTGTGAGAGGCCGGGTGACGAGAAAACGGAGGGGGTGGGTAGTGTAGGACAGTGAGCGCCGAGGTGGTATGGTATATATATCGCGCATGTACAGCGACGGCAAAGGTCGAAGAGATTGGTATGGTAGCTAGCTAGGGTCGATGGATTGGGGATTCCATTTAATTGGGATCGATTACCGCAGATTGACTGCCGACGAGTCAGAACTACTGCCGCTATTGCTTGTGGATGCTGTATGTTATATAGTGGATGCTGCTGCTACGTACCCAGTACTCCGTTGTAATTAGTGTGGGATGATTTAGCTTTGTAATTAGGCGTAAGAAAAGGGAGTACTGTGGCTAATGATCGTGGAGCTGGTGGGGTGAGTAGTACGCTCCAAAAGCAGCAATGATTGTGGGAAAGGAAGGTTGAGGCTTAAGATTAGGGAGAAAAGAACACCTTTCTCCAATATAAAAGTGAAAAGGATGGACGAGATCCGAGGAAGCGTTACGCAAGTGTGCGCGGCGGCGCCTTGTCGCTATTTGGACCGGTGGGAGCTCACGCTTGGACGCGCCGAGCCTTCTTCCATTCCTCGTCTCCATCGCTCGCAAAAGGAAATTGTTTCGAACATCGAAATGGACCACTAAAGTACACATCTGATCGTTTATTTTTATTGTAATGTATTTATAAAACCTAATAAAATTATAATATTATAAAACCAATTTTCAAGATAAATCATATTTCTATGTATCCAATTTAAATGTTAAAGAGATATTAATAGCTAAAGTTTATAATATTTTATTTCCTTTCCTGACTAGAGGATCGAGTACGCTAGTATTCTCTCGTTACACGTATAGTCGTATTTCCTTCTTTTTACAGGAGGTTACGATTCAGGAAGTGATCAAGAGAAACGGTGCCGCGTCAAACCAAGCTGGTGCAAATCAAGTCCGCACGTATGACGCGCGCGTCCGAACGCCGACAAGTTGCGGAAGATGAGAAGTCTAATCGGTTCGTGCCGTTCGATTTGTCGGTCTGAGAGTCACGCACGGACACACCAACTTGTCGCCGGCATCAAGGATTGATTTGATTATTGGCAGTAAAAAGAAAAAGAGAGGGGCGCGGCCGGTAGGGTGTCGACATCACTAGAGACGAAGCTAACCATCCCAGACGGAGACGCTAGCCGTCCCGTCCCGTCCCGTAGATAAATGAGTCCAATTCCTTGTCCGGTGCTATGCGCTGAGGAATCTTCGCTGTCAAATTCATTTTAAGTAATTTCTCTTACATAAAAAAGATAAATCAAATACATGATAATATAAAAGTACATGATAAATCCAACACTCCCCCTTGGCACTTATCCGATATATTCATACCTCATCAAAACTCCATAAAAACCAGTTAAAAAATTAGAGAAAAGTACATGATAAATATTATGTTATGTTGTACGAATTGCTCCATTAAAAACTTTGACCAAGAAACTTTTGAAAAGCTCATCAAGAAAAAAAAAGTACAATCCATCCGATTTCATTTAATCTACAGAATTTATTCTAAGGATACTCGATTTTCTTAATCAAGTTTTAATAGTGAGCTCGAGAAGAATCTCCCATGAATTCTACACTTTCTAAGTCTCATCATAACAATTCAACGTACACATCTTTCAAAATTAGATGTTGGAAGTGATTTAGTGAATAAATCTACAAGATTTTCATACGACTTGTATGCAGTACCTTAATTTCGTCTATCTTTTGAAATTCATGAACACAGAATAATTTGGGATTGATATGCTTTGTGAGATGACTCTTCACGTAACTCATTTGTATTTGTACAATACAAGTTCTATTATCTTCATAGATAATTGTGGAAGATTGCACGATGTTCAGTTCACATGATTGCTGGATGTGGTGAATCATCCGTCGAAGCCAAGCACATTCTCGTGCAGCTTAGTATAGTGCTATGATGTGTGGTACTTCCTTTCTACGGTAGTTTCGCTCAAGATGTGTGATACTTCCGTTCTATGATAATTTCGCTCAAGATGTATGGTACTTCTGTTCTACAATAGTTTTGCTGTTGAAACTTTGATACATCCGTTTTCCAGAGAGATAAAATAATTACGAGGGTGCTCTTCGAAAAAAAACGTACCTCCCGGATTTTTGGAGCTATCAAATTTAGTTTTAAGCGCATGTATGGTCCTAAATTGATCCAATGGCACAAGAACATTATATCAAATTACTCTCCATAATTCCTCTTAATAGTACGATATTTATCCTATAATTCGGTCTACCACCTTTTTTCTCTAGACCGATAAAAGCAAACAAAGGAAAAGGATCCTAGACTACTTATACCTTTGTTTTGAGCCACATTGATCTTTATGTTGACCCTTAGCATATATCTCATATTTATCGTTGAGACTAAATCTTTTAAATACTTAATAAACATGTTAGTCTCATATTCACAAAATGTTATTAATTATCAAAATTATTTTTAGGGGCCTAGATACTTTCATCGTGGCGCGGCGACTTCATATTTGCTTGCAATAGATTAGAGTAGATTTGCACTGTAGAAAATAATCTAGAAAGCAAAATTTACGGAATTTAAAACGATCTAGATAGATAATTCAATCTACGAATACTTCGATGATTACTTTCGATCCACCAGAGCGATTCGTGCTGATAACATGTTGAGGAACCGTCGTTGGTGAGTCTAATCAGATCAATTTCTCCCATGCAAAAGAGATGTATCAAACACAGAATAATTCAAGTAATAGATTAAACACAGAGAGATAAGAAGAGAACTCTTTTTTTTATTTTCTCTGTTCATATCCATTTTATAGTGATTAAAATCTCTTTCTATAGACTAAATAGAGAATATCATCCACTAACGACCAGACTTAGACCTAGTCTTAGGTTTCCTACCACAATGAGCCTCATTCCCTCCCCACATCCAAAAAAACCCCCAAATCGTACCTGTGTACACGGACTGACAACGGCCGCAATGCCGTCTATTCTGTACTTACCGCAGCAGAGCACGCACTACACAACTGGTTGGCTATAGACGGCATGATTCACCGTGCCTTACAAAAAGAGCGGCGAAAACCAGTTTGCGACCGAGCAAAACCAGCTACGAAAGGAATACTCTAACATCATCGATATGAACTCGCGAATATTAGGTGAGATCGAAAGCACGCAGAGCCATGTTTGCGATTCGATCATCCATGTGGCCACAAAACCAGCTTAAAAATGGAGGAAAGTGCCGAAACAGTCATGCAATGACACTGGACTAGACCCAAGTCAACGAGTAGCTACACAGTACGAAATGGAAGCTTCCCCGTCTCCTCCGGGCGCCCAGTCCAGCACGTTTGTGCCAACACGAAGGCACGAGCACGCAGCAGCAGGGTTGTTGGCAGACGGACAGCTCAGAGGAGGGAGGCCATGTTAGCTAGTTGCTAACATATATGCCTTGCGGTTTCCATGCTCTCCACCAATGGTGAATAGTGAATAAGACTCGGAGCTTGCTGCCAGCCCGCCATAGCATACAGGAGTCAAACCTACCGGCCATGTCATACACACATTAGGAGTGTTTGGTAATTATAGATCTTGACATCGCTTGCCTTTGTCTAATGTTCCTGCAAGTCATTAACGCCTAATGCCTATCATCAGTGAAGTATCCGTAGCATACGCAACACAAAGCTAGCATGCTCAACTAAACAATGTTCTAATGGGATAAGCACGACATAATGTTATAGGCAGGAGGAATTGATCTGATTTTTCGTCAGCTGCCACTTTGCCACCCGTTTTAAATCGACACAATAACCACACCACCACACAAACAACTTGCGTAGTTAATTTCACAAGACAATTAATTTGAAAAAATAGGTTCAACCACGGGAAGAAAATAGGAAAGATATATCAGGCTCTGCAGGCTTGAATTTATAGTGCAGTCCTATACATCATCTGAAAGATAACAGACACATGAAATGGATCAACCGACTCCCTCTGCAAAGTGTATAATTTCCTGCACACGAAAGGTATGGGTCATCACAGCTCTCTGACCCATTCCATTAAACTGCGATAATGCCATGAAACGACTAACAAAAAGCCATCCTTTTCTACCAATCTCTGTCTGATATCTACTTTTTGAACATAACAAAACGTCATACATCAGAACACCCACTACTGATAGCTCTGCTGCCAATATCTAGATCCAGAAGCGAACAGGCGAATGCAAACTGTATCCAGAAACATACTGAAGGACAGGAAGTCTTCTCGACCTTTAGATCAAGTTTTGGATGCCTTAGATAGGTTGCTAATCAACTCAACAACGTAGAGAACGAGTCATAGTTCAACCTAAGCCACCCTAGGCTTCGTCAGACAACGCCGAGAAGATCTCCCTAGTTCCTATGGTCCAGAGAATATGAAGCTTCCTAGTAACTTTGCATCTTAAACTGGCGGAAGCATCGCAAAACATCAACCAATGCAGCATATGAAGAATAAATTAAGATACTGAAACAGAATCCAACGACAAAAACAAAACAGGTACCCCAATAAAAATCAATCATCTTTAGGTATAGTGAAGGAGAAAAGTGCGAAAAGTTTAAGGAAAGTATACACAAAGAAGAAAAGGAAGAACATCAGAAAGTACTGCAGCCACAATGGTGTTGTCATCTTTTTTAGTCTACATATGGATTCTCATCCACAATGTCATCATGAAGGCAATAAAGTAGAATTTTGGGATTAATATCTCGTACATTAAGCTCCAAGATCTTCACAAATAGCTTATGAAAAGCAGGATCATTATCTAGGAACAAAGATGAAACTATCGCTTCATAAAGTGGGGAACGTACATCTCAATGTATTGAGAGAAAACCTAACAGAATGATCCTAATCAAAAGGACGGATATGAAAGAACTAGAATAAAGAGAGCAGGTAGGGTCATGGTATACACTACAATAAAGATGGCAAATTATGAGTCTTCTATATTGGCCCCAGACAACCTAATTCACCTAGTTTGTACTAAAGCTTAAAAAAACTACTTTCTTTACTACTTAAAAAGAAGGAGTTAGTGGTTGATGAGTCCTCCCTCACGTTTTTTCACCATTCGATCTGATTATGAGAAAACAACCGAACCGTCTATCTCCCACCCCGCGCCCTCCCCACCCCGCGCCGTGCTTTGCCTCTTCCCCTCCCTCCCACCCCGCACCACCGATTCCGGTTAGGTCTTTGCTCTGACCAGCCTCGCCTCGCCGGAGAAGGGACCGCCAGCAGCCAGCACCCCCTCCTGTGGGGACAAAGTGGGGTCCGGAGGGGATTCGTAGGGGGGAGCAAGGGATTGGATCGAAAGAGATGAAGCGCTCAATTTCGTCCACCATGTTTCCTGCTGACGCTGCTGCTAACCCTAGGTAAGTATGGATCGGTGGATCTATCGGTCGATTCGTCTTCCCCCCTGCGTCTCCGTCTGGATCTACGTGTTTTTTGGTTCCTGATGATTTGTACTATATATTTCTATGTTAGATCTGGAGAATTTTCTTTTGTAACAATTTCGTTTTGAATTTCGTGGGCGATTGAGGAGCCGGTTGTTGGGGACGATAGTAGATTTAAGATTCCCCAAGAGGATTCCGTGTATGCTTGACTTGTTGAGTTTGAAATTTTGGGGCTTGTGGTGGGGATTCCGGTGAATTTTGCGTTGGAGCCGGTTTTATTTTGCGTCCACGCTTGTGGTGGGCTTGCGATGGGGGAAGGAAGTGGATATAATAGATGATTCCGCGAGGTGTTGTTTCTATCAGAATTCTACTGAATTTTACGTTATGCTGCGTATGCCTTTGTTAGTTTCTGTGATTGCCTGTTTCCAATATTTGGTTTATTTATGAAGCATCTTTTCGCCCTCTGTGCAGGGACGTCGATGAATATATGTTAGTTCGGGATGCTAAAAGACAAAAATCGTTGCCGAATTAATTCGACAGATTAGTCAAAGCACCATGTTTTACAGATTAGTAGAAGCACCATGTGCCTCTACTTGCTGGATACATCATTGATGTGATGAGAAGTTGAATCCTCTATATCTGTCTGAATGCATTCAACATACACGCTTATCCTTCTTCGACAATGGACCCTTTTTTGCATGGGAGGATGTTATTGCGCAACCAAACCAAAATAAAACTCCATATTGTTGCTTATCAGAATGCAAACTATGTTTAATCAGCTGGGAACAAAGGCGGCTTATCGCTTTGAGCAATCTTTGACTTGCATGCCTGATTTACTCTTGATTGAAATATGCTAGCATTGCATTTTCACATCGCTTACTAATATCTGCTAATTTTCCTTTTTAGGATCACTTTGCTCTTTCCCCTTTCTGACCCGACTCTTTTTGGTTTTTTCATCGTCCATAATGAAGTTGAGTATATTCAGAAGCTTCTCTGTTAGATTAGTGTAAATAGTAGACTTTGGGGTTTAGTTTGGTAGAAACAATTAGTCTCTGGTTGGTGTTCATTTCTGCTAGCAACAATGGCTGCGATGAACAAAAAGGTGTTGGGTAGATGTAGAGGAAACACAAGTAGCCTCAAGAGAAAGAGGGATAGCCCCGCTGCATATCATGCTGATGCCTGCCGCACCTCTGAATTGCATGGGCGCCCTGCCGACAAGTCTGCTATTCGGTTGTATGTTGATGAGGATCACAAGGTGAACATCGCATGCCACTTAAACAGGTAGATTTTACAGAGCTATCGGAAGAATAGCATCCAAGCCTTTGTTAGCCAAGTACTCATAAATCAGCAACTTTTCAGATCCGTCAGTGCAGCAACCAAGAAGTCGAACCAAGTTTCTATGTTGCAATTTGGCAAATAAAATAGCTTCATTTTTGAACTCCTCTATTCCTTCACTAATATGATGCGTGATTTATTTACGAGTATGAACATGTATATTTTGTTTGATACATGATGATGTAAGAAAAAATTGATATTTATTATTCAGTTTGAGATCATATTTAATAGTATGCATCACTTTTATTTGATTTTCTGTTGCAACGCACAGGCACCTTACTAGATGATTTTGGATAAGGTAGCTGATGGCTTTTGGCCATTTGACAAGCATTACAGATAGTGGTTGAACTCAAATTTGTGGAACAAGGTAAACTATTCTTGGAGACAACTTGTTGAACAATCTGACTAGATGGATGTCCTAGACGGCTATGCCACCTCTCTATGGACGGTTTGGTGGTGCTTGTTATGCTGAAGACATGTTTATTCTTGGAACGAAGTGCAGAAATAGGTAAAGGATACAGACCACCTCTACACTTGCCTTGAAGAATTATCTTCTTGGTTTCCTGATCCTTAATAGAAAAGAAATTTGGATGAAACTCAAGATAAGCATTGTTATCTTTGGCAAGACGATGTACAGAGACCAAATTCTTTTGAGCATTAGGAACATGCAAGACGTTTTTAAGAAGTAAATCACTACTTGGGGTATAACAGATTGCATGACCGACATGAGCAATATCCATACCTGCTCCACTTGCCGTGTGAATTTGATCATGGCCTGAGTATTTGTCACGGATCATCAGCTTGTCAAGCTCCCCGGTCACATGATCTGTAGCGCCAGAATCCGTGTACCAGTTTGAATCTGCACTGTAGTTGTTCACGGCAACCGCTGCACTCTTTTGTTCTGGAATGTAATCAGCATCATAGCGATGCCAACAGTCTGTGGCTTCATGTCCTTTTTTGCATACCTAACATCAAACCTTTGGTTTGCTGCTGGAGTTGTTGTAGTTTCTGCGTCCACGGCCACGATAACCGCATCCACGATTTCCTCGTTCACCATGATAGTTGCCGCGACTTCCTCTTGCTGCAGTGTTCACAGAGGAATTGACAGAGGGAGAGTTGCTACCTTGGTACAGATCCATGCCCTGTTTGATTGGTCCCCTCAAAGATTGTAGGGAAGGAAAGGTTTTCTTGATTTGCTGAAGAAATTAAAAGAATGATGGTAAACTTCAGTTTTCTGATCCATGAATGGAATTGTATCATATTTTGTGGCAATAGTCCCTCGAAACATGAGGGGGATGGAATGAAATCACTTGAAAATTTTGATCACTATTGCAAGCATCCCACCAACCAATTAGAATGTTAATATGGAGATTTTAGTTTCGATGTTTAATTGGTTGTCAAAGGAGTAAGTAGCAAGGTCATTGCACCCTTTCAAATATGAACTGCATTTACTAAAGCCCGCTTTATTTATTTAGATTAATCCAGTCACATGAAAAAAATGTTGGAAATGATGACCAATTGGTGTATAGTCTTAACTTTCTATGTATTTTTTGAAAACTAATTATCACAGTATATTACTTATGTACCACACCTTTTGCATTTGTGAAGCTTTTATTCTAGCTGCACTGCAGGAGATGATATTATTCATACCAGCATATGTCACCAATATGGCACGATATCTTCTTTACTTAAGTTTTGTTTCATCAAGGTCCTGTTATATAATTCTACATTATCCTTGGTTCTACAAAAGTCTCTGTTGTTGCTTTGATGAATAATAATTCATGGATTTACTCATTAATATATTTACTCTATGTTCATTAAAGTTCTGAAAAAAAAGAAGAGGAGGAAAGAAGAGCTGGTGTCCGACCAGTCAAGTCAATTGGTTACCTGCATTTATAGTTTTATTTGAACTTTATCTAATTGTCTGTTTAGTATCTGAAAGCTATGTTTAATATTTGTCCTGTTCCACCAATACCACTTTATGTTCATGAATACTTTATAAAAGAGTTATTGCTTTCATCCCTTTTTTAAAAAATATTGTATATTTGATGTCCACTCGATGAATATTTCAGGTTATTTGCTAGGTGCATTTAGAATTTCATATTCCTTAAGAAGGTTAGATGTGATCTTCAGTGCACATATTCTTCTTTGTCATATTGTCATATTCAGTGCACATATTCCTTAAACGAGCTAGAAGATAAAGACTACGAATTTAAATGGACGCAACGAAGGACTTAAAAAAAACTCAAAACTGCAGATACTAACAACAGCAATATCGAACTTATAAAGACTCGGATACTAGCAGGTCGGATACTAGCAATATCAAACTTCAAAGATGCTTGTGCTTCTCGCTGGAGGCAGGTCGCCCGCTCGGGAAGGTGCCTCCCATCCGCGCCGGAGGCTGCCTTCCGCCGCCCCGTCCGCGAGGTGGGCACCGATCGAGACCATTGGTGAATCGGCCCGGCCCGGCCCGACACACGGCATAGCGGAAAGGCAGGCCTTGTAACAGAATTGTTCCGTGTACTCTCTCCAAAAAAAAAAATCATTTGAAAGGAGGAGGAAACAGAGGAAAGTTTGGGGCGAACGGGAGAGCGACGAGACAGCAAAGAAAATCGCATGCCGGTGAATTCAATTGGGAACTGGTGAATTAATGCGGGAGGCGGCATTGCTATATATGCAGCAGGAATCACGAACAGGTAGCGGTAGACCAACCTCGTGTCGTGCACACGGTCCACGTGGCGCACGATGGTTCCGACTGCAACGAGAGGGTTTGGGAGGAACCTGAGCTATTGTAGTTTTGCAGCTCATGGTTTTTGATTTTTACTATAATAATTAATTTTTAAATAGTATGTTTTTTCAATACAAGGTCTATAAGATAATTGTCATAGATACTATACTGACTTTAGCTGTACTGAGCAAAATCGCATGCGACTATTTCTCTATTTATAATCTCTCTTACGAACAACTAAAATTCAAGTTATAAGACACAACTCAAAAGAACTCACCCTATATAGAATTACATGCATCAATTCATCTGTTTATTGTGCTTCAAAATTCGTGCACATGTCTCTCCCCACTCCTCTCCCATTTTACATAAACACCCTTCAATTTCAATTCATTCCCTTTTTCCCTTTCCAAGGCCATCCCTTCCTCTATCTACCCTCGTCAGAAACCCCGCTCGCTGCCGCTATCCGAGTCACCATCACCAGAAACTCAACCGTTGCCGCCGAGAACCCCTTTCTACAGCGAGGCCATCGGAAACCTTGAGGTTTTTGTTGCCGCTACCCGTTGAAACCGTGAGGTTTCCAACACCAGCCACCACCCTTGGATCTCCACCTTGCCGCCAAAACCCCCACCACCTCCTTGCCGCCAGAATCCTCGGGGTTTCTGGTGATGCCACCGCCATCCGAATTCCGTCTTGCTACTAGAAACCAAGGTTTTTGACACACCGCCGCTATTTGAGCTCGTTGGGAAAGGGGAGAGAGAGAGGAAGAGGAGAGGAAAGAGAAATGGATGTAATTGGTGAGGGGAGAGAGACACGAATCTCAACGTGATCCAACGGCATGGGAAGTCCATGTACATGTAGATGCAGTTTAGATGCAAGTTTTGCTATTTCTCTCGTGTTCGTGTACACGTTTTTTTTCTTCTCTCTTCTTGCCTAGGACTAGGTTGAAAATAACAAAATTGGGTCGCTTTCGTATCCTTGGCGACGGAATCCACATTCCACAGCGCTCGATCGTGGACTTGGCCAGCAGAGTAAGTACATCCATCCATCCCCTATTATACAGTAAGTACATAGTATCTTGAAAAAATTCTTTTATGTTCCTTCTGCGGCAATGCTCATGGCAGGCTTCAGTATATGTGTCAATCAATGACATACAGGATCAACACATATCTCTCTACTTTCCATCGTAGTAATAATAGTCAAGCGTTATTGAAATTTCTTTCTATTTCGTGGCATTCCAATTGATTTGTTGCTGGTGAAATAAGAAAAGCATACGAGTACTATTCAAATAAAAGATAATATGTGGAGGCGTCCAAACAGTCTTGACTCCTTAAAACCAAAAACCGTTTAAAATACATTTACTTCGTAACATGGCTTTTATCAACATGCCAGGAATGTTCTTTTTTGCTATAGCTTTTAACTGAAATTTTTGAATTTTAGCTATTTATAAAAGAGATTACGGAGAGAAAGATATTCGTTTGCGATTTTGAATGGTATAGATGTTAGGCACTGTAGCAAAAGTTTAAAAGTTAGGTACTGTAGCAAAAATCAAAAACAATTTTAAGAAGCTGAAAAGAACATACCCTTAAGTTCTACTACTATTCAGAACTAAAAAGGGGAGGCACCGATAAATACATGAGCAATGGATTGTTACACACTGCTGGTACCGAATAAGGTAACAACAACATATCGAAATAGGCCTAGTACATTCCAGATCAACAAAAACATAACTGATACTACCACCATACATTCTGCACACAGCAGCAGTTTTGAGTAGTATGAACAACGCAATGCTAACGGAGGCTCCAATTTAAAGAAAACACCATCACATCCTGTTGGATGTATGTCGCGCATGGAGAGACACCGCCCTATCAAGCCCGCTCTTGTTTCCCTTCAAACAAATTACCCAGAAACATCTCAAGCTGCTCAGGCGTGTGCTTGACGTATTTTCCTGGTGCTTTGCTATTCTCGATGAGAGGCCTACAGATTAACAAGGCAATTTTATAAGCACCACGAACATGAACTGATAGCCATAACCTCCAAGGGAATGACACCAAAAGAAAAGAAGGATTCTTCATGAGATTAAACGAGCTAGTAAATTATGTCAGTTCAGAGTAATTCAGGTTGATTAGTAGCATCACCAACAGAGAAAAAAAAGAGAGTAGTTAACTCATACTTAATTTAACATATTTTTCCTCTTGCACTTCATTCTTCTGTTTCCACCCATTATCACCCTAGTACCCTAGATCTTTCACCACTTTTCCATCATCTGAAAACCCTAAACATCTCACATGCAGCTGCTATTGAATGAAAAAGAGATACGTTACCACAATTTACTCCCAGACCATGACCACGCTACCGTTCGTCCGTTCCTCAACACAGGATATGCAGGCAGAAACAGCATTAAGATAAAAGGGTCCAGACCACTAGCAGCCAAAACCAGCCAACGAGCATAGGGTATGCAGCAGACCTGGGCCTGGTGAATGATAGGGTACAAAGACAGCTAAGATTCCAGCGGTTGGGCCTTGCCATGGGCTGCCGTTCGTTCAACTAGCCACAAACTCAAGGCGAAGCAAGGGCCAGCCTACCCAGCCCACGCTTGGCGATGTGTCTAAAATACTCTAATCGAAAGGAGAATAGGCTGTCTCCTAAACAGCTGCCAAGTTTATCAAGGTCTAGGGATAACTCAATTATTGACAGTTTACAGTGTTATGCTGATAAATAATTCTAGAATTCACAAACAACTAATTGGTAGGTCAATCATGTCTTCACGATTTTTATTGCTGAACAAATTTAAACGAACTCTGGGGAAAAAAAAGAAATACACCAATCTACATTTGAGATACTACCACCAGGGTTAAAAACATAAGCATGAAAAATAATTGCTACGGTTAATGTTCATACATTAAATTTCAATGTTTACAAGTAATAAGGTGTCAAGGAGACATACCCAAAACGCTTTAGGAAGGATCTGTATGCAGGCAACAGAATTTCAGCAACTGCAAGTCTCAATGACTCACGCAACTCGGTATCTGGAACAGACCAGCCACACTGCTTTTGATAAATCTCATCAAATAACATATTGAAAGACCTGAATCTGATAGCATCAGAGGGGAAAAAATGATTCAGAAATTCCATAATAGAACATCGTCATAAAAAGTGAGCTGAAATAGTCGGTGTATCTAACTGACCTCTCTTTGACAGCTGCTCTTGAAGCTCCACTGCTATTGCCTCCGTCACTTCCTACTTGACCACTACCTCCTGATGAAGTCAGGCCTTGACCAGAGAGGCATTGCAACACCTGCAACATTGGAGCAAATTAAAATAAGGTGATGCACATAAATATCTCCTGCTTTAATTTTTCTAAATAATAGTATATCATATTGCACATCCAAAAAGATAACCGGTGACCCAAGCAATGTTGAGAAAATAGTGATATGTCCAAAGCCTTCTTCCCAAATAATCCTTAATCACAAAATACTATCAGCAACAAAAATTAGGGACAGCAGAACAACT
Source organism: Melocanna baccifera (assembly GCA_036346265.1). NCBI lineage: Eukaryota > Viridiplantae > Streptophyta > Magnoliopsida > Poales > Poaceae > Melocanna > Melocanna baccifera. The sequence goes on from CM070687.1 coordinate 27,692,550, forward strand.
TATTGCAATAATTAGGTCAATCCCATGATACAAAGTGCATCAAGACTAGTAAGTTTAAGGTCATCAATGTCTCTAGAAGCCTGCCATCTATTCCGTAGTTAGTAGCAAGATGGATACTGGATGTTTGAATGTGTTTGGACCAATATTCATAGTGAGAGCATTTATTTATGAGGTTGAATAATCCTCAACAAGGCATCAAATGCAAGAGAAATAAACACAGCGAGTTTTAATCAAAGATTTCTAGCAAGTGAACCTTTGACCAAGCAATCCTTCTATACTGATTCGCATTTTGCTGTACAATCCTTCGATGCCTTTGAATCCAGTCATCGCCCAATAAATCCTTGGCTTCTGATCTGGAAGAAAGAAAATAGAGCATTACGTTGTACCCACTCACTTATTGTAACCTTGTTTGCTACCCTACTTCACAAAAACATACCTGCGGACAGATTTGACAATATAATGAATGTTATTCATCAAAAATATGTGCATCAAAGCAGGATCCTTGTATTGCTTTGCTTTTGCATCCAAATTATTCTGTAAAGCTTGCATAATACTCATGGTTACAGCCGCCAGCTCGGAACCTGTTCCATCTTCCCTTTTGAACTCCTGGAAGAGCTGTTTTAGAGTTGACTGGTAGCTGCACAAAGATTAGCAAAACAGTTGTCATTTTTTTCCTTTTTGAAAAACTACTGCCAGTTGCAAATTTATTGAAGCATGATATGGATGGGAAATTACAGGTCAGAACAACACGGTTCTGAAGGGGCATTTAATAGGTAAGGCATTTGAAATTATGTCAAGAAGACCTTTACAAGAATGTTACAAAATAAATATTCTGGTTCCGTTCACCTATAAATGAGTATGATTTCTTTGTTCTGGTCAGCAAAACAGTTGGATAAAAATTAACAATCTGGTTCGTGGTGAATGACAAGGCAGCAGCGCTTGCAAAACACACATAAACATAACCTGGTGGATAAATTAAAAAAATCGAAAACAAGGCCATACGCCTATTCAATTACAAAAAATAAAAAGAGTTAAGTGCAGGTGATTAGAGACTTACTCGAATAAAAACTTAACATAGTTAATCACATAGCTTGTCAAAGGATGCACCGTTCCATCAGTATGAATATTCTTTGTTGCATCCTTTTCAACAGCTTCCTCAAAATCACTGAAAGTCTTCTGCGCAGTTTGCGCTAAGCATTTCGTCAAGCTCAGTGCAGATTCACACATTTGAGAGCATGATTCTCCAACAAAGATGGTGTCAATCTAAACAATCAATTCAACAAGATGAACCTTTTAGTTCTTTCCAAACAAAAATGACCACAATATCTAAAATAAATTTGCGTTCAATTGGAAGTCTGCAATTCTCCACATTTCCTATGAGATTTGTCTACTGAAAACCCATTTTTCATATAAAAACAGAAACAAGAAAGTTCAAACTCCAAAGGCCATGATGGAAATTGGTTTTTGATCAAAGGTGAGCGCTCAAATACAGATGGGCCAATGAATGACAGAAAATATGGTATCAAACTGTGACATATGACAGCCCCTCATACTTGTATAATCGCTGTGAGAAATTGGTATTTTTGGCTTAGCATACACAACATCCCTTTTTAGTTTTAACAGTTAATAAGCTAAAATGTCATCAAAGTATCAAATCCACGAAGACCAAGCTGTTAATAAAGGTACCGCAGGATTTCTGACAAGCACAAGTAGTGAGACATTATAAGGGGTCTAGAATTTAGGTCAACCACAAACTGAATTTAACTGTTAAGTTCAGTATGCATAGGTGTCATTATCATTATGCACACCAGTGGTGGTTGACCAGTAAAACAAGTTGCAGGTAGCTATGGTCTGAATCAGAAATTTACCTCTGTTTGAAGTTCACACATTATCTCGTACATGTCTAGAAGAACAAACAGCTTCTCTGGTGATCTTTTACTAATAGCAATTGCCTCTCCAAAGCTGAGTAGAGTAGCCAAACTGTTCTTAGTTATTGCAGCAAAGCACTTATCCCTCAAAGATTGGCTGCATTCAAAAACTTGGTCACAAAGCTGACGTTCCCCAGCAAATAGAAGCTTGACCTATTTCAAGCAGAGGTAAATGTCACCGGTGGCATATTATAGCATACAGTAAATCCAAGGAAAAAAAATACCTACAGCAATTCGCATGAAATGAATCCAATTCCCTATTTTAGACTCCAATATTTCCCAAGGCATTTTCTGCACTTCATCTTTGCTCAGTTTTTCGACACCCAAGTTCTTCAAACTTGATTCTAAAGCTGAAGCACGAGCTTCACTGCACAAAAGAGGATAATATGCTTCAGCAAGTGGCTCTCTACAGTGCAACTATATCTCATATATGCATAGGAGGAAGTTAGCAAACATGCACATGCAAACAAGAAAAAGAAAAGGCAAAAATAAAACTGTGTTCTTACTGTGGGAGCCAAGTAGTTTACAGGAATTTTCCAGAAAGTATGCCCGGTAAAAACATTTTTAGGTTTATTTCATTTGGCTGGGACTGGTATTCCAAACCAATGTTTGAAGTTTTGAACCCTTGTTCATGGTTTTGACTAAGGTCAAAATAGTTGATAGATGTACTCAAATTGACAAACATAACAATGCTAATTATAGAAGTTGCAGGCACTAAATCTAGTATTATTTGCTTCTATGCTCAATCCAGAGAAACATCTGTGTGTGTCCATCTCATTATTCACGTGAACATGAAAGAAAAATGATAACCAGAAATATCAATAAAAGAATAACTTCAGTTTCATTTTATCCATGCAAGTGACAGGACCATGTGAGTGATGAGAGAGAAAAGTATAGCCCTTTGTACCTGTATATTTCTGAACATTGCTGTTGGCATCCAGCTTGAACCAACTGTTGTGCTAGTTTAGCTAGCAAAGGAACAAACTTTGGCTCAATAAGAGCAGGAGGACTGTATACAGCAGCCTCTGAGTTTTGCTGCTGTTCAGAATGTGTGCCAGCTGATGGGTTTTTTCCACCTTCGGGCTGAGTTTCAGATGATGGTCGAAGTGTACTTGGAAGGCAATCGAAAAGATGATCAGGCTCCATAGGTTTGCTGGAAACAATTAGGAGGGTGCACAATGCAAGAGTTAGATGATGTCGAGGAAAAAACAAATTAATTAATAATGAGATATGTTACAAATAGTCTTGACTTAGAGTTCGAGATACAGTAGAATCCATCTCCGTGTGTAACTCGAGTAGAGGTCAAATCCTACTTGAAGTCAAATACGTATGTTAGTAAGAGAATATTAGCCTATATATTGAGTATGCTTGTAACCAGTTTAATAAGGAGGAGCAAGTGAGAATAGAGAAAGTCAGAAATTCTCCTGTGTTTTCTCAGCTTATTTGCGATGTGTGCATTTTCTCCTAGGGTAAACTCAACAATTGGTATCAGAGCACAAGGGATAGAGTTTACAATATTCGAGAGAAAAATTTCCGTCGAATCTGCGCATCGTTAAATTCCGAAGTCGTCTCTGAAGCAAGTTGACTGCGTCATCGAATTCGCGTGGTCTGCGAAGCCAGCGTAAAGCCATCTCCAAGCGGAAGCTATTGTCCAAGCAATAAAAGTGTGTCACCCCTTCGGTCCGTCGGCCTTGCCTTGGTCCACGTACAAAGCGCAGCAGACAGAGCAACAAAAAAGCCTTGTTTTTCATCGCCTCGGTCCAAGCGGCGTCCTATCCCTCGCGCCATCCGTAATAGCTTGCCCTCGGTCCGCCACGTGAAGTCGAGCAGCAGACAAGCAAAGCAATAAGCCAAGTGAAGAACCAACACAAAGACCAAGAAAGAAACGTAGAGACACAGATAGCAACCAAGCAAGAAAAGCAAAAGCTTGAGCAAAAGTCATCGATAGCACATGATTTCAACAGCAAGCAAAGCATCAGGTGCTATAGTTTGATTCTTTGTTTATTATTTTTTGACCGAAATTACTACACGCACCTAAGATCCATTCACTTCAAGGTAGCCCAATTTCTTGATTTGTGCCTAAGATTGTGTTGCGTTCTTCGAGAAGTGGTGTCACTGGCAACGAGGCATCATTCAGTACAATGGTGAAGGAGAGTCCCGTTGTCTCGCTGTATTATCCGATACTTATGATGAGCAATTATGCAGCATGGGCAATCGAGATGAAAGTGTATATGAGGGCTTAAGAAGTGTGGGACGCGATCAAAACGGCAACATCGACATGCGCAAGGATCATATGGCATTAGCGGCCATTTATCAGAGCATCTCAGAGGAGACGCTCTTCCTACTGGCCGAAAAGGAGACGACCAAAGTTGTGTGGAAGGCGATGAAGACGATGCATCTTGGTACCGATCGAGTAAAGGAAGCAAAGTACAAACTCTCAAGACCGAGTTCAAGGTACTATGTATGAAGGAAACGGAGTTGATCAATAACTTCACCGTCCGGTTGACGGTGATCGTCAATAAAATTGGAGCCTTTGGCGAGAAAGTGGAAGAGTTGTACGTGGTGAAAAAATTTTTCGTGCTCTCATAGTTTTTCCCAATTGATTCGTTCATAGAGCAATTTGGAAACCTAAAAACAATGACCATGAAGGAGATCATCGGTCGTCTTAATGTGTATGAGGAACACATCCGCGACAACAGTAACAACAGCGACGGACAAGTTTTGTTGACCCGCACCAAGTGGGAAATCCGATCATCTAAGCATGAAGGCAAGAATACTTCCAGTGGTAATGGCTAAGGCCATCAGAATCGGAAGTTTGATAAGGCAAAAGTAAGGTATTATAATTGTAACGATTATGAGCACTTTGCTTCAGAATGCCACAAGCCGAAGATGGAGAAAGCATTTCTTGCTGAAGCGCTTAGCGATGATGAATCAACACTGCTCTCATGATGAGTTGAGTCTGGGACATTAAAAAGATGTGTCGCTGTCCAAACTTAAGTGAGATGAGTCCAAGGCATTGAGAAGATATGTCGCCATCCAAACTCAAGTAAGCATAGTTGAAACTAAATTAGAGTATGTTGAGTCAAGATTAGCGGAGAGATTGTTACAAATAATCTTGACTTAGAGTTCGAGATGCAGTAGAGTCCATCTCTATGTGTAACTCGAATAGAAATCAAATCCTACTTGAAGTTAAATACGTATGTTAGGAGTATTAGCCTATATATTGAGTATGCTTGTAACTAGTTTAATAAGAGGGAGCAAGTGAGAGAATAAAGAAATTCAGGAATTCTCCCATGTTCTCTCAGTTTATTTGCGATGTGTGCATTTTCTCCTGGGGAAACTCAACAATACACAAACCTGCGCTGGGACAATTGGTTCTGGAATTCACCCTCCATCTTCACGAGGGCCTTGGAAAGGAGGGCATTCACATGGCTGAGCACCCCATCACTGCTGCGGTAACTCCTATTTGAGCTAAAGAAACGCTCAATACTTCTCAGCCGATCGACTGCATCTAGAAATCCCTGAAGATTCTCATGTGGCCCCTTCTGTATCTCACGTTCTGCCTGTACATATGACAACAATTGAAGTCATGCCTTGCTCCTGAAAAGCAATCCATCAAAACACAAAGAAATAGCTAGTTTTTCATGAGACTTGCTCAAAGACCTCAAGTTATCCATCGAAAAGAAAATCCACATCCAACCATTATAGTTACAGAATCTAATACAACCAATCCTGAATACACTTATTCAAATGGCATCATCCACAAAAAATGATTTACACGTTTTATCACTTCAATAATATGACAGAAGTTTAGTCGGCATTGAGGTGCACTTCAAACCAGCACATTTAACAAACTGATTTTGATTTTAAAAAGGCTACTGAACCAAAATCTTCTATGGCATTCGAAACCAAATCAATTAATGGACTTCTTTTACAAAGTTGGCTACTTGACAGATTTACCACATAGCACAACATAACAAGAAAGTCCCAAACTAAAGCCCAGCTCAAAGTTCTAACCATGTACACTACAGTAAAACCCAAACACACAATCACAATCTTCCCACCAACATGTTAAGATCTGATTCCTGCCAAGAACATTCCTACGTCAATCGCATGCATGAACAAAGTTCAAACATACAACAACAAATGAGATATCTACTATGGGAGAGGACAGAGTATATGTTGGGGTATCACATCAAGCAAGTACTCATTCTCCTTACCCACAGAATAAGCTCCTGCTTCAACTAAAACCATCTCCTGTGCTAATCAATCGCAACGGAAGCCTCTGATAGATACATTTCGACCTCTTGGTGAGGACAAAACGGTGCCACACCAAATACACTTCCTCACTACTCGCCTATACAAACTACAATTTTGACTACAATAGCGCCACCTGCATGCTCAGCAAACATGAAAGACCACCCAGAAGAAAACAATAAAGATTTGAGGCTCCAGTGAGCAATTGAACCTGGCGATGCATGCTCCAGCACTCCTCAACCATACCAGATCAAATTTGCAACCAAATATGCATAAAAAACCATCAGAAATGGAAGGACTAATCAACAGTAGCAGCCTGGAACTAAACATACACTCAATACCTTCAGATGTAGAACAGCAAACGGACTGATCACACCAAACTAGACGCTCCCTACACTCACGAGCTACGGACGAAGCAACAATTCCAACTACAAGTGGATCCGGATACAAGTAGAACACGTAACAAGTAAGGAATTGGGGTTTGGAGCAAGCACCTCTCGAGTTCGATCGAACTGGGTTAGGATCACGTCCGCCGAACGCAGCGTCCGGTCGATGTTTTCGTGGGCCGTCCGCACCGCGTGCGTCCTCACCTGCACGCCCACGGAGACGCCGTCAGAACACCAGTAGAAAGCTAGGAACGCACGAACCCTAAGGGAAGCGCAGCTCGGGGGGTTGCGCACCTGGATTGGGCGCATGGCGGCGTCGAGCGCGGAGAGGCGGCTGTCGAATGAGCCGAGGATGGAGACGACGGCGTCCGTCGCCGACTGGCTCTTCTGCAGCGACTCCCGCAGCAGCGCCGCGCGCTGCGCCAGGCTCTCCATCTCTCACCAAACGCCGCCGCCGCCACCTCCTGCTGCTGCTGGCGCTCCTCCTCCTAGTCCGGATGCTTCCGGAAGAGAGGAATGGATCTGGGATTGGGGGAATGGAGGGAGGGAGAGGTGGTTCGGTTGAGCAGACAAGGGTGGATGGAGGGGGACCCCACGGTGGCTCGCGGAGGAAGCGAAGACGAGAGGGAAACGAGAGTAATTGCCAAACACCCACCCCAAGGAAAGTGAGGAGAACGGAAACGGCAGCGGAGCAGCACAAGTGGACCAGTCGCGTCGCCGGATACTGTAGTGGTCCTGCGCGTGACCGTCCTGACAGGACCGGTTGCCAGCTGCTCAACCGCATGGAATACTGTAGACGAGCAGGAACATCTCCAATCGAATCTGTTTGATGCAGGGGATAGACGTCCTTAGAATTGACTCCTCATGTTAGGGCAATCGACCAAAGAAACTGAAAATCGAACTCTCAATTTGAATCAATTCTAAATTAATTTGAATTTTTGTGTGAACCCACCTATTAATCTTGGATTGAGGAAGACAAAGAGAGATGATGTCCCCGCCGCTGTCTTGCCATCATTATCCGCCTCGTTGTCGCCTCCTTAGTTATCCGGCGTCATCGTTGCTTGACCTTTATGCCATCGTCACAACCTTCGTCACTTGCCACAAGGTATCCGTATTCGTCGGGACATTTGCCTTTCTCCCCCTCCACCTCGCTGCTGTTGGGTTTGAGAGAGAAGACATCATTGATGGCGGCGGCGGTGGACGAAGAGGGGGATCCAGTTTGAGAAAAGAGAGAAGGGGGATGGGGGATAAGAGGCAATGGCGGTTAGGTCTAACAAAGAGATCGGGTTGAGAGAGTAAGAGAAGGCCAATTCTAATTCTATTTTTCACATGAGATAGGGTCCAGCTTAGTAGAGAGAACCCAATTTTAAACATTGAAGAAAAAAGGCTAAGTTTTTGCAAGCATTTAGGTAGGATGCCTTAGTGTCTATAGTAATTTTGCAATCTGTGAATGATGTGCTAGATGTATTTACGTTTAATGTAATATTTTACATATGATTGTATGCCTCATTCCGAAAAAATGAGAAGAAAACACAGGAGATTTGTTTTTGCAGTTTCAGGCATGATATTGACTCCCTTTCTTCTCCCTGCCTTCATTTATTATTGTTTTTTCTACCTAATAGTGAAAGCATTGTGTCTTCTATCCCACAGCTCACTGCCCATAGAAAATGTTTGTTCATACTAGCCAATATAGCAAGAATCTCACTATCTTTCTTGAAATAACTGTTTTGTAGTTATTCGCAAATGAAAAACCATGGAGGGAATGCATTTTCTATAAGCACTGATTGTAGTCCCCAGTGGTATGTAATTTTTCTAATCCCAAAAAGTTTTTTTTCTAAAATAAGGAATGCAAAAGCCAAACAAAACGGTATGTTTAGATGCAGCGCTTGCTATGGCAGGTTGATTGTTTTTGGATAGCATTGGTTTGAATACTAGAAAGAATTAACTTCAATTAATTGATTGCCACCGGAACAAAACATAAAAGCACAGAAAATATCTGCATCCTGGGCAAAATCTCTATGCTAATATAAGTCTAAATAGTTCACCACCTTTTTCTTTTTTGCGAGGAAATAAGTTATCGGACCTGTTCTTTTCAGTTTCTCAAAAAGACTTTTGATTTTTGCTACAGTATCTAACTTTCAAACGGAATATTTTTTTTAAGATGAAGTCTACAAGTTAATTATAATACACGTTAAAAGTCCAATATCTATACCATCCAAAATTGCTAGTAAGTATCTCTCTCCGTAATCTCTATCACAAACAGCTAAAATTCAAAAATTTCAATCAAAAACTATAAACCACAGCTAAAAAGAACATATCATCATCTGATTCTTCGGATGAATTACCCTCCACTATATATCAACTGGTCACGGACATATCAATGATGATTCAACATACACGTGGCTCGCCAGTTTTTCTATTAAAATATAAAAAATACCAGCTCAAACATACGACCAACGACAGGAAAAGATGAGGACGATATTGAGACTTTTCCTATCTGTCATGTTAGATTTGTTCTTTTTCCTTTTTTTCTGAAAAGCCACGGTGTTTAGTTTGTCACCAGGAATAAGGCCACGTTCAGAAGCACTTCCGCGGTGACGTTTGACTGCTACGACGGCTTTTTTTGCTATTTGCATTTTTATTTTTATTTTTTTGTTTTTTCTTTTTTTTATCGTATTTCTTTATATTATCCGCGATAGACAACATATTTTCTCTATTTTTATATTTTTTAAATTTAATTATATCAAATAAACTAATTTATTTACAAAAAAAATAAATCAACTTACAGTAAAAATTTATAAATCATCATCATTCTGAACACTCCCTTAAATAAGGCATATCATCATTCCGTGCCTCAGCAAATGTACATTAATTAATTTTGAGAGAGTCGAAGGAGTAGGTGCAGATGGCGGAGATTCTGTCCATACACTGATGATGCTGGTGAAGAGAGCAGATGAGGGATGGCCTCTCGAGCTGATGAGGGAGGCCGGAGAAACGTTTGATCGAATAGCACTCTCGTCTAACACAGGGGTTGATATTCGTGACCGCTCCATTTTTAAATGGAGCCCGTTGAATTTTTCTGCAACTGTCCAAGAAGTTTAATTGCGAAGTGATGAAGCGAGCGTATATATCAAATCTACTTAAACTTTATCCATAAAAACCAAACTTTGATTACAAAAAGTACATATTGGTAACCAAGTTTTACATTATTAAAAGCATCCAAGCTCAAAGTTTATGATACAAGACAACCAGTAGTCGTCACCTCTTAGGGAGTCGTTGAAGTCTCCCTCAAAATGCTCCTTCTGACGATGATTAAATAAGTATGAGTACAACCATATCTAGAAAGCCACATGACGATATCTACTTAACTACTTGTCAAGATTTTAGTAAATCAAAGCATCGAAGTTCTATTATTATAGATATAAATGCATGTTTGTTTGCAAATGCCTTTAGACTTGAAATACAAAACATTATTTTATTAAGAAAAATGGGGTTTAACAACTATACTTATCATTTTGAAACCATTCAAAAACTTACTTATACCTTGTTGTTGGAATCATCCATTAAATACAACTCTATTGACCAGAAGCATAGCGTATCTAAATGCTATATGTATTATATTCTACGGAGATGCCCAACTTTTCCGTATAGGATTCTCAAGTTCATAATATCATGCTATAGACATACAACACGAAAGGCAACTAAGCTATGATAACAAGAATGTTTTACTGCTCTTTCCTTTCTAGTCTCTACTCAGTAGGTCTAAGCTATTCAATAATGATTAGGTATTCACCGGCTAGTGCATAACCCACGCCCCGACATTGGATGAGTCTACCGATGTAAAGAATGGCAAACGGTATAAAAAAACCCTAACTTCCTCACCTTTGTCACCATCCAAAGATCCAAAGATAGTGGTTTCTCTTGTAGATCTTTTATCAAATCGAGCAATGGACTAGACCAAGTTGACAAGTCAAACTTGTGGTTAAGCGAGGTCTGTGTCCTTTACTTGGCATAAGAGTTTGATCCTTACTTGACACATATGAGGCTATCATTCACATACCATGTGCATCACAGCATAATACCACCAAATTCATACCAAAGCCTCAATCCTCGAGTGAGATCATGGGCTCCAACCATCTAGTATTTGTCCACCAAGTAGCCTCAACTCTTAGCTCCATTTTAAAGTCTATCGACGTAGAGCCGAATAGTCCTCATTAGTATATGTAAATTATTTTAGTTGTCCAACTTAATTATTAGCTATCTATATAGTGATTAAATGCCATTATACGTGAATATGACCTTTAAGAATATGAGTGGGATTTTTTGTGATAGGATCTAACTATCCACTATGTCACTCTAAACTATTATTTTTATATAAATAAAAGTGTATAATTAATGTAAAATGAAAATAAAGATAATTAAGTAATATGTGATCATCATGATAAAAACATGTGACTTGCATTTCTATTCGTGGTCTTCGATCGGTCCTACTTCTATAGTATCTTGATCAGGTCCTTCAGTGATCTACTCAATGAATCCAGGTGTTACCGTGAAGGAAAAGAATCAAATAAGTATATGTTCTAAAGAAGCGAGGTGGAACAAAATAAAGAAGAAAAACCGGAAAAGGGTTTAAATATAGTAGTGTTTAGGTGGTTAGGGTCTAAGAGGTGCTTGGTTGAGTCAAACGGAGCTAAAAATAGGCTAGACTTGCTCTAGATGGTCAAAACAAGTATAAACAAGCTTTAATGGGCTTTGGGTGAATAGTATCAGGTTTAGTACTATTCCTAGTGGGTCGTGTTTGGTGAACAGTACAGGTTTGCCTAATATTATTGGGCTGCATAGTGTTGGGCTAAGCTATGAATAGTATTAGACTAGCCTAGTTTGTCTGATTGGGCCAAGAGCCGGTTTAGGCTAGCTTTCCCAGCCCACTTTGGTGGCCCATGAAGCACATGGGCCAGCTTGCTCTGAAACGGGTTGGAGCTTGCTCCTATGGTGGTCGAGACAGGGGAGACAGTGGTGGGCACCGAATTCGGCGGCAACAAATAGTGGTGAGTAGTGGTGCAACGAGCATCTAGGAAGGAAGGGGAATCCATTTTGGGCATCGGCACATACGGAAGTGGTGTGGAGGTGGTTGATGATGGTGAAGCTTGTTCGAAGCAGGGAAACAATGTGGTTGTACTACAACGGCGATACGGCCAAATTGGCAGCAGCTTAAACATTTAGGGAGTGATGGAGGTGTGATGATAGTGTTGATTTGGCTTAGGATGGTCTGAAAAGAGCTGGCGAAGGTGGCCGTGGACGGCGGAGCGATAATGCACGATGGTGGCGAGCTAGATGCGGTGAAGATAGGTAAGAAGCCAGTGGAAGATCATATACATTTCAGACCATATATACCGTATGTATTGTAATTACTGTGGAAGATTGTATATACCGTTCTTGTATGCAGCATACGTGTTACAACTCCATTTCTAGGAACCATCTTGCATACTGTCAGAAGTCTACATTTCATGCTTAGACACATTTCAACTTGCGACTGTTGATGAATCATCTCCCTGGATGAACTTGTATGTGTGTGCACGGTACATTGTGCATACTTGCTTTGCACAGTGTGCACATCCATATACATGTGTTTCCGGCTGTGATGCATTGAAAAAATTTCGTATGAGATATAGGGACAAAAATTCAATAGGAAGCTTCTTATGGAGGGGATGGGTAGGAAAGTTTGAGGAGCCATTACGCTGTGAGAGATGGACAGATCTTGGTAGTGTTCGGAATGAAGATGACTTATGACTTTTTTAACTGTAGCTGAGTTGATTTATTTGGTATAATTAAATTTAAAAAAATTAAAAATAGAAAAAACATGTTAGTCTATCACGGACAATACAAAAAAATATAGGAAAAAATGAAAACACAAAATAACACAAAATAAAAGAATAGAAAAAACAAAAATATAAATAGTAAAAAAAAGCTGTCGCCGAACGGGCTGCCCTTATCTTTCCAACCCACTCACATGCGTCCCAAGGATCATGCTTGTGCTGATCCCAGGTTTTCGTATTGTATCCATTGATATGAAGCTTTCTATTGAATTTTTATCCAGGATATGCAGTTTTCCATACAGTCTGAAACAGCTAGACAATTTTGGTGTTAAGTGGAATGTGGAACCCCTAGTGGTCGATTGTTGGGCCACTGAAAGTCAAAGCTAACTATAAATTTTATGGCTGGTAGTTGGTATGGTATGGCTATCCAAATTTTTAGATTTGGGCCTTATTTGGGGTGGACAAAAAATTAAGCTTTAGTTAGATTTGGATAGAAATATGTCATGGGTTCTGCTTGCCCATGGATATATGGTGCAGCCCACTTATACTATCTGCTCACATCTCTCATACTCTTTCATTTAGGCCTAGACTTGGGCCCAGACTTGTCATTTAGGCCTAGGCTTGACTTGACTAAGCTGCAACTTTGTCAGATATTATTCAACCGTGTCAATTTCCATCAGTGGCGTTGGTTATCTGGTCATTGTTCTTGATTGAAATCCCAGTGTATCTATAAAGCATTAATCATATTTACTCTCCTGTCTTGACGATCCCTAATTCCCTAAACAGAATATTCATTTCAAGGTAATTTTATGCTAAGCAAGCGCATTTGCTTTATAGAAGCCATTTGGTATGTGACTTGTGAACCTGTGGTGCAAATAAGCAGGTTTCTGTTTATATTTACTGGGAATGATGATGATATTAACCTTAACAGTGATGATGGATCTGAGAAGCCGGAGTTTTCTGAATGGACATGGATGACACCTCAGCAAGTTATTGAAAAGATAGGCGATTTTCCAGCTCGATATAATCTGATCACCCAGCTTCTGGAGTATCTAATATAACTTCATATTGAACAGGCAGTTGATCTCAAAAAACCTGTATATGAGGAGGCGCTGAAACACTTTGCCCCATATCTACAGTCAGATCCAACAGCTTCGTCATAAATTCGACCAGTTTCCATATGTTTTTTTTATATAGAGAGAGAACCTATGGTACCCTGGATCCTCAATAATTTCTCATCAAGTACTGGAGCTGTGCGAGTATTTTAGAATGCCTGGCATTTTCCAGCCAATTATTATCCTGGCATTGGATCCTCGTCGTTTGATCATACCCCAAGCCTGCCATGAGACGTGTAAACTGTTACGAACTTACAACAATGATCTGCTACTTTATCACTACAGCTTCCTCCCACAATTTATTTGGTCTCTAGTTTTGGCTAATTTTGCTGCCATATAACAAGATAGCAGCACCAGATAGTTTTTCAAGCTGTTGTCATCCATCGCCATAACTCAATGCAAAGGGACAGCCTTCTATTCCTCGATAGTATCTGATTCTACGAGTTTGGTAACGTTCCCATACGGAGGACTGTATTATGGAATTCCTGGAGAATGATCTGCGTCTTTGCCAACAAATATCGAGGCTTGAAGGGTGCCGTTGGCTTTTGTCGCGGGAGGACGAACTGTCCTCTACACTTTGTACTGCGTCATGATATTGTCCCCTTGGGAAAAATAAAAGGAAGGAGATGTGGTTAGGAAGACGCATTGCTTGCTCCACCTCTAGATCGATGTGGCACTGATTACTTCACGAGATTTGTAGCAGCGTGAAGCATGGGACTCGTTAAATGCCGATCAAGGTAGGTCCCTGCCTCCCTCTAGCAGCTGGGGTGCTGGCCTCAAATTTATCCTCACGAACTGTGCAGGCTTGATGCCCATGAACTGGGGTGTTGGCTTCTTTTCCTCATGAACTGTGCAGGCTTGATGCCCATGCCGCCACCCTTTAATTTGTCCCTTTTCTGACTGCAACAGCTGTGATGGTAGACGGACTCCTGCGAGTACTGCTGAACCGAGAGCATGTTACCGGAAGCTGCCAAAGCAGCGGCAATACCTGCGAGAAGGATCGCTTTGATACACCTTTTTAATGTCTAGCAATCACCATCGGTACTAGTAGGAGTACTCAACACAAGTATCTGGGACCAGAGCTGGAGGAGCATTAGCAGGACCCATCACATCTGACCGGCCTTAGCTGCAAGCAAATGGCCGCCATCTCTTCACTGGTAGCACTACGTGGCAGGCTTCAATAATTGCTACTATGGCGCTTGCCGCAACGAAGAGGTGAGAGCTCACCAACAATGCAAAAGGCCTCCTCGTGCCCCGGCTCCTCGTCCATATCCATACCAAAAGTCTCTCGAGTCTCTCTGCGGATGCAAACGCTCACCAAGAATGCCATGGCATCCGTATCGACTTATCAAGAGACAGTATCACACATGGAGCGTACAGGTAGTACATCATTATTTTCATCTCATGCATACACTTTGCAGTACATAGACTGACGTCTCCATAATGTAATGTAATGTGACGTGATGTGCTAGCAAGATCAATACAGTGGTACTTCTACGTTGTAGTATCCGTGTAATTCCGCCAGTATAGCAGCAGCGAGAAAGCAAGAAAGGAAGGCAAGCGTCGTATGTACGCAGATGCGGTGACCTCACTCGAAAACCAAGGTCGCTTTTCAGCTGCTCCATCGGCCGCAACGTTAATGCATGCTAGCTGGTCATAGCGACACATCATTAAACAACAAATCGATTGATAGCGCTGATGAGTCCTCCAGAATGACGCTCGCTATTGGACTCATTTGCAGTCACTTTCGGGCAAGGGAAACCAGCAACACCAACAGCATGAACACAAGTGAGTGAGCCACAGCCAAACATCACTAGGTTCCCATTGTGCAGACTCTATTAGCGTAATGCTAAGATGATAGTCTCTTGAGTTACGGTTGATAACTTTTATATGCTTTTATTAAGACAACGACAAAAACGGTGAAACCACTGATATAGATGACATATGGTTCTAGGTCTAGAGGATTCCAGAAACCGCTTGAAGAAGTCGCCCGTTTGAAGAAGCGGATTCCACAAACCGCAAAAAGAAGAGCCGTTTGAAGAATAATGTTAAGATGATAGTCTCTTGAGCCGATTTGCTTTAGCGTAATACTAAGATGATAGACGTTTAAGTCAAAAACCAAAAAAGAATAGAGCCAATAGCAGTAACGCTGTATTTGCAAACAACACTTGGCAGACAACTCACGAACTGGCTCTGCCAGCTCAGTATCAATATGTTTCGTGCGTATAGGATGGAGCTTCGAAAATTATGTAGGCATGATGCATCCAGCGTAGAGCTTTAGGAAAGAGCCAAATCAAGCCTGGACTGGAACTAATTGCTCCCTCAATAGTACGAGGCTCACGATATGGATCGCTGATGCTGTCCCCTGGCAGCATGAGACACCAGATGCCATCGCAAAATTTTCCAAGTACCGGAATTAAAGAAACATTATATGACTTGACGACTAGGAAAAGCCAGAAACTTGAATCTCAAGATTGGAATAATAGAGAAGCAATCCTATAACAGGTGAGAGAGAGAGAGAGAGAGAGAGAGAGAGAGGATATCTATCTACAGAAGCAGCAGCACATGGACGACGCACTCTTTTACTTACAAGAACACTGCGAAAACAGGTGAGGTCCAGAGGAGAGACGTGTACTTATTTGCAGAACGTGATGCTTCACCGGCCGTCTGCCGAGGTGAACGATTCCGCAAACCCGGCCGGCCGAGCTGGGATGCTGTCCTTGCTATCTTTAAGGCTCAGGATGCTTCCATCTGTCATGCTGGCCTCTGCGTCCTGCCACCCCTTCACCATCTGGAGCAACGGCTGGTGCAGGTCGATGCCCATGTAGTCCTCAGCCTTGTCATTCACAGGCTTCCACTTCTCCACCATTGGGACAAGCACGTTCACGGCGTGGCCCATGTCTGGCCGCTGGGAGGGTTCCCGGTATGTGCAGTGGCCGGCAAGCTCTGCGATCACCGAGATACTCTCGAAAGTCTCCTCGGTGAGATCCAGAGTAGGGTCGATGGCTGCCCTGAGCTTCTCCTCATCCTTCCTTATCTGACAGAACCACGAGGCCAGATAACGGGTTTCCTCATCCAGACGGCTCTCATCAATGGCGGTCATTCCAGTTATCAGCTCCATCAGCACTACCCCAAAGCTGAAGACATCTGCTTTTGTTGTGATTTTCCCAGTCACTACAGTGATCATGACAGCAACTTATCAAACACACATTCAGGAATCATAAATAACAAGGTGGCATAACCAACAGGAAAAAGGAAAAGTACTAGCAAGATTTTCATCAAATGATAGTCCTCTTTTGCTGCATCAAAAAGAGGTTGAAATTTCACAATATTGGACTGAGCTACAGGTTGTGCTGATTGCATAGATAGAAACAAGGAAATAATCTCAAGAAGATCAAGAACTAGTGTATAAATTTAAAGTAAGATGATGGCAGTAAACTGCAAGCTAGCAGTGACAGGGTTTTTAGAGCAACTAGTTCATCAGAAATTCCAAGCTCATTGCCAAATCAATTCAGTTCTATGACAAGAGGTTATTTGAACAGCAAGGATTACTCCTATATCTAGCACAGCCTTGAGTCTTCAAAGGCAATTCACAGGCTACAACATTGGCATAGGTTTTCAGCCACTGATCCAGGTAAACAATATAACTAATAGAGCAGGCAGACATTCAAGCCTAAATTATGTGCTATCTGATAATGGTAATTAACATATGATGATCAGAACTACAACAAAAGCGATCAAATTTTAACATGGTAACCATACTTCCGGGTAAAATCAGGCAAAGCAATTCTTACCAGCATATTCAGGAGCCAAGTATCCAAAAGTTCCAGCCAGTCTGGTTGCCACAGAGAAGTTCCCATGCGGTGCAGGTTTAACGAGCCCAAAGTCTGACACCTTTGCTCGGAAATCATCGCCAAGGAGAATGTTTGCTGACTTGAGATCCCTGTGAATGAAGCACTGATGCGCCAGGTTGTGCAGATATTCCATTCCACGAGCAACATCCAGGGCAATATTGAGCCTCTTCTTCCACGAGAGCGGCTCCAGCTCAAGCTGCTTCCACTGGAACAGATGCTTGCCCAGAGCCCCATTAGGCATGTACTCGTAGACCAGCAGCCTCTCATTCCCTTCTATTGAGTAGCCCAGTATTGACACCAAGTTGCGGTGCCGGACCTTGGTTAGAATGGCTATCTCGGCTTGGAACTCGTCCAAGGCCTTGTTGCTGATCACCGCAGCCTCCATCCTCTTCACAGCTATCATCGTGCCGTCGTGCAGCTCCCCTCTGTAAACGACACCAAAGCCCCCACGGCCAAGCACATTCTCCTGGGCAAAGTTCTTGGTGGCACCACGAAGGACCTGCAAGGCAATCACGAAATTGCCTGCCTCGATCATGTGAACATCACTAGCCCAACTGCTGCTCCCGCTATGTGTGTTGCCTTGGGACGCACCACCATTGCTGTCGTTGTTCGCCATGGCAATTTTGACCATGTTGTCTAGGTCAGAATCGTCACGGGGGTGGACGACAACGGAGGCTGCCTGTGGCGGGATTGATCCCCTTTTCTTGCAGAAGAAGAGCACGGCACCCATTGACACCAGAGCCACCACACTGATTGCAACTGGGATGGTTGTGGCCAACACCACAACTGAGCTCTTCTTCCCATTCCCCTGACTGGCAGCACGGCCAGGTGAGCCTGGTGCGCTAGGCGTTGGCGACCGAGGGTCATCGTTGGGTGGCGCACCTGGCACCGTCCCATTGAATTTGAGATTGCCGGTGACATTCACCTCGACGGTCGGGCTGAACGCGGGCAGCGGCCCGGCCAAGTCGTTCATGGACAAGTCCAGCTTCTGCAGCGACTTGAGGTTAGTCAGGCTGTCCGGCACATGCCCAGTAAGGTGGTTCCCGTCGAGCCTGATGTCCGAGAGCGTTGTCAGATTACCGAGACTCTGGCTGATCGTGCCACTGAGTCCATACCCCGGCAAGTTGAGCACCGTCACCTTCCCTCCAACGCAGGTAACGCCCAGCCACCCCGCGCAGGGGTTGTTCCCTGACCAAGAATCGACCAGCCTCTGAGGGTAATCTACCTCGGCGAGGAATTTGAGCAATGCCACCACCTCCGGCGAGCACGCATCCCCGGGCTTGTCCGCGCAGAACTCGTTCCGGGAGAAGGTGTAGTTGGCCGCCTTGACCACTGGGACCGGGCCCAAGAGATTGTTGTTGTCGAGCTTGAGAGACTGGAGCTGGGCCAGGGTCCCGAGGCTCGGCGGCACGAGCCCGACGAGCAGGTTGTTGTTGAGCTGGAGGTCTTGCAGCTGCTTGCAGGCGCCAATGCCGTCCGGGATGGGGCCGGAGAACTGGTTGCCGTGCAGCCAGGCTTGCTGGAGGTTGGGCACGGTGGCGATGACATCGAGCGTGCCGGAGAGCTTCGTGTCCGCTCCCTGGTTGTTGAGCCAGAGCGTCTGTATGCCCGAGCCGTTGAAGGTGGCCGGGATCGGGCCGGAGAGGTTGTTGTAGGAGAGCCTGAGCTCCTGGAGGCTGTTCATGGTGCCCAGGAAGTCAGGTATGGCGCCGACGAGGCTGCAGTTGACGAGCATGAGGCTCTGCAGCTGCTGCGACGAGGCCGCGAGGTCGGCGGGCAGCGTCCAGCCCCCGGAGGAGGCGTTGAGAAGGTGGTTGTCGTCGAGGGCGATCTGGACGAGGTCGGTGAGGCCTTGGAAGAAGTCGGCGGGGACGGAGTCGAAGGCGTTGCCGTTGAGGAAGGCGTGGCGGAGGCTGGACATGCCCCGGAAGGAGGGGAGTGGGCCGGAGAGGCGGTTGTTCTGGAGGCTGAGGTCCTGGAGCGCGGTGAGAGCGGCGAATGTGGGGGGCAGGCGGCCGGCGAGGCCGGCGCCCTTGATGTCGATGTTGTTGACGCGGCCGGCGCGGTCGCAGGAGAGGTGCGGCCAGCCCGGGGTGCCGCAGGGGTCGGTGCCGTTGGGCCACTGGAGGACGTCGGCGTTGGTCAGGGAGCGGCGGAAGTCCTCGAGCACGGCGAGGTCGGCCGGGTGGATGGCGGCGGCCGCTTGTGGCGCGAAGGCAGCGAGGACGAGCGCGAAGGCGGCGACGAGGAGGAAGGCGGCGGGGGGGTCCATCTAGACGCGTGGGTTGGGGAGGAGGGCATTGGAGGGGGGAGGAAGCGCGCGAGGGAAGGAGAGCAACCTTTCCGAGCTTGGCTAGCTTCTTTTTTCGCCTCGCCGGTTCTCCTCCGTTTTCTTGGCCGGCCTCTTTTTATTCGCTCCCGTGCCTCTCTCCTCGGACGGATTCACGGGAGAAGGGCAGCACTACTGTTTTCTTTTCCGGCTTTTTGGTAAAGCTAATATATATATATATATATATATATATATATATATATATATATATATATATATAGTTTTTATAAATCGTTTTTATCAACTGATACTATTTACTAGTCACTACTTTACGTTTTTATATATGGTAACGTAATTTATATTTTATTATATTATAGTTCTGTAAATCGTATAATAGTCCGAATATTATAGCATATTTTATTGCAATTCAGTACTTTTTCCTTTTTTACCTTTTTCTTTGATGGATGGATGGATGGTCAATCTCCTAAACAAGTGTTTGGCTTCCAACTTGCAGTGGTAAGATTCAATGCAGTGCAGGCAGAGCAGAGGACACAGGAAGGGTCCGTGGTGTAACCGATCCAACGGTTGCGCTAATTGCCACGGACGGTCAAACATCAGTAATCCCATCTAAACCCGAAGGTACTCCACTAAATGCTTCGATTTGGCAAACCATAATCAGTACCCACTTGTAGTATCCACAATGCGCGTTACAGTAAAAAAATACCTATCGCCTAAAGTTCATGACAGAAGTCATATTGAGCAGGTCCTTAATTTGTGCTCTCATCGAATCGAATCAAATAAATTCATTCATGACGTAGATCCGTAATTCGATTCTTGATTGTTATTCCCTCGATATTTCCTCTGATCCGATCCTGTGTCGAAATGGAAAGCAACTGAAAAACATAACAACCGTCAAGATCTACTGCTACAAGGAAATTAAGCTACCGCGCAGCACGCGGCCCTGCGCAGCCATCGCGGATGCCACGTTCGGCATTGGCGTTGAACTTTTTTTATTATTTATTGTTTTTTTATTTCTTTGTATTATTTGTGATAAACTAACATATTTTTTTATTTTTATTTTTTAAATTTAATTATATCAAATAAATCAACTCAACTACAGTACAAAATTAGCTAACTATAATTTAAAAACCTATAAGCTATCATCATTTTGAACGCTACCGCTAGATCATGAAAACCTAACATACAGCCAGCTTGCTAGCTCCAAATGACGTCTAGATTTCAATTCAACACAAATTGGGCTGACGTGGCAGTTGCCTGACCGTTAGACGACTGGACCTGTAGTCGCCCAACTATTCGGCGACAGCATCCAATCGCTCTACCGTTGGGTGATTGAAGCCTGTCGCCCAATGGCCCACCAATTGGCTTCGTGTCCCTCCTCTATTGGGTGACAGGCTCTAGTCGCTCAACGTTCGGCGACTAGAACTCATTCCTATAAATGTTTTTGTGCGGGTATATTTTTGTATTTTGAATAAAAAATAGATTATTAAAAAAATTAAGGAGAGGAGAGTGGAGTGGGGAAAATAGAAGGATAATATAGGTATTTTGAAAAAATTTATATGCAAAATCTAACGGAGATGACGACACGACAGTGGTACAAGAGATTAAAGTTTTGAAAATGCACGGTCATGTAATAATAAACGAGGGGTTTTATGAAAATTTTTGCCATAATAATACCGGTCGATCCGCTGCACATTTGGCTGCAGCTTGTTTTACCGGCCGAACCAACGGACGGGACCAGATAGATCTGGACGTACGTACGGTCCTAGTACACACAATATAGCGAGACGGTTTTAATTGCCGAGCAAACGGTTGCATTATTGGTTTGTGCAAAATTACAATTACTGTTTCGTACAAAGTTTACTTAGGTGTCATTCATTTCAGCTTTTTTTCAGTTTCAGTTTTTAGCTTTAGCTTTTTTTTCACTATTCAGTAATTTATCTTTTTCTGATTTTTTGAGCTTTTTTGTATTTTTCTTTTTTTCTCATGTTCCTTTACATTGTCCGTGATGGGCTAACATATTTTTTCTATTTTTTTAATTTAATTATGCCCAAAAAGCTAAATCAGCTACAGTAAAAAAATACTAACTACAGTGAAATTTCAGCCAAAAACCAAAAATCGTCGCTAAAACAATCACCCCTTAGTACACACAATATAGCAAATGGTTTTAGTTGCTGAGCTGAAGCGTTCGTACTCACATTGCAGCTAAGTTTCGTCTTTACTTGTTTTTTCCTTGCCTTTTTTGGGTTGGGGTTGAGACTGTTCCGTTGCGTTGAGAGATTAGCTTTTAGCAGCAAGGAGTGATCATGGCGGGCCATGTGATGTGGCTCAATGATTCTGTTCGACGGTCCCTGAGAACAGCAGCGACAAAAAAGAAAGCCGACCACTTCGGTCGCTCTCATGTCAGGCAGCATTTCTTTCAGGTGGAAATAACCGCTGAATACGAAATGCATGTGCCCAGCAGATACCGCTTTAGCTTGCCTTCTCCACTCCACGACAAAAGAGAGAGCTAAAAGCGTGGATGAAGAAATACTGCCTATATAAAAGAGAGCGTGCCACGTCATCTTTTTTTTTTACGCAAAGGCCCTCCGTCGTTTGCAAAATCACATGTTGGTACTCGGTTCTTGCAAGAAAACCTCTGCCACGTTAGTTTTTTTTTCAAATAATCTTCCACTTCTCTGAAATTACCTACGGGCCATTGGTTCTTTCATTGAGGCCCTTTCTTTTGTTGGAGAACACCCCATGATTTTTCAAAATTATGCACAGGACCTTGGATGGTTTCTCAAAATTACGTATGAATCCTTTGTTTTATGTTCTTCGATTTCTTTGGAAATACGTATGGGTCACGGTTTTTTCAGAGAAGCCTCTCTTATAAATTTTTAACTCTTTTATTTTGGTTTGTATGATAGCTAATATGGTATAGCATGGTGCTTATGCTGCTAATTACATACAGACAGTGAAAGAGACGCATGCATGCATGCATTTCTTGCAGAAAAATAGAAGAATAGTCTATACCAGGGGAACAACAGGTCAGAGAGAGAAAGCTACATACGGTCAAAAGAGCACATGCACATTTCGATGGAACTTTATAGTGTGTTCTTTTTAGCTCCTTTTCTCAGTAACTTATTTTCAAATAAAATATTTTTAAAATAATCTATAATTTAATTATAGTAACTTAATTTATATCATTTAAAATCATATAAGAACTATTTATGTCTTCATAATTTCTCTTACAAAAATTCATAAGTCGACCAAAAAAAAAGTAGACCCATAATCCCAGGTGAAGCTAGCGCCGTATGTATGAGTATGATTTACTTATTCTTGCCTGGAGGTACGCAGCCAGCATATGCTGCTCATTACAATATTAAATGCATGCTCCTTGGCTTCGCTTGCGCGTGACTCCAGGCAACTCCACGCAGATTAAGGTGAGGTTCGCATGCAATTTTTAATCGGTTCTTTGCACGTTACTAATCTGCCAGTACGCATGCATGCCTGGCCCCTGGAAGACGTTAATACAGCTGTGCATGTAGAAGGGTGAAGAAGAATACAATAAAAATAAAAGGAGCAAACAACTTCTGAAAACTGAAAAGCTTTAAATACATAAAAATCAAATATTCATCACACACACAGCTTTGTTGGAAGGAACCAGGCACGGCGGAGTTCCGACCGTACCCACCACCAATTCGTGCACAGTAGTACTCGATCGTCGGTTCAGCGCTCGATCGACGGGATCCAAGACAGGCGCGATGACAGATTGCTTGATTTCCGGCCGGCCGGAGCAAAATTTCAGAGCACGCGCGGCCCCTTCCAGCTGCTAGCTCGTTAGTCAATCATATCATCCACTTAATATATATCCATGCATGCCTAGAGGACGTACGTACAATGCACGACAAGTTATTGAGGTGCGAATTTAATTTCAAGCAGCAAGAAGGTGCAGCTCTAGCTCGATCTTCAGAAATTGATCGCTAACATAGGTATCTCGCTTTTTTTGTCGTCGAATGATGAAGTGGTGGATCTTAGTTAGCCCGGAGCTAGTACTTATATAAGCAAACCATCTGTTTAGCTTACTGATCATCGTGCGTACGTGCACCGTTTATTAATGACAGGGCAGAATGTGTTTATGATGCCACGACGCAACGCATGTGACGGCCGGCAGAGTGGGAGACAGTGGCTAGCTTAGCTGGTGGAGAGGCTGGCATGGCATGGCATGGCATGGCATGCATGTGCCTGGCGTACGGGCCCCGTCCATCATCCACCGACGCTCCTCATCCATCGTCTCCTCCATCCCACTCAGCTTGTAATCCGGATGGCCAGCTGATTACCAAGGAGGGATTACATTGCACCGCACGTATGTTACTCTTCTCTTCAAAGCATTGCATCGCAACTTATTAACTGCGCTTAAGGACGGAGGCTAGATAATAGGAAAAAAATGTTTAACTATAGTATACTCCACATATATTTCCGTTTGCAGGGCCTGGAAACAAATTTAGGTTAGGTTTGTAATTAACAAGCTTTGCTTAGTTACTTTGCAGAGGCAGCATCTTTGGAGAAAGCCAGAAAAGCAGCTGTCGAAATAAGTCGCTGGCCCAACTTGGGACACTCAAATGAAATCCTTCTGTCGTTGATATTTGGGCCCAAAGAAAGGCCGCCCGGATGGAGGGCCCACGTTACCTTGCTTGGGCTGCGACGATCGATGTATTGATTGGGCTCTACAACTGTGCACGATTTTCAGAACAGAACTGGTCCCTCTTTCTACGGCGTCTACGTCAATTTTCCAAAACTAGCGTTGAGTCAATAAATGTATAGAGAATAATAATATTAAAAGAGTTACAGTGAGATATGACCCAAAATTGATACCATTGATCAATTTTCCATATTATTTGAAAGTGCCAATTCGATTCTCTTTCCAAAACATCTTAAATAGCATACCCTATAATAATTTTAGATTTCTTTAGTTTTTCTTTTTTAATTAAAATTTATAGTTTTGTTCTTCTCTACTGAGTTCTTAGCCAGAGTAGTCACGCACTCTACTCATCGAGGTATTAATTTAAATAAGAGGATTTTTCTAAAAGAACAAAGGACGTCCTATTAAAAGAATCAAAGAGGTCCGTATAACTTTGGGTGTGGATCAGGATCGGAAATCCTCTCAACAGCGGCAGAACACAGAGAGAGAGAGAGAGAGAGAAGAGAGAGGAGATACCAGGATGGGGATCACAGCCACCGGAGTAGGGGGGGGTCAGGGAGGACGACACAAGCCGGCGTTAACTTCACCGCGAACGGCGATGATTGATTCTGCAGGGAAGAGGACGGGCAGATGATGCATACATGCCTATAACACTACATATATCCTCCACTTGTTCTGCATGCGTGCGTGGTCGGGGTCTGCACCGTCGACCGGCGGATCGGATGTCATCAGCTAATTGCCACGCTTGCTTGCATCGACCGGGGACTGCTTGTTGCAGGTCACCATATCGACGCGCAAACTAATCGGATTATGCTACATGTATGTATCGTGAATTATTAAGTTTGACTTGTTTCGGTGCGCAAACTAATCAGATATTTCGCCAGCGATAGTTTGGAGAACGGAGATCAGTCTAAGACTTTCAACTTGAAGTTTCTTCCGCGGCCGAGCGCGTGCTCGGATAGTGGAGGTTGTCAGTGGACGTCGCGCCCCACGGCGTCAGATAGATCTGACTATACACGTGCATGTGGGTGCGTTCAGTGATCAAAGCATATGCTCGCGCTCTCGGAGATCTTGAATTTCTATCTTAATCTTAAACGTGTGAATTGAACACATCCATATAGATGTGTTCATGAGCTCAAAGAAAACTTACATTTTCTTCTGTTCGTATGTAATTGCAACTCAAATTGATGCCAACAAATGACCACGCGTAGTGTGCATGTGGTGTCGAAGATTGAACCGAACAATAGTAGCAAGGAGAAGAGACCAAAAATTACCAGAATGGTATTCCTCTCTTCGATCTCAATTTTATGTCTGTACTGTACACCTCAATTCACAGAATCAACGGGAAGTAAGCAAAAAAGAATCAAACGAGAGTTTAGTTTCCTCTGCGCCGCGAATGCATGGATGCATCGATTAGCAAGGGTACAATGCCTGGAGGTGAGGATGCAAGCAAGGCGAGGTCCTCCATGCCGTCGCGTGCAGCCGGAGCGTCTCCCGCGCCCTCTCCCTCGTCCTCTCGCCGCACTGCTCCGACTGCGCCACCAGGCACAGCTTCCTCACCACGCCCGTCTGCGCCATCTCCTGCACCACCGCCGCCGTCGCCGCGTGCTTCGCCACCGACCGCAGCACCCGCACCGCCTTGTCGCTCGCCACGTCCGACACCCGCAGGACCTTCTTGCCTACCACCGCCACGCCCGCGCCGTGCGCCACCAGCTCCGCGCGCCCCTCCGCGCACCCGCACAGCCGGTCCAGCGCGCCGAGCGCCAGCTCGCACGCGCGCCGCTCTTGCCCGTCCACGAGCATGTGGACGAGCACCGGCACCGCGCCGGCGTCCACCGCCTTGATGCGGTTGCGGCCCCAAGATGTCGTGCCGACCATGACGTGCAGGGCAGCCTTGGTCGCCGGTTTGGACACCTTGTCGCGTAGCAGCTGTACCACCCCAGAGAAAACGTGCTCCGGGAGAGAAATCAGCCTGTTCGGCGACATGACCGCCGTGACGTCCGCAAGAAGCAGCGCCGCGTGCGTCCGGGACGTGGCGTTGGATCGTTGCAGAGCGGAGACAAGCGCGTCGACGAGCGTCTCGTTCCTCTCGATGACACGCGCCAGGCTCTGTTCCGAGAGCTGGAGAGAGGAGATGACATCGAGCGCCTCGTCGCACGCGGCAACATTTTCGGACGTTGTCGCCGACGCGACAAAGACAGCGGCCAATAACTCCACCGCGCCGGGGACGACGGCGACGAGCTTCCGGTTCCGCTCGCTCTCGGCGGCCACGTCCTTGAGCTCGCGCAGCGCGGCGAGGAGTTCTTGCGGCGACGACCTCTTGGCGTCAAGCTGGGAGACCAGGGAGGCGACGCGGGCGCGATCGGCGGGTGGCTTCGGCGTGGGTAGGCGCTCGACGCCGTCGTCGGCGTGGAGCTCGCACCAGGACTGGATGAGTCGGCGCAGCGTGTGGTTGGGCGTGGGCTCGAAGTCTGGCGGCACGGGCTGCTTGGTGAGGGGGCATGTGCCGGCGGAGAGGAGCCAGCGCTCGATGTCGTCGCGGTCGTAGGTGATGCCGGTGGGGAGCGTGACGGGGTCGCGCATGATGTGCAAGGAGATGGGGCACAGGAAGTAGGAGGGCACCTCCACCTGCTGCTCCATTGGAATGAGGATGCAATCAGTAAGCAATGGTCGTCGATCTTCTTCGTGTTGATGCTGCTGCTGACTGCTGTGGTGGTGGTGAGCTGAAGAGGAGCTAGGGGAAGGGAACAATGGCGGATGAAGTTGTTGTGGGAGAGTGGAAATATGGCGTTTTATATCATCTGCGTCATGCCATGCGTGAGAGGATGCATTCAAAGACGTGTGCAAGTCCACACGGCGAAGCTCGAGATGTGCATGAGCTGCCCGAATATTAAAGATCCTGGTCAGTCCACCATGCTCGCTATCTTATTGGTTGTTGCCAACCTTCTACGAAGGAGACCGGCCAATTTGTTAATTCCGGAAGTTTATTTTTCTCATCATAAAGCTTTTCAAAACGAAAGACTCTGATCAGGAAATTAAATAGATCGTCTTTTTTAAGATGTAAATAAAACATCTTCCAAATCATTCTTTAGAACATTATACATTGATGAAAAATATAACTGTGCTGTCGTAGTTACAAAAGAACATCGAAAACTTTCAGTCAAAATTTTTAAAAAACTTACAATAAATCAAGAGTGTGGAATTATTAACTACAGGCAATTTTTTTTAAAAAAAGAAGCAGAAACATTATCTATCTTTGGAGTTGATAGCCAAATCATAGTATCTCAATATTAATAGGACTTTGTCAATGAAGGCATATCTATATAACTAAAAACAACTGATGAGACTCAAGATATCTTATTCGTTTTAAGGGCAAGAAAATCAAACAATAATCCTAAAAAGAAAAATTCTAGAAATTAGCATATTAATCGTGAAAAAGATAAGCATCTCTACCACTTATTTTGGTGAGGCTAAATTATAACATTGCAGATTTATCATATATGTATACTAGAGTTGTATAGCAAATATAATTGTATTTTAATCATAGACGGTAGAGTTATATATCAAAGATAACTGCACCATAATATCTTACCGTGTAATTACACAAACAAATCTGCTAGTGGTAATTAACAATAGACCATGCACATTTCATGGTACCTTTTTTTACACAAAACAATACTATCTAGCTAGCTAACAATTTGTACCAATTTAAGTTTGTTTAATTTGTGTGTGAGGCAGAGAGGTCGAGCAGGAGAGACAGATGGAGCTGAAAAGAGTTGACGAAGTGAAATAAAGCAGTTCGAGAGGAAATGGCCGACGAAAGCGAGGTCTCCAACGCCTAGGAGGCCGGTGCTGTTCTAGTTTAATTTGGTGTGTATTTTTCAATGCTTTTGTCCGGCTCCCCTTGTTGGAGACGTAAGCGTTGTGTTTGCGTGGTGAATTACTAGGCAGAAACGGGAAAATTGTATAGGTAATCTCCAGTGACTAACGAGGCATCGTTGACCACGCTTGTCTAGCTTGATCCATTGATGTGTGTGTGTGAGAGAGAGCACACATACTACATAGGATCTAAACATATAGAGAAGACTGCATATGGAAGTATCACGGGGTGTTTATATTGGCTGCTATTGATAGTTTTTTGTTGAAAATAAATAGTAGCAGCTGAAAGAAATGACTTTGAGAAGAAGGGGGTGAGCAGTGAAAAAATGAGGAAGAGATGCACGCATGTGTGATGGGAGCAAGAGGAGTAAAGAAGCCGCTTCAAAAAACCAAGTATTATATTAATTTCTAGCTTCTCTAACCAGAAATCGGTAGCAAAAGCCAATACGAATATCTATAACATGTGTAGTGTATTGTTTTCTTGCCCTAGGTGTACCGAACCAAGAGATTAAAAAATCTCTCCACCCACTCTGTCCCAAATTAAATCATTTTCATGTGACTGCATAATTATTTGACATGTAATTTTGGAGTGCAAAATGTTTATGTAGCACACAGGTTTTAGTACATATCAGACACTAAATCAGTTGAGCACAATGTTTTATGAGTAGACTATGAGACCATGTGGTGGTCACCCTATGTTGTGTGATGTGCATTTTGACTTTGCTTGTGCTTTATTGCCAAAGTTTGAGTTTAACTTTGTGTCATTTGTTCTCTCGTTTTTGCTATCAGGTAGACAGTGGTATGACTGGTCTACAAAGGTGGTCTGACTATTATGTTGAGAGCGGGTTGACCGGTCGTGGGCGATGGTCTGACCGGTGTCCAATGTGAATGGTTGTGAGAGTAGTCTGACAAAAAAAATATGATGTGACCAATTTCTACTTGGTGGTACATTTATTCCAGATATGTGCTAGTTTAGAGAGCAGTATGAGCAACTATGTAATGGCGGTCCAACCAGAAGTCGTCAGGCGGTCTGACCGACATGGTTGTCGCAGTCAAACCGATCCCCTGTTATTGGGATGCTTTATGTCGGTTTATAAGTGATTGTATCCACTTAGTGTGGACTGATTGTTAGGGTTTGGTAGGAGGTGAGTGGCCACATTATAAAAGCCCTTGTGTATGTTGAGAAAGTAGAGCTCTGTTGTGGTGTTGGAGATAGGTAAAGGTTTTCTTGTGTTGAAAACTTTGTGTATGTACTCTAGATTTAGAACTCTGTCCTCCATGAGTGAATAACTATAAAATATTCATCTCAAAGTGAAATGAACATCTAAATTTCGTCCAAGTAAATTGTGCCATGGATTGTTCTTTGTGCTTTTGATTTGTTTAGCTTTCTTATTTGGATTTTATCTTCTTTTGATCTTTCTTGGTGCCAATGACGTGTAAAAGTTGAAGATATCTCTTAGAGATCAGATCATATCCATCTAGACACTTTCTATAGAAAGTTCTTGCGATTGCCCAGTTTTTCTTAAGAGAGGGTGATTTTAAAGTTTTGGCTTGAATTCTTGCTATGATCTAATTTACTATAACATGTGAGAACCCATCAATGGTTATCTAGATCATCAAAAACTCATAAGTAAGAGCAAATCAATGTCTCTATCTTTTGCTCAATTTGAATGCAACTTTTCTTATTTTAGATAAATGTTCGAATTTTGTCATTGATCTTTACGATCGATGATTGAAATATACTTCTAACATCTTGGGAAAATGATTTGTACCAAGTTTCATCCTATTTTGATCAGTGGTTCATAGTTAGTCATTTTCTTGAACGAGAGCTATGTTATTTTTGTCTCTGTTCGGTGAGCAGTCAGACCTATGTGACCCGAGTGGTCAGATAGCTTGAGGCCCGGTTAGATCGGTGGCACTTACGATCAGATCAGCCGAACGGTCCAATTGTCCTATGGTTGTCGGTCAGCCTGGTGAGGTTGTTTGTCTTGGGTGCCTTTATGATCTTTACCTTTGGTGTAGTTTATGATCTTGCATTTTCCGTTATATTGTGTTGCTACTGCCAGATCCTACACGGACGAAACGATTTGAGCAGAAGAAGGAATATCGTCAAGTGGATGGGACATGATGGGCTCCAAAGCGAAAAATCGTGAGTAGGACATGAGAAAGGCCAAAACTTTGGTAAACGGTAGGTCGCGGTTTGAGGTGCATTGTGTTCTAACTTGCGGCTAATTAAGTAATGCTAGGTCGATTAGTCTGTTTTGACTTGCGATCGAGACGCTGTCTCTGTCAAATCACTCGAACGTGAGTACAGGTTAAGACAAACGGGAAAGCTAGAAATTTAGAGAAACGAGGAAAATATAGACGTAGATGCAAGTGTAACCCGATACCTCATCGATGCGGAGGTAATGGGTATCCTAAGAGGAAGATTTGTCTCTTCCATGCATTTGATTTGACTACACTTGCCGGTTGCTTATTTGCTCACGATTGCCGCTTAATTTGTTTGTCTTTTCACCTCGCGCAGATCCATCAGCCAGCGGTCATTCACGACGATCCGGTTTTAAAAACTGCTGCACGGTGATATTAACTAGAGTTCCTTTCACGGACGAAAGTGATTAGAGTTAATTGATTAATTCCATGCTTGTAATTAACTAGAAGATGATCTTACAGATAAGCACGGATAGATAATCCATGGGCAGGGCTGCACTTGAGAGGTCAGATGGATGGAGGAGCATGCCCTCTGCGTGCCGACATCGATCGTCTTCCTGCAGCGAACTACGTGCTATTTTTATGCTCAGACGCGACATGGGCTGGCTTGACGCCGACTTATCCTTATCTTGCCCTTGTTTGACTTACTTTGTCACTCGATTTATCCCTACGTAGCACATCTCTGACTTTTCGGGATCGTTCCCTCCCTTCGGTTCTACCTGTCAAAGTCTGCATCCATTGTTTCATTCGACTAGGTAATGCTCCATCAGCAATGTTTTAGCGTCCTGGAAGTAGAACATTGGCCGATGAACTAAGGATTCTGACCGACTTTTCGTAGACTTGTAACGATGGAATTTCTGGTGATCTGGATCTGCTGTCCAGAAGATGCTGTGTCTATAATTGGCAGTTGACAGTCTAGCTCAACAGCCATCGTAACATGGTGGTCTGAAAAAACTGATAACAAGGTTGTAAGGAAAATGTTGGTGGCTCGATATTACAAATTGATGGAAGGTAGCAGTAAGTAAAATGAGTGTGACGCGGAATTGGATTCCCTTTCTTCTTTTTTTCTGTTTGTTTGCCCCCTCTAACCTTCTGACCTTTTCTTTTCTGAATTATCAGCTGGGATTCAACGCACATTAATAGAGAAGGACAGAATTGAAGGGAAACGCAACGAGCTTCCAACCACCCTTGTGATACGAGCGCATCTGAAAATGAGATTGTCCGGGACGCTTCTACGATCATGGTGAGAAAGAACGCGCGCGCAGTGTGTGGGGACCGTAATGTTGCCCTCACGCATGACATGGCTGGAGCTGTCCGCCCCTGAGCTGAAATCTCTGACCGATGAAACACTAGCTCCATGTCGAAGCATCGATCGCATCGCATTTTCCGCAAGTGAATCCAGTATCGACCGAGCTTTCGGAGTTCCTCCGTTCTGTTGAAGTATAAATGAATTGCTTATATTTTCTCATTAGTTTAAGCTTTTGGGTGAATTAGTTGGTGTATGCAACTTAACATGGTATCAGAACCAAGAGGTCTTGAGTTCGAGACCCGATTGACGCAATTAAAAAAATAATTGGAGCCCACTTCTATTTCACGTTTTAGGTTTGAATTAGTTGGTGAATTGCTCATTCCTCATTAGCAACTTTTGGGTGAATTGACTATCTACTATCCTCCCTCGACCGGCCAGCGTCGGATTACATTCCAGTCTTGATCCTTCAGTAGCCTATTGCTTCAACGCCTACACTTTTCATGTGCTCTCTACCATCGATCTATGATCTACTTCAAAGAGAGATACTCAAAACAAAACATGATCTAAAACTGAAGAGAGAGAGAGAGAGAGAGAGAGAGAGAGAGAGAGAGACCATCCCACTTAGGTAATCGCACGCGAGAGCTGATAGAGCTTTCGCTCATCCTATAATCCCAGGAATAGCCTTGTATCTTGGTCAACAGAGCAGTAACACCACATCGCTCCCATCATGTCTCACATGAATATTGATTCTCCTATACAACAAGAATACAGGGCGGTACAGCAGGGAGAGAACACAGGGTAGGACGGTACAGCACATTGGCGATACGCATCGATGGCTTAAGTTGCAACTCCGAATGATGAGATGTGCTAGGTACGCCGTGGTGCACCAGCTTCGTGCAGGTGCAGCGCTAAACGGTCGATACTGAAGAGACCCGATCAGCTCCCCGCACGTTGTACTTGTCGTACACCTTTTCACGGTTGTCATTCCACCATGATTCCGCTTGATGTTCTCCAAACCTTCTCCGGCTGCAGGCAGTACTTACATATCAGAATATGTGGTTATTCGAGCGAGAGAAAAAAAGGAAATAACACCTCTCATGGATCGCGAATCTTGGGTACCTGAACCGCACTCTTTTCAGCTCTTTGGTTCCATCACGAAGAGAAACTAGGGTTAGGTATACGCCGGGTTCGTACTGTTCTATGCACTCTGCTTCAACTTGATTATTGGGTGAACTGGAACCTCTCGTGTTCAGACCGTGCAGGTTTATTTGGAACCTTTCCGTTTCCATCCGATCATGATCTTCTGATCTTGGACAATGCCCCGTCGTCCCACCATTGGTCCTCTGCTGCACTGCTGGAAACTCTTGTGGAACCATCGCGGTATCATTCGGGTCACTTATTTGATGGACTTGGGCATGCAACCCGTTAAACCGAGCACATGTAACAGAAGTGGGTTTTTGGGGATACCGAATGCCGCCTGATTCATATCGGTTCTGGCTTTCTCTCCCGATTTCAGGAGAAACTGCACCACCAGGTAGATACATCAGTTGTTCTTGCTTCATGTCACACGCTCCTGGAGGATGCCTTTCAGCCATTTCTTTTAACTGCAGAAAAAAGGAGCACTGTTTTCTAGTACTGTCCAAGAGGGGGAAAAACAAGTCCAGACAACCCAATTATCGGCTCAATGCACATTATGTATGATTTGTAGAATTAAAATGGGTCCACATGAACGCAGTTGTCTGTTCAAAGCAGCTGTAGCTATTCCAAAAAGAGTAATTAGCATCAAGAATGATGATTTGAAACGTCCGTAAAAACTGAGTAGGCAAACATCCATAACAACTAAATGCTGTTAGATATGCGTATAGTTTAGGAGTTTATTTGTATTTTGTACATAGATATATATATTGGTCTGTTGGCTCTCTTGGAAAAGTAATGTCAAAACTTTTCATGGTATCAGAGCAAAGTTAGGGTTAGGGTTCCTGGCTGGCTGGCCACCGTCGCCGCTGCTGCCGGAATTCTTTCTCCTTCTTCCGCCGCCCGATCCCATCGCAGCCCGTCCGGATCCGATGCGCCGCCACTCCAGCCGGCCTCTGCTAGGCTGCCGCCGCCCGCCGCTTGTCGGATCCGGCCGCCGCCGTCTTAGATCCGGCCCGCCCAGAGTCACCGCGCTGCCAGGCTGCCACCCATCGGATCCGCCCGTCGCTGGATCCGGCCGCCTCGTAACACAAACCCTCCAAGCCCATGTATGGATGCACATGTCCACAGAAAGAAAAGGCACAGACAACAAATGCTGGTATAGCCAGCTTCGCAGTCTAACGAGATTCATCGT
The DNA here is from genome assembly GCA_036346265.1 of Melocanna baccifera. Lineage (NCBI taxonomy): Eukaryota > Viridiplantae > Streptophyta > Magnoliopsida > Poales > Poaceae > Melocanna > Melocanna baccifera. Next base: position 27,726,542 of record CM070687.1, read on the forward strand.
AAACTTCTGCTTTAACAGAAGAGATAGAGGTCCTAGCAACTTCATAGTGTAAAACCTAGCCAGATTCCACCTAAGTCCTAAGACGTCCATTTGAATGTTTTGAGGGTAAAGACACCATTGTCAACATGAATGCCAAGGAACTTCAGAAAATTAGGATTTGCATTGCAATTCTGAGGGTGGAAGCAAGTAGAAAGGAACCTAAAGTAGTATTGAGGAGAAAAGTTGCTCTTGATGTCAACTGAAATGAACTCTCCAAATTTACCTGTTGATGTCACTAATTAAGGTTATTCATGCTATGGTTTTGATGCATGCTTTTGCCTTAATGCAAAAGATGCAAAGGAAAGGATCACATCAAAAGTGCAAGCGCGGACCAAAGGAAGCAACATCCATTAAAAGGAGAGAGAAAAATTTCAAAGCCCAAACCAAATTCATCTTCATCTATCAAATAATATTCTACAGAGGTTATGAAGGAGACATCCGCCGCCGCACTATGGTCGAAATTGGAGCAGATCTGCATGACCAAGGATCCGACCAAGAAGTTGCATTTGAAGCAAAAGCTTTATTCACACAAGATGGCTGAGGAGCCTCATTGTTGAACCACCGACAACTTTCAAGGAAGTTGTTTCGACCTCGAGTCTATGGAGGTAAAATATGATGAAGAAGATTTGGGTCTTATTTTGCTATGTTTCTCTGCCTACTCATACTCTACTTTTAGAGATACTATTCTATATAGTCGAGATACTCTTACTCTCAAGTGAAGTTTATGAAGCTCTGCATGCTAAAGAAAAGATGAAACTTATGGTTCCGGTGGGAGTTCAAGCACGCATGCGTAAGGTTTGTCTGTCCACAGCAATATGAGAAGAGTTCATACGAAAATTCAAGAGGCGATAAAAGCAAATTCAGAGGCGATCTAAATCCAGAATGTGAAGTCATGCGGTATTGCAAGAAGGATGGACATGACATATCCGAGTGTTGGAAGTTGCAGAATAAGGAGAAGAGAAATAATAATTTCAAGAAAGATCAACAAGAGGATGAAGCTAGAGCCACCGTTGTCACCAAAGAAGGTTCTGATGGAGATGTTCTCGCCTTGCTTGCAGAATTGCAAACCGACGATGAATGGATTCTTGATTCACCGCACTTTCCACATGAGCCCGAACCGTGAGTGGTTCGTTACCTATGAAGCTACGCCAAGTGGATCTGTGTTGATGGGTGATAATACACCATGCAAGGTTGCAGGCATTGGTTCTATCCAGATCAAGATGTTTGATGGCACCATCAGGACTTTATCAGATGTTCGTCATATTCCGGATTTAAAGAGAAATCTTATCTCATTGAGTACTCTTGATGCTAAAGGGTACAAGTATTCCGGTGGAGGTGGAGTTCAAGGTTACCAAAGGTTCTCTTGTTGTGATGAAAGGTGATATGAAGGCTGCCAACTTATATCATCTGCAAGGCACTACTATTTCGTAATGTTGTCGTTGTTTCAAATAAATCATCTAATTCGATGCTACTAATCTTTGGCATATGCGTCTTGGGCATATGAGTGAAGTCATGTCAAGAAACTTCGATCGACAATGGTTTGGAGTTTTGTTCAGAGAATTTGAAGCTTTATGCAAGTCGAAGGTATTGAGACATTACACCGCTCTGCACTCCTCAACAAAACGGTGTGGCGTAACGCATGAACAGAACCATAATGGAGAAGGTACGTTGCATGTTATCAAACTCGATTATCAAAGAGTTTTGGGCAAGCCGCTTCATCGCTTGTTATTTGATTAATCTGGAAAGAGAATATGCTGCTAGTACCAACTTCAACATTGATAAGATTATGCAAGATTAATTTCAAAATATCACCTGAGCTGTTAGTGATTTTATAACTTCTTTTGCAGCCTTCGATTTGGATGCCTCTTCAGCGGCAAGGGTCATGGCCTCATGAGCTTTTGCCTCTGACTTCTGCAACTCGGCATCTTGCTGTTCGCGTTGCTGTCTCAAGCTGTTAACCTGATCCATAGACAAGCATGAGGACTCCTTTTCCCTGGTATTTTTAGTTAGTACCAAAAATTAGAACCAAGCATACCTCTGCCTGTAGTTTTTGAACCTCTTGCTTTAGAAGCTCATTTGCATCCCTTAGGCTCTCAAAGGTTTCTGAGGACAAGGAGCTGGAAGAATTCAGATATGGCATTCTCAAAAATGGTGAAGTAGATATGGGGTCATTAGCATATCGGTTTGTTACTGTAGAGCCTGAGTTCAGGTCAGCTGCACCAATTAAAGAAATGTCTTTCAGATGCAAGATTGCAGGGAACTGTGGTGAATAGTCAGACTTCTTTGTTTGCTTTGCTGCCTTCACATCTAAATCCTTGATCATATCTGAACTAGTCGCTGATGCAACTCTATTTGCCTTTGTGTCCGTTCTCTCAGCCTTGGTATCCCCTGGTAAGCGGGGTATAGTGTTCCTGTTATAACTGACACCAGAATCCAAAACTTTACTTAGTTTCAGGTAACATGAATCACATACACGGTATGGCTTTCCAGGATTAGGAGACAACGCTGCTCTTAGAGCTTTTTTTGAACTGCACGAATGACAATGCACTAAGCCACAATTGTAACAGTTGTGCCTCTTTCGAGTGAATCCAAATGGCTGTCTGCATGCCGAGCACTGGGACTGCTCCATCCCGGACACCCATTTATGTTGACAAATTGCAGATGTAAAGCCTGATCCACAAGCAATGCGCTTTACAGTCCTATCCCTCAAAGCCTCAACAAGTGTAGGTACCTTACGGTCTGCAATATCACCGTGACCCAATCTTCCGTTTGCACCCTTACCCCATGTATAAACTTCACCGGTATTTGTCAAGACTGCAACATGATAAGATCCACAAGCAACCTCCACAACACCACCACCCCCAAGCTTTTCTTCAACTAGGCGTGGATACCTTCCGTCATTATTGGGATTGCCAAGCTGTCCATACACAGAGCTCCCTACAGTAAAGATGTGCCCTGAAGTAGTCAACCCAACTGTAAGAGTATGGCCACATGCAGCCTTATGGAAGTTGTAATCTATCAGTGAAGGCACGCAAGTTGGTTTGAGTTTTGAAGACCTGTCACCATACCCAAGGCGATATTTGTCTCCATCTCCCCAGGTAAATAGCTTTCCAGATGAAGCATTTGACTGTGTCATGATAACCTCAACAGCAGCAGCAGTATGCCACACCCCACATGAAACAGAAATCGTCCTCAAACCCTTCAAAGACTCCACTTCCTTTGGATACGAGATAGTTTCTCGATTTCCATGACCTAAGACTCCAAATGTGCCATCACCAAATGTGTACAACTGTCCAGAACTAGTTATCAAAGCTGTGTGCCATGTACCACAAGAAACAGTTGACACCTGAAGGCCTTCCAGAGGACCTGAAACTCTTTTTGGGATCCAGTGACTCACGTTACTGCCATGGCCAAGGAGTCCTGTATTGTGGGTACCATCTCCCCAGGTGTAAAGATCACCAGTTGCAGTAATAGCACAAGTATGGAATTCACCGCAAGCAATTATTTCAACGTTGCAGTTTGATAATGACTCAACAAGACGTGGCTGAAAAATGCTTGTACCAACCCCATGACCAAGCCGCCCACTGCATTCTTCTCCCCATGTAAATACCTCCGCCTGTCTTGTAACAAGCGCAGAATGCTTCACACCACAAGCCACATAACTGACATCAAGCATTACATTTGACTCTAAGGGCTTTGGTACAAGTATATCAGTAGTTGCACCAGGAGAGTAAACGTTTCTATCAGACCCTGATCTTGAAGTGGTATCACACATTACCTCCCCCCAGACATAAACATCCCCAAACGATTCAGAATCTTCACCTCCAGAACCATGGCTGGATGTGCTGAGAGCACTAGAAACACTGATTCGAATGTCTGAAGAAGAAGCACTTTTCACTTGCATATCTGACACATCTGTCCTTTCTGAATATGTAAATTCTCCAGAAGAACGGTCCTTGGTAGAATTTGCTTGGCTCAACTTGTTGTCAAGGGAATCCGTGGTAAATGTAGAGCTACTGCTTAGGCTACTTTCTCTTCCACACTGAAACCAATTCATAGAAAACTGGTCAGAAGTCTAGCATATCATGATGTAAATGTGTAGCCCATCAATTCTATACAGGACTACAAACTGAAAGATGAACTCAAAAACAGACAAAGAGAACAAGTGCTTCACAGTTTTGAAAACCACATCAGTGCATTACTAATGTACTAGCAGAAGTAAAAGATTTTCTAAAACTGAAACCTACAAATGAAGGTTGTATTTAAAAACTTAAGGAATGACTGGTAATGTAAACCCTAACAACTATGATATAGAATTAGATGATGGCTCAAATGATCTATATATATGTGTGTGTGTGTGTGTGTGTTTGTGTAAACTACATAAGGCACCTAGGTGCCTAGGCATCCATGTCAAAAACTGTCCGATGCGTGTGTATGATTGATAGAATTTTTGGAATTTGAGTATGAAATATTTTATACTCTTGATATATTTATGGTAAACGAGTTCTGAACTCATTTTAAACTAGTTTGAACTACTTTTGAATTTAACGTGTTAGCCCAAGGCTGCTGCCGGTGTGCTGACCGCTGGTACCGACGCTGACCACTTTGATGCCCTCACTCCTGTCATCCCCTCCGAGAGCCGTTGTTCATACGCTCTAGCTAGACTCATGTTTGTCTGCAAATTGCTCGGGTTTTGCAACTCTACATCTGTACTCAAAGGTTTCATGAGGCTCGTGGTGAAGAGTTGGACTTGGTGTGTTGGAGACAATAGCTCATCTCGACACAGAAGCGCCAAAAATTACCACTGATACTCCTCCACAGTCCCCATCCGTCGCAATTGTGCGAGTTCTCTCAAAGGATTACTTCGTATAGGAGGGCCGAAGCTCATGTTGACAAATTCCGCAAAATGAGTCCATGATAATACGCCCTCGTCACGCTCCAACTGATAATACCATTGTTGTGCGACGACAGTTAAGTGGTACGCCGCCAACCAAACCTTTTCTTCTTCCAAAGTCCGTTGTCCGCGAAAAAATTGCTCGCACCTATTTAGCCATGGCAATGGATCATCATCTCCATATGTCGGGAAATCAAGTTTGGGAAAACGTGGAGTGCCTCTTCTTTCCTCCTCCCTCCTGTCCCATCGCACGACATCAACCATGTGGCTTCGAGCGCCTAACTCAAAGACTCCAGAGGAGGCGTCATGCTCTCCATGCTGCAGCTGGGAAATCACCTCCCCGTGCTGTCCCTGTTGCTGCTTGATATCATTGATATCTTTCATCATCACCGAGATCATCCTGCCGACGTCTTCAGTGGTCTTTGTTCCTCCATGGACGATGTGGTGTGTTAAGGATATAGAGTAGTAGTAGGATATAGAGTTTGTATTCTATTCCATATATACCTTATCTTTATATGGCATATCTCTTTGTACTCTCATATATATATATAGCCCATTGGGCCTCATATCAATACACATACAATATTCATAACATGGTGGAACCTGGCTCTCATACCAAGATGTTAGGGGGTGATTCCGGCGGAAGCTTGCGCTGGAAGTAGAGGGGCGGAACCAGCTGTTGCTGAGACTCTAGATGCGAATGCAAAGGGTAGCGAGATGGTAATCGTTCGCCTTCAGCTACCGATCTGGGATTTCCACCAGCCAGGGCTGAAGCTCAACGTCTTAGGTAATACTAATGCTTATCTTTATTGCTTGAGCTCAAGATTACAGCCTATGCCTCCTTATATGGGCAGAGCAACCCGACTAACAACCTGTCTAATATCCTATCGTAACAGAGTTAGAACCCAACTCGTACTCTGTCATATGCCATACTAGGTACTATCTGACTCAATTATGCTTTCCTTAATAGCTAGCCATCCTTCCAAACCAGCCACCGATGCTAATTAACTCAGCCGACCAAGCCTAACTGACTGTAGCTCATCAGGTGTTGTCGCTGCTGTTGCCGACTGGTGTCGTTGAGTCATCATTCAGAAGTTGTTGCCGCTTATGTCGAGTATAGTGCTTTCCCCAATATAAGTCTACAACATAACGTGACTATAGTGAGTATATATTGTGTAACTAGTTAAATTGAAGTTGAATTTTTTTCAGATTTTGATATCTTAAATACACTTTCTTATGGGTATACGAAGATACTCACGTCAAATGTTGTGAATCTCAAAGCACATCAATAGATATTAATTTATGTGCTTAGGCACCATGGTGCATAAAACACTTATGATATATATATAAGTGAAGTTACTGCTATACGTAAGTGAAGTTACTGGCAGTATCTCTACATGTATTTTACAGTAACTTCACTCACACACGATAGTAACTTTTTGGCGCGCAGAATAGCGCAACTGTATATAAAATTCTAGAGCTTAGGTCAGAAGACCATAAAAAAAGTGGCAATCAAACAAAGAGGCTCCATTGGATAAAATCATTGAAATCATGGTTGTTGTTATGATTATGAGATATTTTTAGACGTTATGCTAGTTCGCACCATGTGATACTGCATTTTAGTACGAGAATAGCATGTTTTGTGCAACAAGAGTCAATATAAAGATACTAATGCATAAAAGTTAAATAGTGGCCTGATAATCGATCACAACAACAAAAGAAAAGGTAGCTTAAGAACTGAGATTGCTACAAAGATAGTGATAGCTTTGCCCAAAAAGATGACAACACAAATAATGATTTGTGATCAAGATTATGTAAGTACTAAAGAAAAACCGGCGCAGAAAGTGAGCTCTGTTGAAGCAGGGAGTTTACATCGAAAGAAAAGCCACCGTTGCGAATTCCATTGATGTGTTGGGGTTGGGATCCGTGCTGTCCTGGAGATATCAACGCGTTAAGGCCTGTAAACCACACCTCTGCCTCAACTTTGTCCTTACAGATCTTTAAAATAGAACAACAAATAATTAGATAACACTCGATCAAAAAGCAAGAGAGGCAAGAATGTTAAATTAATTCTCATTGTAATACCAGATCAAGGGACCGCTTCCCATCGTTATATATGAGTGAGAAGGATAAATGGTCCTTCTCAGGGAGCAGAAAACGTTGAAAAACCAGCTGAAAAGAGTAATTGTTGAAAGATCAAAGACTTGCAATAAGATATGACCAAATTGTTTAAAAGGTCCTTACCGTTCTTTGCCCTGAGAGAACTCTGGACACAGAAGCTAGTTTCAAACTTTTCTCTTTGTTGTTTGAGACCCAAATAAGAGTTGATTCATCCTGTGGAGCGTAAAAGAGAAATTCATGTGAGTATATATAATAACTGCAAAAGGAAGTTGTATTGCTCTCAATTTTCCTGTTAGTATGTTAAAGATTTTCAGTGATTGCCATTTTGCAGTCATTTCTGCTCCAATGGTTGAAAGCTTGGATGAGTAGTTCCATGAAAAAAAGACAGATACATATGTATCAATGAAGAAAAGGCCATCTGAAACCACGATGGGTCTAGTTCAGGCCAAACATTGCAGAGTTCAAAATCGTTCTTCAAGATCAAATTTTATGAAACACACACACACACAGAGAGAGAGAGAGAGAGAGATGTTGCAGCAGTGAACTTACATTTGATAGTCTGAAGGGAGTAAATTTTGGCTTCCCTTTGCGACCATATTTAAGCAGTTGGGTGCCTTTCTTTAAAGCAATACGCGCCTGCCAAATTCATGAGGATGAACAGAATTATGAAGTGGAGTAATCAGTGCAGATCATTGGTAAAACATTATAAAAAAACTCTTTGGAACAATTCCTAGAAATGTACTTCACAACCCAAACTTTGATAACACCAGTAGTAATGTGAAAGTTCCAAGTGTCTTCCTGGCCATTCCCCTCAAAACAAAGTAACTAATGGGGGCGTTTGCCTGTAGCATTGTTTTCTTCGTTGTATTTTTTACATTCTTTGCGCTCACATGGAAAGGTGCAGCTACAGTATCCAGAACATCTAAAAGAGTAGGATTCATTTTCAGTAAGAAGAGATATCTCAGTCATACCGCAACAGGAAAACCATTGGTAGGGTTCATATACAGGTAACGAAGACTATTCACAATCTTTTTGTGACCAATAGAGCTCACGAACATAACCTGGGTACAGAATGGTTAGAATGATGACACAGGAGCTAATCCTAACTCCTAACAAAAGGGCAGAACTGACTTACTGAAAACTAAGCATGACTTACTGCTAGTTTGGTGTTTATCATGCAAATGGTGAACATCATCTTAAGCCCTCAAATCAAGTAGTTTAGCAAAACCTTGAAATTTAAGCTCATATATTTTAACTCGCGCAAAAACTAAGCTGGTGCTGCAACGCCTCCTTCCAAAACATGTTCACGAAATAATTTGAACAGGGCACCACGACGCCTGAAATTTCAACGCCACAAGCCCGAACGAAATTCCCAAACTCAAATGAATCACACCCTCCTTGTCTCGTCGCAATATTCTCCAATCAAGAAACGATCTTGCGTCCTAGCATTTCATCGCAGCACGCCTCGCTTGGCGTGCTGCAATTGTGCATCCAAATATGTGGACTGGAACAGCGCAGCACCATTCTCGCCTCCCAAGCTATCCCAGGAGAAATTGTGCATTGCAGTAACCCCAAGGCTCCAGGGATATCTCAGGGGCGATCGGCATTTCAGAAGGCAGCAGCGAGCATTGCCCATACTCCGGACGCCCACATCGTGATTGTTGGTATCAAACAGACTATTGTTGCGGGTTGGCATTTCCATCACAACATCCCCATAAGACTCCAAAACCTCTACCCCTACAACCCGCATGAAAGGTTTGACCTTTGCTCGGCCGGATAAATCACACGGCTGGCTCCGCATTGGCAATTTGTCATTATTCTCGTAAGCTAAAAGAGCCAGCTTGAACAAAAGACCAGAGGAAGGGGGGAATAAAGGTGAAGAGATGGCGACTGCGGCGGTCTAGAAGAGGAGGAGGGGGCCCAGCCCAGCCCTACCTTGTCGATGTCGACGGGATCTGCCATTCCATCGGCGGCCTCCGGTCGTCATGGACCTCCTCGTCGGGGTCTCATGAAATCCTCCCCTCCACAGAAGCGCAGCGCCCCACCAAAAGAAAAGAAAAGGCAACGTTGGAGAAGTGGAGAGGATTGATTGGAAATCCCCGGAGGGTGGCGTGGTCGGTGGCAATGGAGGTGGGTAAGGTTCGTGAGCGATGGAGATGGTGGCTGGCGGCGAGGGGAGGGTCCGGAGAGGTGGTGGTGGTGGTGGTGGTGGTGGAGACGGAGTGGTGGGGTCGTGCGGGGGTGGAGGAGGGAGGGAGCTGGGGAAGGGAACCAAGCTCCTCTTAGTTTAAGTAAATACCCCCACCACACTAGCTTTCTGGGCTTGGCTTTTGACGGCTCCGCGCTCGCCCAAGCAGGGAGTGGGGGCACGGAGGAGGGAGGGAGCCTGAGCCGAGTTACCGGGGCGGGGAGTGAAGCCACCGGAGCGGGACGGGGGTAAGTTTGGAGATTACCGGGAGGGACGACTTTTCAAAGGGTGGAATGCCCGAACACATCTGACGGACGAGACAAAAGGGCCCCCAGGGTCTACGCTTACGCTGCTCCCCTCTTCCTTCTCGCCGCCGTCGTGCTCGCCCCAGAATCTTCGCAACCGCGCGCGCCGGCGAAAGAAAGCCGAACCAGAACCGCCGTCGTGTTCTGGGATGTTTTGCATGCTTTCTTTCTTTCTTTCTTTCCAAAAGGAGCATCACGATCGACCATCGATCTGCATTGGAGCATGCATCCCGGCGCTGCTTGCTGCCTCTTCTCTCGTGAAGTTAGCTGCTACCCATACGCATGCGTGCTCTCCGGAAAGATCAATGATCCCTTCTCACAAACTGACACAAAGGCAGATAACCCATACGCACGGCATGTCGTCCAACCATGCTCAATTTCCGAAATAAACAAGATGCACGTCCCATCGACCCCACTTGTCGCTCAGCTACAGAACGCTGCAGCAGCAGCCAGCAGCAGTAGGCCCGGCGGCTACGTACCCTGCCCTGGATTCCGAGCACATGAAGCCCTGTCTCTTTGGAATATTACACTAGAGTGCCTGCTAAGCTAGCCGCTGGTTTTGTCTCAATTTTAAGACGGATGATACGCTTGCGTGGGCCAACAGCTGGTCATCAAGGTAGGCACTAGTACTACGTACTGCAGAGCGTGTTTGTCTTACTATAATGATTTAGTGTCACATCACCTCGTACACCACCACAGAATGATGAGTTTAGACTGATTTGATTGATGTTGAAGGGGATATATACTTTATATTTGTCGTCGTCTCACGCAGATCATTTGATTTCGTACATGTCACTACTATGTACGCATGATTTCGTACACCCGCTTGATGATATTCGTGCATCACCATAGTCCATATACCCATGCGAGCGTTCCTGGATGGCTACCGAACGAATCCACTGTTTTTTGGGGCAGAATCCATGCGAGGGTCCATATACCCATGCTGCGCAGAATCGAGTGAGCAGCCTGCCTGTGCTTCCATGCCGAGAAATCTTGGTCGCTTTCCGTTTTTGTTATCTGTGTAAAAGAAGAGAATTCCAACAAAGAGTTGTAGGCAAGTCGGTAATGTTGTGTGTGTTACTTGACGCAATTTTGTATGGTCGACGCTCGCACGCATGATGCAGCCTCTTGCAAGTTACTTTCTTGCCTCCATGGCGGCCGGCTATATATGCTCAAACTCTAACTTCACACCTATACCATGTACTATGTGTTTGCATGGCACTCCGTTCTGTCGTTGAGATACGTGCTCCACAGATACTAGTATCGAGTCTTGTATATTCGCCCTCACTGATAAAAAAACTTCGATAAAAAAATCTGAAAGAATCGGTGACCATCATTTTCTGACCCTATCACTGGCTGCCCTCTCTGAAAAATTTTGACCGCCCAACGAGTCTTGCCTGCCTCCAGCTGAAACGATTGATGCAGCAACTCCGCAATTCGATCGACGTAAAGTCTCTCGTGAGTCCAATTCAAGAATATTCCACCACCATCATCCTTGTGCCCGCAATTATCAGCACAAACGGTACTGGTCAATCTGCGTGTTTGACCGCTTGACGAGAGTACTTGTGCTCGTTGCAGATTTTATTTACGATCGATCCTGCGCGGCAGATTAGAGCAAAACAAACCGTGATCGTACGAGACAAACAACCTGACCATCCAATCAATCAAAGGCTGGCAGGCGCCATGTGCCCATGCCCCAGGCTGAATTCTTGCTCCAGTCTGGACATGCAATCGCATCAAGTGTGCCCGCTCCTAGCCAAAGCCACTTCCGTCCAAACGACGACTACCACCAACTTTAATTTTGGCAACAATGTACATTACATTACACCCCCAATTTCATCTACACTACATCGAGCCAATCGTCAGAGTTGCAAATCGATCCACGTAACGAGGGGTTCGTATTGTTACTTTTGGTTCAATTCCTCGCCCAAACAGGCCGGGGTCCAACGTATTTCCAGGAGAATTTTCCGAGTGCCCCTTTGGTTACCTTAACACCTTTTTATCAGCAGCTGCGAGATATACAACACGGTCGACGACTTCAGATGGGAAAAAAAAGAAAAAGGGAAGACGGACATCTCGCCAAATTTGGCCCGGCCCAGTAACGCGATCATCCTTGATACCTTACGGACAAACAGGCCCCCAAAGTCCAAATCGGTAGCTCGACTGCACTTGACAGTGTAGCACAACTAATGTGGTTTAATCTGTCATGGCGCACCATCCCGGTTACTCTCTTCAGAGAAGAGCAGTCCCCATTTCTGTATCACCATCTCATGAGCATACATCCATCTCACCATAAAAAGAACAGATTGGCCAATTTTTCTTCATATTTGAAACTCACTACGTAAATTTTAAGATAATCATTTACAGGCTTCACTCGCAGGGAAATTTTAAGATAATCATTTACAGGCTTCACTCGCAGGGCAAAGATGTACTTGGAAAAAGAGCACTGATTTATCTGACAGATACTCTACTCAATTAAGTCCCTTAGTACCCCTTCACATATTCACGTTTAGCATACATCATGCAGAATTACACGCCTTCTTTAAAGCATCAAAAACACCTTCAAGCGTCGCGTCTTGCACTAGTACAACCTTCTCCCTTGATTTAAAGCCAGAGCCAATAGATACTTCTCTTTTCTTCACTCCAAGTATCTGCATATTTCAAGGTGATTCTCAGAATTAAGATGGGACCTACAAAAAATGTAACATGGAATGTTTTAAGACATTCACAACATCTGTATTAATTGTATAGAACCAATGAGTGCAGTCTAACCAAGTGCAGTTTTTTCTTGCGCTTTTGATGAAGGAACCAATCTTTGGACAAAGCACCTATCCTCAATCAGGTAGCTGCCATCGTTTATCCACTAATTTAACTCCTTGAATTGTACTTAGCCAGTGAATAAGGCCAAAGTCATGTGATCGGGCTTCACATGAGCATCTGTTAGGATCTAAAACAACATAAAGCATAGTGCAGATAGGATTATGAACTGTAACTATCTGCTCAGCAGTCAAACTAACCCTTTTCTTAGCAAAAAAATTGCTTTCTCAGCATGCTTAGGCGGTTAGGCAGGCTAAAAGGACCACTTGAAATTCCATTGATTCTAGTAAAGAACAAAGCGGAGCATTTTGTGTTCTTAGATCAAACACAGTTCAAATACTTAATTTGCCCATGCGGGAATTATATAGCCACATGTATCAAGCTGACTACCCATCATCGAGCTTCAATGCTGTCTTCCTCCTAGTGAACACCCCAGACAATGGGAACTAAACTAAGGAGTACATTGGCTAGTCGGGAGTATTATGACCAAAAGAAGCAAAATTGGCAGGTGAAGTAACGCAGGGAATTGCCCGGTCAATTTCAATGCTCAAGAAAAAGAGGCCTGGAATTTAAGTATGTCACAAATCTTCAAGCTGAACAAGCTATGCCAATCCATGTCCTACACAGCCTGTGCGATATTTATTCATTGGTTACATGCATCATCATCACTCATAATAATATGTTAAAAGTTTGAATTTGATATAGAACAGGTCAAGCCATCCGTTTCTAACAATGAAGTGCATCAGCAAAATCATATGTCCCTACTTCGTATTCCCATTTTCCAGACCAGTACTGGCTAGTAGGATCAAAACTGTAATATAGTTAGCCTACCTCTTAAACATTGTTATTATATCTGGTTCCTATCGATACCATGGAACAACCAAACGTCTGTGACCGTCAATTCGTCTAGATCAAGTGTTTTGTAACCGCAGTAAACCAGTTAATTACCAAGCTGATGAAGTCGACGAGAGCGGAGTTGGCCTCCCCATCCCTCGCCGGCGCGTCGATCTGCACGCCGACAGCCTCCTCCCCGATCTCTGCGAAGTCCGCACGCACCTCAAGGTTAGCGTTCGAGTAGGGAGGAGAAGGGAGCGGCCAGGGCGAGAACCGACCGGTGATGGTGGCGACCTTGGAGCCGGGCTTGGCGTGGATGGAGATGGCGACGGTGGACGGCGGCAACAGGCGGAGGCAGCTAGGAAATCCGCCGCCGCCGGCGTTCGCTGGGGCCGGCGGCGCCTCCGCTTTGGCCTTGCCTCGCTTCCCCGGAGCCATCTGGTTTTGCGGCTCGGTTCAATTCGTCGTTTCCGCAGAATAAGGTAACTCTGGTGAGTTAATTCTAGGAGTTAAAACGTTTTTAGAGAGAGAGAGCATCTCTGATTTCTATTAAAAAAAACTTTAAGCAGTACATAGTTCTCTTTAGCAAACTACTGAGCATCATTAAAGAACTTGGTAAACAACGCTACCAGATCCCTATAGTCTGGTCATCAAAATATGCCAAAAGCAAATTAAAGTGAGCAATAGGATATTTTTTTAAAAAAAAGATGATCGATAATTTCTTTAGTTAAAATCCTTTTTTAAGAGAATCCATAAGAAAGCTTTTATTTTCAAAGGCAGTTTGGTTTTCCATAAAAACTTCAAAGGATAACCAATGCCTTGAAATCTTAAAGTCAAATAGAAGGATTTCACAGACAATTTTTCATTGGTGTTTAATATCCAACTGATTCTATCTGCTTGATCATTGAGAGAAATTCCAGCACAATCTTGCTGAATCATGTTCCACATATCCATTGTCTCTCCAAAAAGGGTTCTTCTAAATTTAAAGCTGCTCCAACCCTCAGTCAGTGCCTCGAACACAATAATGTGCTTACTAAGTGAAATATTGTGAAGCCTTGGGAATTTATGAGACAAAGACTCATATCCCAACCAACAATCCTCCCAAAACCTAATTCTTCTACCATTCTCCCAAAAAAGCATGTAAAGAGGTACACTAGTAAGACAAGAGTTTAATAAAATCAATCTCCCTCAAATTGAGAGAAACTTTCCTTGCCAACACCCCAATTTCCCCTCAATTTTGTTTTCAGTGCCCTGCCACTCTTTAAGACACAATTTTTTTTGTCCAAAGGAATGCCCAAATATTTCATTGGCAAACTACCAATTTCACAAGTGAAGATTCTACTGTAATCATCTTGTTTATCCACTGCTTCCCCCAAAATAGTAAAGTTCACTCTAATGAAAATTAATTTTCAAACCAGAGAGCTATTCAAAAAGACAGAGAATGAATTTAAGGTCCTTGGCACCCTCCATGTCATCTTGTGTTAAAAAGATAATGTCATCTGCATATTGCAGAATTGCTATCCCTCCATCTACCAAATCAGAGACTAACCCTTTAATGAGCCCTTGTTGTTGGGCTTTCTTCATCAAAATGAATAAAGCATCCGCAACAATATCAAGGAGTGGAGGGGATAAAGGATCTCCTTATAAGGGCCAATTTCCTTATTGACTTTAACCCCTAACCCTTCCACCTCTAACTACTTGCATGACCAGTCACACTAAGCATCAGGGAATCCTTTCAAATTCATCATTTGATACAAAAAGGCGATTTAACTTTATTGTAAGCCTTCTCAAAGTCAATCTTTAAGAGTAGCCCAAAACTTTTATTTTTTGTGCAAAGAATTAATTGTTTCATGAAGAACCAAATCACCTTCCATTATGTGTCTATTTTTTACAAAAGCAGTCTGAGTATTTGAGATGATTTTTTTAGCAACTACTGCTAATCTATTCATGAGAACCTTAGTGAAAATCTTGAAGCTCACATTTAAGACACAGATATGTCTAAACATTTGAATTTTCTTTGCCTCTTTGCTCTTAGGTATTAAAGAAATGATACCATAGTTAAGCCTTGAAATATCCATCAAACCTCTATGGAAATCGTCTAACAAATTCTTTAGATCAAACTTTACCAAGCCCCAGAATTTTTGATAAAACTAAACAGGAACCCCATTTGGCCCTAAAGTTTTATTGTGATCCATTTGAAAATTGCACTTTTTAGCTCTTCCATAAATAAATCCTTTATTAACTCTCGAGTATCCCTTTCCTCAATTGCTTGTATGTGGTCCCAACACAGAAACATATCCAAACACTCAGGAGGACCAAATAAATTCTCATAGAATTGAGTGATATACCTAAGTTATCATCACCTTCAATCACACCCTCTCCTGTTCTAGTTTCGCTATGGTATTCTTCCTTCTCCTTCCATTAGCCTTAGCATGATAGTATCTAGTGTTATTGTCCCCATCCAGTAACTCTTTTTCTTTAGATCTTTGTAGCCACTTGAGCTCTTCTTGTCTAATCAAACTATGTAATTGTGCTTGTAGTTATCGTTTTTCTTCCCTATTATTGGCATCCAGACCAATACTTTCAGCTTTTTATCAATGTAGTCATTTTGTTTTCTAGGATAACTCTTTTCACTCTCTTAAAACCAGCCTTCAATATTCATATTCCATCCTTTCAAATGCTCTCTTAAATTTCTCATTTTTATTTGCCATTTTTCAATACTGAAGTTGACGATGACTTAATAATCCTCAAATTATTACGTCATTATATTTTTTAAGTATATCTCTTATCAACAAGGGAGATGTTTTATAGGGTAGTCATAAATTTTTCTATGACCACTCCTTAGTTATAAGCTCTTTTACGATTACATAGTCATAAGTCTTTTTACGATCACATAGTCGTAAATTATCCTATGACCACATCGTGGTCGTAGACCCTCCTACGGCCAATGTATCTCTGGCTGACTTGTCTACGATAATCTACTACATTGTAGGTCCATCTGACAAAACTATTAGAACGTGCGTTTATTCTTAATAACCTTGCATGATCTCTCTGACAATACCGCTGAACGACGAACAGGCTACCACGTCTCTCTGATAATAACTCCCGTCGGACGGTTATCCCCCGAAACGTTAAGGCATCTTTTGGCACGAGACAACGACGACCGCTTGCCAACTATATAAAGATTGATGTTGAGAGAAGAGATCTAATCAGAATCCGGTCAAAGCAAGACATAACGCAAGGTATTTCACATTACTCTCTCGATTGTACTCAGATCAGAGCAATAGCCACACGTCGAAATTGGGTTGCAGAATCCTCGGACTCAACTAATTGGCTGGAACCCTATAACTCGACTCCTGCCACAGATGCTAGTGATGTATCGCTAGTTATGGAAATGCATCTCCCCCAGAAACCAACGAACTCAGAGCCCCATTAGATCCAAATCCACTCCTCCATCCAACGAATTTTGAGCTACACACGTGTAGGAACGGGATGAGGCGAGAGATACTTGGGCCATATCTAGATCAAGCCCATCCGCCATGGAGTAACAAGATGAACCGAGAGATGTTTGGGCTGAGCCTGTAGAGAGCCCATCCGCCATGAGGTAAGCTTCATATGGAGCCTTCCGAGCGCCGTCAGTTGCCAATCCTTCCATATTGCGAGGCCGAGGAGAGCCCTCCTGAACCACCTCCGCGGCTCCGCGTGCTGGTGGCTCGCCCGGCGACCACCGCTGCAGCAGCATCAGCGGTGGGAAGCGTCCCCGTCGCCCGGCTCCTGTCGTCGACGACGGAGGAGGCGAAGGGGTCGTTCCTCGACAAGGGCGAGGTCGCCGACCGCGTCGTCCGACGTTGTGCTAGTCAATCGCTCGAGTTAAACCCCTAACCCACATCTTGACCCAAACCAAACGGGCCAAGAGCTCATCTAATCTAGTTGAGGTCCAAAAGACATGATGGTACCAAGCATGATGGCTCAGCTCCAAGCTACACCGCTCAAAACCCTAAGCCTCTCCCGCCGGCGCGGCGGCGCGGCTTCGCGGCGGTGTCCGATGGCGACCTTCTGGTGCTCCGCCGCGGCGAGGAGCTACAGCATCACGCTCCTCCCCGGCGACGGCATAGGCCCGGAGGTGGTCGCCGTCGCCAAGGACGTCCTCTCCCTCGCCGGCTATCTAGAGGGCAAGCTAAACAACCCCTCAGCATCCAATGCCTTAACCCCTGCTACTAGCAGAATGAGCATGACCCCTTGTTTCCGTCTGCCACAGGCGTCCAGCTCCGCTTCCAGGAGGTGCTCATGGGCGGCGCGGCGCTGGATGCGGTTGGCGTGCCACTCCCCGACGAGACGCTCGCGGTGGCGCGGGCTTCGGACGCTGTCCTCCTCGGCGCAATAGGAGGGTGAGCGAGCGATTAAGAAGTAGCAACAGCATTGAATTGCATTTGCTTGGGTCCGAATTCGTGATGCGCATTTGTGCTTCAGTAATCGGATGTAATGTCTGTGGTTGTAGGTATAGGTGGGATAACAATGAGAAGCACCTCAAGCCGGAGACTGGGCTGCTCCAGATCCGTGCTGGACTTGGTGTGTTTGCCAATCTGCGGCCAGCTACAGTGTTACCGCAGGTATATCCATGTCTCATCATTTTCAGTGCAATTCACGTAAGCACCAAGCTTTGTTTAACAACACTGCCATTCGTACTTTAGCTAGCTAGCTACCAGGTTGTATCGCTTAATTGCATCTGAGTCCATGTATCAAAGGCATCCTAACATGTCTCCTATCTGTACCAATAGTCTCAATTGTTTAAATAAACAAGAATACTAGCAAATGAAAGCATAGCTACAAGATTTGGGATGAATGAGCTTATTTGTTCCGATTCTTGTGTGGTTATATACTGAATAACAATGCTGCTCCGGTCTGCCAATGGTACTCAAATGTTCTTTTCGTAGTTACTTTTCTCTTTGGCCTAACACTTTTGTAGTTAGTAGACGCATCTACTTTGAAGAAAGATGTAGCTGAAGGAGTTGACATTATGGTTGTTAGAGAGCTTACTGGAGGTAATGTTGACTAAATTATGATTAAACATGGATGATGATTGCTCTTTCATTGCTAATTTAAATATTTCTATGTGCATTCTGATGAAACTTGAAACTTCTAATAGTAATTTGTAATTCTGGATTGCAGGAATCTACTTCGGCAAACCTAGGGGTTTTGGAACCAATGACAAGGGGGAGGACACTGGCTTCAACACTGAAATCTATTCAGTTTCCGAGGTGACTCCACCCTTCTTTAGACATTCTAGCACCTCTCCTTGAAAAAATATTTCTTGAATGAGTGATAGTCCCTGCTGGCCCCCAAGACATAAGCATGGCTAAATCTCTTGATCATTTTATTTTGCCATTTCTTTGCTCACAGATGTCAGGATGTGCTTTCTGGGTTTGATACCATTTTTATTGAACAGTTCATTCATCTGTAACAGCTGTGATCTTTGGTGTTAATGGAATTCTGTGTTTCATCCCTAGATCGATCGTATTGCACGTGTTGCATTTGAGGTTGCTCGCAAGAGAAGAGGGAGACTCTGCTCTGTTGACAAAGCGAATGTGCTTGAGGTAATTTATTATATTAACCCCAAATGTCTTTGAAAACTTGTTTTGAAGTATATGTTGTATGGATATGTTACTTCCCTTCCATTTGAATTGAAGCTTGAACTGAGCCATGGAGATATATCTGTGACACCCAAATATTTGATGTTTCTATCTTGGACATTTATTTGGATACAGCGATTGCGACCTATCATTTTGCTGACGCTAGAAAACCTCTTGAAAGGATAAAACTTATATAGTTTTGAACATTTTATTTTGCACATAATTAATACAACCCTTTCTCTCGAATATCATTGTAGGCATCTATGCTTTGGAGAAAACGGGTAACTGCACTAGCTTCCGAATTCCCTGACGTTGAACTCTCACACATGTATGTTGATAATGCTGCAATGCAGCTTATTAGGAATCCTAAGCAGGTATGTTTCTTTGTATGAAATTTAATGCGCCCTGGGCTAAGCAATATGAGAATGTGTTGACCTACTAAATTCCCTGCATCATGGCAGTTTGACACCATTGTCACAAACAACATTTTTGGTGACATATTATCTGACGAAGCATCTATGCTCACGGGAAGCATTGGAATGCTCCCATCTGCCAGTGTTGGTGAATCGGTAATAGATGCCCTTCAATGTTCCCTCAAGTCCTCTGGATTGTTTATAGACGCTGAAAATGATGGAAGTACAAGCGCTGAAGGATCTTTTTCTGTGCAGGGACCAGGTCTTTTTGAGCCTATTCATGGATCTGCCCCTGACATTGCTGGGCAGGTTGAGATGACTTCTAATTTCAAAACAATCCACTTAGACACTTCATTGGCTTTTAATATGTAGCTTTGTTTGAAATTCTGCTTCCTCTTACTATTTATTGAGTGCAGGACAAGGCAAACCCGTTAGCTACAATTCTTAGTGCTGCAATGCTATTGCGTTATGGCCTTGGAGAAGAAAATGCTGCAAAGAGGATTGAAGCTGCAGTTACAGAAACGTTGAACAATGGGTTCCGAACTGGGGACATATATTCTCCTGGAACGGTAAGATTAATTTGTTATGGAACCTTTATCAACAAATTCCGTGTTTGCATTTGATACTTGCTAAATGTATGTTGAAGGAAAGTTCAACTCCTACTAGCTACTTTGTATGTTTTTTCTGCCAAACAAAAAGTTAAATGCTTATTAGCTTCGTATTCTTTCTACTTGAACGCCAAGTACTTAGTGCTCACCTAGAGTAATTTTGGTACAATATAAGGCGTGCGGTCTGCCATGTTTAGATTAATTGTGTTGGGACCAAGATCGCTTTGAGCCACTTGTCATTAGCAAGTACTATTTTCCCCCTCCTGTTTTCTCGTTTCTGAAACTTATATATAGTTATATTCTTTCTTAGCAGACGTTGGTTGGATGCAAGCGAATGGGAGAGGAAGTCTTGAAGACTGTTGAGTCGCAGAAGGCAGTTGCTGCTGTGAACTGATTGCCCTTGGTACTTAAGATATAACCCTGCGATTTGGGATGGTCGAAAGCGTTCCAGGATTTGAAGCAGCCGAAAATCAACATTGCCCTGGAGTGTCATTTTATTTCCTTGCCCTTGTTTCGTACAGGAACTTAGCGGATGAGTTACCTCGTTTCCTTTTGGTTGCTTATTGCACAGATTTCCTGTGACTTGAATTTTGTCCGTGATGATGTATGGCTTATCCAATAAAAATGGGGATGGTTCCCTTTAAAAAGCTGAAAAATACTTGGATTTGTGGCACTGGCTATGCGTAGCAGTAGCTAGAAAAGTGCAGCGCTAGGCTTTCTCCTGGGAACAATTCAGCAGATCACATCACCTCTATGTCTCAGAGATGTGGTTCTGTGTTGCCAGAGAAATTAATCAACAGCAAAGAATGAACACCACGATTCAGTTTGCTGTAATTTAAAGAAACCATGGGACCAAACAAACTGATGAGTGTCTACATAGCTCCTAGTTTTTGAGACTGGACCCAGTAAGGTTAGGTAAAAATTGAAAAAAACACAATCCGACCTGCCGGATTCTACCGACCGAGCAAATATTCATGTTACACAAACTTCGTTTGGTAGTAGGGAATTCGCCATCACACTAGGTGTATACAGCAGACGTAGTTGGGTAAGTGGAAGCTATTCAGCCAACAACAATGTTAGTCACCAATAGTCCTTACAAGAGCACGCGCCATTTCCAAACCTATTCGCTCGCGTCTCTCACCACACGAGACAACAGTCCTTCGAAGAACTCATGGCAGTCCCCGCACACCCATCCTGTGCAGGACGCGGTGGACGTCGCCGGCCTCCACCCAGCTGCAGCCGCCTTGTTTCTTGAGCCCCTTGCGCCTCATTGGCGTCCCTTACACTCTGGCACTCGGCGAAGATGTTCGACAGCATGACGTAATTCACCGGGTTGTCGCCGTCGATGGCCAGAAGGATGTCGCCTGCCCACGGCGACGTCCTTGTGCACCCTGCAGGCGCTCAGGAGCGTCTGCCATATGCCAACGGTTGGCTCCACTGGCATTGTCATGATGAGGTCCTTGGCCTCGCTGAGCTGAAGAGATCAAACCATGCAAGCGTAGTGCTCTGCTCTCGGTCTCATCCTCCGATCTTGACGGATCCTTGAAAGGTACCGGCGGCATTCTTCGACAAGGCCGGAGTGGCCTTATCGACCGGAACTGATAACATTCGACATTATGCAGGATTATACCCGAAAGATCCTTTTTTTTTTTTTTTGGCTCTCTCTTTAGCCCTATGTCTCTTGTCCGTAGGAGGCCTTCCTCCGCTAGCTCCATTGGAAGCGCATGGAGCGTGGGAAATGCCACTGCTCATGCAGATAGGCAGCGTTCACTCCACAAAAATCTTAAAGCCAAAGATGGCTTGCAAAAGTTAAATAGTGGGTGAGGCTGATTACTGCGTACGAGACGCTTGAACGGGGTGTTGGAGTAATCTTGAAACGTAGGATGGTCAAACGGAGCATTGGGGCAATGCAACACGGCGAATAGTGTACATCAAAAAGTACTTGGCATCTGCGCCTGCTATAAATGCTCACATTTTTCTGTACAGTATTTGAAGCAATTCAGGTACAACAAACAAGTCAACCGATCCTAGGGCTTCAGAGGAAGCTGTGGTTGAAGAATTCTTGCAAGGACAGCCTTCTCACCGAAACACATGTGCGAAACTGTCAGCTGTAACATCAGATTTTCAGCATTTTGGGTGAGCGAGAGGTAACATTACCAGTGACATACCTGGATTGGTATGTCAGCTGGACACGACGAGTTTCGAGAACGGAAGAGATGTGGTCCTCTTTATGCATCGAAGCAGCTGGAGAAAGCAATCTGTGAATGAGGACTGTTGTGAATTCAGATGAGAAGTTGATGAGCGAAAGAGTAGCCACCTGTGCATTGCTTCTACCACGGAATGGCGGATAGCCATTCAAGCGCTCGAAGAGAATTGCACAGATGCTCCATAAATCTACCTGCACACAATAGATGTTCAGGTCTCTGCTATTTACAGAAATACAGCGGAGAAAAAGAATCAGCCGTAAGCCATGTGATGTGAGCACTACGAAAATGAAGAGGCCGAGCGATGCCAATTGGGCCAGGCCCAACTCCACAAGCCAGGGCTCCAACCCAAATTATCTAGGAGTATTTCTCCCACCACAACTCACAAGTCTAAATTCTGAATCGTTTCAAAAAAAAAAAAAAGTCCGAATTCCGAAGAACCCTCCTTACGAAACCATGAACATAAGTTGGCTTTCAACGGTTCTCAAGTATCAGATATTCGCCAGATGGGGTGCAGTGGATTCAGCAACTAATAAAAGCTCTTACCAAACGGACTTATAGCACAACGGTACAACCACCAAGATGGAACATGTAGTGACATTTTTCATCTGAAGCTCTTGCAAGACGTACTCACCGTACAGGAACCAGAATGCAAAGGGTTGAAACACACAAAACAATATTATAGCACTTAAATTATACAGCAATACAGCATGCCTGTCCTAATAGTGTCTTGACTGCCTTGTTCAGCATTGTAACTTACATTTCTTCTTGGTACGAATTTTAAGAGAACAGAAAATCATACCAATCCGGCATTAGGTTGAAGAATAATATACATGCAAGCACCCAAATCATTCAACACTATCGAGCTAGCAACCAACCGTAGCCTGATTATTTGGAAGAAAACCTCTAAGCTGTTTCATATGCATGGTCATGAGGAACCCTGGTATTCTATCGCTGTGATTTCTTTTGTATCTTTGCTTTAGAAGGTCGATGGGTTCCCTTGGAACTGGAGGCCTACAAAAAATATGCAGCTTTCATCACAACACCATCTCAAACACGAAGCAAAATACCTCACTTTATACAAAGATCAGCAAATTTACCTGAACATGCCGTAATATATCTTCCAGTTCTGAAGTAATCTCCGAGAAAATGGGTCGTGCATGAGGATTTTCATCCCAACACCGTTGAATCAAATTAGACAATCTTGGATGCACGCTCGAGGGGATCTCCAAGCGATATCCCTAATAAACAAGGAGCAATGCTTACTGCGGTCCCTTCATCCTTGAGCATCCATTATTCATAGCTGACTATTATCGATAGCCAACTGTTCAATATCCAAAATGTGATTTAACTAGGAGCTTATTGGCATCAAATACATACCTGCCTTACTGATAATGCAGCTTGCAAGGGTGTCAGGTTTTCATACGGGATCTGTACAGCAGAAGTAAGCTAGGCTGTTACCTTTAACCAAAGTTTGCTGATGTCCAAATAACTCAAGAGTAAAATCTGGACACAACACCAAGGTGTACCTTTGAAGTGGCCAACTCCCATAGAACAATAGCAAAGCTGAAGACATCTGCCTTATGATCATAAGGCCTATGGTTTATTACCTGGTAAGACAAGCAACTCTAATAAGCACATTGCACATACACAGTGTCTCAGCTTGCATAGAAAGAACTGTCTTCTAATAAGCAAGTGGTTGTTTAAGTTTCTGAATGAAGAAGAGCTTTGGCAAGAAGTGCTTAAGAAAAAGTATTTGAAGAATAAAATTTGTCTCAAGTACAAAAACAGCCAGGGGATTCGCAATTTTGGGTTGGGATCATAGAAGTAAAGGATCTTTTTTTTCAAGAGGTAGATTCAAAGTCAACAGTGGTCATCAAACAAGATTTTGGGAAGACCTTTGATTAGGGAGCAAGACTCTAATGGATAGATATCCTTTGTTGTATAGGATTGTTAGAAAGAAGAATGCCACAGTTTCTCAAGTACTAAGTGTGACTCCCTTGAATGTTTCGTTTAGGCGTGCTTTGACAGGGGAGAAATTGGTGGCCTGGCTCGAGTTGGTTTCTTCAGTAATTTCGGTTTCATTGAATGATAAAAAAGATGGTTTTGTTTGGAACTTACATAAGAGTAGTTTTTTTTCATTCATTCCTTGTATAATGATATTATGAAAAGAGAAGGGTTACCGGGGAAAAACATCTTTTGGAAGTCTAAGCTACCTTTGAATATTAAAGTTTTTCTTTGGTATTTGAAGAAATGGGTGATTTTAACTAAAGACAATTTAGTTAAGAGGAACTGGAAAGGTGGCACTAAGTGTTGCTTTTGTAGCTTGGAGAAATCAATCCAACATCTCTTTTTTGATTGCCATGTTGCAAGGTCCATTTGGAATTCGGTATATATTGTGTTTAATATTCAACCTCCTTTTAGTGTAACTCATTTATTTGATTCTTGGCTTATGAGCTTCCTTCTAAGCTTAGAAGGCAGATTTTAATTGGGATTGCGGCTCTATATTGGGCAATGTGGTTGAATAGAAATGATGCTGTTTTCAAACGGATTACTTCTCATTCATTTATGCAGATCATTTTCAGGGGGACGTACTGGATCAGGCAATAGTCGCAGCTGTCTAAAGAGGAAGAGAGAGCTCCATTAATGGATGGTTGCCAACGGTTAGAGAATTTGATGCGGGTTTTCTTCAGCAATTTTGGATGGAGGAGGAAAATGATAGAAGCTTGAGCCTTGTCTTGGAGTAGTTTCCCCGAACTTTTGTTACACCGTTTGGTGAGATAGGGCCTTAATTCGGTGTGGACATTGGTGTTTGTTGAAATTTTTGTAAACTTGGGTATCACCGTGTGGTGAGGAGTGGTCTAAGTGCTATGTTTGTGTTTGATAATCGGCTATACTCATTCACTCGTGAATGAAGGAGGCCGGAATATTGAATATTCCTTAATCTAAAATATCTCAGCTTGCACAGAAAAAGAACTGTCTTCTAACGATAGTTTTTGCACTCTATACACAATATCTCAGCTTGCATAGAAAGAATTGTCTTCTAATGTGTATACCATTCAGGTCATTTTACACTTTGTTGCTCCATGAAATAGCAACTTCACTCTGAACTACAAAACCGTCCAAACTGTTATGGACCTGTTGTGAAATTGGACTTTCGATATAATTGAGGGGTGTAATATGGACTTGATCCTTATTTTTAATGCAAAGTAAAAAAGCGGACAGCATTGTCTATGCATATGTGCATGTTTCGACTCCTGGTGAGATGGGCTTGTGAGACTCAACTTATCATGAGCAAACGAAAAGGATGCCCAAGAGGTTTGGTGTTGCAGTACAAAAGTCTGGTCAAGCAATTATAGGATATCTGACATTTCTGAGAAAAAAAGACCCCAGAGGACAAACAACAAAGGCATCAACACACCTCAGGTGCCATCCACCTATAGGTACCAGTTTCAGCAGTCATCTCTCCCTCTTGAGATTGGTACCGAGAGACACCAAAGTCTGCAATCTTCACAACCTAGTTTCAGAAACCAATCAACACTTTAACAACCCTGAATTGATAATTACACAACTTTAAAACAATATGCATACTTGACCAGAGCCAATTAGCAAATTGGCAGTCTTTAGGTCCCTGTGGATGATGTTATTCTGGTGCAAATAATCCATCCCTTTTGAGATACCAATAGCAATCCTAAGAATCACGGGAAGCTCCAAAGTATTGTTTTGCTTGTGAAGGAAGTCATATAGATTACCTCCAGGCATGTACTCTGAAAGAAACACACAATAACAAGAGCAAAATATGATCTCATGAATACCAGTCAGTCGGAAGAAAATAATGAATTGCCTGACAATAAAAACTTATGTGCAGAGGAAACTACTGTGAATGGTCTTAATCAATAAAAAATATGAAAGCACATAAGCAGACAAAACATGGCACAGAGGCCCTTTTGGGGTTTAAAACAAGAATACAGCAGTAGCAAAAGTGCATGAAACCAGCACACAAATAATCACACAACTAAAATGAGAACTTCAACTCAGGTAGTTGGCTCTTGGTCTCATGCAAGTTCCAATTGCTAATGGCTAGCACCACTCTTGATGGATTCAACCATGTCACTTCCAGTATGAGCAGCCACTGTGTGAAAGGACTGTTGTCGCCTACAACCTACACTAACATGGCACAACAGAGGGACAGAATATTGGTAGTGCATATGGCTATATTGCTCTCCACTCAGTTCTAGTCATCTTCCAAGTAAAGACAAGGTTACATGAAATATTTGAACTAGAAAAGTCTCACATGATGATTCATAAATGAAAATAGGTGCAAATATTGTTTCTGGACAACTGCACACTAGTTTACATAAATTGATTTACAATAAAATGAAAACTAATGGCCCCAAAAAAGGCTCTTTGAAACATCAAAATATCTAATTTAAAAGCAAGATTGGAGAACCCATGTTCTTCTACTGCTAATCAATCATGCAGTTAGCAGCAAACTCAAGAAACTAACATCAAGTTAAAACATGGCAGTGGTATATATCTTATAAAGTTCAATATTAATACAGTAGCACCATTTCATTAAAAACAATGCAGGATGAGTCCATCATGAACCAAAGAATTCCATCTGGGGGACTGAGCTTTCATCACACCACAATATAACCATAGCAAAATGTATTCAAGTTGTAGCACAAGCAGAAAAGTTAAGTTCATTAAACTACATAGAACTTTCACTTTTAATTAACATGGTGCAATTTTACATAAGTATGGGAAACAAAGACCTTATTTCACATGTATGAAATAGTAGCTAGCAAATCAGAGGCTAATTTAAAGATGGGTAGAGTACTGTCAATCCGATAGAAACAGAGCAGCAAGAATGATCACAACTTCCCTCTAGATTTAGCTGCTCTTGAAGTTCCTACCAAAATGCAGACAGGAGTTATCCCCCTGTCTTTCAAGCTCTATTTTTTCAATTCCTCTAAATGAGGTTCATTAAAATGCAAAATCTAAACATGTGTAATCAATAGTTATTTACATTAGACGTTAAGGGGACTGACAATGAATGACCAAGCACATGTTGGTTAAACTTAAGCATGCGCTCCAACTTTTAAACACAATTGTTACTCACAGTACAAATACCCCCAAGGGCAAGAGCACTGTTATCTGAGTCTGGAGCAACAAGGATACTGATTCATATCCAAAATAGCAGCAAGCAAGATTATCAGCAATATTGGTCACCTGTTACAATGAGATACTTTCGATCCTTTGTGCATGCCCCGTAAAATCGAACAACATTTTCGTGATCAACACTCCTGGACAAGATCTAACTGTGTTAGAATTACCTGGAATTAAATGATTCAGTGTCTCTTTTATCTGTCCGAGTGATTCAATAAGAAAGCTTACTTTAGAATTATTATTTCTTGCAAAAACTCCACTTTTGAAGATTCGTTAACATGCTCAGTTCTAAGGAACTTTATTGCAACATCCACATCAAGATAAGTTCCTCGATATCTACAGAAGATAACACAAACGGGACCTCTTGGTTACTGAGCTCTCCTGAGTTCTTGCCTAGAACATTCAAAATATAGGTCAATGCAAACAGTAAGATGTCTCCACAAGTCACAATACAGTTGGTTTCTTGACTATGTTTGTTGACAGTGTACCTTCGTAAAGCCATTTCCTTGTTAAATGATGCATGAAAAGGGCATGCAATCCACACTAGCAGTTGAGTGGTAGCTGCCTAGCTGTTGTTCTAGGTAATTAAATCCATGTTTTCCTAGTATTCCTAACTAAGTGTTATACAGTTCTTACAAATCTCCAGAAGATCCAGATGCAATCTTTTCCCCAATTTGCAGCAAACTCCTGTCGAATTCAGAATCTCCAATCTTTTCTTGAAGCTCTTGTATTCTCTCCGAGGTTGACGAGTTTGTTGGATTAGACAATGAGGGCTACATACCACAAGGAATTTACGGCAGTAAGGAAAAGGTTAGGCATGATGTGTTAAACTTGTAATGCTGACTGAAAGTATGTACAACACTGTATTTACTGTGAAAAAGGTAAATTGCAAGCATCTAGACATCCTAACCAGGAAGACACCTGCAAATGTTAAGTACTCGTGTAAGTTGAATGCAGGAAAAGATAGCAGCGTACATGACTGTGTGCCGCTGTCTCCTTAAGCCTCTGCAGCAAACCATCTGTTTCCTGCATATAGCGTTGAACAATGTTTTTGACTCAACAAAATCCTCGAAAGCAAGAGTATTTAACATAGCCCACTGATGCTTCACTATTCATAAGAATGTACAGAGTACACTGATAACCAAATTGCTAGGTACAGGTGTACAGCAGTTAGGATGCCAATCGACAAGTTTAAAGTCAAAATGACTTCGGTTACTTCATCTTGCAAAGCAGGCACTCCAAATCCATGGATAAATTTCAACATAAAGCTCTAAGTTTTATGAATTTGTCATAAATTAAATATGTACTATGTAGATTTGGATAACCATCAGCTAAGACAGGATCCATGCCTTTTTTATATATAATATATAGCACTTAGAAATAAGATGCATTACCCTGATATTTAGGATGAAGGATGCATCTTGTCGACAACAGTTAGCTGAAACGAAAATAGTTGGTATTTTTCTTGCCAACTCACGTTGTAAATGTATGTTGTACAGTTTCAGCAATGTTTCGACAAACAAACTAGCTAAACATGCTCTAAGTTTACCTCTGTATCCCAGCCATCAACAACAAATACATCCAAACAAAAGCCATCTGTTGTTGAGAACACATGAGCTTCACGAATGTTCAATCCAACTTCAGACAGCAATGCAGACAGCTGTAAAACAATAGTTTGCGATTTTTTTTACACAAGTAATATGAAAAGGCATGGTATTCATATGGGAGTCTTAAATAAATATCACACAGCACATGGACTGGTACTCTTACCTTACTAAGGAGCTTTGGCTTGTCAACAGAAGAAAAAATAATTTCATGAAGATGGAGAATTTCCATCTCTCTCCTGTGTGGAGATTTGAATGTCACTTTCAACATAGTTATCATGAGCCAGAACATTGAAGATAATTGCTCAAGCAATTTAAGAAACGACTGGCCAAAATAAAGCCCAAAATACTGCACTTGCCTAACTAGTCTGAAATAGCACACAAGAAGTAAATATAACAGTGTGTGAAGAAGACAAGACCAATCATTTCAAAGAATTATGTTTAATTGCTAGGATCTAACGTAGAGAGCAAAAGGCCCATATCCACAAAATTCAACCATTAGAACATGGCATCACTAGCGTGATTACATATCACTGCACTAATGCTGAGTTGCTGACTACAAAGGGTGCCCTTTCACATAAAAAGAAGCCCACGACAATTACTCTTATGCTCCAACCTATGGTCACAGATAGCTCTATTTCACAATTAAAAACATGATAGTACCTTTCTATCAAGTTACCACGACCATTCAGGCACATAATAAAAAATTTATAAATCAAAATGGAGGCACGATACAGCCTTTCTGTCAAGTTACCAGCACGGCCGCACCATTCTGGCATATAATCCAAGATTTATAAATCATACCGAAAGCATGATAGAGTTGTGGCCTTGTAGATTTCGGATTGAGACATATGACTGAAACTAACAAGATCACAATGGAATGCAACATTTCGACTGCATTATTATGATATTGCAGGTATGTGTGATAACTTTGAGCTAGAGCTACCTTGAAGAAATGGCCTCAAAGTCATCGACACCTTTTCTTCTCTGTAAACTCAGCTCTTCCATCAATCTTTCTGGCTCTAATTCTCTGAATTCGCCATCTCTGTCCAACATACACAAACCTACTGTTAACAAGCAAGATATAGCACCTTGATAATATTTAAAGGAGGCCCAATTATTTTTTTTAAAAAGAATACCGTGTCAAAATTTAGAAAGATCGAGTCCACTCGAACCATAGGTGATGAGGTCTATACCTCAAATTCGAAGGGAGAGAGCCCCCACCATTACCGTTTTCTATCGGAGCAGAGCCAGAGCCTTGCAGCTTGTCTTCCTGAACGCACTGCTCACCGAGACAGAGCACAATAAGCAAATTGCAAGCACTCGGAGAGTAGAGAACTCTCGCGCGCGCGTGCCAGCGAGCGAATTTTTCCTGAGAGGAACTGCGCAGCAACAGGCTTGAGAGAGAAGAGGTGCGATTACCCTTAAGAAGCGGGCATGGAAGACTGGTCGCTTGTCAGGGTCGGCGCACTCGGCGAGAACCCTCCGGTGCAGCAGCACGTCCTCCGCCTTGTCGACATGCAAATCTATGGAATAGCTGCATCCGCATGGCATGATCCGCAAACACAGCACTAAGTGAAATGGAAAAAACAAGTCGAGAATTCCACCGCAAGCAGGTGAGATAGATGCTGACCTTGGCGGCAACCGCTGGAAGTGCTGGTTGAGCAGTTTGCGGAAGGAGGAGGGGTCGGAGATGGCCTCCTCGTTGCCATGCTCCACGAGGCGGTCGTGGATCTCCTTCCAGACGTCAGTTAACCCGTGCGCGCCGCCGCCGCCACCGGAGACGAGCCCGGCGGCGGCGGCGGCCCTGGGAGGGGAGGCACTGGGCGGCCACGAGCTCTCGCCCACGCCTTCCTCCATGCCATCGTCCATCTCTAGGCGGCGGGCATAGCGACGTCCACTAGGGTTTAGGGGCGGGGCGGCGAGAGGGAGGGAGAGTTGGATGGAGATGGCGGGGGAATCCGAGGGATCGTTTGGCAGAATCTTCTAGAGGAGGGCGCCGGCCGGGTATTTATTGCGAGAGAGAGGAGCTGCAGTCCAAATGGCGGAGAGGAGAAGAGAAGAGAAGAGAGGCCAGCCAGGCCGGCTTGGCTATTCCTCCAAGGGAATCTGCTGCTGCTGCGACAACGAGGGAAAGGAAGAATCTACCAACATTTTCAGGAGCTGCTGCGTCCGAGTTGGACGCAAAAGTCAATTCATCCTACCGATTGTTCCTTTATTTTTCCGCCGAGTAATTTGACCGATTCAGCGCAGAGGCTCTAACCTTCACATCAATGCCAAATCTTCATCTGCAAGGTCCCAAATCTTCTGGCATTAGACTGACTCGTAACATCATTGACATCAGGGTCCAAACCTTCATTTACAAGCATATGTACTCGAGATTCTGAGCAACTGGATCCAAGATACCTCGCTGGACCTCATCCAGATTCAACTTTAGATATGTCATGTTGCTATACATACACACACAATCTACCCTAATCAGCGCATCTGCCGCTGGCCACGCATGTGACCTGGCTTCCTGATACGGTTCGTGTGCAACTCGCTTATGTGGTTCGTGGGATGGTGGGGGAGATGAATTGATTATGTCAGTCAGGTCGCACGATTATTCTACGTGTAGCTACTAAATAGTGTATATATATACATATACAAATGCCAAGCATCCTCCAAAACAATTCCCCAATAGTTTGATGGGCTTATTAGGATAAGTGGCATACTCTACTCTCACGACATCTCCTACCATTGTGACAAGTTCTGAAAACGAAAAATAGTTAAAACCATACAATCTTGAGTACTTAATAGTTTGGCTAATTGTTCTTTGCTTTGAATCTTACACTAAAAATTCATACTTAGATATTTACACTAAAAATTCATACACTAAAAATAGTTTGGCTTTAGCATCCATGGCCCATGAGTGGGAGCACTCGAGTCCTGTTAATATAATAGTTATAGTAGTTATAGTATGATGACTTAGCCGATGCTATGCTTTAGTCCTATTAGATACTCTATTTTAATATTCTTCATGCCATAACTAGATATTTAGAGGTAGGGTTTCAGTGATTAATGGAAGGTTAAATTACAAACATGCTGTAATATAGATTAGTCGGAAGTACCCATATACATTAGGACTGTTAGGTGTATCATTTAAATTTATGACCTGTTACTTGCTTGATGTTGTAGGTAAGCTATGTGAGAATACTATGCAAATTACCTGTTAATCTGACTAATGACTACTCAACCCATAATAAAACTTGATTGATTGACAACCCTTGTGTGAGCTATATTATATTACCCTATCAGGATCATCCGTAGGTCCCGTTTTCACACTATCCATTCCTAGTCCTCATCACGACTTACTTTGACTTCTACCTAGCAAATCCTTTCACTCATCATTGTGATAATCTAGCTCTTCCTATCGTTACCGAAATCGCTTAAGACACATGAATTGTTAATGATACTTTATTACCTGACTTGGGGTTATCCACATATAGAGAAGATTGCCACCCACCTGGTAACGTACGCGGGGGGGGGCGTACACTCTCGTTACTAAGAATATTATACCCCGTCGCGGTTATACAGTCGAGAATGATGATGTGCCTGACTATTCTCGTATAGTCGAGTATGCGGAAAGTAATCGCCAGTGTTATTATCTTGACTTGCTACATAACAATTATCATTTGTGTCGCATTGCCGTTGTCTCTACTTTCACCCCGTA
Source organism: Melocanna baccifera (assembly GCA_036346265.1). NCBI lineage: Eukaryota > Viridiplantae > Streptophyta > Magnoliopsida > Poales > Poaceae > Melocanna > Melocanna baccifera. Next base: position 27,759,080 of record CM070687.1, read on the forward strand.
TCAGTATCTCTGGTAATTTAGTTTCAAGTCTTTAACCTTAATCTTGGTTGTTTGCTTGTTTTCTTGTTTACATTTCGGTTCTTTACTTACCGTGTTGCGACTATTGTTAGGTACTTACTGAGATTTCAAAATCTCACACTTGCTCTTTTCATTCTCAGGTAAATGTCAGTGGAGTAATATCATCATGCATAGGGGGAGCACTCACATTTTCAGCATCGTGGCTTGCAACAACTATTTTATTTCATTTCTATTCTCTTTCTTTTGGCTAGAAGTGGACTGGTCCCATGTTTCAAATATTTATTACAGATTCTGCTGACTTCTTAAATAAGTTCTTTAATGCTTTAAATTTACTTGCAAAATTTTATGTTATCTTTGGCGATGATGTTCCATGGTAGGATCTTATATTGGTGTTTGAGGTGTTACATTCTCAAATAATGTGCAAATAAAGTTTTGATTTCTTATGATTTCTGTTGTTTCTTTTACTTGTTCTTTAATTTAGCAATGACGTTTCATAGTGCTATCTCATATTTATATGTGAGGTGCTACAGAGAGATCTACCAGATTGGCGCCGAATCGAGGAGTAGGGTTTGGGTGGTGAGGTGGTGGAGGTGGATGGGTCTCGAGATTCGAGAGCGGAAGTGTTAGTAGTGAAGTAGTGGGGGAGGAGGAGGAGACATGCATGAGTGAGATGAGGCACCTGGCGTCGTCCAGTCGATGTTGCGGCGCCTACCGCCGAAACACAAAGAGGTGGTTGACGCAGTAGATGGCGTCGTATATGGCCAGGAACACCGGGTACAGTCATCACTCCTCGGTGCCCCAAGAGGCTAAGAGCCCTTCCATGGCCGCAAGATTCACCTAGGAGTTGAGAATCGTGGGAGGGATATGCCGGATTGGCATCAAATCGAGGAGTAGGGTTTGGATGGTGTGGTAGTGGAGGTGGATGGCTGTCGGATTTGGTGTCTTCCTGCCTAACGGTTAGAGGGAGGAGGCGAAGGGGGTTGAGAAGGGGAGCGAAGGGGTTTGACGGGGAGGTTGTGCACGGGAGGGCGTGGGGCGTTGATAGGGATCGGGAAAACACCGCGAGAGCGACGAGCGAGGGCCGAACCATTGTGAGGGTGCAGCGTGAGTGTAATGGCCCACCTGGCGGTGCGATTTCTCTCGAGAGAGAGAGAACAAACGACGACCACTAACTTTTATTTGTATAATCGTAAAGATAAAGATATACTGATAACAACGAAGCAAGTTGTTTCGACGTGTCGTTTCTGTGTGGGCATATGTACGTAACGGGGGGCACTACGAGAGAGATGGAGAGAAAGCACACACACATAAAGAACAAGGTAGTGAACACCGATGAGCGTGAATGATTTGTCACCGACAGCCTGTATTCTAAAGTTGCAATGACATGGGCTTAATTGTTCTTCAAGTGATAAAACAAAGTAAGATGTACCGATAGTGTGCTGCGAGCACTTGAGCAAAACGCATCAAGTCGGAATAAATAAATTCAGTGAAACTTGCTTGAGTTGGAACACATTGTACCCCCAGTTATTTGGCGGTGGAGTATAATTATTGTGTCTGCGTCTTGACATCATAGGAGTATACCATACCACAGTAAAGCACCCGCTCTGTTACCACCACCGAGAAAGCATCTAATGCAAAACAAAAACAAAAACAAAAATGGCACTTCCAAACTAGACGACAGAGCAGTATAGATGTCGAAATTAACCAAGTGGCCTTTGGTGAAAAGCAAGCAGCAGTAATAACAGTAGAGCCTTTGGTGACTTGAATCCTATGTTACCCACGTAAGCAGCCGTTAATAAACCTGGCGCGAAAGCGACTCGAAGCACTTGATTCGCCGGGCTGAAAAGTAGCTGCAAGAGTAGACAGCAGATCGGACCAATCCAGGATTAGGCAAGAGGAGCACGGAATCAAGTGGCAAATCGGACAGCAGCTGCCGAGCAAAAAGAATCCACTGCCGAGTCATTTCGATTAGTATAATACTACACTCATCTGCAATTGCACACCGACTGCACCTATGCATCCGGACCCTAGAGCTCATCACTCGTAGGAGGAAGGATAATCCATTAGAGAGGGTAAATGAGAAACATAAATACCAAAAAGTAAAGACAAGATATGACTATAATAAAGACATGCGATATTTTCCTGTGATATCAAAGATTTATCGGTCTTCACTAGTCCATATTGAGATAAGTCCAAACTGATTGGACTAGCTCCATAAATTAAGACTAATGACCTCAAGTCCACTAGGTTTATTCTTTCTCCACTCCAGAGATAGCGAGCACAACACCACTCACAACAGACATCGAGCATCTTCACAACCTTCTTAAAGAGATCACTGTGCAATCTTCTCCTAATTCATCTAAGTGCTAGCAAACATCAAGAGTAATAAATCACAGCCCTTACTTCAGGAGAAATTAAGTATCAAAAGAGATGAAAAATTAATTACATTCAAGAGTCAATCAACAAAATAGAGAAAACTCCTAAATATGTGTATATGAGATTTTGATATGATGGTCATACACAAGTTTAATTTTTAGAAATTTTGACAGAGTTTCTTTCATTTGTTGAAATTTAAGGAATCTTCTTAAAGATGATAACATGAGAGCATGAAAAGTAATACATGAGTATGATTAACATAGCCAAATGACCATAGTATTTAAAGCAACAAGATCATAAACGCAATATGTTCATAAGCATAAAGGATTCTAGCTATTACAAGTTCTCATGCAACCAAACATAGTTCAAATAACAAATTCTTCATAAAATAAGTTCTTTCAAATTACTAGAGATAATATATAGCTAGATACTAAAGATAACTTCTTCCAAGTTCTTTTCTTCGTCTTCTCCTCATTTTCTTCCTCTTTAGCATCAAGTACCAAAAAGATATACTTCTGAGGATCTCTTGGTTACTGAGCTCTCCAGAGTTCTTGCCTAGAACATTCAAAATATAGGTCAATGCACACAGTAAGATGTCTCCAGAAGTCACAATACAGCTGGTTTCTTGACTATGTTTGTTCACAGTGTACTCCTCCTTAAAAGATGCAAGAAAAGGGCATGCAATCCACACTGGCAGTTGAGTGGTACCTGCCTAGCTATCGTTCTAGATAATTAACTACATAACTATACAGTTCTTACAAGTCTCCAGAAGATCCAGATGCAATCTTTTCCCCAATTTGCAACAAACTCCTATCGAATTCTAAATCTCCAATCTTTTCTTGCAGCTCTTGTATTCTCTCCGAGGCTGACGAGTTTGTTGGATTAGACAGTGAGCGCTAAATACCACAAGGAATTTACGACAGCAAGGAAAAGGTTAGGCATGATGTGTTAAACTTGTAATGCTGACTGAAAGTATGTACTGTTAAGGAGATAGAGTTGTATTAGGATATAGAGTTTATATCCTATTCCATATATGCCTTATCTTTATATGGCATATCCCCTTGTACTCTCCTATATATATGGTCCTTTGGGCCTCATATCAATACACATAATATTCATAACATGGTATCAAAGCTTAGGTTAAAACCCTAATCTCAATCTCGATCTACTTCCGCTGCTGCTGCCCCTGGGAAGATCGATCTTCGCTCCTAGGAGCAGCCACTTCTTCAACATGCCCCATTGAGACCTCTCTCCGCGTTTTCCGCCGCTACCTCCAGTTCGCCGCAGGGTGGTGATCATCCTAGAGCACAAGTACGAGTAGATCCAACAGACGTCGGACGCCGACTTGGTCTCGTAGGTCTTCAAGAAGTTGCTCTAGTTGTAAGTTCAAGCTTCATTATGTTGGTTTTGGTGATAATGTCAAATACAATCGTGAGACTAATGCGTTTGATTGATTATGATATGGTTTAGTCTCATTTGAATGAAAAGGTGAAATCAAAGAGGTATGCATTCGACACTTACACTCATTTACATCTTAGTGCATTCTTTGGATTCAAAATATAGATTAAACTCCACCAAAAGTTTAAGATGAATATGTGCATATGCTTTTATTATATATTCTTGTATGCACACATTTAGGAGAGTTCACTCTATGTTTTATGATTTCATTAGTATTGATCCATATTTCTTTTTCCATATATATTGGGATCTCTACTTTGAAATATATCATTTGAGTATATAAAACTTGTGTAGTTCATATATACTCATATTGAATCATATTGTTTTATACTCAATTGTTTGTGTTTGCAAAAAGGGACTAACATGTATGTCAAGTGATTGAAAGATTTAGTCCCGGAATTCATTTGAATATTTGGACATGCATCTAAAGATTGATAAGAAGATCAATATGATTCGAGACAAAGGTCAGCATGCATTTGAATTTAAAATCTAAAGTCAACTGTGGTCTTTTAGAAAAATCAAAAGTACTGCAGTGTTAAAGGCGGAACTACCGGGGTGCGGTAGTACCGCAATGTACATAACGGAACTACCGAACCACGGTAGTACCGGATTTTCAGCGGTACATTTTTTCCAGAGAACACCCTAGCGGGGACTTGGGCTAGCCGAAATCGGTAGTACCTGATTTATAATGGTGGAACTGCCGGAGTGCGGTAGTACCGCACGATACTGTGGAACTACCAATATTCGGAAGTACCGGCATCCTGAGCGGTATGTATTTTCCAGAGAACACCCCTTGAAATACTTAGTCTCTCTGAAAACGGTAGTACCGAAGTTTGAATAGCGGAACTACCACAGAGCGGTATTACCAGAACTCTTGAGCGGTACTACCGGTCTTATAATGGCGGTAGTACCGCACTTTGAGTTTAAAATTTTATATTCAATTATTTGCAATTGTGGTGGTTATCATCAATTACTAAAGAGAAGATTGAAGAATCTAGACACACCATTATGAGTTAATGGTATGTTTTGGTAATTAATAATAATCACATTATAGGACTAACATTTTTCATGAGTTGGATGAATAAGTTATGTTACAAGATGATGAAGATTTTGGATGGCTTCATATGTTGAAGATCATCAAGCATCAAAGAGAGGATGTATCATATGTTGATGCATATTAAGATCGTGAAAAGGAGATGATCATGAGTTGATCATCAAGTCAAGAGAAGACAATGACTTAGACTTGAAGTGAAGATGTGTATCATCAAGCTTCAAGGGGATGCTCAAGGCAAAGGTATGACTAGCTAGGGCTAAGAATATGTTTCTAGTCTTTTACCGGTCTTGGTGTTAGGTTGAAAGACCGGATTGCTAGTATAAGGTTTGTCGTACTATTAAAAGGGGTCTTATCCAGTAGCTTGAGTCTCATCATGTGTTGATAGCTCAATCTTTCTTACGCTAGTTCTCCATGTTATGATGCTATTATTTACGAATGTGTTTTGTGAATAGTTGAGACTCATGTATCTAATCCTTGCAACATGTGACTATAATTTGTAAATGTGTTTTGCAAATGGTTGAAGTCCATGTACCTTTCCTTATGGTATTATCTAAGTTTGTAAATGTATTTTGCAAATTGCTGGAGGCCATACAATGTCCCTTGGCATGGTCTAATATTGTTTTTCTCGGACTTAGACTGAGATAGTGACTCCTTGAATCTCTTATATTTTCTGTATTGATCTAATGTGTTTGAGATCATGCAAATAGATAGGTTGTGTAGCCCTCTAAATAAGTTTTCCATAGAGTCCAAGATCACACAATTTCGACATCGGAGTCAAAAGTTATGATCATTTTCCCGAGTGTCATCTGTGCTGAAAAACAGAACTACGGTAGTTCCGTACTTGCGTGCCGTAATTCCGCACTGCGGTAGTTCCGCACTTGCCTGTGTTAATACCGCACTTTTTTAAAAAAAACAGCTAGTTCTGAACGTCTGACATATCCGTTACTGTGTGCTACAGTAAAGTGCGGTAGTACCGCACTTTATACGGCGGTAGTTCCGATTTCCCTGATTTTTTCAGGGGTTTGGTTTCAACAGCTAGTTTTTGTGTGTGGAGTATAAATACTCACGTATGTCCGATTGAAGAGCATTCCTTGGCATCTCATTTCACTCTCTTGAGCTAATGTAAGTCTCTCCACTCTATTGTGCATGTGTTGTACCTTGTGAGTAAGGAGAGAGGTCTCTAATTGCATGTGTTGCATCTAGAGGTGGATTTTACATCCACTTGGGCTTTGTCCATTCGTTGCACATGGTGAGAGTCAAGCAAGTGGCTTGGCTTATTACTCTTGGAGTTTGTTGACTTCTAGACGGTGTTAGAGGCGTCATGCACGATGATCTTCTCAAAGAAGATTGTGAGAAGACTCGGCGTGTTGTGAAGGTTGGAGCTCACCTACCCGGAGTGAAAAAGAGCTACCACTAGTGAATTTGACGTGAAATGCTTAATTCATGGAGCCGGTCCAATTCATTTGAGCTTACCTCAATGTGGATTAGGGGAGACCGGCAAGTCTCCGAACACCACGGTAAAACATCGCGTGTCATTTGTGGTTTATTTTCTTGTGCTCGATTTACATTCAAGCAATTTACATTCATAGAATTAAATTGATTGTTTGTCACCCTAGGATTGCATACCTTTGACATAGGCATAAATTGTTGTTGCACTTCGATGAACTTAGTTGTTTTAGGTAATATTTATGCTAAACCAATTTAAGTTAAGTTTTCGCATTATATACTTAGTTTAAACAAATAGATATTGTTTTTAATTGAAAGAGAATTTTTAAGACCACCTATTCACCCCCCTCTAGTCAGCCTCCTCGATCCTACACCAGTATGTCAAGCGCTTCAGCCGCTACAAGAACACGGCTGCCTCCTCCCACTCCGCTAGATCAGGCCCGCCCAACACTACCATCGCCCGTCTTCACGCGTCCTGGTCGCGCGTCACGAACCGCGCCACTTGCTCGAGGAGAAAAGGCTGACACTCGGGTGCGAGGAAGCGATCGATGGCTCCCACGACGGAAGCATCCGGATCAATCTCGGCCGATTTGATCGATGGCTCCCCCACCCTTCTTCTACAGGCCCCGCTCGCCTTACTGGGCTTCACGCGTGTGGGCTTCCCCTCCCCTGTCGACGCACTCCACGACAACATCGGCTCGCTCCTCCCCGGCGACATCCTCGTCCTGCTCTCCAAGTCCGGTGCCTCCGACGAGCTGCTTGCCTCCAACAAGCGTGGTCGCCTCCAACTTGCGAGCCCGCCCTCTGCGCCGCGCGCGCATCTGCGCGGCCACCTCCGCCAGCGGGTTCCCACCCTGCCATCGGGGACACCGCCCGCCTCTCCTACCCGCTGGCAGCCGAGCTCCTCCAGGTTCCTCCTGCTCAGCGGCGTGCTCGCAAAGCGCCAGGGGGCGACAATTGGCCCGCCGAAGCTCCTAGCGACCGCCTTCCGCCGGTCGCCCGCTGGCCGCGCAGGCCCCTGGCGTCCGCCGCTGTGCAGGCCCCCCACCTCCTGCCGGCCGCTAGTGCCTCCCCACCGTGCTTCAGGAGGCCGAACCGATTGGATCTGAGATATCTAATCGGGTGTGATTTTTTAAAAGGTAAAAAAAGGAGAGAGAGAAAAAAGATTCTGATCTGGTCCTTCCACTGTCTTCGACGCTATCCTGGCCGCCGTCGCCGCTCAAGCCGGTGTCGTCTCCACTTCACTGCCCTCTGTGTGCGGCGTCCTCCACTTCGCTGCCCTCTGTGTGCGGCGTCCTCTACTTCACTGCCCTCCGCGTGCGACGTCATCTCCTTCCCGATCTCCTGATCTCACCGCTGCTGCTACCCAGGCCGCTGTCGTCTCCACTTCATCCTTTCGGTTGCTTCCATCTTAAGTCTGTAGCATCTATCTTTCGGTTCGTCGAAGCCATGTGAGTCCAAAAAAATTTATCAGTCATAACAGTGTAGGAATTTTATTTTGCATGATGCCGCCACTAGATCGTAGAAGTCGTATGATGTCGCTGCTACTTTAGCTGCCGTCCTGAGCTTTTAAGGCCACCGCACTTCTCTTACACCTCGTGCATTGCGTCGCCACCGTTTTGGGCTTCGATCTGCTACTGCTATGCCTCTACCCCTATTCAATGGCAGCAGCCGCCGCTCTTCTCTCTGAACCGCGTGTAAATCATAGAAGCCGTATGATGCCGTCGCTACTATAGCCGCCGCCCCAAGCTTTTAAGGCCGCCGCGCTTCTTCTGCACCTTGTGCATTACACCGTCGTCATCTTGGGCTTCGATCTGCGCTGTCATGCTTCTATCATTCCTCTTCGGCTTGATTCGAAAGTATTTTTCAAGAGTTGCACGCTACGACGAAATTATTAAGACTCGAACTTCGGATTTTTATTATTTTTTAGTAACAACTCTTTTCAAATGCAATGCTATTGCATACACCTTGCATTTGAAGGGGTGTTAAGGAGATAAAGTTGTATTAGGATATAGAGTTTGTATCCAATTCTATATATGTCTTATCTGTATATGACATATCTCTTATACTCTCTTATATATATGGTCTTTTAGGTCTCATATCAATACACACAATATTTATAACATGTACAACACTGTATTTACTGTGAAAAGGTAAATTACAAGCATCTAGACATCCTAACCAGGAAGACACTTGCAAATGTTAAGTACTCGTGTAAGTTGAATGCAGGAAAAGATAGCAGCGAACATGACTGCGTGCCGCTGTTTCCTGCATATAGCGTTGGGCAATGTTTTTGACTCAACAAAATCCTCGAAAGCAAGAATATGTAACACAGCCCACGGATGCTTCACTATTCATTGCTAGGTACAGATTACACTGATAACCAAATTGCTAGGTACATAAGTCCGAATTCTGAAGAACCCTCCTTAAGGAACCATGAACATAAGTTGGTTTTCAACGGTTCTCAAGTTTCAGATATTCTCCAGATGGGGCGCAGTGGATTCAGCAACTAATAAAAGCACAACGGTACAACCACCAAGATGGAACATGTAGTGACATTTTCATCTGAAGCTCTTACAAGACGTACTCACTGTACAGGAACCAGAATGCAAAGGGTTGAAACACACAAAACTATATCATAGCACTTAAATTATACAGCAATACAGCATGCCTGTCCTAATAGTGTCTTGACTGCCTTGTTCAGCATTGTAACTTACATTTCTTCTTGGTACGTATTTTAAGAGAACAGAAAATCGTACCAATCCGGCATTAGGTTGAAGAATAATATACATGCAAGCACCCAAATCATTCAACACTATCGAGCTAGCAACCAACCGTAGCCTGCTTATTTGGAAGAAAACCTCTAAGCTGTTTCATATGCATGGTCATAAGGAACCCTGGTATTCTATCGCTGTGATTTCTTTTGTATCTTTGCTTTAGAATGTCGATGGGCTCCCTTGGAACTGGAGGCCTACAGAAAATATGCAGCTTTCATCACAGCACCATCTCAAACACGAAGCAAAATACTTCACTTTATACAAAGATCAGCAAATTTACCTGAACATGCCGTAATATATCTTCCAGTTCTGAAGTAATCTCCGAGAAAATGGGTCGTGCATGAGGATTTTCATCCCAACACCGTTGAATCAATTTAGACAATCTTGGATGCACGCTCGAGGGGATCTCCAAGCGATATCCCTAATAAACAAGGAGCAATGCTTACTGCGGTCCCTTCATCCTTGAGCATCCATTATTCATAGCTGACTGCTCAATATCCAAAATGTGATTTAACTAGGAGCTTATTGGCATCAAATACATACCAGCCTTACTGATAATGCAGCTTGCAAGGGTGTCAGGTTTTCATACGGGATCTGTACAGCAGAAGTAAGCTAGGCTGTTACCTTTAACCAAAGTTTGCTGATGTCCAAATAACTCGGAGTAAAATCTGGACACAACACCAAGGTTTACCTTTGAAGTGGCCAACTCCCATAGAACAATAGCAAAGCTGAAGACATCTGCCTTATGATCATAAGGCCTATGGTTTATTACCTGGTAAGACAAGCAACTCTAATAAGCACATTGCACATACACAGTGTCTCAGATTGCATAAAAAGAACTGTCTTCTAAGGATAGTTTTTGCACTCTGTACACAATATCTCAGCTTGCACAGAAAGAATTGTCTTCTAATGTGTATACCATTCAGGTCATTTTACACTTTGTTGCTCCATGATATAGCAACTTCACTCTGAACTACAAAACCGTCCAAACTGTTATGGACCTGTCGTGAAATAGGACTTATATAATTGAGGGGTGTAATATGGACATAATCCTTATTTTTAATGCAAAGTAAAAAAGCGGACAGCATTGTCTATGCATATGTGCATGTTTCCACTCCTGGTGAGATGGGCTTGTGAGACTCTACTTATCATGAGCAAACGAAAAGGATGCCCAAGAGGTTTGGTGTTGCAGTACATAAGTCTGGTCAAGCAATTATAGGGTATCTGACATTTCTGAGAGAAAAAAAGACCCCAGAGGACAAACAACAAAGGCATCAACACACCTCAGGTGCCATCCACCTATAGGTACCAGTTTCAGCAGTCATATCTCCCTCTTGAGATTGGTACCGAGAGACACGAAAGTCTGCAATCTTCACAACCTAGTTTCAGAAACCAATCAACACTTTAACAACCCTGAATTGATAATTACACAACTTTAAAACAATATGCATACTTGACCAGAGCCAATTAGCAAATTGGCAGTCTTTAGGTCCCTGTGGATGATGTTATTCTGGTGCAAATAATCCATCCCTTTTGAGATACCAATAGCAATCCTAAGGATCACGGGAAGCTGCAAAGTATTGTTTTGCTTGTGAAGGAAGTCATATAGATTACCTCCAGGCATGTACTCTGAAAGAAACACACAATAACAAGAGCAAAATATGATCTCATGAATACCAGTCAGTCGGAAGAAAATAATGAATTGCCTGACAATAAAAACTTATGGGCAGAGGAAACTACTGTGAATGGTCTTACTCAATAAAAAATATGAAAGCACATAAGCAGACAATACATGGCACAGAGGCCATTTTGGGGTTTAAAACAAGAATACAGCAGTAGCAAAAGTGCTTGGAACCAGCACACAAATAATCACGCGACTAAAATGAGAACTTCAACTCAGGTAGTTGGCTCTTGGTCTCATGCAAGTTCCAATTGCTAATGTTAAAGGACTGTTGTCGCCTACAACCTACACTAACATGGCACAACAGAGGAACATAATATTGGTAGTGCATATGGCTATATTGCTCTCCACTCAGTTCTAGTCATCTTCCAAGTAAAGACAAGGCTACATGAAATATTTGAACTACAAAAGTCTCACATGATGATTCATAAATGAAAATAGGCGCAAATATTGTTTCTGGACAACTGCACACAAGTTTACGCAAATTGATTTACAATAAAATGATAACTAATGGCCCCAAAAAAGGCTCTTTGAAACATCTAAATATCTAATTTAAAAGCAAGATTGGAGAACCCATGTTCTTCTACTGCTAATCAATCATGCAGTTAGCAGCAAACTCAAGAAACTAACATCAAGTTAAAACATGGCAGTGGTATATATCTTATAAAGTTCAATATTAACACAGTAGCACCATTTCATTAAAAACAATGCAGGATGAGTCCATCATGAACCAAAGAATTCCAGCTGGGGACCGAGCTTTCATAAAACCACAATACAACCATAGCAAAATGTATTCAAGTTGCAGCACAAGCAGAAAAGTTAAGCTCCTTGAACTACATAGAACTTTCGCTTTTAATTAACACGGTGCAATTTTACATAAGTATGGGAAACAAACAAAGACTTTATTTCACATGTATGAAATAGTAGCTAGCAAATCAGAGGCTAATTTAAGGATGGGTAGAGACTTGTCAATCCGATAGAAACAGAGCAGCAAGAATGATCACAACTTCCCTCTAGATTTAGCTGCTCTTGAAGTTCCTACCAAAATGCAGACAGGAGTTATCCCCCTGTCTTTCAAGCTCTATTTTTTCAATTCCTCTAAATGAGGCTCATTAAAATGCAAAATATAAACATGTGTAATCAATAGTTATTTACATTAGATGTTAAGGGGACTGACAATGAATGACCAAGCACATGTTGGTTAAACTTAAGCATGGGCTCCAACTTTTAAACACCAATGTTACTCACAGTACAAATATACCCAAGGGCAAGAGCACTGTTATCTGAGTCTGGAGCAACAAGGATACTGATTCATATCCAAAATAGCAGCAAGCAAGATTATCAGCAATATTGGTCACCTGTTACAATGAGATACTTTCGATCCTTTGCGCATGCCCCGTAAAATCGAACAACATTTTCATGATCAACACTCCTGGACAAGATCTAACTGTGTTAGAATTACCTGGAATTAAATGATTCAGTGTCTCTTTTATCTGTCCGAGTGATTCAATAAGAAAGCTTACTTTAGAATTATTATTTCTCGCAAAAACTCCACTTTTGAAAATTCGTTAACATGCTCGGTTCTAAGGAACTTTATTGCAACATCCACATCAAGATAAGTTCCTCGATATCTACAGAAGATAACACAAACGGGACCTCTTGGTTACTGAGCTCTCCTGAGTTCTTGCCTAGAACATTCAAAATATAGGTCAATGCAAACAGTAAGATGTCTCCACAAGTCACAATACAGTTGGTTTCTTGACTATGTTTGTTGACAGTGTACCTTCGTAAAGCCATTTCCTTGTTAAATGATGCATGAAAAGGGCATGCAATCCACACTAGCAGTTGAGTGGTAGCTGCCTAGCTGTTGTTCTAGGTAATTAAATCCATGTTTTCGTAGAACTCCTAACTAAGTGTTATACAGTTCTTACAAATCTCCAGAAGATCCAGATGCAATCTTTTCCCCAATTTGCAGCAAACTCCTGTCGAATTCAGAATCTCCAATCTTTTCTTGAAGCTCTTGTATTCTCTCCGAGGTTGACGAGTTTGTTGGATTAGACAATGAGGGCTACATACCACAAGGAATTTACGGCAGTAAGGAAAAGGTTAGGCATGATGTGTTAAACTTGTAATGCTGACTGAAAGTATGTACAACACTGTATTTACTGTGAAAAGGTAAATTGCAAGCATCTAGACATCCTAACCAGGAAGACACCTGCAAATATTAAGTACCCGTGTAAGTTGAATGCAGGAAAAGATAGCAGCGTACATGACTGTGTGCCGCAGTCTCCTTAAGCCTCTGCAGCAAACCATCTGTTTCCTGCATATAGCGTTGGACAATGTTTTTGACTCAACAAAATCCTCGAAAGCAAGAGTATTTAACATAGCCCACTGATGCTTCACTATTCATAAGAATGTACAGAGTACACTGATAACCAAATTGCTAGGTACAGGTGTACAGCAGTTAGGATGCCAATCGACAAGTTTAAAGTCAAAATGACTTCGGTTACTTCATCTTGCAAAGCAGGCACTCCAAATCCATGGATAAATTTCAACATAAAGCTCTAAGTTTTATAAATTTGTCATAAATTAAATATGTACTATGTAGATTTGGATAACTATCAGCTAAGACAGGATCCATGCCTTTTTTTATATATAATATATAGCACTTAGAAATAAGATGCATTACCCTGATATTTAGGATGAAGGATGCATCTTGTCGACAACAGTTAGCTGAAACGAAAATAGTTGGTATTTTTCTTGCCAACTCACGTTGTAAATGTATGTTGCACAGTTTCAGCAATGTTTCGACAAACAAACTAGCTAAACATGCTCTAAGTTTACCTCTGTATCCCAGCCATCAACAACAAATACAACCAAACAAAAGCCATCTTTTGTTGAGAACACATGAGCTTCACGAATGTTCAATCCAACTTCAGACAGCAATGCAGACAGCTGTAAAACAATAGTTTGCGATTTTTTTTACACAAGTAATATGAAAAGGCATGGTATTCATATGGGAGTCTTAAATAAATATCACACAGCACATGGACTGGTACTCTTACCTTACTAAGGAGCTTTGGCTTGTCAACAGAAGAAAAAATAATTTCATGAAGATGGAGAATTTCCATCTCTCTCCTGTGTGGAGATTTGAATGTCACTTTCAACATAGTTATCGTGAGCCAGAACATTGAAGATAATTGCTCAAGCAATTTAAGAAACGACTGGCCAAAATAAAGCCCAATATACTGCACTTGCCTAACTAGTCTGAAATAGCACACAAGAAGTAAATATAACAGTGTGTGAAGAAGACAAGACCAATCATTTCAAAGAATTATGTTTAATTGCTAGGATCTAACGTAGAGAGCAAAAGGCCTCTTACCGATGGTACATCTCTTCTTCTCTCGTCGAGGATCTCTTAGCAACTCATCCTTTCATGTTCCTTCCGTTGCTCATATTCCTCGCCTCACTATGCACTTTCTTCTCACGGGATGACATCGACCTTGGTTATCGTGTCATTCTCGACTCGACTCTTGTTGTGTTCGGACCGCCACACGGAGCTCCGTTGGTTCGCCCCTACGCCGTGACTCACAGCTGGCCTCGGGAGCTTGACCGCTTCACCTTCCTTCCGCCGCCACCGCCGCCGCGCCTCCGTCGCCACTTCGCCTACCGCTTTTCAGCAAAGGGCATCACCGTCTTGGTCATCCGTGGATCTCGCCGTCATCCTTAGTTCGCCGTGGTCTTCTCGGGTCTGCCTCAGAGACGTGTCTTTAGATTGTCGTACGTAAGTTAGGTAAACAAATTCAGCTTCCCTATCCTCACAGTGAGTCTGTAACATCCTGCTTTTTCTCGAGATTTTTAAAGCCCGGATTTCAAAAATGAATTTTCGAATTTTCAAATTAATTGAAGCTTCAAATGAATTTTCAAAGTTTTAAACGATTTAATGTGATTAAAATAAACATTAACATAAGTGGAAAATATTTTATTTGAGTTCCTTGTGTCACAAGGAATTTTCTGTATTTTTGGTGAATTTTTCTGATTTATTTGCTATTTTCTAGAGCTTTTAGAAGTTTATTTGAATTTCGAAAAGAAAAGAAAAGGAAATAACCTCCGCCGCCCGATCTTCCTCTCTCCTCCACGCACAACCATCCCGCCGCCCGCGCCACACTCATTCTTTCCCGCAAGACTCCGCCGCCTCGCGCTCGATCTCGCTAGGCCACGCGCCGCGTGTCCGCGCTTGGACTGGCAAGCGGCAAGGCCCGCCGCTTCGCCATATGGATTCGAGGAGCAGTTTCGCGCTGTAAGACCAGAGTACCTCACGAGCATAACGAAGGCAAGTCGTGTTCCTTGATCATGTTGAACCCAATCTCACAAACTATTATTTAATTATTTTGTTTCAAACTACATTGCATTGCTATTTTTATTCAAACCATTGCACAGGTAGTTATTGTCCCAATTGCAATTACACCTCTTTGACACTTTGAAATACCATGATGCCTTTGTCACCATAGGTTGGGAAATTTATTAGTGATGTTAGTTTATTTATCACATGGGTTGGTACGATTAGATTGCTTAGCCAGTTTATATTTACGATTGGTCTCCTCACACCTGATAAACTATTAATTTGACTTAATGACATATGGAACTGTGGTTGGTGCCACGTGTATTAAAATTTGTGCCACGTCATTGGTGTGACGTTGGTTTGGTTATACAAATTGGTTTTGCACTCGCGAGTGATCGTGGCAAGAAAGGGGAAGTACAGCTTGTACTTTGGGGGATGTGGTAGTCTCGCCCGGGTAATGCTAAGGACTTAACTTTGTGCGCCATTGATCTGAGCTTAATCGTGCAAACCACATGTCTATTATGGGATGGACCTGGCTGATTAATTTGTAATACTTCAATTCAATTCTGCCATTGTGATGTACATGGTTGCTGATTTCCATGTGGCGCAAGGGGGTGTGATGCGAAACCCTAGCGGGCGTGATTATGTTGAGGTAGAGCATTGTAAAGGCCTTGTTGTGATTTCCTTAGGCCTAGGCTAATCACATCGTGTGGGTACAGCCAGCAACCTCCGCAGAGTGTAAAACTATTCGAATAGCCGCGCCCCTGGCCATGGATGCTTGCTCGGGATTTCACACGAGGGTTAGTGTTTCATTTATAACTTGGTGGTTTATGTTGGGAGTGACAGTAGTTCATCGTTGGTTTAACTTGTGAATTGGTGTTCGCAAGTGGTTCATGTTTACCCTTTGATTATCTATTATTATCTGTTTTCTTAACTTTCACTTTCAAATTATTTATCAGATTTCATCAATAAATGCCTTTATGCAATTAACCTTTCACCTTCCTTGGTAAGCCTTGCATATTATATTGCATTAAATTGTTACAAACGACTTGGCCGAGTACCAATGTACTCACGGCTTTGCGCTTCTATGTTGCTCACTTGAGGGAGAGGAGTACTATCGCAGGAGGTGCCGTATGGGAGTACTACGACGACTTCACGGATTAGGCTTCGCTTCTCCACTGATAGCCTGTGGTTTGTCGATTGGTCGCTACGCTTTATTTTGGATTTCCGCCGCTATCTTGTTAAGCCCTTCCGCTAGAGATATTGTAAGCTTGGCCATAAGGTCGCACTTTGATATTTTATCGATATTCTAGTTTTCCTTATTATTACCGTGTATGACTATGATGACATCTATGTTCGACTGTGCACTAGCGTGATCCTCGACTAGTGCAATTTACACAGGAGACCGAGTTTGCATATTCGGTCTCGACAGAGATGGTATCGTGAGCCATATCGATCTGAGGATCAAGCCCTAGTTAAATTGGTCAGAACTCCAAAATTTATTTTCTAAATCAAACCAACTAAACTTGATATTTAGTAATACATATCCACAAAATTCAACCATTAGAACATGGCATCACTAGCGTGATTACATATCACTGCACTAATGCTGAGTTGCTGACTACAAAGGGTGCCCTTTCACATAAAAAGAAGCCCACGACAATTACTCTTATGCTCCAACCTATGGTCACAGATAGCTCTATTTCACAATTAAAAACATGATAGTACCTTTCTATCAAGTTACCACGACCATTCAGGCACATAATAAAAATTTATAAATAAAAATGGAGGCACGATACAGCATTTCTGTCAAGTTACCAGCACGGCAGCACCATTCTGGCATATAATCCAAGATTTATAAATCATACCGAAAGCATGATAGAGTTGTGGCCTTGTAGATTTCGGATTGAGACATATGACTGAAACTAACAAGATCACAATGGAATGCTACATTTCGACTGCATTATTATGATATTGCAGGTATGTGTGATAACTTTGAGCTAGAGCTACCTTGAAGAAATGGCCTCAAAGTCATCGACACCTTTTCTTCTCTCTAAATTCAGCTCTTCCATCATCCTTTCTGGCTCTAATTCTCTGAATTCGCCATCTCTGTCCAACATACACAAACCTACTGTTAACAAGCAAGATATAGCACCTTGATAATATTTAAAGGAGGCCCAATTATTTTTTTTAAAAAAAAATACCGTGTCAAAATTTAGAAAGATCGAGTCCACTCGAACCATAGGTGATGAGGTCTATACCTCAAATTCGAAGGGAGAGAGCCCCCACCATTACCGTTTTCTATCGGAGCAGAGCCAGAGCCTTGCAGCTTGTCTTCCTGAACGCACTGCTCACCGAGACAGAGCACAATAAGCAAATTGCGAGCACTCGGAGAGTAGAGAACTCTCGCGCGCGCGTGCCAGCGAGCGAATTTTTCCTGAGAGGAACTGCGCAGCAACAGGCTTGAGAGAGAAGAGGTGCGATTACCCTTAAGAAGCGGGCATGGAAGACTGGTCGCTTGTCAGGGTCGGCGCACTCGGCGAGAACCCTCCGGTGCAGCAGCACGTCCTCCGCCTTGTCGACATGCAAATCTATGGAATAGCTGCATCCGCATGGCATGATCCGCGAACACAGCACTAAGTGAAATGGAAAAAACAAGTCGAGAATTCCACCGCAAGCAGGTGAGATAGATGCTGACCTTGGCGGCAACCGCTGGAAGTGCTGGTTGAGCAGTTTGCGGAAGGAGGAGGGGTCGGAGATGGCCTCCTCGTTGCCATGCTCCACGAGGCGGTCGTGGATCTCCTTCCAGACGTCAGTTAACCCGTGCGCGCCGCCGCCGCCACCGGCGACGAGCCCGGCTGCGGCGGCCCTGGGAGGGGAGCCACTGGGCGGCCACGAGCTCTCGCCCACGCCTTCCTCCATGCCATCGTCCATCTCTAGGCGGCGAGCGCCTAGAGCATTCAAAATATAGGTCAGTGCACACGGTAAGATGTCTCCACAAGTCACAATACTAGGCGGCGGGCATAGCGATGTCCACTAGGGTTTAGGGGCGGAGCGGCGAATCCGAGGGATCGTTTGGCAGTTGCGCAAGAATCTTCTAGAGGAAGGCGCCGGCCGGGTATTTCCCGGTGAAGCCAAGCGAAGCCACCGGCGAGAGGAGAGAGAGAGAGACGAGCTCCAATCCAAATGGCGGAGAAGAGCGGAACAGACAAGCGAGGAGACGGAGACCCCTATTCTTTTTGTCTTAGTTGTTTGGCGCCTCGCCTCGGCTGCTACTTCAAATTCACCAATCTTAAGGCTTTTGTCTTCCCGCCTTCCTTCCAGGCACTATCGCCCCCTACTTCCTCCCGGCGCCGCCCCCCTCCCGTCCTCACCACATATGAAGATAATTATATTAATTCTATATTTATTTATAATATATTAAAGAATATATTATTTTATCCATTGATATGACTTATTTATAAAACTCTTTATTTATATTTTGATGTTATTCTAAATTATCTCTTATCTTATATCATTATATAGGACAATTATGATTTATAAATCAGCACATGTATTAATTGATGATCATGTTTTACGGATCATAGATATGGGATATCAAATCAATAATATGGACACATGTTAGAGAACATGATGTTGGTTTGACCACCATGAGACACTGCGAGAATTGCTATATTCTTAAGTGTCATCAGTTGGTATTATACTTAGTGTATATATAATTCTTAGATATGAGATCGGCATTATTTTCTACATGTGTAATAGTTTACTTAAGGGTTAACAAATACTAGTCTGTGGCTGGGTAGTCACAAAGATAGCTTTCGAATTTACTATGAAACATGCAAAGAAATATAAGCGATCAAGATGGATTTTACCCCTCCTATATAACAGGAGAGATATCTCTGGGCCTCTCGATGTGGTTGGATTAAGAAAGTGCATGGTTATGCTTAATATGGTTGAAGTGTCAATTAGAGCTGAGTAATTCACTATAGATTCGAGTGAAGGATCGAGCTATCATAGGATGGTACACTTCTCGCATTGAGTTTGATCTGATATCATGAGGCAAAGAGATCAATACAAAAGTACTATATATGTTTATCTGATATGATCTTTATGTATGTTTGAGAGTCGTTATATCCTGCTAGGAACTACTACCGACTTATGGACCAGAAAGGAGTTTTTGGCTCATGACCAAATATACATAAATCTACAGGGTCATACACTTAATAGACTGGAATGATAAGGGTTCGGATGATAGTCTCCGAGTGGGATATGATCTCTACTCGTATCGGATAATGATCCGATTGGAAGCTATATAAGGAGAGATGCGAGGGCTAAGAAAGGTATCACGAAACACATACATCAAAACCCTAACCGCCACCACTCATAACCCTTATTGTGCGCGCTGGTGCTAGCACATCGATACACGATGTTCCCTCCCTAGACATATAGACCTCGGTAGAGACGCTACTATGATTACGATGCTGATCGAGACGATCGTAAGGAGGAGACAGTTTGCCAGAGAACGATCGTCTGCTTCCACTATACCGACGCGTTCTTCGTTGAATCGGCTGATTCAACTCTACTTCCGCTGCACTGCGTGTCTAGTGGTAACAATCTATGATCTCTTACTCGCATAACTTCCTAGTTTACATGGTAGAAAAATTTTAATTTATGCCAGTGTAGCCTACCCGTATCCCAACAGTAGTATCAGAGCCATCCTGTGTAGTATTGATCTGGATTGGTTGCACATAGTTGATATGTGATAATAGTAGATTGGATCTATTACTGGTCTGATATGATAGCTTATATTGGTTTATGTTATTGGATTGGTTTAGACACTAGTTAATAAGATCAATCGGTTTCGATGATAGTAGATAGGTTCGGAGGAGGTATGAATTGATACCACTAAGTTACTGTTCTTTTTGGAATCCTCCCGCGCCGATCAATATGATTGATCAATGGAAAATCGGTCAATCAGATTAGTTCGAAATTGGATTAATGTCATTAATCCGATGAAATTTTCAAGGGCAATTTTGTAAATATGATTCATGCCCCAAAAAGAGAGAGAGGGAGAGTTGGATAGTGATGGCGGGTGAATGGGAGGGCGAGGGAATCCAAGGGATCATTTGGTAGTTGCGCAATAATATTCTAGAGGAAGGCGCGGGCCGAGTATTTCCCAGTGAAGCCAAGCCAAGCCACCGATGAGAGGAGAGAGAGACAAGCTCTAATCCAAATGGCAGAGAAGAGCGGAACAGCGAAGTGAGGAGACGGAGACAACTATTTTTCCTACATGTGTAATAGTTTACTTAGAGATTACCAAACAATACTCTGTAACTAAGTAGTCGCAAAGGATCAAGTGAAGGATTGAGCTATCATAGTATGACACGCTTCTCCTCTATAATAGAAGAGATATCTCTGGACCCCTTGATGTGATTGGATTAAGAAAGTGCATGGCCATACCGAATGTGGTTGAAGAGTCAATCACAGCTGAGTAATCCACTATAGCTTCGAGTGAAGGATCGAGCTATCATAATATGGCACGCTTCTCACCTTTAGTTTGATCTGGTATCATGAGTCAAAGGGATCGATACAAAAGCACTATATATGTTCATTCGATATGATCTTTATATATATTTGGGAGTCATTATATCCTGCTAAGGACAGCTACCGACTTATGAACTACAAAGGAGTTTTCAGCTCTTGGCCAAATATACATGAATCTACAGGGTCAAACACTTAATGGCTCAATTTACATTCAAGCAATTTATATTCAACTCGATGCTTCATGGTAAAAGGTAACAAGAAGGTAAATAATGATAATGACCATGATGAATTTTTTTATGATGATTTGATGGATATGTTAGAGGAGCTTAATGAATTTCTTGGGAAAAAGAAAGTTAAATATAAGATTTTGAAGAATAAGCATGCTTTTCTTCAAAATAATTATTTCTTCTATACTCATTGATACTAATCTTGTAAAGAAAAATAATGAACTCAAGGCCTAAATCACCAAGTTGAGCAATGACTTGGAGAAGTGCTATAAAGGGAAGGCATCTCTTGATGACTTGAGCAAGCAACGAAGCTTGAATGATAAGAGAGGTATTAGCTTCATCTCCAAGAAGGAGAATATCAAGATAAGGAACAATACAAGACACACGAAGAATGTCAAGTGCTGTCGGAGTTAAGCTAGATAACGTACTTCTGTGCACGACTGGTGACTTGCGTCGACGTCCGGCTCATGACCAATTTGCGCGAGACATTCCTTCAGTCCCCTCTCCCGTACTTCTTTAGCCCAATTAAGAACAACCTAGCCAAGAAAAAATCACCAATTCAGCTCCCAAGAAGGCACAGAGATCAATCAATTGGTTCAATTCTATCAAGATTCAAGACTATGAGGATTGATTGGGGCTAACTTGTGCTCCTCCTCCATCCAATTTACGCCCTTCTTGCGCTCTTAATCCAGGAGTGCTCTTGCTGCTGCCAACCATGTAGCAGAAGCGCTTTAACGCCACATTGCCGGGCAGCATCGCCGCCATCCACTCCCGCTGGTCTAACGTGTCCTAGTCGACCAGTGCTAGTGCCTCCTCGAACACCTTGTTCTCCTCCAGCGTCCACGCCCTATCACCAACGCCACTGCTCTTCCATGTCCAAACGAGGCCGTCGTCCCCTGCCCCCATGGCCCAATCGCTATCACCGCCATCCCCTTCCTCCCTGTTGATGTCTCATACCCTTCCTCCTCTGCCCTTCCCCTCCTACATTGTAGCCGCCGCAAACCAAACGCCCAAAGGGGCAACGGAGAGTGGCTGCGCTACCAGATCTAGGTCACAAAGGAGGTCACCTTCCAAGAAGCAGAAGCACAACAATGTGGGGGAGGAGGAGGTGTGTATCATGTGTGGCGAGAACGGGAGGGGGCGGCGCCCGGGAGGAAGGATGTCATCATCCTTGCGCTAAAGAAAATCATAACAAAACCTTTACAATACTCAATCACAACCCAACTTAGACCGTGGTAGTGACTCCTTAGATCTCTTATCATTTCTACATTGATCTAATGTATTTAAGATTATGCAAATAGATGAGTTGAGTAGCCTTTTGAATAAGCTTCTCATAGAGTCCAAGATCACTCAATTCTGACATCGGAATAAAAAGTTATGACCGTTTTTTCGAGTGTTGTCTGAGCTGAAAAACCGAAAACGGAAGTACCGCCCTTATAACTACGGTAGTACCGTAAATAGCTGAATTACGGTTTTTTTTCTAGCCGTTATGATAGAAAACAGAAGTACTGCTCCTATAACGACGGTAATACCGTAAATGCTGTTTTTTTAGGATTCTTGCTTCCAATAGCTAATTTTTATGGTGTGGGCTATAAATACCCGCTTAGTCGATTGGGAGATAACATTTGGCACTCCATTTTACTCTCTTGAGCTAGTGCGAGGTCATCATCTCAATTGTGCATGTGTTGCACCTTGTGAGCAAGGAGAAGGTTCTAAATTGCATGTGTTGCATTTAGAGGTGAATTGATGATTCACTTAAGCTTGTGCATTCGTTACACATGTTAAGAGTCAAGCAATGGGCTTGGCTTTTACTCTTAAAGTTTGTTGACTCCTAGACGGTATTTAAGACGTCGTGCGCGGTGATCTTTTTAAAGAAGATTGTGAAAAGACCCAGCGAAGTTGTGAAGATTGGAACTCACCTACCCGGAACGGAAAAGAGCTACCACTAGTGGATTTGAGGTGGAAAACTTAATTCGTAGAGTCGGTTCAATTTGTTTGGGCTTACCTCAACGTGGACTAGAGGAGACCAGTAAGTCTTCGAACACCACGGTAAAAAGTAACTATGTCAATTGTGGTTTGTTTTCTTGTGCTAAATCTACATTCAAGTAATTTACATTTATAGAATTAAATTAATTGATTACTTATCTTTGTAGGATTATAAGCCTTTGATATAGACTTAGGTTGTTGGTGCACTTAAGTGAACCTAATTGTTTTAGGTGATATTTGTGCTAAACCAATTTAAATTAAGCTTCCGTATTATATACTTAGTTTTAGTCAAATAGAAAAATCGTAATTAGTGAAGAGAATTTTAAAACCGTCTATTCACTCTCTTTCTAGTCGGCATCCTCGATCTTTCAGCAACACGACTATCTGTGTGTGAAAACTGGAGAAATCTAAAAGATAAGATGTGCTGTACATTTTCCCATCTTCCTGAGTGCATATAACACAAAATCAATGTCCAGTTATGATAACATAGTTGGCTGCCAGTTTCACACACGAGTACTCACAACATCAAAGGTAAAATCACATAAACCTGTCTCTCAAATTGATCCCACCCTAATCACCCGACACATCACACATGTCATAGCCGTGAGCCGTGTTTATTGCAGGTAAATGTGGCGTTGGAAGTTGATCAATGGGTTTGGCTCCGCATACACCACAGGAGAGTCTCGTCGTTAGCAGCTCACGCTTCAGGGAAATTGGCCCCCAGGTTTTACGGGCCAGCTCAGAAAATTGGTGACGTTTCATATCGGTTGAGATTGACATCCAAAGCTAGGCTGCATGGTGTATTGCGCGTCAAGTCTTTTGAAGCCTTTCGTAGGGACTCCGCCGCAACGTCCTCCACCACTTCCAGCATTGTATAATGGAAAGGTTACGCCAACACCAAACCAATAGAGATTGTGTGAGCTCGTGTGTGGGGCAGGTGTTAGTGCGTTGGAAAGGCATAGCCGCTACTGATGTGTCTTTCTTTTCAGCTTGAACCTAGAGCTGATACGGATTACAGAACAGTTCGGTCGCTTCTGCAGATTAAGACTTCGGTTTCCGAAGACTAGTTAGCTAGCATTGCTACATATTAGTTGGTTATTGTAGCTCCAAGAAGGCAATAAAGAACTCTCTCTTCATATCAACTCTTCTATCTCTGCTCTCAGCCCTCTTCATCCTGCATCTCCTGCCTGCAGACTTGTCTAGCGGATCAGCTCTGCGATCGCAACAACACCACGGCGCGACCTCCGACCGCGCACAGCTACAACTTGCGGTCTCGAGACCGAGCCTGTGACAATGGAAGATTGACAAAGCAAGCAGCATACTACTAAAACAATAAGAGAGTTCCCATGCACGCCAGAAAAAAAAACAGAGAGAGAGAGAAAATGAGAGGCCCCAAAATGGAAACAAACGTCACTATGCTACGCCACATGTGGCCAGTTTCTAGATAACCAACAAATAGGCAACAGATGTATACTACTTGAGAGCTTGCTATGCCACATAATCATAATTGCACAAAGAAATGAAATTTCACAATTTAATGTATCCAGAAGACTATTGAAATAACTGACATGTCCTAGGGAAGGGCATGAATTTCTAATATGCGGGTGTCAATTTATTTAGTTATTTTAAAAAGCAACAGCATGCAAGTTTATCGTTAAGGTATATTCTCTGCTAAAATGAAAGCAGCATGGTGATTGATGTATAGATTGTACACAACGAACATATAGGTGCCCGTTCATACTATAGAAACTGACAAGGCTTTCTCAAGGCTAACAAATATAAAGAATTTTGCTAATGAATTGGGAGTGGGGGCATGTTATTGTTCAGAGCAAACTAAATCTACTAATTCATAGCTCTCAGAACTAATTTATGGCGCTCAGAGCTGGTGGAGCTTTGTTAACATGGAGATTCAGAAACAGCAAAAGGAGGAATGAAAAATGTTGTCTCAAAAAATCATAGTACTTCTTTGATATTACAGATAACTCATTAGATGCCGGAAATTAAATAGAGCAACCAAAAGAAATAGTAATCAAAAGCCCCCACTCGCCCCCTCCTACAAGCAGCTTCTTTTAGCCACTACTATTTATTTTCAACCAAAAGCCATCAACCACAGCCAATACGAATGCCCACAGACACACTGGTGGGCTTAGAATGCCTAATAAGCCTAAATTGGCAGTATGCATCCTGAAAGAAAATATCTGCTTGTCTTATATTTTGCTTTAACATCCTAGACTATGCTGAATGGTAATTCACATAGGTATACCAAGAGCACATATGAAAATCCAAATAAATGGCACATAAGACCCAACAAACTTGTTTCTCATGTTCGCTTTGAAAATAAGGCTGATAATAACAAGATACCTACTATGCACCAGAAAAATCAAAAGATCAGTTTGTTATATGCATATAGTTGTATTTAGTATAGGGGGTTATTTGTAAATTGTACATGCTACATATGGGCTGTTGGCCCATGGAAATGGATCTATTCATTTCTTCCAACACAGTTATGCATAATTGCATACAAAAAAAAAAAAACTAAAGTTGGAATAGCAGCAACTCAAACTTCCAAACAAGAGCTAGTCCTGAGAGGTGGACCCAGACATTATGTTCTTAGGGTACTCTACAGGTAGCTTTATAAGTAGTGGTTCCCCAATTCATGCAGACAGTGAGAATACTACCTTAATTTTTCCAGTCTACTGAGAACTAATACCTAACGTTGGGTTTAGATTATACAAGTTTCTAATAAAAGGCCTTGTGAATCAAATGAAAGTCAGATTATAGTTGAAGCTAGACATGATGAGCACAGAATCAACAAGACCTAGACGGGACAGGGGCAACGAAAATGCGGATTACAGAACTCCAAGTTGTGCAACACAATCATTAGTTGAAACCATTCTCAACCCTCAAATAAACATGCTATCACGAGCACCCAGTAATCCAGTGACCCACAGCTTTAGCAATGGCAGTGTGTTCCTTTGCTAAAAGGCAACTGATATCAAAGTTAACCCTATTACAGTTCCAAGCAAACATTTGACGGACAGCATTGATATATCAAGTTATCATGACAATGTGGCCACCTCGCATAAAAACAAGACGACTAATTACCAGTTTACCAAACACTAAAATTCTGTTCCTACAGAAGCAACAGTTATCATCTAAACAAAGAAAGGTCTACAGTTTTTCATTGTGTGAAACAACGAAAAACCAAAATATCTTTAAAACATTTCATTTTAATAAAGTACAACAATAGAAAGTATCTCATGAAGAACCAAGTACACTGTAAATAGAATGTACCCCTGCATGCAATAGAAAGATGCCCTGGATCAATCAAAAATCTTAACTTGCGCGCATTTTGTCACGCACCGGACAGGTGTATGTTTTCCGTCAGCCTTAAGGCATTGCTGTGAAACCACCATCGAACACAAAGCCACGGTATACACCATCAGCGTACCCAGGAACACCATCCACCCAGTCCCACTTTCCACCGCTGCTCCCTATCTCGTCCTCCTCCCACATTGCCAGCTTCCCACGCACACGCTTTCCAGCGAACCACACCTTCCCATCACCCCCAAACACCTTCACCTTATTGTTGCCACCCGCGGCGGCGGCGGGCATGGCGTTACCCTGTGCAGCAGCCTCACATAGGCCAGTGAAGCAACGATACATATTGGGTGGCATGCGCCCAGCTTCATCCCACTCCATGGTGGCCAGATCTAGACGGAGGATGAGCACTGTGGAGCACGGCGCATCTATGCCGAATGAGGACCTGAGGCCGCCGATCATAAGGACGCGGCGGCCGCCAGCTCCAGCAAGGAGACGGGGGCGCTTCAGGATCTCGAAGACATCGCCCCACGCGGCGCGCTCCATGGGCGCCCAGCCACCGGTGAGCATGGCAAGCGGGCAGGAGAAGAGCTTCCACTGGCTGCGCCACGGGGTACCCACGTCGCAGAGGGCAAAGACGGCGCCAGCGCCGGAGGCCAGTATGGGGCTCCGCGGTTTGGATGGTAGCGACAGGGGATGCTTCATCCACTTACCGGATCCGGACGGGGTGTAGGACAGCGCCGCGAGCTCCGTGAGGACCAGCACCGCGCCGCCCGGGCCGGCGAGGACGGTGCCGTGGCGTGCCCAGGCGGATCCGAGCGGGGGCAGGAGGCGGTATGTGCCGGCGAAGGGGTTGCAGACAGCGAGCGATTTGGGCGGGTGGGCGGTGGAGGACGAGGAGGACGAGGAGGGGAGGGATGGAGGCGAAGGCGAAGGGACGGCCTCGACCCAGAGGTAGAGGAGGGACGGGGAGGATGCGACGGGGGAGAAGGATTGGTGGGGGAGGAAGGAGGTGAAGGGGAGGCGGAGCCAGTGGCGGCGCTCGAGGTCGAAGGCGTGGAGGCATCCGCCACCGTCGGGGCGCGGGTGGCGGAGGAGGAGGAGGCGGAGGGTGGGGAGGAGGGCGAGGAACTGGGAGGATAGGGTCTCGTGGAAGAGGCGCGAGACGGGGCGGCAGATCACGGCGTCGCGCAGCGGGAGGCGGAGCAGGACGTTGTGGAGCGCGTCGGGCGGCAGGAGATTTATCGGCGCCGGCGGCGATGAATCGGCGTCGGAGGCGGCGGTGTTGGCCATGGTGGAGAGGTGAGGTGGGGTGGGGTTAGGTGGGGAACTGATGGGGCGACAAGATAGATGGGGAAGGAAACCAGGAGGCGGGGGTGTTCCCGTCATTTCAGCTACCCAAAGAGTAGAGAAAGGAATACAGGTTTGCCTACTCTTCTGTTCTGTAGATCGACCCGCTCGCTATTTACGATCTATGTAAGTGGGTCCAAGAAGCTCGTCGGGGGTTGGACCCACTGTCAGTGAGTTTGTCACTCGGGGTCTGGGACGAGGTGATGTATCGGAAGAGCCGTTGCCGGTAGGGTGCAATTGGTTCGGATATTTCTGGACCGACGGAGGCAGTTTAGATGGTATTTCGAGAAAATTGTCGGTAACCAGATAGCTTTATGGGAATCAAAATTGAGAGAGCAGTCTTCGACGGATAAAAAAAAAGAATATATCTGATAAATAATATATATCGATATATGGTATTCGGTAATATCCGAATTGCAGCTCAGCCCATTGGCATAACCTGATAACCCTAGCTCTCCAGCCATCTCCATTCTCCAAATCCCCTGTGGCTGTCGGGTGTCGGCCGTCGCGCAAGGTTCCAGATCTGGAGACCGCCAGGCCGAAGATTGCCACTCCAGTCTCCACTCCGGCCGTCCGGCGATCGTAGCCCCCGTCACCCACGCAGCGACCCCCAGTGCCGTCGCCGTCGCCCACGCCCCTCTCCGAGACTCCCCAAATCCGAA
The DNA here is from genome assembly GCA_036346265.1 of Melocanna baccifera. NCBI lineage: Eukaryota > Viridiplantae > Streptophyta > Magnoliopsida > Poales > Poaceae > Melocanna > Melocanna baccifera. The sequence goes on from CM070687.1 coordinate 27,787,322, forward strand.
GCCGCCGGCTCGCCGAAAGACACGCCATTAGCCTCCAAGTAACTCTTCTCTCCTCCTCCACTTCTATCGGATTGGGGTGTATGTAGCTTAGGTCTCAGTTGCATCGACTCTTTTTTTCAATCGCTGATCATTGCTTTGGCTACTATACTGGAGTAAAAGAAGAAGAAAAAAAAGGAACAAGTAGCTGCCGACTTTCTGGATATACTGCTATTTGGGTAGAATAGTGGCAGATGTTTGTTTATCATGTATAATTTGCATTCATCACCTGAAGCTTGTCCTTTAGAGATTGTCGCTGTGTTTTGTCCTAATAATCAGCCATATTCAAGAACAGTTAGCTGCATCCTTTCTGGAGATTGTCCTGTATAATTGGATGTAAAAAAATAAATATTAACTTGGCTATAATGTAAAATGGTACAGAACTAACCTATCAAATTGAAAATATTGTAGTTACTTGTCTCCTAATTAGGGGTGTGTGAGGAGAAAGAACATTTTTTTAGACCAAATGAAAGAAATGCACTGGTTTTACACTGAAACTGGACATCGAGCTCATAGCATTCTCGGTGAATAAGGAAAACGAGGTGGAATATGAATGCTCTACCAAATCTCGAGAGACTGATATTATTAGAACTGAAGATAGCATAAGTTACATAATACGAATGAAATTATAGTGAACATGGCCTGCATATGCAAATCAGAATATGCATGAAAAGAGAGTGAAGATAGCTGTATATGCAAATCAGACTGACACTGTAAATCATTGGTGTCTGACTGGTACTTGCCAGTTTAAAAAACGATCGCCAAATTGATAATCATTTCCTGTAAGCAACAAATGCACTATTTCCTCTGCCTTGGTCCTATTTGGAAGAAATTGAGTAAGATTGTAAGAAACTTACTCTCAGCTTCTGTTAGGCATGTAAGTAACCCAGACATAATGACATGGCAAAATCATGTGAGTCGAAGCCATAGAGCTTAGCAGTTAAGAGGAAACTAAGAGGAAACTTAGATCACTAGAAACATAATTGAACATTTGAATTACAATATCAAATACAAAGCAAGATAAAGAAATGTGTCAGCACCTGTGAGCGTAGATTCTCGGTCTTGTAAACAAGTAGTTCAATCTTCTCTCCATGATCAATGACCTGCATTTCAAAAAGAAAAGAAGGGTTAGAAGCACTCTTTAAAGTTCACCCACAATTTCAGACCGTGTACTTTGTTGTTTTGGATTATGACAAACTGAGTATGTTTTGCTTTATCAACATAGCATGCAAGATGCCTGGTTCTTGTATACATTAACTGGAATGCTTCACGATTTGCACTCTTCACTCTGTAACTGATTGATACTTTTCTATTGCCATTTTTTTACTCGTGTGGTGCTGTTCTGTTTCATTTGCTTTTGTGAGGAAGACACTATTATCAGTGTTCTACAACTGTTTTGAAACTTTTCGGTCATCATCTTTGCCCCATGTAATGTTGGTTTATTTCATCTGAATTGGCTACTGGTGCCTTCAGAGTTCAGTGCCATCCTTTACAAATGCTATCATGTTAGCTTTCCAGAAGCGAAAATTATCATGTTGATTCATTTTATCTGCTATGGTGACAAATTCAGTATTCAGAATTTCACAAATTTACCACAAACATTTTTTCAATACCATTGATATGATTGACTATATCATTCAAATTTTAATTCCAGGATGAAATGTGGGTTCATCCTAACAATGATTGAATTTGAGAGCTTCTTGTGTGGTCTATTGGCTGTTGCTGTCATGGTGGACCATTTCCAAACAAATGTTGCCGTTTCCAAGATCTATTTAATGTAAATTATTTATGTAATGTTTAGTGACATGTATGAAGTATCTATGAAACTATTTAATTATGACTCTGACTCTATGAGTATGACTATATGACTATGGTTTACTGCCATGTTGCATTTTCTTAATCTTTGCCATGAGGCCATCAAGGTTCTCAAACTTGGTAATTGGTAATCGCTCGGTCGGTCACCTTATCTTGTAGTGATTATACAATAATCAGCTTTGTAACCGGGTTTTCTATTTTAATAACATATTTATATATGTAATTTTATATTCACGTAAAATCAAAGATACATTTGATGCTATTGTTTTGATGTATATACTATTTATGTCTATATCTTGTGATGCTCAGAGGGAGGAGCCATATCAAGGAGGCCGGCGTCGAAGGGAGGAGCTGCAATAGGGGAGGCTGGCGTTAAAGGAAGGAGCCACAGCAGGGGAGGTCGGCACCGGAGGGAGGAGCTGCGGCAGGGGAACTCGTCATCGGAGGGAGGAGCCGCAGTAGGGGAGCTTGCCGTCGGAGGGAAGAGATGTAGCAGCAGCCGTCGTTGTCGCCCTCTCATGCCTAGGGTTCCCTCCTGCGCTATCGCTACTATGCTGCCCTTCAGTGTGTGTGTGTGTGTGTAACACTATCAATGCTATGAGCGGTAGGCTTTCTGTGCTGGGCTGTGTCACTGTGAGTTTAATTAAATTTGATCGTAAACTTCATGTCTTCATTACACCAGACAGGCCAATCGGGTAAGTACATGGTCTGTTAGCTGATTATTTTGATTACTCGTCCGGTTATATCGGTTAACTAGTTATGTTTTTTTTTTTGACTTGTATTCACTTCGATTGCACCGCTACTTGGCGGGTGGGGAGGAGGTACCCTGCATCAACTGACATGCGGCCCATTTCTGTGGGCTTGTGCGTGTCGATTGGAGTGGTAGCGGACCTGGAAATCTACGGGGGAAGGTGGCGTGCGATTCACTTTACCTGGCAAAGAATATGGAGAGGGCCCAGTTGTCTGCAAGCGGGACAAAAAATCCTCTCCCCCAGCTGTCCGGTGATCGGATCGCCGAGGCAAGTGCCAGATTTTAAAAATTAGAAATCTACCGGCTTAAGTTATACATATGTACCGCGAAACTATAAATTTTAGAAATTCCATCGCACAAACCCGTACCTAATAGTCCGGGCCCGACTGGCGGCCATCGTACTACCCTCACGCCTTGTTATGGGTCGGCCGCTGCACCACACACCCGTATCTGACAAAGCTTTTCCTTGACATATCTAGGAGGCGTTTATTTTAGTGATAATTTTTAGTTAAAATTTTATTGTAACTAACTTTTTTTACTGTAACTGATTTAGTTTTTTAGACATAATTAAATTTAAAAAATGTAAAAATAGAAAAAAATATTAGCACATCACGGATAATGTAAAGGAACACGGGAAAAAAAGAAAAATACCCAAAAAATCTAAAAAAAATTAGAAAAAGATAAATTACTGAATAGTGAAAAAAAGCTAAAGCTAAAAGCTGAAGCTGAAAAAAAAACTAAAACGAGCGGGGCCCTAGTTTGTGCTCGTGTAGGTTTAAGCTTTTAGCTTTTTATTTTTTTTCTATTTTTTGGGTTTTTCTATATTTTTATATTCTTTTGCATTTATTCGTGATGATATAATATTTTTTATTTTTTAAATTAATTATGTTAAAAAATCTACTAGTGACTATAGTGTAAAAAAACTACCACAGTATCAGAAAAGTTAGAAACTTAGTTTTCAAAAGTCTAAATGAGCACCAAGCAAGTCATTGTCTTACAAAACATCATAGCATCAAGGAAGAAAAATGACAGGGCGCTCCGTGGCGTATAACGTGGATAGACCGTAACGGAACATAAGAGCAGTACAATGGCTGCAAAGTGAGCCCAAAAGTGATAGATATTAGCTTTGTGATATATATATAGCCCTTAAATCTCAAGTTCTATGAAATAGTTGGTAAACTTTGTAGTTTTTTATAGTTTTTACAATAAACCCATAGTTTTATAAAATTTACTCTTTAAAAATCGTTGGCTTTTAAAGAAATTGCTTGGCCTCTCTTCTAGACGTTGGTTCTTGTTGCGCAAAAGTAAATTGATTTATGTAAATTTTCTGCAGATTAAACAGGTTGTAGGGAATGCATAATTGTGTATGCCCTTTGAATAAACAAGACAACATAAATGGTGGAGTTTTCTTTATGTTTTACATGTATGTAGGCATGGCACGATGGCAGTGTGACACACATTAACGGACTACCTAATGTTTGGTGGTTCTGATTTGTTGTATGTATCTGTCTGTCTCTCTATTATTCTCTGTACATTGTATATTGCCAATGGTATGATGAGAAACCCATCGGCCTGTTCGGCCCCCTTTTATTTTTTTCTAATTTAGACCATTGCGACCCAAAATTTTGTTCGGGCCATTATGTGGACCTGAAGAGGCACGGGCTAGTTAGAACAATGATCGAGCCCTACTCTTTCCGCGACCAGAACACAAGCGAAGCTAGCTAGCCCATCAAACTTGTCGAGTGCGGTCTCAGGTCAAGCTACTGTGTCCTGTTGCTCTCCCAGCCCCGGCCCAGATCGTCTTCTCCGTGCGTGTCGTCGCCTACAGCCCTACATCCATGATGAAAATAAGGCCGTAAAAAAAAGCTCGAATCTTATGAGCTATTTGAGTTTGGCTCATTGTAGATTTGATTTCAGCTTGGTTTGAACTTTAAATGAGCTCAACTCGAGCTTGATCTTGAACCCACGAGCTTCACTGATCCGAACACAAGCTTAAGCTTTTCTTATTGTTGAAAATTAGTATATATTTGAATTATTTTGACTGTGATCGAGTTTACTCAAGCCGAGATCAAATTTGAACTTTTCTTATTATTAAAATTTAGTGCATAATAAATTATTTTAATTGTTAACGAGTTTCAACAGGCCAAGCTCAAGTCTACTAGAGCTTAGGCTGAGCCAAGCTCGAGCTCAGATCCAAGCTCGGACCCCAACTCAAGCTCGGCTCGAGCTTCTACCGAAATTGATTAAGAGTGAGATTGGAGATAGGAATTTCGAAGTGTTTATTGATGAGTCTCGACATGTATTAATAAAGGAGCAAATGGTAATAATTGTCAGGTTAGTTCTACATCCCTTATTTTTTTAGTCATATCTGTTGGAGGAATCATCTATCTCCCTACTAACGAGACCCACTCTACTAGAGAAATCTACATACAAACAAAGAAATGCAATTATTCTTGTAAAGGACGATTGTACCCCTCACTTATACCCATAGGGTAGCTATCCCTTTAGAGGACATTCTGGATATTTGTACAGATCCAAGAGCCTATAAATACCCTATGTAACCCTTATTTGAAGAGAGGGCTCCCTTGAGCTCTCATAAGCAATAAAGAAATGTATTCAAAATGGTGAGCCCTCGAGGCTCTCTCCGCGGAGGTAACCCCCATTGGCTTACTGACAGGAGTAGGACGGTCCTCTCGGACATCTAAACCTGTATAAATCCCCGTGTCATTTTTACTCTCATGGACGCCAGCCTGTAAGACGACCGACGTCCACCCTCTCATTTGTGTTTGATTTTCACACCTACAACATTGGTGCCGTCCATAGGGAGCACAGCTAATTAACGAAAGGCTATTGCTCCTACCAAAATATACTCCAAGTCTATGAAGCCTCCTCTAGCTCTGAATTATAATGAGCTCGTGGATGATCTGTCTACTTCCCAGAGGAGCCTTAGGCACGCCGCACGCACCATTGTCAAGGATTAGAGCCCCTCACGGTATGTTCTATTTATTTTAAATGTTTATGAGTCATGACCACTTACAATTTACATCACCAATTTTGTTAGTTTTGACATATGGATGACAGATCGCTACTCACTGAAAGGGTGAAAGCATATTCCTATGTTTTGGGATACGCTTTTCATTACCGAGGTCTCTTTATTGGATTTCTCTCTTATTTTGCTTTGCTTATCAATTTGGATTGTATAAGAATACAAAACTATGTTTGTCATTCAGCCAACCCTCCATTTTTATCCTACTTCGCCACCGACCATATTGTGTAATTAGATAGACTGCGAGCATTTGCTTTGTATTTCAAAGGTTGCCTCCTTATTTGGCGAAACTCTTGTGTCCTCTTCTTCGGCAGGGGGTCTTTCCCTGCCCGGCAGCTTAGCCTATCCTGTTTTGAACTGTTAGACGTCTCAGTTTACATGTTAGACGTCTTGGTTCCTAGCCCATACTTAAGGTATGGCCTGGTTTCACACACCTGTCTAACACGGTTTCGCACTTACTCCCTCATCTTCTTGGTATGGTTTCACACTTGCCCTCTCATATGCCTGATAGGGCTTATATATGTGTAACATTTTCTCATTCTATTCATTGCATGATTGACCTAAATATTCCATGCTCTTATGATATCAGAGCGGTGCCACTCCTGATCCGCTGCCTCCATAGCTGCCGCCGCGCCGCCCTTGGGAGATGATCTCGTCTCCATGATATCTCCCGGGGGCTACGCAACCCGTAGTTTAAGTCGTGTCATCGATCATCTGATTGGCTACTAATTAGAGTTTTCCTGGTCATCTTCAGATTGGGTTTTCTCTACTTTTTTTGATCATAGATCGGTTTACGTCGCCCTACCGACCCGTCGACGTTTCTCGGCTCTAGACTTCATCGCCTTAACTTCGATCTCTCCGGTGCCTCCTCTCCTCCGATGATATGGTGGCATAACGCGGCGCATTCGTCGATATGACCCTCCCTCTGCGGCCTTTTAAGCACCCCGTCTATCGTCGTCATCACACCGGATCATTATCATCGGGCTGTCGTTTGCGAGTACGAGCTGCCGCTGCATCGCCCCTTCGGGCTACAGTGTCGTTGCCCGTGGTCACCATTGTCATCGTCGGTGTCACCGTCTTCATCCTGGAGCTTCTGCGTGACGACTCCCCTCGCGGTCGCTCAACGTCAGCTACCCCGACTACAACGATGACCTCAACATGGCTCCTCAACATGGCTCCTCCTCTACGGCTACAACCATGGTCACCCTGCTCTCGGCCATCTCGACAACAAATGGTTGTCTACTTCTGTTTTCACCGAGTTGCGGTCCAGTTTAAATGTCCGCTCCGCCGAAGCTCCAACTGCGGGAGGTGCTAGACACCTCGGTTCCTGGCCCATAGTTAAGGCATAGCATAATTTTACACACCTACTTGGTATAATTTCACACTTGTCCCATCACCTACCTAGTATATTTTACACTTACTCTCCATCTACCTGATATAATCTATATATATAATATTTATTTATTCTATTTATTGTGTGATTGATCTAAATATTCTAGGCTCTCACGAACAGAGGGGAGGGAAAAGAACAAGAGAACGGTATCGTTTGTCGTAAAATTCAAATAGGCCCTAATCGTGCGTGGCCTTGGCAAAGATATATATTTAGTTTTGATCCTACTCGACGATCCAACGAGTTGGTTGACTTGACTGGCTGCTTGGAGGAGCCAGGGGGCGAGACTGTAACAGGCCAAGTCAGCTAGCAACGAGGGGGAGACCGATTTTCGGACAAATTAAACTGAAGAAATTAAAGCGAGCCCACTGCGTAAAGCCGGGGGCAAGATAACATAACGATGGATTAGAGTGGTGGCTTTCGTGTGGACTTATCCCGCAATAAAATATCTTACACCCAAATTAAATCTCCTCTCCTCCGTGGCATGCATCGATCTAGGGCCAGGCCAGTGCCCGCCGATTCAGCAATCACTCGTCCACGCCCAAATAATTTAGCGAATAGTATGTTTGTTTGCAAAGTTCCTCTCTTCAAAGTTTCTGTCTGCTCAAAGCAGTATCTCTATGCTCCTTTTCTTTGCTTGGATGAAAAAGAAAGAGAACAGTCTCGACGAGAGTGATATGATGCGTGCGATCAATTTCCAATTTGCATTGCCTGCACTTGGTCTTCCGAAATGAGATGTTATGTCCCTCATCTTACACTCAGGAGATGCCAGATTTATCGGGTTCTTTTCTTGACAGGCCACGACTAGGTATAGAGTAGATGGCTCGAATAGATGCCATTCCAATTAGCACAAAGGCCCTTTCTTTCTTTCTTTTCTTCTGTCATCTCGAAGGTGCAATTCCATTTCTAAAGTGATTAATCGGCCGAGTAGCCCAGAGCCTGAGATAATATTGTTTCATTTTCACCTCGATAGGGAGATCATGTCCTGTCCAAGTTAACTTTACCGAAAAAACAATACACTTTTGCTATACGGCCACATATGCGCCGTTCTTGGCTAGCTTGCTGTTGCACTCTTCTTACACTTAGCTAGCGACAAAATATCTGTGACGGCATATATATACACTACTTTTCAAGGCATATGTATGCTAAGAGAGTGCTAGCTATGGCATCCTGAAATGTCACCCAGGGCATGCAGGCCCCTAGCAAGTAGATTTCTCCCATAGACGACATTAGTACCTGCAAGTGATCATTTAATTTGCAACGTACCAAATCTAAATGTTCTACCTTCTTTTCTCTTGTAACGATCGAGTCCATATTTTCTTCATAAGTTTCTTGCAGTTGGAAGCACCAAGTGCTATATATATATATATATATATATATATATATATATATATATATATATATATATATATATATATATAACAATATATATATACATATACATATATATAAACCTATCATGAGCCAAGAGCAATAAAGGAGCTAAATTTGATTTAACTCCTTTTTTCAAGCTAGGCGATCTGAAACGATTATAGCTTTTTATTCTATAGGAATTCACACTTAAATCCCCACCAGATATTGTGCGCCATTTATCAGCATCACGATCATTTTCAGTGTACACACAGCCAGAGCCGGTACAGGTGACATAAGTTTGCACTGGTAGCTGCCCACTAAAGAGGACAAATTTGGCAAGGCAAGTAGAAAACAGCTCCTCATAACAGAAACTCTGAAAGTGCTGAGTCTGCCATGCATGTATGACGTCGATATATTGATATGATCTGTACCATTCCATCAAATTCGATCCAAAAATGTTCTATATGGAACATCAAGGACGCACCTTCTCGGCGTTCACGCTGGGTTTCAGAGAAGAACAAGACACGGCAATGTAGCCTCATGTTTCCAGCCCATAGAGATTGCATGTACAAGGAACCAATATACTCACGGAGCATACGACATTTGAAGCCGTCCAGAAGCAACCATGCCGGCAGCAAGAAACCGACCGACACAACCAGGCAGGAGCACTCAAGATACTCACTCAGAAAACCTAGCACCCCCTGTGCCCCCGCGTGAGAGGAGTGTGATTGTCGGAGATACAATGCCCCTCTTTGCCGTTCGGAGAAACCGAGTCAGCAAAGGTGAGGTGAAGGAGATGCCACACAAGAACACGCAAGGCATTGGCCAAATGCCTCACCACTGAGCACCAGAAATCACAAAGCCCCCACTGAGATCGGCGGTTTCTAGCGAGCATAGGACCTTAAGTCTCACATCCAGAGCACAATCAGAAGTAGGAAAAGAGGATGAAAGGGATTGGGTTTTACCGAGTTTGCTCTACCATATGGGGAGGAGATGGCCTCCTCTTATAGCCGAGAGGAGGAGGAAGGGTTGCGCGGTGGCCTTCAACGGCCGGGGCCGAAGCTCCGCACCTGCTGCCTGCGCTGCCGCGCCCTCCACCTCCGTCGTCGCTACACCGCACATGGGAACAACGGATCTGGAATGAGCCACACGCGCACACGGGAGGAGACCCGTCCACACCGGCCAGGTGGGCCCCTCTTTCTTTTTTCTTTTTAATTATGAAATTATGAGAATACCCCTGGATTTTCAACAAAAACCGCTATAAAAAAGCCAAGAAGCGTGTGTCCGCCACACTAGTACTGCTGCTCCTCCTCCATACACATCTGTGTGCCATGGCCATGAACGACGCGAAGCTCGCCGTGGTCGACGCGGAGAACCCGGCCACGTTGGACGACGAGTCGTTCGACTTCGCCCGGCGAGCCAACTGGCTGCGCGCCGCGGTTCTCGGCGCCAACGACGGCCTCGTATCGACGGCGTCGCTCATGCTGGGCGTGGGCGCCATGAAGGCCGACGTCCGCGCCATGGTCATCTCCGGGTTCGCGGGGCTCCTGGCCGGCGCGTGCAGCATGGCCATCGGCGAGTTCGTGTCGGTGTGCTCGCAGCGCGACGTGGAGATCGCGCAGCTGGAGCGCGGCGGCGAGGAGAAGAAGAACCTGCCGAGCCCGGTGCAGGCGGCGGCGGCGTCGGCGCTGGCCTTCTCGGTGGGCGCGATCGTGCCGCTGCTGGCGGCCGGGTTCATCGTGAACTACAGGCTACGGATGGCCGTGGTGATCGCGGTGGCGAGCGCGATGCTGGGCGTGTTCGGGTGCATCGGCGCGGTGCTGGGACGAGCGCCCGTGGTGCGGTCGTGCGCGCGGGTGGTGATGGGGGGTATGGCGGCCATGGGCGTCACCTTCGGGCTCATGAGGCTGTTCAGAGCCAGCGGCATATGAGGTTTTTCGGCGCCGTACCGTACGTGCATGCATGCTTTTCTTGTGCGTACGTATACCACGTACGTACTCACTATACGTATCGATTCCTCCACCTCCATCGATCGGTATATACGCATCTGTAATGCCCCCGTCCGCCGGCCACGCCCGCGCACCATATACACGCTCCTTAATTTGTAAACATCACTGGCTAGCACTACTAGTTGTACGCAGCACTTGACTGGCTGGCTTGTGGAACTTGCTCAGGTTGTTGCTACTTGCTAGGCATGTTTGGTGCATGCGTGCCCTCTCAGTAGCATGTTTGATGCATGTTAGTGCCGTTCCCAACAGCCATGGTTTCTGATTATTTAGAACGAGCTCGCTTTTTAATGTTTCTTTTTCTTTGTATTATCCGTGGAGATATAATTATATTTTTATTTTTTTCTATTTTTCTTTAATTGAATACCTTACAAAAGATAATATAGCCGCTGCAGTGTCTTTTTAGCTAAAATCAAAAGCAATAACAGCGCCTTAGATTCAGATCTTGCTTAGGATGCCTATTTTCGACCGGGATCTACATGGATAGATCAGGATTATTTTGGATCCTACAACAGGACATTACATTCAGCCTTGAATGGGCCTCCCAAACAAGGCCTCATCTGCAATATGTTCAAGCAACAGAGACACACATGTATGAAGCGTACTCATGGTACTTAGGGTTTGCATATATAGCGTCCTATAGAATATAAAGACATTTTAGTAAGTGTCCCTTCGGTCTATTATAGTATTTTGAAAGATGTCTTTAAAATCTTATATAGACTAAAAACGTGTCTGTGTTATACGGTAAAAATATCTCTATGCGATGTTTTTGCTGCAGTGAGTCAAGTGACTCCACTAGAACTAGAATTATGAAGTTGTTGCTTGCGCATCGACAGAATTAAGCTTTTCGTTGGATGCCTGGTCAACAACCATGCGCTGCGCCACAAGCTAGCTAGCTACAATTATTGGAATCCTCTCGTCGTCTCCTTTTTTTCTGGACGCCTACTTTGGTAGCTACAAGCCCAGCCCATTTTGGTGCTGCCAATCAATTTGGTGACAACCGATCCATTTGGTGATCAGTGGCGACTTGTTTCGGCCGAATTAAGCTCTGATGAGCTAACGCGCAGAATGAGAGTGAGTTTATTATGTTGCTCCTAGATGCATGAACTAATAGGCCGGCCCACCACGCTCCACTCTCTCGGGATTGGTGGTGCTTCTGAATGTCGCTACCATATTCCCTACTAGCGTATTCAATATCTTCTGCCATATTTCCTGCTACAAATGCGGCATTGGTGGTGCTTCTGAATGTTGCTAACCTATGCAAGAAAGCCCCCAATTCTTGTGATCTTTTGCCTGCACTAAGATGATTCTTCTTACCGATCAGCGGCGGACTCAGGATTTTGGGATATGTATTCAGACTTCAGAGTTAGGTTGCTCAGATATATCGATACCACGCCACATTGTTTCCCTCAAAATATTGATACAACGATATGCGTATATAGATATGATAAAAATATAGAAATTATACAAATAAAATAGGCGACATAAGGCTAGCATAATAACATAAATTAAATAGCAAATTATAGAGATTAATGATATTTCCATAACTTACTGATCCTACCCCTTTTTCCCTCTTTTTAGATCTCTTCCACAAAGATTTTAAATTTGCAGACTTCTTCATTTTTTTTAAAGCTCAAAGATCTATAAAATCATAAAATACAGATAGATCAGGTTGATCAGCTCAACTACAACCTTAAAACAGGGTTTTATGAAATATTGCCTACAACTCTAATCTTATTTACAGATTAGAATATCGTAAACGCCACTTGAATAGCACTTTTCTTTCTGTAGGTACTAGTCATATGCCCGTGCGTTGCAACGAAATTCATTGAATGTATAGAGAATAATGATATTAAAGAGAGTTACTCTAATCAATTAGGAAGTGGAGAGTGGTGAGAAGTTAAAAGAATAGGACGGTTGGAGGAGAACGGACGACTATTAACTCATTCTTTTATAGTAGTAATGATATTAATAGATAAATAGAATTAAAAGGAGTTGATCAAACCAAAATTGATACCATTGATTTCAACTACATGAGTTCTAAAGGTTGTAATGGAGATGTTAGGACCATATTATTTGAAAGTGCCAATTCGATTCTCTTTCCACCACACATGACATCTTAAATAGCATACCCTATAATTTCATAATCTTACACCATGCATTGGAGGAGCCCAAAAGCAATTCATACAATTCTCTTGATCTAAATTCAAATAAGAAAATTTCGAAAACAACTGAAATAAAAAAGGATAAGTAATAAAAATAAGAATACAAAATAACATCAGAAGCAAACCAAAATAGCCGTAAGATAGTAACAAATTGCAAGATCAACATCGCCCTTCTCCTGCATGGAAAAATAGAATGCATCAATCACACAATTTGACAATATGGTTTTCAAGAAAAAATATTTACTCATTTGGCAATAGATTGTTGTTCCCCAATTTTTGCCACTACACCAGAACCTGAAGATGAATAGGCCGTCTCCATTTACAAATTTAAATGGCCAAACAACCTTAATAGCTTAATAACCTACACGTCTTTATCAAATTCTGATGACAGTTTCTCTTGTATGATTTAGGCAAATAACCAATACAGATCGAAACTCACCACCATATTACTAACTCAACCTGCTAACCATTCTGGAACCGAAAGATATGACATCATTTTCCATAATAGTTATGATGATGACGCATAACCAACATCAAGATTGAGATTGACTGAAACAAAAGAGGTGTACCATTTCTAATCTAGAATAAACCACCAGAAACTGAGATATCCTCTTCTAGAACCTTCATTTAATCTAACAATTTCTTGAGTCTGCATGGAAGAAAATTTTGAGGATCTTGGGTAGTACGACATCTATAAAGTGCTCACAAGTCACAAAGAATGTGCTTAGAAAAAACAAAATGAGGTTTTGGCCTGACCTTATTTTCCAGTAGCTTTTTCCAATTGAAGTTAATATCCCCGTTAATCTCCCACCCGAAATTCTTTGAATCTGCATTTGTAATAAAATCTGCAGCTTAAAATACAAAGAAACCAAAGATATTCCTTAGAAGGATGGCTTTTATGAAGGCACAGACAAACTTTGAAATGAATAGGTTATCTGAATTCAAGTACATAAATAAACTGATGGGTTATGGATCAAAAGTTGTATAGCAGAATTCTGATGAATTGAGGAAGGAACGCTATCTAGCAAGTCAAATTTCATTCACAGAGCGTAAACAATGATGTGTCCAACCCATTTTTCGGTATCGGCAACAGTTGGGTTGCATAGGGCAGTAAGACCACTTGCCTCAAATTCTCCTCGGAAAGATGCACCATACACAAGTATCTTTTTGGGGACGCAACCATGAATGACACACATAGTACAACAATGAGCTCATAGATTTAGAATGTAACAACATCCCCAAGCATGAATAGCTAGATGTTCAAGTATTCAACACTAGAAATGCACAAAATTAATGGGAGATTCTTACGTCCCGCGTGCCCTCCTTGCCAATCCGAGCTAATGGGGTAGAACGGGAGCTCGCAAATCGCAACCTGCACCACATCTCACAACCAATCAAATTGCACGCAAACAAACCCAATATACTCATACGGCAAACACGATTGCTTACATACGCGTGGTAGGATCAAAAAAGAAAAAAGAAAGAGGAAAAAGCAACCTTAGCTCCGAAAGATGCGGAGGTGCGAGAGCCGCGAACGCCGCCGCTCCCCGCGCCGATCACGAAGAGATCATAGTCGTAGTTCTCGCCGTTACGCACGCCATCTCCTCGTCATTGAGCATCTTCTTCGCCATGGATTTCGAACGCTACAAAACCCTAAGGCACAACAAGAGTCTCCCTGAGAACTTTCGATCCAAAGTTGCAATCAACACCACCGCAATAATAGCAGCACCACTAGGTCGCCGCACAAGCTGCGAAGGCTCCGGCGCGCAGTCGGCGACGAGTCCAACAGAAGTCGGCGCAGTAAGGCCCGGTCGGTTGAAGCCGAGAGGACTTGCCGGTCACTCACGGGTCAAGACGAAGACGGGGAGGAGGGAGGAGGCGGTGCGCGGCGGGGGGTGGGGAGGGGAGGAGGCGGCGCGGCGGAGCGAGCGGGGGGAGGAGGAGGAGGCGGCGAGGCGGGGGGGGAGGCGGGGTGGGGAGGAGGAGGAGGTGGCGGCGACGCGGGGTGGGGGAGGTCAACGCTACGGAGGAGAGAGGCGGCGACGCGGGGTGGGGGAGGAGCCCACGGCGCGGGAAGAGGCGGATCATGAGGCGAGGGAGAGCGAGGGGAGGCGGGAGAGCGAGGGGGCAGGGGAGAGCGAGGGGAGGTGGGGCGGCGGGGAGAGCGAGATCTGCGGAGGCGGGAGAGCGAGGGGAGGGCGGGGAGCGAGGGGAGGCGCGCCGGGTGCGAGGCGGCCGTGCGAGAGCAAGGGAGAGGAGGACTGGGAGCCAGGGAGGCGGCGTGGGGAGCGCGGGAGGCGCAGGGGCGGGCCGTGAGGCGAGGGGAGGCGGAGGACAGGGAGCGAGGCGCGCGCCGGGGGAGGGTGTGGCCGTCAGAAGGGTAGGGGAGAGGAGGACTGGGAGCGAGGGGAGACGGCGGGGGGGGCGCTGTGGGAGAGCGATGGGAGGCAGGGGAGAGCGAGGGGAGCGGATCGGCGCGCGGGGAGAGCGGATCGGCAGCAGGGGGAGCGAGGAGCGGATCGGGCGCGGTGCAGAGGGCGCGTGGGGAGAATGGTTCAGATTCTATCTCATAATCAGATCGAATGGTTAAAGAAAAATAAGGGATGACTCACCAACCACCAACTCCTTCTTTTAAAGTAGTAAAGAAAAAGGACCAATCGAGGTTGTACAATTTTCTGTAGGTAAAAAGGGCAGCTAGCTTCAAGTGGCGTTCCATCATGTGCTTCCTGACAATATTTTTGGTGAGCGTGGTTTTACTTGGTCCCATGTATAGGTTGTTGTTTGTCTCGCTACCATTGCTTCTTTTTTTGGTCTTGCTATCCCGCTCCCATTGCTACCCGAAGTATCTGTGAAATGCAGTTTCCAGGAGGTGGCACCCAGGCTCTTCACGGGTAACCAACCAGCTCAGTTGTTGTGATTAGACAACAGCATACAGCAGATTCTTGATGCTGTTATTGTACCTCATTGTCCGTCAGAAATCAATTTGCAAAGTCGCCTAGGGTAACAAAGGTACATATTTTTCTTTTACACAAAACAAGTTTGTTTCACAACATGAGACATGAGTGGAAGATGATTTGTCCTTCTTTGTAGTGTGTTGCTGTGTTATCTGATGTGATGTGATGGACATAAACGATCCTCGTCCATCTTGACGATGTGGTGTCATGTCAGAGTTATGATTAGGCCGGGGGAAAGCAAAGTTGGTCGGTGCGACTCGGCAGAGCACGCCGCCGGCAGTCGCACATGTGCTAGTAGTACTCTGACAACCAGTAGTAAGTAGTAAACGCTGGTTGGCTGGCATCAAGATCCATTACTTACTACCAGGCAACAAATCACACGGAAGAGAGGGGCCTCGAAACTTGGCCGCGGCTGCTGGTAAGAAAGAGAGGAAGAGAACAGAAGAGGCGTTTCACCCACTGACAACAGTGGCACGTCCATTAACACAGAGCATTCTAAAAATCACGATGAGCCAGCCAGACGAATTACCCCTTGGCCTCTAGGCTCCTAGAGATCCGAGTAAGCTAGCTATTACTCCGGTGTGGACAGCGGAGTGGTAGCTGGTTAGGTTTGAGCTAGAAGCAGAGGATGGCGACGGCGGCTGCGACGGAGAAGGCGAAGGTGGTGACGAGGAATGCGAAGTGGATGGCCCAGCTGCGCTTGAACTTGGCGAGGTAGCTCTCGGGCGGCTCCTGGTACGGTACCTCCACGTCGGCGGCGGCCACCACGTCGCCGCCGGACTTGAGCATGCGCAGCCTGTCGGCGGCCAGCGCCAGAGTCAGCTTGTGGCACCGCCGCTGGTACCTGCAAGATACGATTCAGTTGCACATTAACTAGATGCGTGGTTAATTGCGTGCGTGATGACTGACGGTTACGATTCCTTAGGTAGGTAAGGTACCTGAATCCGTTGAGGCAGCGGAGGTGGTGTGCGACGGCGGCGTAGAAGGCGAGGTGCGCGAGGGAGAGGAGGCCCGCGGGTACCCAGAGGTGGCGGCACTGGAGGCGCGCGGGCGGCGACTGGGCGACTGCGGAGAGGACGAGGGCGAGGAAGAGGAAGAAGGCGAGGAAGAGGCGCCAGAGCTCCTGCTTCTGCGCGTCGGCCGCGCGCTTCTTCTCCACCGTCTTGTCGAAGTGGAGCTGCACCACCGTGCCGAGCGCCTGCGCCGCGGCCTCCCGCGTGACCACGTCACCGCCTCCCGGCCCAATGTAGGCCTCCCCGACCGCCACCGCGTCCCCCATCCCCATCCGGTTCTGCGGATCCATCTCGGAGCCGGTGTCACTGCAGTCCAGCTAGCTATTTTACCCTCTGGGCGTGGCCGGAGCTAGCGATCAGCAGGCATGGCTCGCTAGTACTGATGAAGAGGAGTGAGCGGTGGTGGTGGCCAGTGGACCGTGATGGCGGAAGCCTGAGATGCTGCGCTGGAAGTGCCTGTGGTAGCTAGCAATGGACCCGTAATGGAGGGAGGGAGGGAGCAAGCATCGGATGCTGCGCTGGAGCGCCAAGGACCAGCAGCCGTCCATTTCCTTTCGGTTCTGAAGAAAAACAGTAAAAATGAACGAGCTGGCTAGCAGACAGAGGCTGGCTGGCAGGCAGGCGACAGAGGAGGCACGTGGTGAAGCATCTCTCCCCTGCTTCCCCAGACCATCACTCCCCGCATCTCCATTTCCCCCAACTTTTCTTTTGCCTTGTCAGGTTTGCTGGACACAACATACCTCATTTCATTTTCACCCCCTAATATCGCATTCTTGTGGACCGTTGATCACGCCTTTAGATCCATTTTTCATCTAGATCTCGGCCTAGGGTTGACTGAAACAAACCCCACTCTTAATTAAACTAGCAGATTTATCTGCATAATTACGCTGGTAGATATTATATTACAGTTATCTTTGGTATACAACTCTACCGTCTAGATTAAAATACAATTGTATTTGCTATACAACTTTAATATACATATACGATTAATCTGCACTGTTATAATATGGTCTCACCAAAATAAGTGGTGGAGATACTTCTCTTTTTCTCGATTAATGTAAGAGTTTCTAGAATTTTTTTTCTTTTTTAGGATTATTGTGAGATTTTCTTATCCTCAAAACGAATTCTGATGCATGATGAATGATGAATGAAATTCTGATTTTTTTTTCAAAATCAGTATTCTTTTTAGCTTTTGCATACAATGTAACACGAATACATATATCGAATTCACCTTTTAAATAAGTGATCATATAGCAACAACAATCTGCACAAATGTTTGATGATATACAATTCTACTTTCTATAATTGAAACATAATTATATTTGTTATATAACTCTAATATCTATAGATGATTAGTCTGCACCGTTATAATATGGTCTTAGCAAAATAAGTGGTGGAGATCCTTCTCTTATTTCTTTCAATTAATATAAGAATTTCTAGAATTTTTCCTTTTTTAGGATTATTGTTGACTACAAGCTATGAATAATAGGAGAGTAGAGGGTGCCCTGGTGAGAAAGAGAAAATGGCAAGTTGGGGCTCTCTATGTATGGTAATAACATAAGAACTAAACAATTTTCACTTGGATAGGGAGCTGTATTTCTAGTGTCGACCATTTTCTCGTCCTGTGATGAGCAGAAAATGTTGCCCAACTACGTTATTATTATCTCCACAAGGTAAGTAATATAAATAAGTGGAGGAAACCAGAACTAGTATAGAGCTTAGAAGTGGTGGATTCAAGTCGCATATATTAGCTCAGCGGAGCGTTGGATGTGGATGAGACCACCCCAATCAACAACTACTTCACGGTCGGTGGTTGCCGGGTGAGGGTGAGAAACCACTCGGGACACTAACTAGAATAGTTAGATGGGAGATATAATAACTAAACTAGGAAAAATGTTCTGCACTTTGAAGTTGGCACTGCATCCAAGAAAATGCAGAAGACCTAGTTTTAAAGAGCTCAGAGTAGCTATTGGTAAAGTGGCACAAGCTTGTGCAGTGCGAAAATAAATCATAAATTTATGCATGTTTCCTGCATTGGAGGCTATGAAGACCACTATGGCCTTTCTTTTCACCGGAGTAACTATTAGTATTTGAAATAAACTTGTAAAGTTCCACTTTAACTTGAAAACATATTTTATGAAGAAAGAGAGATAGCAAATGGATTGATGATAAAGAGATAGTCACACTATTGCATTTCTTGTTATTAATACTTGCTGAGTATATTGTACTCACTCTTACTATTATATTTCCTTATTAGATTCAGTCCTAGGGAATAACTTGAGTGAGGCGTGGGGTATCTAGGTTCTAAGAATGCTGCATGGGACAAGAGTGATCGTGCTAAGGACTAGGGCGAGGAGGATGCCCTATTCGGCAACTTTAATGAGTAGAAGACTTATAGTACCTCATCGTTGAGAAATATGATATATAAATAACCTATATCTTCTTTTGTACTTAGTATTCGTACTAAAGACTATAGTCCTACGTGGTTAATTGATGTAATAAATTCCGAAGCGTTCGGTTCAAATGGTAAGTCAAGCAAGTCTTCAAAAAAATGCATTTGAAGAAAAACGGTAAATCCTTGAAAGAGACATATTTTTGTACTGGTTTGGCCTTTTTGTTTGACCAAACTTTGTTATTTTTTTAGGGGGTGATCATTTTAGCGATGACTTCTGATTTTTGGCTGAAATTTCACTGTAGCTGGCTTTTTTACTGTAGCTGATTTGGCTTTTTTGGACATAATTAAATTTAAAAAAATGTAAAAATAGAAAAAATATATTAGCCCATCACGGACAATGCAAAGGAACACGGGGAAAAAATAAAAATGCAAAAAAGCCTAAAAAATCTAAAAAAATTTAGAAAGAGACGAATTACTGAATAGTTAAAAAAAGCTGAAGCTGGAAAAAAGCTGAAACGAGCGGGGCGTTAGATAATTGAGAGCACCGGAACAAAAGGATGAGAGAGATGCACTAGATGTGACCTGCAAATAAATAAAACGGGCATTAGGCACTCGACTTGTTCAGCTCCGCCGCCACTCCACTCCACTGCCGCTGTAGCTGGCGGTCTCCGAACGCAGGTGATTATTCCTTCTCCGTTCGGGTTTTCTTTGGTTGATCCAAATCTTAGCTTCCTTTCATCGATCTTAGCCTACTGTGTTCGATTGTCTGCGCAAGATGGTAGCACGCATCGTGATTTGTCCCCTCATTTCATCGCTATTACCGATTCGATCTCTTTCTCTGCTTGATGATGTGATTGATCTGTATGCCTTCTTGCGGAGACTTGAATACTTGATCCGAGTGTAACTCATCCGCCCTCCCTCCCCCATCTCACGACTTTGCCATCCATCTAGGTTTTATTGGCATGCATTGCCATTTGGGGGTTTTGAGGTGGAGTATGTATAGATGTGATTTGTTGGCTTCTTTGTGTAGGAGGATGAGTGGAGAGGATACGAGTGCTGCTGAGCAGCCGAAGCGCACCCCTAAGCTCAACGAAAGGATCCTGTCGTCTTTGTCAAGGAGATCAGTGGCTGCGCATCCATGGCATGATCTTGAGATCGGTGTGGGACTGTTTTTTTTTCTTCTCATTTTCCTTTCTAGCTTACCAAACACCCAGATCAAATAAGCATGCTAATTAAATTTGGTTGCACAGGTCCTGGAGCTCCTGCTGTGTTCAATGTTGTAAGTACCAACTTTACCTTGTGCATCTTGGCAAGTAAGATATTTCATGCTGTGGTGAAGCAAATTGAAATTTGGGACATTTTGGGGCGAATGCAGGTGGGGCACTAGGGGAGTGGGTTCATGTAGCTATAGCTGTGAACTTGATACTCACCACTTGATGTCATTGTTCGTTCTTGGTATGGGACCTCAATCAGATGTAGTTGAGTCTGGAACTCCAATCTGGATGCAACTTCTACTCTTGTATTCAAACTGAGTTTAGCGATGCAGATGCCAAACAAACTTTTTTCTTAACTTGCAGAAGATTCACACAATTATGCCATTAGTGTTGGACTGTTAATATAATTAATTCTACCTCGTAAAAAGGTGGTTTTATATTTAAAATTAGAAACAATATTCGTTCAATTAATATTGCCATTGTAGTAGGCCGCAACAGCCTTTGATGATTTCCTAATTTGTTTCAGTTCAATAGTTCATCTACCCGCCAGTTACAAAGAAGCAAGCAGTATTGTGAAGGGCACAAAAAAATCTAACCACCAGACAAATAGCATGATAGATAGTTAGAATTCACCACTAACAAGTGGATCGATATAAGGAGGTTAGAGAATGAGATGACTGAATCTTAAGATTGCCCAAAATTAAAGACAGAGACATCCTTGACACTCCCATCAAGCATGGAACCTTTTAAACCCAAACCTTGGAAATCTTCTGTAGTTTAATCAAGCCATGGCAAGATAGATGGAAATTTAAAAACTTAGTTGGCAACAGCACTTTGTATGTCCGTAATGGTTCTCGCCTTTTTGCTGACCTCAATCAGTTTGTCATCAACCTTGAGGCTTGAGATGGTGGAATCAAGTGTGCATAGTCTGTTGATATCACTGGCTTCAGCATGTGTCTTCTGCCTTTTAAATTGTGATGGTGGCACCAAGTGTGTTGCAGTGTGGCCAGGGTAGCCATATGCCAACATAGGCATTATATGCTTCTGGAAATGTTTAAATTTCCTTTGGATGGATTGGAGCTAGAATTGTGATTCCAATTAAAATGTACCATTAGTTAGATAGACTCATGGTTACTCCAGGAATTTGCCACCCCCCTGATTTAAGGATTATTATTGGAATTTCTAGCCTTCAAAGCAAATAAGAGGTGCATTTATTCTCACCATTTTTTTTTCTATATAAGGATTTTTGTTGACCATTTGATTCTTACATTAGCCTACTGGTAACTGTTTGCTTGTCAGTAAAACAAGTGCACTGAGTGGGTTCTGTTTAATGATGCTTGAAGCTTTATGCGTAGTTGGTCCCTGACAGTGCCTGCAACTTTTGAACTTAATGGTTTCTGTATATATCGCACCACAGGTTGTTGAGATCACTAAGGGAAGCAAAGTAAAATATGAGCTTGACAAGAAAACCGGACTGATTAAGGTATGCGTTCTGTTTGTAAGATTGCTTGCATATCAATCATCACTTTTTACTTCAAGAGCAACATGGCTTGTTTAATATTTGTTTAGTGTACTTGTGTAAGGAATGAAAAGCACCCACCAACATAATGTACTTCTGTTATTGTGCTATATAATTTGACAGGTTGATCAAGTCATGTACTCGTCAGTTGTACGAGTTTATGTGGCTATTTTTGTAAAAAGCATATTGCACTTTTGTTATTTTGCTATATAATTTAACAGGTTGATTGAGCCTGTACTCATCAGCTGTAGGAGTTTATTTTGCTATTTTTGAAAAGCATAATGTACTTTTGTTATTGTGCTATATAATTTGACAGGTTGATCGAGTCCTGTACTCATCAGTTGTATATCCTCATAACTATGGTTTCATTCCGAGGACTCTATGTGAAGACAACGATCCAATGGATGTTTTGGTCCTGATGCAGGTTAGTCTTCCTTGTCCGCATTTTTGGGAACATGTAGGAATCACAAGCCTTTCATTATTAAGACATGGTGTCTAAGAGTAATTAACTTGCTTGCCCTTTGGCATTGACACTCTCAGACTGGTGCCAGTAGCTCTTTAATTGCATAAACACCAGTTCTTTGTGGTCACAGTATTGAATATTGTGTAAACTGTGTTGGTATCTAGTGGTAATTGCACATTTTTTTAATCTCCCGCAGGAACCTGTTATTCCTGGTTCCTTCCTCCGAGCTAGAGCAATTGGCCTTATGCCCATGATTGACCAGGTATTTCTTGTTCCATTCTCTTTGCGGTAAAGAGAAGAAAAACAATGCTTCACCCCCCCTTTTTTACTGAAAATAGAAAATAACGTTTGGCTGTGATCAGGGTGAAAAAGATGACAAGATAATAGCTGTCTGTGCTGATGATCCTGAATACCGTCACTTCAATGACATCAGTGAGCTGTCTCCTCACCGCCTTCAAGAGATCAAACGCTTCTTTGAAGACTGTATCCCACATAGTTCATTTTATTGTTTTCCTGTTACATGCTGTAGAAATGTAGAATAGTATTTTGGATGATCACAGGTACATTTGTCAGCATCCTTAGCAGTATCATTTAGACAAGAAGAATGAGAACAAGGAGGTTGCTGTTGATGCATTCTTGCCTGCGAACACTGCTCATGAGGCCATTCAGTACTCCATGTAAGTTCAGTTTTGCATTGCAACGTTTCGTCTGTAACAAGATGCAACTGTGTTCTGTTCGTTAAGAGTAAGTGTGAAGATACCTTTTGACTTATATTGACACATTTATCTTGAATTAATCGCAGGGACCTCTATGCACAATATATTTTGCAAAGCTTGAGGCAGTAGAATGCCAGACACTATCCAATCGTGAAATCGACTATTTATGTCAACTGCGAAGTTGGAGTCGAGACTTATGTGATATTCATAAATGGAGAACGATGGTGCTAGCTGTGATTTGCTTCTGCTTTCCAGTGTATCGACTTGTGTGTCGTTTCCTATTTAAATTATGAATAAGTGAATTTTTATCAGATGTGGTACATAATACTATCAAATATGATCTCAAACTGAATAATAAATATGAACTTTATCTTACGTCATCGATCAAACAAAACATACATGTTCATACTGTAAATAAATCAAGCTTATATTAATGCTGTGATATACAACAATATCACATATACAACAATATGCTGGTCTCTGCTTTCTCAATCTTGAGCAAAGGGTATATGACGATATTATGATTGGGCACCTATTTATGATTGGGCAAAGACTAAAATAACATTTTGGATATGGAGATATGCACGGAGCAACGCTTTTCATAGTTAAGTTAGAAGTGGCTAAAGTCTATGAATCAATCAATATAGAATCAATTCGTGTAATGGAAGCTCATACCAGAGTGTCTTGAAGCATTTGCAATTTGGAAACGCAAATCCTCGACTTCCGAGCACCAAGACTACTAACAACGCCCGTAAAAATCAGTTAGATCATAACCCTATTTTTCCAATTTAGTCCTACTGATAAGTAGACCCTCATCCCAAACTTCAAGCCACTGTATCCACAAACCAATATAAAGTTAAATCCCTTCTTGTTCAAAAGAAAACGCAGATGTACTCTTTTTGGAGCACATTTAAACAGAAAATAGATTAGAACCACTTTGATTCATTTGCATCTATCAACACGCTCTCCCCATGGCGCCATCCATTTTGAAAATGGCCAAAGAAGATACTCCCATCTTTGGCATAAAATCTTCCTCGCCATTAGCCTTCCCTTCCAAAATTCACAAACCAACGGTCACCATCAGAAATAAGTACCAAACCTAAAGAGAAGGGTAAAACTCGAACTTCACAATGAATGTGAAAGAGGGTCGCAATATTCAATCCAACATGCAAAATAAATGTTTAGAATTTAATGTCATACCGGATGTTACAATTAGATCTTTACCAAGTAACTTTAGATGGGAAAACACTCAAATTTGCATCTTGGATAGCTGTAATTGGTGTTTAATATTTTATGGCTAGATATTTTACAATCAAGATAAATGGTTTTAACATGAAAAATGCTTAATCAACAAATCTCAAGGTAATGATGGCTAAGCATATGGCAATGAGCAATGAATAGGCACATAAATTAATTATCAACCGCATAATGACTCTCCTTGTGCTATTTCATATTAATATATTATCATGGTAGTCCAAATTAAACTGTACATTTATTTATGTAGTGAAAACAAGAGGAAGTAAGCAAAGCGAGGCATGAAAGACGAACACTGATGGGAGAGAGAACAGGCATCAGAAATTACATGGTGGAGCATATATTTTTAGTTTCAATGGAAAGAGAATAACCTAATTGACCTCTTGGCAACCGAATCAATGTGTAAATGAAGGAATAAATTCCATCAATACAAATTGAAAACTTCACACGATACCATTATTTATGTTCCAAAGAATGCACTTCCCATCACTATCACCGAATAAATGGTGTTTTTTTATTTGGGTGAAAATCAAGCATAAGGATAGAAACAACATACTGGTGAAAACATACCTGAATCTATATGGAAATGGCATCAATAGTTGCTACAATTTGATTGGGTGTGTCATCTATAAGCATGTGATTGCTAGCTCGGCAATAGAACAATAATGCACTGAATTATTTTATATGCACTTTGTGATGTTGCAATTTCATATACTTCCAAAAAATGGATTCAACCAATTCCTATATATAATAATACGGGTCCTGTGATTCAATGCCAAGAAGCTTACCTAAGTATTCTTGTTCTCAATTCTTGTCGATTATGCTTACTTCACGTGGCTCCTCTTTATTTCCTATCGCTTTCATCCGCCATGGAGGTAATATGAATAAAATATCATAGGTGTATTAGTGTAAATGTAATATGAATAAAAAGGCATGATAAAAGTATACATGAAAATAAAAGGCCAAAATGTGGTTAGTCAAAAGGTCCAACTCCATAAATTGCCCAATGGCCTACTGAAATCCCTTCTTATTTTCTTAATGATGCAACAGGATAAGGGAACACATGAAAATCGCACCAAGTCAAAAAGAATTGAGCACGAAGAGCATTCCTCACCCTTGCCATTTAGCTATAGAGGAATCCATGTTGATCAATATAAAATCTACATAATGGATGGTTTGCGCATGGACCAAATACTCTTACCAAAAGTATTACATAACTATTACAACTTCACGGATGCATCTCCGATAATTTGTAAGCATGCTATCTACTTTCCTATATTAACTTTCGCCTTACAGAGTAAAGAAGAGAATGCTATATACCTTTGTGATCTTTGCAACACCGCATCAAACTCTTGCTTGAATTGAACAACCCGCTCCGCTCCGCAGAGTTGATATCCTCACTCCACCGCACCTAACAAGTTGTCGATCGTCCATTAAATTCGATTAATTGCTTGGTAGTAACTCATCGAGACAACGGGCATATACCATCTACTACACTGCTTACAACAAAAGAGTAATAGAACCTCACTTGTAATTTATGGTTGTCCCCACGATAAGAGGTTGGTGATTTACTCCTCGTAGAAGATGCACTCGCGATAGATTGGCAAGACATGAATTAATTATGTTTAGATATATCTGTCTAATTATTGAGTTTGTTTGACATGGTTTGAATATCGATTCTTAAATTACTTCCTCTCAAATAGATATAGGTAGTTTGTGCATTCCAATGTGTAGTTTGTGCATATTAGTACTTTTGACATGGGTGTGCCATGTCAAATGAATCAGTTAAATGAATCATTAATCGTTCCCATTTTTGCCCCCTTAAACAGGTCATTCTTGGCCTACCGTGTAGTAAACAAGGATGGAGTAGCTATGGTAGTTTTCCTAAGAATTACTAATAAAGTACTATTTAATTCACTACTCTTTAATAAAATTAGCCAATTTCCTGGTCAATCATGTAATTAGTAAAGAAGTGTTTTTTTAATTAAACTAGCTAATTTCTCGTTCAATGCCACAGTTAGTTCCAAATAAATTTTTATTATACAAATTTTTTTGGAACGTCTGTTGGAGTTGAGAGTTTTATGTGATACTCGCAAATTGAGAACGGTGTCACTAGCTGCGATTACTGTTGCCTTCGCAGGGCATATACCGACTGGTATGTAAGTGAAGTATTGTTAGATGCGGTGGGAATGTTTTTGTCATATGTATCCATTTTTTGGTTTTGTTTGTTTTCTTTTTTTCGAAAATGAGTTGGTTTTGATATATATGATGTGAGTTCTGGTTCCTGTAATTTTTTACATGAGAAATGTGACAAGTGCATAAATTAAGGCAAAATTTTGTTTGCACATGTGGTTCGTACTTTACATTCTCAGTACCATTCGAATTCTGGTACGTGGATCGACGAGGATCATGGGATGAGATTGAACAGAACCATGCAAGGAGAGCAACACTACGCTCAACTCCAGAACCTACTGCAGCTGGTTGAGCAAACATGCCCTCTCACAAATGACCGACTACGACTGTACTAAGCGTGGTACAGTTAACGCAGAAGCCAGAGAGATACTGCAGCAGTCCGCAAACCTGCATCTACCATTGTTGCAGTTACCTTGCAGCTCAGTGAGACTGGAAGTTTTGTAAAGAAGCATAAGATCAACTGTTATCAATCTGAATGGTACATATACAGAAAAAAGATGATAGCTCACTTTGAAAACTGTATATCCAACTTACAACAACCATCATAAATGTTCCACTCCTGGAGAATAAACATGTAATGTTAAATCATAAATTTTCATACAGAAGGTTCATAAACCTCAAATACCTCATTATTCTACAGAATGCAAATTTCACATACTTGAAGCATATCCTTTGCTTCTATGGCACTTTCTTGATATTGATATTGCACTAGCGCTTGAAAACCTACAACATATAACTAGAAGCTAATTACTACAGTCCAGAACAAATAATCGTTGTCGTGTGAACTGCCAAGTCCACAACAAATCATTATACGGCTAATTAATACAGTTTACGCCACATTTCTTATGTACGGGAATTCTGAATGTACAACAGGCTGCTAGCCAGAAACAGTGCTGAATTACAGCCTATAGGAACTAGATGTCTCCGGCTTCCTACAATTTGGGACAAGAAAATACTAGATGAATTAATCAAGGTACTATTAACAGTTCTTATGAAAAGGAACAAACAATTCTATCACAGATAAACTACAATGCTCATGTTATGTGCGAGAGCTACTTTAGCCGTTCAAATTGGTCTGCCTGAAAAACCACTAGTAATAAAGAAGCTAGAAATATGGAAGCATACATCACAATTGAGATATAAACAAGACTGACAGATCAGGCAAGCAAAAGTAAAGGAAGCTTACCAGCAGACTTTTGAAATGTGGCAATCTTTTCAACAAACCCATGAGAAGAAAACACTTGATGGAGCACATAGATAGTTATAGGATAGGTCGTGTTGTGAATGGATACCAAGAGGATCCTATTGGGCTGAGACTCCTGCAGGAACAAAAGGAAACATGATGAACAAGTACACTGGAAAGGCAGCGTAGCATGCTAGAGATATTCTGCCCAATTCAATCCACAGCAGCGGAAATGCGACACGGACCTGTCAGATCTCTGACCCTGAGAAGTCTGGTCGTTTGCAGTCAGTTCCTGGTGTGAAGAAAACTGGAGGTAAAGATTCCTTCCCCTGCAATAAACGGGGATTCTCGGTAGAATAGAAGGCCTGGCACAGATAAAAGAACAATCAACAACAACAGAAATGGCGTTAGTACCTGACGTTGGCCTGGACATCGGTGTAGTGCTCCACGGCACCGGCCGACGCTTCCATATCCTCCATCTGAAGAAGCGCCTGCATTAGCAATTGCAAAGGTCGTCAATTCGAGAGATGAGAGACACAATTGCACAGTCCACAGCGATATCACCAACAAAAGAGCAAAATTTGACCAAGGAAAAATTAAAGGAGAGGTAACCTGATTCTTGGCGCGCAGCATGACGAGCTTGGAGACGACGCCGAAGGGCTTTACCAGCTCCAGCAACTCATCCTAGACGCACCAACCACCGGAGCACACAGAGACAAGAAAAGCACACGGCTATCAACACGAATATACCAAACCCGATAGCCAAAAAAAAGATATATTTTTTTTGAAAAGAAGAAGAAATGGAGAGCAAAATTGGGGGAGCTTTGACCAGTCACCTCGGTGATCTCGTTGCCGACATTGCGGATGTGTATGACCTTGGAAGGCTCCGCCATGATCCCTTGCTCGGATCGGTGGAGGTGGAGCAAGCCACTGTTGTCGTTGCAGCTCTGCGCGCGCGCGCGCGGAACCCAAGCTAGCGATTGCAAAAACATCGGAAGCGGAAGCGGAGGTTTTTGATCCCTCGCTGCTTTCCTTGTTTGAGGGGATCGGGAAAGACGAAAGGTGCTCGCTTGCCATAATACTGGTGGTAGTGGTAGGTAGATACATGGGCCTTGGGCCTACTCCCAGAATACTAGTATAATTACATGGGCCGACATAGACTTGTTGGGCCGGGATTGTAGTAGCCTTTAATTTAGCCCGCTCTCAGCAGTAACAACTCAAGCAGCCTTCTTCTTTGTGCGTTCCCCGTTGTGAGAAGAGCAGTAACATGTATTATGTAATTAACCTACCACGTTCGATGATGCGGTACACCAGGCCCCGGCCGTACGCTACCATTGATTGTTTGAGCATCGAAAACAAACAAACAGAACAAGCGGATAACCCCAGTACATTCAGCAGCATAGCATTTCCCTTGATACCGCCGCTAATCTGTCGTACAAATACCATCGAAAGATTCGCTAACACGCCATGGCAACAGCCTGAGACTATATGAATCAGAAAAACCTCAACAAGCTCAACTCAAAATGAGGCAATTTTACTCGGTTATGACCTCTTGACCTTCGAGGCTTCTACCATAACATTACCAGTAGCTAAAATGGTAACGATTTGATAGAAGCCTTCCCTACTGACTGTTGGTAACAAGGAACCAAAAAGAACAGAATAAAAGGAAAATAAGATAACAGGGAGATTTTGCCTATTGACCAAGGAACCTGCAGCATGCGTATCGCACCACTAGTCTACCAGCAAAAGGATCAAGGCCCCCATTCAAACAAAACACCTTGCACATTAACCACCTCACCTCAAATTCATCAGAATCGTGAGAACTCCACAAGTAACTTTTAGTTTTACACAGTGATGCACTCAGGGAAAGATTATCAACGGATACCAGAAATAACCCATTTTACCATTGTAGACTCTAGTTCTCTTCTCTTAAAACCATGCACTGAGATCTCTTCATATGTATCTGAATTACGAACAACCAGCACCACCATAAGATACTTCTTAAAGGAGTATATCGATAACACAGCGCCAAAAAATTGCCTTCTTGCTGTGGTACACTTTCAATCATGTAAAAAAAGTGCCGCTGTGCATTATTTGCTTTTGCCTTTCCCTAATTGCAAAGTAGTCTGTAGCAGTAGCTATATGGATTCGAATTGGAGCATCCCATGCAGTGGCCTATGAAAATGTGGCCTTTTCAAAATGACTCTCATGGTAATACGAATCTAGGGATATAAATCAAGAGAATACATCACAAATTATATCTGACTTACTATCCCTAATAGGCTCATACAAACAACCTTCAGAATTGCTTTATACCAAGCATAGAGGTGTACTATAGTTTTCACGGTATGTCAATCAAATGCACATAACTAAAATTTTCACCTAGCACAGCGGAAGAAAAATTCACTGCCAACAAAGCAAAACATCTTCTAATGATAATGTGCGTACAAGAATAGCATAAGTATGCAAAATACAAGTAAATTTGAATACAGGACCAAGTAAGGCTTGTTATGAATATTATGTGTATATTGAAGAGACCCAATGAGCAATATATATAAGGAGTACAAGAGGGTATTACAAATAAGAAAAGCATATCAGGAATAGAATACAAGCTCTATATCCTTAATATCCCCATTCAAATGCAAAACATATGCAATAGCATTGCATTTGAAAAGAGTTGTTACTAAAATACTAAAAATTCAAAGTCCAAGTCTTGATAATGTCGTCGTAGCATGCAACTCTTGAAAAATACCGTCAAATCAAGCTGAAGAGGAATAGATAGAAGCATGGTGGTACGAATCGAAACCCAAGACGGCGGCAGCACAATGCACATGGTATAGGAGAAGCGCGGCGGCCTTAGAAGCTCGGAGCGGCGACTAGAGAAGCGGCGGCATCATAATGACTTCTACGATTTGCACGCGGAAAGAGAGAAGCGGCAGCTGCTGTCATGCAAAACAAAATTCTTACACTTCTATAACTGACAATAAATTTGTGGACTCGTATGGATTAGACGAACTGAAAGCTAGAAGCTACGGACTTAGAATGGACGCAACGAAAGGCTCAAAAGAAATTAAAGACTCGAAAACAGAGAGAGCAACGGACTTAGAGGGACCAAGCCCACGCACCAAGCAGGCAGCAACATACCAGCCTTGAAGCCGGTGCCGAAGGCGAGCATCCAGAGGCGGTCGCCAGAGCGAACGTGGCACTTGGCCTCCAAGTAGGCGAGCTTGTAGAAGATGAGGCTGCTCGAGGTGTTGCCAAACCGATGCAGCGAGGCGCGCGTCGGGTCCACGACGGAGGTGCCAAACCCCATCAGCTTCGCCACCGTGTCGACGCTCCCATGGTCGCTCTTCACAAAGTCCCCACGGCGGCGGATGTGGGTGGCCTTCACCTGCAATGTATGCGGGCAGTGCACTGCAGGAGGTGGCCGCTCCCGGGAATGGAGATCGATCCTCCCGAGGGCAGCAGATGCGGAAGACGAGCGGAGGCTAGGCGACAGCTGCTACAGTAAGTCCTAACCATAACATTTGCTTTGATACCATGTTATAAATATTGTGTGTATATTAAAGAGACTTAATGGGCAGTATATATAGAGAGTACAAGAGAGTATTATAGATAAAGAAGATATATTAGGAATAGAATACAAACTCTATATCCTTAACAAGGCTGACCGGAACAGCTCATTGCCATCATGATCATCTAAAGTATGATAGAAGCCACAGCAGCAGCATAAGTACTTTATTGTACACTAAGGATGTACTACCTAATTATCCCAAATGGGGTTATGTTCCTTCCATTTGGTTTTTCTTTATATTTTTTGCATTATTGATGACAGACCATCGACAAGGCGCACATTAGACGCGTCCATTTCAAATCTAAACACACACAGGGAAAAAGAAAAGAAAAGATGGACAAAAGAAACATTTTTTTTACTAAGCCAACCAAAATATATGTGTATTAATCAATGAAGTGATGTTTTCTTTCTTTGCAGATAATGTAGTATACACATTTGCTGGGCACAAAAAGTTGAAAAATACCAGTAGCATTGCCTCACAAACCCTAAACTGGCCCTTCGGAAAATATAAATTACTCACACTCACAACATCACACCATAATTCTGTTCGACTGTTCTACAGACTAATCATGAACAAAAACCAGCTACCGAAGTGCTTAACATTACCAAACCAAACCAGATGAGAAGAATGAAACAATAATATTAGACCAGGACGAAGCTCTGCCCAAGTAAGGATTCACAAGCTAGAGAGAAAAAATCAAATAAAAAAAAATAAAGAACTCAATTTATCAGAAGGCCACGCCTTTATGCAGACACATGTATATGTGGTTGCTAACTTAGGCAGAGAAAAGCTACCTCATTTCAATCGGTGGTGCGGCTGCATTTCACACAATGTTCAATCAAGCGGCATCACAACAAGCAACTGCCTACCTCTTCACTCGGTGTTGTGCGGCCTACTCAAGCTGTCAAGGATATCTGTCCGGGTGCGCACAATCCGGTGGAACATCTCCCGCACCTGCCGCTCAAGCGGGTCGAGCCCGTCCTTGAGGGACTCACACACCTGCACCAGCTCCTGCGCGGCCTCCCGCACCTCCGCATCCTTCTCCTCGGCCAAGGGGAACTGTGAGGCGTCAGTGATCTCCATGAGCTGCCGCGAACACCGCTCAATCTGGTGGATCTCCTTGAGCAGCCCGCACGAGTGCTTGCGCTCCTTCTTCTTGGACTCCTCGAGGATGCGCTCGTACAGCGTTGTGACGGGGCCGGCCCAGGGGTAGCTCCTGGGCACTGAGAAGTGCGCCTGGAGGCCGCGGTCCTGGCACGGGATGGCGGCCACAAGCGCCCAGGCGACGACAAAGAGCACAGCGCCCATGGTGTACACGGCGGAAGCGAGGCCTCCCGTGGCGGCGATATCGTGCGCGCGGGGCACCGGTAGGCCTCCCCCGATTGCCTGCAGCTGGCGCGTGGCAGACCACGACCGGGACACGCTCCACGAGAGCGACCTGAAATGGGAGCTGGAACCGGACCCTGAGCTGCCGCCGCTGCTGCTCCGGCGGTGGTGGCCGTGGCCGTGCCCATGGCCGTCCCTGTTCCCGCGGCCAAAGGATCGGTTGCGCTGGCCCACGACGCCGCCGCCGCCGTCCTTGTCGTCGAGCATGAGGATGGTCAGATCGGTGAGCGCCTTGCGGGCACGGCGGATCTGGCCCTCCCCGATCGGCGCGGCGGGGGCGGGGGAGGCGAGCGCCGCGGCGGCGATGGCGAGGTGCTTGCGCCACTGGCGGATGAGGTCGATGCCATCGCGGAGGGCGTTGCAGAGGTCGAGCGCCTTGACGGCGCGGTCGAGGAAGTCGGCTACCAGGCGATCGAGCGGGGGGCGCGCGGCGGCGGCTGCCCCGCAGCCGAAGAGGACGGCGCGGAACTCCTCGAGGCAGATGAGGAAGGAGTCGAGGAGGCGGCGCGTCCAGGCGAGGGAGAGGATCTCCGGGGCGGCGCGGTCGGAGGAGGCGGGGTCGGGGAGGAGGTCGAGGAGGATGTCGGCGGCGTGGCGCTGAAAGGCGTCGATCTCGAGGTCGGAGGAGTTGGCGTGGGCGTGGTGGTGGTGATCGGCGGGTGGGAGGGGGGTCTGGTCGCGGCGGAGGGAGAGAATGGAGCGGCCGACGGAGGTGAGTGGCGCAGCCGCCGATGAGGAGTCGGTGGCCGGCATTGTGGGTCGCAGGCAAAGCGAGCTAGGGTTAACGGGGGTGAGACGGCGAGGGGAGGAGGAATCAGGAAAGGTTGAATGGATTGGTTCGTCGTCTTCTTCCACTACGACTCCCTCCCCTCCCCTCCCCTCCTAGACAGACACAGAGTTCTGTCCGTGCTATGCCGGCCTGGGTAGGGTTGGGGGGACGCCAAGGAATAATAGCAACTGTTTTTTTGTTTTAATCCAACTGCTCCGTATTTATGCTACTGGTGCTGCGTACAAAAGTACTAGTACATTTCTGTTGAAATTCTAATCATACTACATCTCAATTAGAGTGTGCAAAAAATATTGATAGATTACAATAAACCAACTTCTCATATATTTTTGTGTAGTTTTTAGTTAATTTTGAGATTTGTACCCCATTTGAGGGCCTGCTCCGAAAGGCTTCGACTTCTGATTTTCAGAAGTCTTGTTATTTGGAAAATATCAGCTTTTGATTTTTTTGATTTTTTCTTATTTATTTACATTATCTATGATGATATAATGATTTTTTATTTTTTAATTTTCTTTTACTTGAATGATATAAACAAACTAATAGCCACTACAGTGCACTTTCAGCCAAGTCAACCCTCTAAACATGAATCAATTCTTCATCTCTAACCGACCACTTGCATAATTAATCGAGATGTCGAAGCTTAATGCGGTCTTGGAAGCTCAACCAAGCACACTTCAAGAAAAGAAACAAACCCAATTCTTGATGGATTCCTCTCATTTGCTTCCGCTTTTAGTGTAATACTTTACCATGCAGATATCTTTTACTACTATCTAATGATTGGTTGTGACATTAACATGTATATACATGCACCCATCGCCAATCCCTATTAGGACACCTGTCACACTGTCTCATGTGGCTCTGAGACTATTCTCTATGGCCGCGCCATCTCTACTCCAAACTCTTTGCTCCTTTGCCTCTTGAGCTCGTGTTTCTATTCTTATAGATACATGCTTGATGTCCTACTCCTGTGTCAATCGCTCCTCTTCTTCGATATTAGTCAACTCATCGTTGTGGTTTCCTCATTAACCGCGACGACTTCCCATCTTATTTGTATACAAATATTTTATGTTGGAATTTGTATAGAAATCCAATTGCTATTTCATTAATTTTTATTTCAAATTATAGTTATTTAGGGATTTTACTTTGAAATTCGTATCAAATCAAATTGTTAATTTTATTTTATTTTTTATTCTAAATTTCAGACATTTCTAGATTGAACTTGATATAACTCTTTCTTTTAATCTATACCGTTATAATATAAACTCACTACGATCAACGGTATAGGTTTTTCTCTTTTTCCCTTTGATTAGTGTGAGAATTTCAATTTTTGGTTGTAATTTGTATACAAATCTAGATTTCCTATTTTTGTTTAATTTTTATTTCTAATTATATTAATGTAGGGTTTTTAAGAATTTGTGTGAAAATCAAATTGCTAATTTTATTTTAATTTTTATTCTATATTTTAGTTATTTCTATATTGTATTTAACATGGACTCTTTCTTATAATTTAGACCGTTATAATCTGGATCCATCACGATTAATAGTGTAGATCTTTTCTCTTTTATTCCTCTAATTAATCTGAAATTTTTTAGCTCTTAAAAGTAAATGTGGTGATTTCTTTTGTCTTTGCTTTAATAAAACTATAGATCAACACCAAACTTTGACGAGTAGGCCATGTAACATGCATGATTGAAAAGTATGCAGCCAATCGGAAAATGCGATTCAATGATGGCATTTTTATCTTACCTTAAAGGTTAAACTTAGAATTCACGCACTCATAACTTTTTGGTGTTTCATTTTGGTTTTTGGCTTCTTCGAAAGTCAAACGTCGAAACAAGGTGGCTTTTTAAAATGGATTCTCTAAATAGCTCCCGAATCTAAAATTTTTTGCGTCATCCATATCGGTGTTTCTACCGTCTCGATATGCAAACACAAAAGCCATCAAGTGCAACCCAAAAGAACACCCCAATTACATCTTTCATAATTGGGAATGCATTTCTAATATTAGCGAGCAACATGTCATTGAGAGGGTGTTTATATTGGCTTTTACTGATGATTTTTGATTGCGACCGATAGCTTTTGATTAAAAATAAATAATGAGAAGAGTGTGATGTGTGATGCGCACGTGAACCCTTGCATTATTCTAGAGCGAGTCGAGAGCGAGAGAAATGAAGAACCCGCTTCAAGAAATCATATATCCATATTGACTTCTAGCTTCTCTGCAGCCAATACGAACATCTCCTAAATCTCGTTGTGGTAGTTGAATTAGAGGAACCAACAAACTATTTCTATTTGTTGTGTTCATTGCCATTGGCACTATCCACACAAATTAACACATGGAACTGTTGGGTTTCGTGGTCACTGCTCTCCCAACGAGGACATGGAGGTCGCATAAGAACATGCTGGTTTTTTTGCTTAAAGTTAGTTTATGTTAGTATTATCTACAGTAATTAGTTTTTAAATGGTGTGTTTTTAAAGCGAGATCAATATAAAAATTATAGTAAAAAATATACTGTGTTCATTTGTAATGGCCAAAATCACATATGATTATTTTTCTCTGCGTATCGTTTCTCACGAACAATTAGAATTTAAATATTTAAACAATAAACCATCGTTACAAAAGAATAGCTGAGGTACCTCACGTGTCAACAACGGAACTCAAGCTCAACCGGACAAAAAAATTGTCAAAGTCACGTGATATTTGAGTCGTCGTCAAGCGTGCCAATGACAGGTGTGCCCCACAGAAACGAACCAAAAAGGATCTACTTCTACTCCATTTCCCTTGTGCCGTTTCGTTCAGCATTAGCATTAGTTTACTAAACCCCAATTAAACAACACGACGAGCCAGCAGAGCTAGCTAACCGCAGCGATTTCAATGCGGCTGTTGCAGCCAGCGATGTCGCGAATCTCATGACTAATAATACTCAACCAGTACGGCGCTGCTGGCCTGCCCCTAAACAGATCAATCAGTTAGCATTAGCTAGGTGCAGTTTCAGCATGAAGCAAGAAAGCAGCAGATAAATACTGCATGCTCATGCTCTCTGTCGACCAAGTAACAGCTAAAACCCTACTCCAAACAGCCTCGGCTTTCCGACTTTTTCCAACCTATTTATTAAGCTAAAAGTCATTTGAAATACAGCGATTACTAATTTTATTATTTTAGCTTTTTTCCTTTCCATCGTCCGTAGAGATATAACGGTGTTTTCATTCATTTTTCTTTTTTTCTTTAAACTAGAAACCGTAGAGGAAAACCGTAACTAACAGCCGGTTGGACAGCTCCTTAAGACAGCTAAGACAAGGCACAGGCCGTGCAAGAAAATGGCAACCAGATTCAGATTGGGATAGGCAGGTCCTGCTCATTTCGACTACTCGAAAAACACAGATAAAAACTAACTAAAAGAACAAGGTCAGTTGTGTCTAGGTACTATGCTGAAAGGTCTACCTCTCTCTCCCCAGTTCAGATCCAGACAACCTAAGCATGCAAAAGTGCAGATTTTTCTTTAGCTTTTCCCCCCTCCCCTTCATCATTCAGACTTTTATGGACAGCTACCAGAGCCATTTCCTGTTCAGCTAGCAGTAGCAATTAACGTGTGGCATACTATATTTCACATAACAAGCGTCTCTATGCAAATTTGCTGATGTCATCTGGTGGCTCAACTCCTTTCAACTACATATCCCAGGCAACATAAAATACAGGCATAGCAACACATGGAAGCCTTCTGATCTTGTCCCTTGCAAATATCTGCACCTCAACCCTTTTTATAGGTTTAATAGGCACACTGGGATTGAATCAACTACATGTGCACATGCACAGACAGAGAATACTCTGTACTTGATACATACATTCTAAAGCTCAGACTCAAATAAAGTACCGTTCTGATTGCTATTCTACTGATCTATTCACAGGCCAGCTTGGTGTCAAAGCTTGTCAAACAGATGGCGAAAGCCTGGAAGGCCGACAACGGGTACCGGTAATCCATAGTAAACATATCCTTTGCAACTTTGCCGAACTGCAAGATCACCGCATCATGGTTGGATGATGATGAAGAACTGGAGGGCTGGGAAGACTGGGGCTGCTGCTGCTGCTGAGCAGGCTGCGTTGGCTGTGAAGGCTCAGAAGCTGCTCCAGAAGCTGGCTGCGGCACAGCAGCTATCAACTGGAAGTTCTTAACTGAAGCCACTGTGACACGGCCACGGAAGTTGAGGCACCAGCATTGCAGCTGATCATGCCACCTTGGTGCTTTGTTCCGGAGAACCAAAGGCTTCTCCTTGTCTGCATCATCGCCATCATGCAGAGTCCCTCCCGCAAACTCAGAGAAGCGACAACTGCTGAAGTCTGTTGAATGATCTGCAATGGAGTACTTGGAGAAGGAAGTTGTGCTGCGGAAAGACTCCTCGAATAACCTTGGGAGGAGCTCTTTAGGTTGTCCAGGCACAGTGCCATCAGGCTCTACTGCTGATGCTGGGATGGAATGCATAGTGCATTGCATCCGCCTTGGCCCCCGGGCGCCGAGCACATTCAGCTCATAGTTCACCTGTGCAATGGGGTAGCTACCGGTCGGAACTTTTGGGGAAACTTTCCTAGAGGAGAACCGACGGCTGTTCCATTCTTGCGAGGACCCAGCATTGCATGGAGGCTGCGTGTCATAGATGATAAATTTGGTGCCAAGGAAATTTGATCTGCGGTATCACGATGTATGTTAGATATATATGCACACATTTGTGACCAAAGTGATCCAAGTGACAATGGGGGTAAAGGAAAATTGTTGACAAGGAAACTTTGCCTCAGCTTTCCAATGTAGCCACTACTTGACCGGGAGATATTTTTAGTATCCATAGAAATGACGTAGTCAGTGTATGTCATTCGCCGACTCCTTTTAGCTGCCAGTAGGAACTTCCCATTCTCATCAAGAACAGCTGCAAAATGCAATTAAAATGGTTACTGCAATGAGTACTTTGTTCTTACTGTAGTAAAATAATACTACTTAAAGCCCTGCACCAAATTTGCTTGCAGATTTGCAGATGTAATAGGTCATCTCTACAATTTCATTGTGGGTGGTGAAGGCTTTTATACAACGGGAAACAGGCAACTATGACACAACGCACCTCTAGTTGAACTTAAAAATCATTTTGTATGTAATGGACTGAAGCATCATAACTTTTAGCTGCATGAAAGAAGAAAAATGGCAAGCAAAGAGTAGCAGGCACAAACCATTAAATGGTAGTACTGAATAGAAATGAATGAATAACTGCAATCTTCATACAAAAACATATCGCCTTCGAGGAGGCAATGGAACTAGTGTATGTTGTTTACAAAATGGTAGAAATGAACGGACAAGCAGAGACACCATGGAAGACTGTCCTGAGGGAAATAATTACCGTATGACATATGTAGCGCATGATGAAAATAAAATTCTATTCAAGCATTAATTTAGATGTTTAAAACTGATAGTACTGCTAGGAGTTTTTACACAAGAACAGACAAAAAAACTGTCGCTTTTAAATGTGAAGACAAAGATTTGACCACCTACAAAGGTAATGACAGAAAAGTTTCTGTACTTTCCTATTTGTCTGTTCAATGGCCATATCTAATTACCGAGTGTTATAATTTAATAAAAAACTGCTGATAAGGAGATCAATAGGAAAAGTGTAACATAATTACATAAACATACCAGAGCTAAGGCACAAGTAGAGATGATAAGTTAGTTTTGACTTGTCCCTTTTTATGAAACATTGGATTACGCCATCTCGAGGTCCAGGCTGTGCGTGAGAAGTTCAACCAAGTGTTAAGATATCAGGAAATAGCATATCTCAACAAGAAAAGATGGATATTTTATGAAATTATAGGGGCAAACTTGAACAGAATATTTCAATGCAGAGTTTTCTTATTACGAGGGAAAAAATGATATGGCAAATGGAAAAAAAGCGCATGTGATGCACAAGGTTTAACCCTCACTAACATTTGTGAACCCAGCAGAATATTCAGATTGAACTCAACTCATTACCTGCTTAAGAGATACCGGAAACGTGAGCTTTCCGCAAATTTCAGGGTTTCTCACTATATCCTTGCACATCTCTCTCCAAGTTCTGGAGACAGAAGCGCAAGCAACAACGTCCTTGCGGGATGGCCAATTGCTCTCGTCTTCCTCCAACCTTTTCATCACATCATGAAGTAATTCAGGAGGAAGGCTAGCCCACCTGCTTTGCTGAATTACCACAAGCCTATCCCGGAGCTCACTTGAGGATCCAAGAGACTTCACTCTGTGATGGCCCGGAAGGCCTGGGATGCTTGAAATTCTCACCACAAAACTCCGCCTTGATAAATTTCCAAAGTTCTCCCTGAAATCACGAAGTATGCTTCGAAAATACATCTTTAGATGTGATGTAAGCCTGAAGTAACCAACCGCAGCACTTGACACCAGCAAAAAAGGCACAAACTGCAATTTACAAGTAGCACAGTCATCAAAATCTTCTGAAATAAGCTCAAAGGCACTGCTATCAAGAATATACAACACAATAGAATATAGCATAGATTCTCTTACATTTTGTTCCTATCTGGCGATAAAACTTCTTGATGTATTGCGGACAAAGACC
The DNA here is from genome assembly GCA_036346265.1 of Melocanna baccifera. Lineage (NCBI taxonomy): Eukaryota > Viridiplantae > Streptophyta > Magnoliopsida > Poales > Poaceae > Melocanna > Melocanna baccifera. The sequence goes on from CM070687.1 coordinate 27,827,130, forward strand.
ATCACGGATTCACAGTAGTACCCTGAATGGTAAATAAGAAAGATATGTAATGGGAAACAAGAGGATGCAATCTAAAAGTCAAAGCTGACAGAACTATATCTCTTAAATTAACCATGCTCAAAAGCGATTGTTTGTATGTATGAACATATACTGCCACGTTGAGATCTAATAATGATCCAGTGAAATGGCAGAGCATTTGCAATCGTGCGATGTAAGTCAAGCCCAATACATATGCTGCCGCGTTGAGATCTAATAATGATCCAGTGAAATGGCAGAGCATTTGCAATCGTGCGATGTAAGTCAAGCTCAATCTAGAGTACACTATTCCCATTTGAATAATCTAGGGCTTTGTCTAGGGCCAGTGGACTATCACTTAATTAGTCTTTCTTGTCGTATACTTGTTACAAAGATCACCAAATGAGGCACAACTTCTGTGATAGTGAAAGGCCATCATAACACCTTATTAGACCTAATTACAGACCATCCATGGTCATCAAAATTAACCTTTTTCTTTTGGTTCCAAACCTTAATTATGGATAGTTCGTGGAAGCCTCTATCGAGACCAGGGGTAAATCTATCATAAAACAACTGACTAATATCTTGATTTGTGTCGATGAGTACGTTTAGGCATCGTGTTAACATGAGTACATATATATTTTAACTTGACAAGGGAAGGCTTTGCTGGAATCTAAGAAACGGTGGAGTGAAAAAGAAGGGTCTTTTCTCCTCAAATCAAAAGGAGAGACAGCTTTGCCCAAATCAAGCAAAGAAACCCAACGTCAGGAAACAAAGCATCAATCAGCAATTGGCACCGAAATAAAAACTGGTGAAAAAGAAGAAGTTGAAGTTGAGGTCTTGCACACAAAGCCTCAAAATTTATCCGGAATTTCCTGCCGGGATTAGTCAATTAGATGCAAAATGAAAGCTTTAACTCAAGGGCCGCAGAGAAATTGGGAGGAGGACACAGTTTTCTTACCACTGATAAGACCCCAAATCGGACGGCCAATGCCCAGAGCTCAGAACACCAGGAAAGCTCCAGTTCTCTGCTCCTTTAGGCAAGATCCCAAAAACTTTGACACGGAATTCTTGTTCAATCTTCACACTGAGACCACCACAAGAAAGACTCCCACCTTTTCACCGCCAATACCTCAGAACTTCACCGGTAACGGCCGAAAACTTGCGAGAAATTTCTTTAATCGACAAACAAGATTTCCACTCAAATCTTGGCCACCTCCGTTGTTTGCCTCAGAAACATTCGAAGGCCTTCAAGAAGATGCGGTTTTCCACACAAGAACCATCAAAAGAAGAAACTTTTGAAGAGAAAAACAAAAGAACACTCGTAATTGCTCGCGAAGAAGTTGCAATCGGTGCGTGACTGTGTGGCGATGGACTTCAGAAGTTGCGATTGTGTGCGGAGGCAGGGATGCAGCGAGCGGGTTTAATAAGAAGAGACCGAGGTGGAAGGAAGGCCGTGGGAAATGGAAGCGAGGACAAAAATGTGTGAAGAAAGATCAGGTCAGGTTGGAAACCGCCTTCTCTCCTGCCCACCTTTTTCTTCGCTTTGGTTTTGGTGTTTCTTTTTTTCCTCTGGATTTCTTTCGGTTTCTCAAGCTTCACGGTACCATCCCAAGACCATTAGGTCTCGCATGGGTCCTCTTATGTCGGTTTTTAGTTTTTTTAATGCTTTTAATTTTTCTAAAAATTAAAATAAATAGAATTTTTTAAAAACAAACTACCATTCACTACTATCTTAAAAAAACATAAAAAAAATCAATTACAACTAAGACTTATCTGTTTCCAAGTGTTCGATATATCTTGACGTAGTACACACGTGCTAGTCATAAAATATATTATATGGTGACATCATACTATGGAAAAATCCGGTCTTTACAGCGGTGAAATTTGAGCTCTACTGTGTGTCTACGTGACTGGAGTTGGAGACTTGCTCCGCAAGCCTTCTTCCCTGACAAGTCATATATCGTAGTGATAAACTTTGCCAAGCCTAATCTGACGTGGTCACGTGGATAAAAAAATAATGTGGAAAGGCCACAGCTCATGGCTGCTGAACACGCATGAATCACAGCCTGTGCATCCAGACAACTGAAAAAATGTGCATCCTGTTTGATTCCTCAATATTTGAGAATAGCGTTACTATAAAAAAATTAATATTAGATATCTTATCATAGATAATTAACTAAAATCGTCAATATTACATATCATCATAGATGGTTTTGGTTTAAAAATTATCTAAGTTGCTATTAATGCTAAAATCCGTCTATAAAGATATAACATTTGAGATTTGAGAGTGGGAAGATGAATTTGGACTGTGCTTGTACGGGGTTTCAGCACTGAATGCGGCGTGGGTCAACAAGAAGCGACTGCCGGTCCGGTCCTGAACGACAAGCCGCAACGGCGAGCAGAGAAGGCGGTTCTGCGTAACTATCTGTTTGTTACGGATAGACAAGCAATCCGGCTGGTACAACTCCTACCAGCACCAGAAGTACTCCGTCCATCTAACGCCGCTGCATTCAATGGATGTACCTCACCATCCACAACATGGATTGTCTCTGAATCTTCGTATTTGACAGGAGGTTTTTTTGGTGGAGGGAAATGCTCTTAGGTGCTCTTCTGAAGAGAAATGGCCTAAAATTGATCCACAGATTGATTATCAGTTACTGGCAATAATTCTCAGATGTTATCAGCACTTGTTTAGGTTTTATTGCCTTGTCTTTTACCATAGTTGTGCCCTGTAACTGTGTGATGCAGAAAGACAAGGACAGCCACAAGGAAATGCAGCAGGCAAGGGCTCCAGCCTGAAACATTTCGTGCGCTGGAGCACTAGCTAGCAGGCCTATATGCAGAAATATCGTGGCTACTCGCATCTGCTGCCTCTGCTAAAGTGCTAATACAGAGAGAGCAGAAAAGTCTTGGGGACAGAAATACCTGAACCCAGTGGGCATTTCAGAAACACGACGAAGCGAGTGTGTGTAACCACCGAGAAGTTCAGGATAGAAAGCAGAAAGCATTATAACACCAGAGACCTTTTCCACATCATGCAAGGAAAAGGTGTGGCAAAAATATCTCGAGATTTTTTATCTCAGATGCTATCATTTGGTAGTCAAGTCTTAGAGATTGGCATAGACCTAAATATTCTCTTTCATGGAGCTCCCTTTTCCTGATGAAACAAAAAAAAAAACTGATTGCCTTTTCAGTTCGGTGGTGTTAAGATAACCAGCACACGATACGGGTTTGCAATCAGATTGAATCAGATGGTATTTAAGGGAAAGTTTTGATCAGCTGCTAAAGATCATCTTAATAGGCTGGTGAGGCCAAGCAAATGAAAGTCACTGTACATAAAAGCATAAAGCATCATCAAACTGCTGACACTTACATCCAACCAAATGGTCCAAACAAATGTGGTTGCTGTTGTTATTGCTGCCTGCAGGTAGGTAGCCAGCTAGCTTGCCTCCCCCTTCATTCCTTAGGCTCTCTTGTGGCAATAGAGAAGATGAATGGTGCCTTCGATTTTTTCTACAAGTGTTTGTTAATCATCATTTTAATAGCTATAAAAAACTATAAAGATTAGATATCAATCATCACACAAAAAATCCAAACAAAAACTAATCAAAATACCCTTCAATTTGCCAGGTGAGATGACTGCTACAGTGATTTCTGGTCAGATCAGCAAACAGTAGTGGTCGAATTGCTGCTACAGTGTTTCAGCCCGAGAACAGGAAAATCAACATTGTTGCGAATCTAAAAAGCACATAACTTTTGATCCGATGATCCAAAATCTATGAAACTTTGTACACACCTTATTCAAGATCTTGGGAACCTATTCCATATATGGATCGCAGAAATCAATGTCACCTTTCTGATATTAAAGCAAGATTGCACTAAAAAAACGTGAAAATACGATAAATAGTTAATACAACTTGCTTATGGGTTGAAGATGGCCAAAATGACTCTATATGCATTTTCGTATATCATAGCAAACAAGAACATCGAAGAAATCAAGCTAAAAACCCTTAAATCATGAAATCACTATGTGAGATAGAAATTAAGGAAAATCAGGCTTCATTATTAACTTGCAAACAACATGATGGTGAACACAGAGGCGATGGGGTGGGGTAGGGCAATGAAACAAGCCGATGTAGCACAAACAAATAGAGCGACCACCACCGTCACGCTAGAATGCTGAACACAGAGGTGATGGGGTGGGGTTGGGCAACAAAACAAGCCGATGTAGCACAAACAAATGGAGCGACCACCACCATCGTGCCAGATGCTCAATTGAGATGAAGGGAAACAAGAAGAACGCAAAAGTCAACAAGAATCTAGCTGAAGACCATGCAATCCAAATGCAAGAACAAAGGGGAAAGAAAACATACGCAATGAAGGAGAGGACAATGACACCTCTGCTTGACATCGTTCGATCCCATCTTTCTCGCAACTAATCCACCTCTTTGTCGGTCAATCTTGCCTTCAGCGCCGTTGAATCGGCTTCGTATTGCTCGATCCCGCTTCCATCGCTGCCAAATTGACATGGCACAGAAGAAGGGGGCGGCGTTGATGGAGCCGTGCCACCTCTTCCCTCGACAACACCTCCATCTCGCCTTCGTTCGATCTAGCCTCTCTCGTAACTAATCTACCTCACCGCTGGTCGATCTCGCCTCCATCGATGCTTGTTGTTGAATAAGCATTGCCCCTACTTGATCCCGCTTCCATCACTGTCAAATCGACATGGCATGGAAGAAGGAGGCGACATCGATGGAGCCGCGCCACCTCCTCGCGGCTAGGGCGAGCCACCAACTCCTCGCTTGCCTTTGGGCTGGGCCACGCCATCTTCTCCCCTCCCTCTCTACCAACCGTCCCCAGCAAGAGAAGGAGAGGCAAGGAGGGGAGGTGAGACGAGGAGGGTGAAGTTGAGGGGAGTGGATTTGGAGGGAGTAGGTGGAAGGAGAGAGCAAGAGTGTAAGGGGAGACTAGGAGGGAACGAGAGAGCGAGAGGAGGAAGAGGAGGCCAATGGGAGGGGATCTAGATAGGAGTAGGGCACGGGGCTTGGAGCGCGCTCATGGATGGTCGGATCTACCACTTGGCGTGACTGGAAGGCCATAATTTGCAGGACCTCAATGTAATTGTAAGAAACCATGAAGGGTTTTCTGCAAAAATATGTGTAAGCCCTTAAGCCGTCTGTTCTATCAAGGTGTCAATGTGATTTCAAAAAGTTTGGGGACTTTTCTGCAAAATAGGGGATGTGGGGGGGGTGCAAGGAGGCCACGGAATTCATCCCCTTTAAGGTAGGTAATATTTCATCGGGCTCTAAATCTTTGGATTTTTGATACACAATGTACTATATATACTAGCCACAGCTGAATTTGTTTTGCTCTTTTGGGCCCCGTGGCCTTTTTTTTGTAGGTGTGGCACCCGAGTGGTTTATTTTGTGTGTTTGGCCCCCTTCTGACCGCAGAACTACTGGTAGCCGATGCGTGGCAATTCCGCGGTCGGGGCGCGCGGAGCAATAGCCTAGGAGCGTGGGCTCCCCGCGGCACCGAGAGCCGACCGGCAAGCATAGGAATTACCTTTGTAGCATTCAAATGTTAGTTTTTTAATGGTACGAGGGCAACAAATTCTGCACAAGATGCACACATTGTGAAGGGCGCACCTTGGCTTGGCTGCTTCTTGTTCTAGGTGCTCAATACAAAGGCGCACCTTCAATTTGGAGTTAAAGTTGGTGGCCCGTTTTGATGATACCCCACCCCACTACTACCAGCAAGACCTGATTGTGTAGTGATTGGATCAAGCAGCGGTAGCACGTACGAGACAAGACTGAGACTGAGAGAACATCAAGATGTCAAGAATATGTGATATGCTCTATGTTGGAGAAGCATTTCACCACCTGCGTTTTCTTTTTGTTTGTTTATTTTCTCGATCGGGCGTATCTGAAGGTAAGCTATGTTTGAGAACATTGTTCATCAGTCCGGCAGAGGAAACAAGCATCGATCGATCGATCGTGTCTTTACTTAATTATTGTGTAACTAGGATAGGATGCTACGGTAGTTTCGGGTTAACGTCCTCCAGCAAATTAATTAAAGAAGCAATCTGGCACTATAATCCACCTCTGCATGCTCCACTCCTAGTAAAGACCTGTAGCGCTAATAAACAAATATCTTTTCGGTTTACTTGGGAGGGGAGACAGAGAGTATGACTGCTCTTCATCCTTATCCGCAGCACTAGAGCTTAGTTTTACAAAGAAGATTGTTCAAGTCGTCCAATTGAACAAGCATGGATGCTTGATTTGGTCTGAAAGAAGAGAGCGTCCGACCGGGTCAAAACAAACAGGATTGGTAGTCTAGTACAGCACAGTAGTACACTACATGACACTTGCAAGAGAGAAATTATTCATTTGTTGCTTCATTCGTTCATCATCTGTGTGTGACGCGACGTGACGCAACGTCGCTATCCCTTTCCCCTAGCCTAGCTACAGTATAATCTTGTGTCCTTGTCGCGCTAGTACATCACGCTAGCTAGATTGTCCCGATCGATCCTCGACCCCTAAACCCTAGTGTTAATATTATCCTAGATCCAAGGGAAAACCCACACCCACCTTTCTTCTTCTAACTACGCTAGTAGCACTAGGATGAGTACCTAAGCACTTTGCACACTGCTGCAGCTACATCCATGGCTCGTGCCATCTCGGTCTGACGAGTAAGTGTCATCAAGCCAATCCATATGGTATCTCTACGGGGCCGGGGCCTGCTGCTTCGACCTGTACTCCGACTGCGCCCTCGTCGTCGTCGTGCTGTCGCGAGGTGGCGCCTCAGCCGCTTGCTGTTGCGCGCGGCTGCACCACCACGACGATGGGCTCCTGGTCGTCGGGGTGCTCGCCGACCTTGGCCGCCTCGCGGCCTTTCCCCCACAGCACCGCGTACAGCCCCATCACGATGAGCACCGCGCCCAGCACGCTCCCGAGGTGCAGCTTCTCGGCGAGCAGCAGGGAGCTCAGCACGGCCACCACCACCAGCATCAGCGGGTTGAACACCGACGCGAACAGGGGACCCCGACGCTTGACGCACCAGGAAAGCAGCACCAGCATCACGCCAGACGCCACGACGCCCTGCGCGCATGCGTTAATCCATTGTTCGTCTGGCCGGTTCACGTCTTCATCTCGACTACTAGTACTAGCTAGCCACACCACATGCGTACCGAGTATACGACGGAGAGGAGCCTGATGTCGAAGCCGAGGCGCCACTGCGCCACGTCCCTGTCGAAGCGGAGCGCGAACGCCACGGACTGCACCGTGCTCATCACGCACATGAGCGCCGTGCTCGAGTAGTGGAACGGGTACTCCCGGCTCAGCTTCGCCTGCAGGATGAGCCACAGTGCGTAGAAGAAGCAGCTGCTGATGGCCAGCAGCGACCCCATCACATGGTTGCTCGACTCGGCGGCCGGGTGCGCGGCGCCGCCGGCGTGGTGCGTGAGCTTGGCGACGAGGTCGACGTGGCTGACCCAGGGCGTGATCTCGGCGCCCTTGTACAAGGTGAGCAGCATGGCGCCGCCGACGCCGAGCACCGTGCCGGTCACCTTGGCCTGCCCCGACACCGTCCGGATGGACAGCTTCTCGTAGCGGAAGAGCACGGCGAGGACGAAGGTGATGGCCGGGACGAGGTTGGTCATGGCGGACGCGAAGGTCGCCGACGTCAGCTTCAAGCCGGAGATGTACAGGTTCTGCGCCAGCGAGCCGCTGCAGGCAGGCAAATTGCAAGTCGCGTCACAGGCGTAGTACTTACTACACGTACTATTGCTCTGATCGATGCAGGCGGCCGGTGACCATGAACGCCGACGGCCACGTATACGTGGCTGCAGGTTCCACGGTCGTAGGCAAGGTGCATAATTACCTAGGCTGGTAAGGTTTCCTTCTCGCTGGGAGAGAGAGAGGACCAGAGAGAGAGGTTTACCCACCCGGAGAGGCCGCAGATGAAGGACAGCACCACCACTCTCCACGTCAGCTTTGTTCGGCTCTTCCTGAAATAAAGCACCCAGATGAGATGAGACTTGTCAAATGATCACTCTACCAATCTGCAAACTATGTAACTGTGAAGCATCTGCACATGCATGTCGATCGATATGTATTCATAGATAGTAATGAGATAGCATATATGCTAATTCTTCAGTTCTTGCTTCTTCTCGGCAGATACAGCTAGTGTAGATACGCATACGCACGAGCTGACGTGTATGCCTCATCGATCTCTCGAGTAAAAGGGGAAAAAAAAGAGAGAAACGCTGCAGTTTTACTAATACAGATAAATACATGGGAATTGTATTCTAGTGAAAAAATATATAAACAGATGGAAATTAAGTTGCATGCGCTGAACATACATATATACATACATACATACGAAATACTAGATGGGATGGGAGCACATTCAAGCTAGACCGTAGCTTTTTGCCACCAAAGGACATTGGCTTGCCATCAATACGTACGTATGAGACATTGGCTTGCAATCAATACGTACGTACGTATGTATGCATTGCACTGTAGCTTTTTGGCACCAAAGGAGGGTACGGTGGTAAATACGTACGCGCGACAGGGAAACATGGAGAAAATACAGAAGATGTGGACATTGGCTTCTTCAGAGAACCGCAAAACACAAAACAAGATGAACAGAGAGAGAGCCGGGTACGTTAAATGAATTGGTAGAAAAACGATAGCTATTCAATTGATGAATACTGAACATTTTCCAGATCAATTACTATAAACCGCGCGTGCAAAGCAAGGAACAGCTAGCTAGAACATTTTTTTCCAGAATGAGCTAGCGAGCGAGGCAACATGTACATACATTATAGCCAGCAGGTAGGCTTCACCAGGCTCGAGCCCATCCTCCAGCTTCAATAGGCTCTATAGCTCACCCTTCAGCATCTGTAACCTCATCTCCACAGCTTTATAGTTCTGATTTTAATACCATGTATAAGATCACATTTTATGAGAAAAGAACAAGAGAGAGTTATATGTTAATTTGAGAGAATGCTATTGTGAAATTTTCTATATCATTTTTCATTGCGAAATGACATCTCTGTATATTAAATTTGATTATTTAAGGATGAATGGATGAATAAGAGGAATATCTAACTAAGAAATGATGAGTCTAATTGAGAGAATGAATTTGCTTCCTTTGTCTATCTAATTTCAAGAATAATTTTAGTATAAAATTACGGTGATTGTGAACTTTGCATGCATGATGCATAAATCAACTTGTTTATGATAAATTAGCGATATTTAGATTTATCTCAGATAAAATTTTGTCATGCACCCACCACTGCTAGCATGTACAAACTGTGAGTTGTACGGCGTTGATCATGCGTGTGTCAATCTACGGTGTCGACGTGAATAGCTGAGGAAGTTTTAGTCTACGAGCCCCTTCTTCATTTTTATCCTGACTTGGCCACTGCATACATACGTACATATACATACGAAATACAAGATGGGATGGGAGCACATTCAAGCTAGACCGTAGCTTTTTGGCACCAAAGGAGGGTACGGTGGCAAATACGTACGCGCGACAGGGAAACATGGAGAAAATACAGAAGATGTGGACATTGGCTTCTTCAGAGAAAACCGCAAAACACAAAACAAGATGAACAGAGAGAGAGAGAGAACATATATATATGCTAACGCAAACAGAAAAAAAAAAGCCAATTGGTACGTAAATGAATCGGTAGAAAAACGTACGATCGCTATTCAATTGATGAATACTGTTCAAAGGGAACTTGAATTAATCATGCATGCGCGTATAGGAATACTCGTAGCGAGCTAGTTACGATCGAATTGAGGGGACGACAAATGGCATGCACGGACCTCTCGACGAAGTAGGCGAGCGGCGCGAGGACGGCGGATGCGAAGAGGTAGCGGTAGGCGACGAGCACCCTCATGTCCATGCCGTCGCAGACGGCGAGCTTGTAGAAGATGTTGACGCCGGCGAAGATGACCTGGACGAGCACCATGGCGGCCACCGGCTTGATCCCCTCCACCACCTCCCCGGCCCCCATTTTACGTACGTACGTTAATTGGCCGGCCGGGTTCCCTCGATAGAATTGCCACCTTGTTTGGGGCTGGGGACGGGAGGTGCGGAAGATCCATGAGAGTGTATATATATATATATATATAGGCAGGCAGCTGGGCAACGGAGCGAGTCGCGAGAGGAGAGGGAATGCAAACTTTGGTAGGGAACGGAGCGCAAGGAGCGAGCGCCAAGGGACGAAGGGAACGGAAACAATTGAGAGCAGGGTTAAAAGTTTCCGACTGACAAAACTTTTGGAGGTCAACGGGAGGATGGAAAGAACGAAAATTCAGACGAAAAATTCAAATTTTGATGAAATTTATCAAAATTTGGCTAAAATTCAAATGGGGATAAATTAGATCAAAATTTGACCAAACTATTGTCCTTTCGGGGGCAGCGAAATGTCCAAATTTCGACAAAAGTGTGAATCATGATTGAGAGAAACAAGTCCCCTCCTTTCATAGTGGCGTGCATTCTCAAAATCCGAGAAGGTCAGACCAATAGCACAAAAGTCGTGGAGGATTTTCTTAAACCTTTCCCACAACTTATCCAAAGACTCGCTGGACTTGTGCTCGATCTTAGAGTATTTCTTCTTGAGTTGATTCTGTCTCACTTCCTTTATCACAGTAGAACCCTCATGGTAGTCAGAGAGAGTTTCAGATCTCGTGAGCAGATCTTAAGTGAGCGACTCACTTAAACTCCGATCGACCGAGTCCCCAAATCAGGAAGTTATGTGTCTTACTATTTGCCTCCACATCGGAAGAAATTACATTATCATCGGCTAGCACGGTATAAGGGTTTTTCACCTTAAATTAGATTGTGTGCCTTTGGGCCTCAATGTAAGTATGCACAATTAAAGAGAAAGAACTAGATCTGGAATGGTGGCTGTTCGGAATTAGGTGTTTGGTTAATCGAGTTGTTCAGGTTATCCTATTCCTTTGAGAAGGAATGTATAACTCCAGCATAAAATGTATAACTCCTTTTAGCAGGCTATATTTTTTTGTTGTAATACACGAGCACATTACTAGTTATACTGTGTGTGTGAGAGAGAGAAATTACATGCTGCATCTTGATGCCTAGGCACCCTTCTGATCAACCGTCCATTCTTTGTCGAAGAATATGATTCATCCGGTGTCCCTTGCTCTGATCAACCGTCCATTCTTCGTCGAAGAATATGATTCATCCGGTGTCCCTTGTCTTAGATTAAACAGGTAAAACAAAGTCCAACCCGTTAAAGCCACATCCACCTGTCATTTGCACGGGTAATTAATTAGTGGATAATTAATGCAATTATATGAATATTCTTGTCAAATTTAACTTACATTGTCTGTTTCAAACTCTTCACCATCCTCCGCTTCAATCCGATCACTTGTGAACTTTTCATATTGCACTACAAATTTATACATTGTGCAGGAGGGTGATACATATCTTTTGAATACAGGGTTGCAGCTTTCACTCCTTTGGGTTGATGTTTGGTTTGCAAAATAGTGATTCCTGAAGTATGGGTATGCCCAACTAGCTCTACTATCCCATATGAGGTTTAGAAATGCATTATCTTCATGCCCATACTGCTTCATCAGATGAACCCACCCCAGCTCAAATTCGTCAACCGTCAGAGAATTATTCAGAACATTATGGAATTCTTTCTTAAATGAGCATTTCTTGCTGTAAATTTGGCCTAGATGTTCCTTTGATTTACGCGGTACATGCCATTTGCATACTCGATGTACAGTGTTTGGAAAAACTTCTTTTGTTGCAGCTACCTTGGCTGGACTTTGATCTACATAACATAATAGAAAACATATTTTTAATTTTCATACAATTTTTGAATTAATATAGTCAATGAACACATTTCCATACCTGTCAAAATAGCTTTTGGATGCTTCCCATTCATGGTAGCTAAAAAGGTTCTAAATAACCATTTAAAAGACTCGACACTCTCATCCCTAACTAATGCACAACCGAACACCACTGACTGGAAGTGGTTATTAACACCAATGAAAGGAGCAAAAGGCATACCATGCATATTGTTTTGGTTTGGTATGTTGTATCAAATGTGACCACATCTCCAAAAAATTCATATCGGAGCCGGGACCAAGAGTGAGACCAGAAAACATTCTGGCGGACCTTCCAATACGGCAAGCTACCGCCGGTCTGGAACCCCACTACCCCCTCCTCCTTCCTCCCTAGACCAGACCCTGGTATCAGCCGGCCGCCGCAACCTGCTTTGTTGTTGCTTTCCCACGGTAGTAGTACTATCCTGGCTCTGCATTTCTTGTTTTACATGGCCGTTTGGCTCCCCATATACCTCTCGCACTCTTCTTGGACTGCATCCTCTTGCTAATGCACGTCGTGAAACCGGTGTGAGTGTGTGGCGCTGCCATTTGCAAAATCTGAAGGTTAGTTCTGCCCAATTGGTTGTTCCAGGGAGGGAGGCCACGGCCGGGTGAGCAGAGCAGAAAGCATGGAAAAGTGCAGTACAGGTGAATAGAATGGGGGATCACATGAGCATGGGAAGGAAAGACGAAAGCCGGGAACCGCAACAAATTACCTGCGGTTTGTGTTCCGCAACCTGCTATCCACCCCCAGAAAACAGGCGGACTTCAAGTTGTCGCATGTAAGACTTGCCAGTTATAAACATATTGTTGTGAATTATGGTGAGATGAATATATGTGAGGATGGCGCTTGCTTCTGTGTGTCGATGCCTTGTCCCCCTCGGCAACGAGCCTCTACTGCTGCAGAAAACCAGAAGAAAGTGTTGTATGCCTGTATCTTTCGAGTTCAGTTGCTTTCGGTATCTTGGAATGTATCACACAGGATGTAAATTTGTATGAGTTCATAATGTATGGAAATGCAAACTTTGTTAGATTGATCTCTCCCCGATTAGCCCAACGGCCAATCGGGACCTTGATCCGCGCCCTGATCGGAGGCGCTCAGCCCAACTATTGGCTAATGGGCCCCCGTCGCGCTGCACAATAAATAGAGGGTAAGGGCCGGTGGCTCGAGTAACGAGGTTCGCCTGAGCTCCAAACCCCACCCGACAAACTCTAGACCGATCTAGAGGGACGCGCAGTCAGCGGCGGGAGCTCCATCGTCATCCCCGTCACCGGATCTCTGCCGCCGCCACCGCCCTCCTCTTCCCCAACCGTCACTGCCCGTGCGCAGACTTCACCGAGCCAACCAGCGATGGCCAACTCCTCCTCCAATGCATCGGACGGTCGGTACTTCCCTCTCCCTCTCCTCTTCTCTCTCGAATCCAAACAAGAACACCCTCAGTTCTAGACCTAGATGATTCTAGGAGAGTAACAAACTTGACCTTTGTTTGATGTTGACATGGTATCGTTAGATGCATATTCCTGGACTTTTGATGTTTGATGGTCAGGATTTTGATGCTGTCAGGATTATGATGTTATCAAGATTTGTATGTTCTCACGATTTTGAAGTTCTCAGGATTATGATGTTATCAAAAGTCCAGTCCAGGACTATGTTTTTATTCAATGAGTTCATGTCTTCATAGAAAGCTTGTATAATCAGGAAGCACAGATAGTTCATGTGCAAGTATACAGATGAAAATTATAATATGATACATGCGACCATAGCTTGGTGTGGTTTACAACAAACCTCAGGTCAATCAGAACCCCATGATATTAGACCAAATGAAACAATCAAATTCTGGTAGTTCTTGCTAAAAAGCAATGCACATTTGAATCATTTTGTTACATGAACATGTCCAGGAATTGACCAAGCCGTTTGACAAATGACAATAGTAAAATGGAAGAGCAATGCTACTAAATGAAATACATAGAGAAATGCCAACATGCTATGGAAGAGCATAGAACCAATGAACTGACACACACTATAAATCCAAAATTTTGCAGTGAACCGTGTATACAGACGTGTGAGTAAATGAATGATCATGTTGCAAGGTGATCATAAGGGAGCTAATACGAGCTTCTTGAAACATTTGTTGTTAACATGGTTAAATTAGCCACAGCTAAAATTAAGAAAATCAAATACTTGGATCATGTTGCACAACTAAACCCATTATGTTATTTGTTGTCTGCGATATGTCTGAAAATTTATTCGATATTCTATTCTCTAAGCAAAGAAACAACTTTATACTAGAGGTAGGATAGTGTCATCATGATATTTTATTTAGGTGCCTCCATGTTTTTGCCCAATTGAAGGATATATTGGAATGGATATATGACAATGAAAAGTTATGTTAAAGGCTTACAGAATGCGGAGATGATGGCATAACATCTGAGGTTCTTTCTTTCTCCATCTCTTGTTTTCTGTTTTGCAGTAAGTATTCCTTTGGTATTCCTTCTGGATGCTGCCGTGAGGAAAGTTGTATTTTTGTTTACTAAATTAGTTTTACTCGTGAAGTGAATTGAAAGCTTATTTTCGAACTTCTTGTGGTTTTCATGAAAAAAACACATTATCTGTTAAGGACAAATAAAAAGCCTGCGCTGGGTTAATCGTGTTCTTTCTCTTGCTCATGATATTGTACAGTGGCCTTTTTGGTATTCTCTTATGCGGTTATGCTACATTGTTGGATTTGGATCTGCAATTGATTCCAAGGTCTGAGTGGTTGGATGCTAAGGGGCAATGATATATCTTGCAAACTTGAAATAACATCTGAAGTTTATTTCACTACTAACTTCTCAAAACTCAAGGATCACATTCTATATTAAATAGTGCTAGCATTTCCTTTTGTGCACAAGGATTTACTTCTGACATGACCAGATGGAACCCTCGGTTCTAACTTTTATTTAAAGAGTTATTAGCTCAATGGCTGAACAAAGCATTATTTGTTCATAATTTAATGTCCTGAACTTATCTACTTTTCAAGTTGTCACAGGAATCAAAACTGTAAAACAATCCTGACCATGTGGTTTCAATGGCAGTTTACTAGCAATTTTCTTGTATCAGCACACAAGAATCTTGAGCATAGCTGAAACATCACACCACAAAACTTGACAAATATGATTCATTATTCTGAATCTCTTACTGTGGTTCATCTTGATCAGGAAAATGCCACAGTACATCTGAACGCAGAAGCCGAAGTTGCAAAAGTGCCTACGACGAATATGATTCATTATACCTCTCCTCTGACTTCAGCAGATTCAACTCTGCTCACACTGAGCTATCTTGCTCTATTGCTGCACTGGAAGAAATTAACTCACATGGTGGCAGAGCAATTTCTAGTGGTGAGACATGCTTGGCCCCCTGCGCACTCAGCCCTACCGCATGCGCCGCCGCCCTCGCCTTAGGACGGCGCCCGGCAGCATGCGTCGCCGCCGACCTGCGCTCACGCGGCCGCCCGCGAGAGAGCACGGGAGGGAGGCCGATTTAGGGTTAGGGATTTGGGGGTGACCTTTTTTTATCTCATGAGTATATCAAGGGCGCACTCACGTATGCACGTACTCACATGAATGCGTCCAAAACACATGCTTAAGATTAAAGATGGAGACTCAAGATCTCCAGGAGCGCAAGCACATATTTTGACCACTGAACACACTTATATACACATACTCAGATAGCACTGTTCACCGAATAGTACCAAAGGGACACTGTTCAAATGAACAATGCCCTCCGAAAAGGTGTGGCGTCAATATTCGAAACCTGGCGGGCGGGGCAACCACCGCTAACCCTTGCCAACCGAGCAACAGTTTGGCTGCGATTAGGGGGAGACCTGGCGGGGAGATGGATTGGCGGCGAGAGAACGGGAGGGCAGCAAGGGATGGCGGGGGTTTACTGCAAAAGTGGCATTTAAGTGCGAGCGGGAGATTTGGTTCAAATTGTGGTCCTCCGTTCGCCATCGAACGCTTGGCGGCGGTTTGAGCGCATGAGTGCACCGGAGGCCTGAGTGCACAACAATTTTTGCCATATATATAATTACTAACCAGCGCATGCCCCTAACTGACCCAACCAGCCAACCGCTCCACCATCCCACCCCATACTCAGTTATTAGTGTTTGTTAATTATAGTAAAGTTACTATCGAATGCACATCAAGTTATCATTTGTAATACCTTAGTTACGTTCGGTTACGCATGTAGTTTGGGAGTTGCATATTTCTTGGTTTTGGTTTGGGCTGATTTTCTGTTTTGGGAACAAGGGAGTAGTCAGACCATCTCCAGGCCCGATCCAACCGGCCACTGGTCAAACCGCCTTAGGCTTGCCGATCAGACCTCTGGTGCTCCACTGGCCAGAACCGATGAGGAGCAATCATTCTTTTGGGGTTTTGTGTTGATTACTTTGGCTTTAGCTTCCAATCTTGATCCTCATAACTTAGTAGTTATTGAAGT
The DNA here is from genome assembly GCA_036346265.1 of Melocanna baccifera. Lineage (NCBI taxonomy): Eukaryota > Viridiplantae > Streptophyta > Magnoliopsida > Poales > Poaceae > Melocanna > Melocanna baccifera. The sequence goes on from CM070687.1 coordinate 27,843,501, forward strand.
GAAAGATTGATAAATACGTGAAATTTTTTTGAAGGTACCATTCACCCGTTTTGTACCACCTTTATATCGCTAAGCCTATATATTATTGATCTAATTGTTGATCAAACGTTACAAATTTGAAGTCTCGAAATAATAAAAATCAAGAGACTTTGTAATAGATTTGGAAATTTTGGTGATATGAGTTGTACCCCAAATGAATGGCAGGAGCTAACTCCCTCTTCTTCTTCTTCTTCTTTTTGAAGACTAATAGCATTGGCAGCTAGCTCTCTCGTTCTTCTTTGTTTTTCGCCCTTTTTGATGAGCGATTTTCTCGCACTTAGATTGTCTGCATGGTCATGTGTTCACGAAGGGGCTGCTTGGTTTGTGTCCCAAGTGTGCAATACCAAAAATTAGTTGCGACCAAACCCAGGGTATTACCAAAATGTTGACACAGTAGAAGTGTTTGGATTGCAACAGCACCAAAATTTGATTTGAAGCCAAATAGATGGCCAGGCTTGTACTAGGTAAAAACATGTCACTATGACATGTGGGCCTCACATGCCCGTTAACATTTTGCAACGTAAAAACATGTCTTCACACCACACACACATCCAGAGTGGTAATTTATAGCTAAAATTATATTATAACTGATTAAAATTACACTATTTGTACTACTAAAATTTGATGGCAAACTAACTAACGGTTAATATTTGGATTGGAAGAGGAGCTAATAGCATTGGCAGCTAGCTCTAATTTTGCGGATGATGTCTGCCGCTTGCAAGACAAGACTAGTAAAATTTCGTGCGTTCCAACCCAAAAGTCAAGCCGCATGCAGACGCTTCTGCATCAACGCATGTGCTTTGATCCACTAAAGTACTGTACGAGCGTTGAAAACAAGAGCTACTAAATTACTGTTACATATGTGGAATCCGAATAGCACGCCGATGGACCATTTCTTTCGAATAGGGGTAGAAGACTAGAGCTAGGACAAGGAAAATTAACCATGCTTTTCGAATTGCATCTTTTGTTGTTGAGCATGTTTCTTTTTTTGAGCTATCTATATGAAAGAGTACAGAGTAAGAGAAATTTATATACGATTTTGGTCGATAAATATGAAATCGTTATAATATGCACTACAATTAGCTTGTAGATCTTAACTTAAAAATACACTCTATTTTAAAGTTAGTTACTATAGAAAAATAAAAAAACAACTTTTAGAAGTTGAAAAGAAGAGTCTTATCTGTTTACTTAGTTGGTTTTAGATATTGATATGGTCTTCGATACGATCATTACTCTTGTTAGCGAAAGAAAGTTGACGAGCACGCAAGGCAACAAGCGTGTGCATGCTTATTACTGCACGAAAGTAGGAAAGACACCAGCCTAAAGTGAAGTCGACATACGAGGCCGGGATTGACCTGACTACGTACGGCCGTGCACGCTAACGCACGTCCCGCATTACCTTATCATTCCATCGTTCAAGCAGAAGCCCCAAACCCCTCCTCCTCGCCGGCGTCGATGACGCTCTGGCCGTTGCGCCTGAAGCAGCTGCGCCGGATCTCGCCGACGTTCCCTGCGGGCCTCGGCGCGCGGCTGAGCCTGACCATGGACTTGGCGAACTGGGCGAAGAAGGCGTCCTTGCTCTGCGCGAACTGCTTCACGATCGGGGCCGTGCTCCGGTTCTTGATCAGCGCCATGTCGGAGGTGAAGACCCCCTGGTTGAAGGTCAGGTCGATGTAGTAGCTGTTGTCGAACAAGTCCGGCGTGCGCACGTCCAGGTTCTGCAGCCGGTTCGGGTCCTTGCTGCAGTTGGCCGCCAGCTTCCTGGAGAAGGTGTCGTCCTGCCGCCCGGACCGGTCCTCGAAGAAGGGGCAGTGCGCCCTCCCGACGGTGTGCGCGCCGGAGAGCGCCACGAGGTCGGCGAGGTCGCTGAGGCCCCTGCTTCCGAAGGCGGACATGAGATCGGAGACGCTGGCGGTGGCCGGCGAGGGGAGGTTGTTGACGTCGTTCTCGGAAGCAGGGGCGAAGCTGTCGAGCTGGCCCTGTGGCACATCGTACGATGGGCCACCGGAGGCGACGACGGCGTCGCGGGTGGCGAGGGCGGTGATGTCGGCGCAGGAGACGGTGGGGCCGCAGGCGGCGTGCACCTGGGCGCGGATGTCCTCGATGAGCTGCATCGCCCTCGGCTGAAGCGTCGTGTTGGGCCCCATGGTCTGCTCCGTGTCGGTGCCCTTGAGGAGGACAGACGCGTCACAGCCCTGCTCGTACAACAGCAGCGTCGTGTTGGTTTAGGCCAGTCGGTCCGCAATCAGTTAGTTCCGAGGTGAAATCTATTACCTGTGGGAAGCAGTCGTGGAAGAAGATGCGGAGGAGGCCGGCGGCGAGGGCGATCTCCCTTTGGAGAGCGGCCTGCACGGCCGAGCGCACGATGTTCTCAAGCTGCGGGCACGACGCAGCGTGGAAGTCGGGGGAGAGGACGGCGTCGCCAGTGACAGGGAGCAAAGGAAGAGAGAGGGTTGGACTTGGGGAGAGCAGCGCGGCGAGGGAGGAGACCAGCAGGATGGCCACTGCACCTGCACGAGTAGAGTAGCTGCCGCTTCTCGCCATTTTCGGTGTGCTAAGCTATCTTGCTTGTGGCTTCCTCACGCACGTCGACATTTATAGCCGGACGAGTGGCTAGGGCCACTGACTAGTACCATGCTCCAGTCCAATCCTAGCCTAGACCACAGCAACTGCTCCATGCCAGTACATGGCCCAAAACGAAAAAGAAAAATAAATGCAGATCTAGGAAAGATCAAACAGCCTCAACAACCACGTGGTGAAGCAACAGTGCCTGCCATTTCGTCGATTGTTTACGTGTTCCAAGAGCTACCCAGCTGGGTCCTGTCCGTGGCAAAGCCCCATTCACTTCCAGTTGGACTAACTTAAATTAATACAAACATAGTTACTATTATAATTTACAAATCCATGAATAAATGTAAATTTTATCGCTTCATCGCGATGATTAACAAGAGTAACTCAACAAAAAAAATCAAAATAAAATATTGACTATACCACAAATTACCAGAGGCACGGTGTAGATCGCAGGAGGTAACTCGCCCTTGGCCCTCCCCAATCCCCACTCAACCGCCTAACCCGCTATTGACCACCACCACCTCCTTCTCCAGGCTTCGGTCCCCCCTAATCGACCCTTCCAATTCTCCACCTCCACCACTCCTAGTGGCCACCGTCCAATTCCCCCGCATGGCCCGCCGCCTCGGCCCTCCTCATCACGGATTCCCTGCCCCCCTCCACAGCTGCTCCGTTCCCCGCACAGCCCACCGGCACCGCCACCCCAGCATCTCGTCGCACTACGTTGATGTCGACCTGACTTCTCCGTGGCTGCACCTTGTCATTCCATTATGGCGCCACCCCAAGCTTCCCCACACGTCCGCACCACTGCTAGCCCATCGTCATTGCCCATCGCCCGCTAGCGCCGCCTTCCTTAGACCTTAGGTGTGCTCCTCTCCGATCATCCTCTCAATTGCATCAATCAGTGTTTGGCAAAAGATATGTTGGCAAGGATCAGAGCGGAGGTGCGCACACGGATCATGACATGGGGGCGGGCGACTCTCGATCGCCATAATTAACTGACCAGAATTGGTGCGCGCGTGGCGCCCTGCACGTATTTTTTCGCTCGATCCCAAGCCAATGGCAACGTGGCATCAACTCGATATTGTTATGCATGGGCTACATTGCTCATGCATAACACGTGTCGTCTTCGCGTGGTACGCCCGCTGCATGATGCACCCGCTTAGTGCCTTGGAATCCTGCTGAAGAGACACGAAGCAGACGAGACAACAAACAATAGTACAACGCACACTACGCAATATCTCTTTTTTCTCTTCACTTTATTTACTTCTGATGCATCTTTTTTTACATTGCTCTGCCGTTACAAAAACTCAGCTATGCCTTATATAGTATAGTTATAGGACTAACAATTGGACTCAACGGCCGTCTCGGTTTTGTATTTGGATTCATATATGAAAACGAATTTGTACATGTATACGTATATGGTAAACCGACTCAGATACTACTAGATTACGATATGAACTCGTATACAACTCGTACGCAATATGACTTGCAAATGGAAACAAGATTAAACACTAATCTCCGCTCACTTCAGCTATGAGCGGTCGCGATGGACTTCTGGTGCACTATTCAAGTTTTATCTTTTTGGTTTTTGGTTTTTTTATGTTTTATTTTTTTGTATACCTTTGCATTGTCTGTGATAGATTAGTATATCATTTTTATTTTTATATTTTTTAAAATTAATTATACCTAAAAAGCTAACTTAATTATAGTAAAAAATAAGTTAGTTACAGTGAAATTTCAGTTAGAAATTATCATTATTCCGGACGCCTCCTAACAGGTTTCATGTAGTCGTTTGTACGTTGTAATTAAACCAGCGGCCATGTAGAAATCGACGGCGATGAAATTGGGCCAGCGCTGGGCAGAAGGATTTCAAGCAGTGGTGTTCCCGCAGGCCCAGCTTTGGCTCGGGTTTAGAACAAACGACTCGGCGCGCACCAAACCTTCATTCCCGTCTGCAATAAAAGCACAAAATGCGAAACCTATCTTCTAGTGGGTAGCATGCCATTGTTGTTTAGGGGGGATCTCTTGTTGTATCAGAAGAAGAAGAAGAAGAATCCTATCTTATGTCGTACGTCCCTTCGCTTGCTTCCTTCCCCTGCCGTGATTTCTTTAAGGGCATTCAGGGCAGGCTGCTGATGACAGAACAGAACAAGATCAGAGTTTCTTAATTAGGAGGTCCAAGATGTGCTCCATGCATCACAAAACCAGCTGAAGAGAACGATGCATGCATGCTTGACTGATCATAATTACACTGGGCTTACGTGTGTCCAGCATGAGGCCCCTGACGCCATTCTGCACATTTTCGGGTAGATAGATTAATACTCCATGATTAGTGTTCTGCTCGTCTCGCAGCTTCTTTGCAACAGAAATTTGTAATACAGAATTCGGTGCGCCAATTCAGCAGTGCCATTTAACATGCAGATCAGTGGCACACATCGGGTTGAATTTGCAATTTAGCAGCTCCTGTTATCTGAGGAGAGCCTGTCTGTTTCACTTGTTCGTAAGCAATTCCGGTAGCAGCAACTTGTTACCAAAAGCAAGCGAGCGTGTTTGGCCCCGCAAAGTTACGGAATGCTTTGCACAGCAACAGGAACAGAGTAGAAAACAGGCCTTTCTTGTTCAAACTGCATTTTGGTGAAGGGAGCAGCTAGCCAACGGTATAGCCATGTTTCGTGGAGTTTCAATCTATTGTAGTAAGTTTCACATCAGTTTCAACAATGCAACAAGTTTTATGAAAGTTTCATGTTTGAAAGGTTGAAGTTATAAGAAGGTTTTAGCAAAAGTTTCAAGTAGATTTTAACAAGGTTCACAGATTTGAACAAGATTCAAAATGTTTCAAGTAAGTTTATAAAATTCAAGCAAAAGTTTCATCCTTATTTTATCAAGTTTCACAAGATTTAAGAGAGTTTCAGTGTATTATCAGCTAAGTTTAAGAGAGTTTCAAACAGGTTTAACAGAGTTCTAAATAGGTCTTTGTTTTATAGGCTGTTATGCTTCCCTCCCATCCCCTTGTACCCCCTTTCTCCGCTTGTAGCTCGTAGCTCATAGATATCCGGTCCAATTTTGTTAATAAAATCTGGTTCAGGCTGGTCATTAGGCCTGCCGTAGTTCCGTTCAAAAAAATTCAAGTAAATTTCACAAAATTCAAGTGAATTCCATATTAAAACTACAAGATTTGAGCATATTTCAAATAAAAAGTCACAAACTTCAGGTTTTCAATATAGTTTCAAAGAAGCGTCTTCACTAGAGCACATCGAAGACGATATGGTGAATTTCGAGCATGCCGCAAGTCGCTATGCTCGCCTACGGCCACTCGACTCCCGTCACCACACTTACCCATGGCCGCTCGTCGTCCATCTCGACCATGGTCGCCGTGGCGAGCCCACAAAACCTCACTCATTTGTGGACACTGAGCGAGCCTATCGCCATTCATTACTTGCCACAGCGTGGTGCGAGCCTGTGGCCACTAGCTACTTGAACCTACTGTAGGATGATAGAATAGCTAGAATAATTGTTGAATGTATTGGTTAAGCCTCGAATATATATATATATATAGGGTATATCTAGTGCAAAAGGGTATTTCAGTGTAAAGGTGCAAATGACGATGTGGATCATCCGATCTAGATTGTGTGGCTCGGATCAAGTAAGGTGGAAGTCCTACCTCATAAAAAATAATATATGCAGGGAGTTTTCTACAAAAGTGTTTAAGTGGGATGTGTTCCCACCTACCTCCACCTTCCTTGATCTGAGCCACATAATCTAGATCGAATGGTCCATATCGTTATTTGCACCTTTGCACTATGTATATTTTTTTAGACATATTTCTTTTTATATACGTATATGAAGGTATATATAAAATATGCTAAAAATTATGGATTCTCTTGCAATTTTTTCATATGGTTCACATTAGAGTATCTTATATTTAGTATATGAGTATACTTAAAGTGATAAAGAAGTATTTCAAATTTGTTTAGGTGGTATATTAGAGGTGGGTGTAATTACACCTGGGTGTAAAAAGTATTTTTTCTATATATATATATATATATATATATATATATATATATATATATATATATATATATATATATATATATATATATATGAAACATCTTTTCTACACCCTATGACATATTTCACAACGTATGAAGTATCTTGTATAACGGAGGGTATGCACATGTAGTATACGAGTATTTAAGATCATCTAGGTGGTATAAACAATTTTTTAGAGGTGGTATGCATATTTTTTAGACATACTCCTTTTTATGTGCATATATAAAAGTATTTATAAAATACACTAAAAACTATAGGCTTCTTTGCAATTTTTTCATGTGGTTCACATTGGAATATCTTATATTTAGTATATGAGTATACCCAAAGTAATAAATGAGTATTTCACATTTATTTAGGTGATATATTAGAGGTGGGTGTAATTATACCTTGGTGTAAAAGATATTCCCCCCCACACACACATATATCAAGTCAATCCAATACAGATATAAAAGGTTACTAGAGATATAGAAGGAACCATATTAGATACAAATCATCCTAATTGATTCTATTCTATTTTGTATAATCTTGCGAAATATGTACTCTAACATCCCCGCAGTCGGAACGGGAGTGTTGCGGATGCTTAGGTTGGAGAAGAAGCTGACAAAGATGCATAAGCTAGAGTAGAAGCTGACGAGAAGTGCCATGCAAAGAGATGGTGGTGAGGTTGCCTACCGTTGAGGTAGTTGTCGAAGTAGGGTTGCCAGTGATGAAGAGTACCGTTGTTGATGAAGAAGTCATGGAAGGTAGCCATAGTCAAGACCATCAAAAGCAAGTGTCTGGGAAGAGGGACTAGGGTTAAATGTTTTGGCCTCAAAAATTTTCGAAGGTCATCGGAAGGAACGAAAGGATGAAATTTCGTCCATTTCATTCGAAATTTTGGACGAAAAATTTAAATTTTTGATGAAATTTAATTAAAATTAGGATAAAAATTAAATGGGGATAAATTCGGCTAAAAATTGACCGAATTATTGCTCTTTCAGGGGGTAACGAAAGAGACAAAATTTCGGTATTTTAGCTAAAATGCTCAGAATAGGATGGCATGATGAACTCTATGAGTGGAGCGCTTTCAATTTCCTTGAAACCAAAGCAATCTCGTATATACTAACATCGTGTAATACCCGAACTAGAAACGATAGAAAACAACGTGGAGTAATGAGATGAACGTGCAGCATTGAGAATCGCTTTACTTTGTTTTTTTTTCTGTTAACATCATTCTTGTTCAGTGAAAGCCAATCCATGGGAAGCAAGACCGTGCCTTGGCTTCATCACGCGCATCCTCGAGACCAGTGATTATATGGGTATGTTTTTTTAACTGCGGTGATGATTTTTTAGCTGTTTGATAGAAATTACGAAAGAGAGATACTCGCTTGTGATTTTTGATGATACAGATATTAGGTTTTTAACGTGTACTACAATTAACTTGTAGACTTTATATTAAAAAAATACTCCGTTTAAAAATTAGTTACTGTAACAAAAGATAAAAACGATTTTTAAAAACCGCAAAGAATAAGACATATGTATCCCCTAAGGATCGAGCCAATCACCGGAATATATGTATCCTCAAGACCGTGCCTTTACTTTTGCCCTGCTCAAGTGAAGTGCATATGCATGACTTGCCCTCCATCTAAACAATTTTTTGGACGCAGATCGAGTCAGAGCCTCGAGCTGCGCGGCCGTGGTGTCCCAGCGAAAACCAACAAACGAATAGCGCCAAGGCCTGCTGCCCTCTGGCTCTGCTGGTGGTGGTCTTGTCGAGTCCTCTTCCTCATTCCGATCCCCTGTGTTGACAACGCGTAACAGCTGGACCCGTACTCTGGTACTAATACAGCGTAACGACAGTACTAAAAGCGATTAGTTTGATTTGACTAGAATAATGATGTGCTTTGTGCTTTTCCAGCTGACGGTTCCTACAAAAATCACACCACCATTATTGTATTCGAATTCTGAGCATACTCACTATTTTCTGTACCAATCCTCCCGTAAAATTCTCTGTTGCTTATATTGGAAGAGATAAAATCCGACGGCTTCCTCAATCTCGCGCTCTCTCTCCTCGTTACCTCTCTTTCTCACTCTTTTCCTTTCTCCAACGGTGGTGACTTCTCGACCCCATCCCCGACGCCGATGCCACCGGATCCGATTGTCGTCGTCGACCTCCTCTTCGGCCATCCTCGACGCGACGCCACCGGATCCGGCCACCGTCGTCGAATTCCTCTTCGCAACGCCACCGGATCCGACCACCGCCGTCAAATTCCTCTTTGACCGTCTTCGAGCGCGGCATCGCCAGATCCAACCTTCCCCCCTTCTCTGGCAGCTAGGAAGTCAAGTGCGCTAGGGGAAATGCCGAGGATCTTGATGGCGGCGGGGATGCGGCCGCCTCGGCGAGCTCATCGGTACGCCGCAATGAAGCGGGTGGCTTCTCCTCCTGTCGTCGGATCCACGCCGCGCACGTCATCTCTCCGCTGCCCGCCATCACCACACCTAAGGCCTAGCCGCCGCCTGCTATGGAGAGATACGTGTTTTGTTCGTGAAACATTTTTATTTCATATGTGCAGCAATTAATAATTATAAATGCAACATCGAGTTTTGTTGTAAAAATATTTGTTACATACAAAGACAAGAATATGTTACATACATAACATAAAATTATTGTAAAGGAACGTACGAAGTTAGCACCTGAATCAAACATTCAAATGCTAGCAAATCCCTATTTTATATGGACCAGTGAGCAAGAATGCAGAACCCTCTGTCCTTGTGAACGGGAGCACCCGAGGACCAGAAACCCCCAAAATCCTCGAGGGCGTTGTCACGGGGAGCCAACGGCGAAACAAAAGGCAGCAGCGAAAACCCAAGACGCCCGAGCAAACCAAAGAAGCTCTCTTCTTCCACACTCCACTGCTCGCATTCCCCTCCCACGCCTCCAAATGCCGGCGCTGCCCCTCCGCCGCCTTCCCTCCTCCTCCTCCGCTCTGCTGATACTCCTATTGCTCTCATTCTCCTCCCCTTTCTTCTTCTCGCCCAGCCCCGCAGCAACCGCCGTCGGAGGTCAGTTCCCTCGCTTCTTTGTTTGCCCCTAGTCCTAGCTTCGGTTTATTTACTATATTATTCATGATCCGTCCATGGTAGCGTTAGCTACTTAATTTTTGGGGATCAAAATGCGATGATTACTGTAGGAAGCAGGAACTAGAAAGTGATCCGTCGCGCTTCGTGATTTGAATAGTGGTGATGCTCCCCGATTTGATCTTCTTAATGATGCCCTCAGTAACGATCTTTCTTGTATGCACAATGATCAGATAAAAATAACATCTTTGCACTAAAAACCGCACATTTAAGCTTGTAGGTGAGCTGCTAATTTGATTTGATGCAGAGTGGAGCCGATCGAGCAATAATTAGGCGTTTACCAATTTTGTACATTTTCCGTAGCTGAGTATTAGGCTTTTACTAAAAGTAGCGCGTTTCTCTACAGATTGCCCTTTGGATTTTAGCTGGGCAAACTTCACATTAGCTTCAGCTGCGTGCTCTGATCCAAGCCAGCGTGCAGCATGCTGCCGATACATCAATGCATTTGTCGCCATCTCCATTGCTCGGTACGCGAATGCCACCGGCAGGCTGGGAGTCCCTCCGGCGTTCTCCGAGATCTGTCTCAGCTCAGTGTCTGAAACCTTCAAGCTACGGGGAATTCCCACCGATGCTGATGTGTTTTGTGGGTTGGGGCCGAAAATAAGGGTTTTATATCAGTGCGCTGGACGGGAAACTGTGCTGGAAATGATGCAATCCCCGAATTTCAATGATGTCGTCGGAAGCTGCAGGGGCCCTCTATCCTTGGATATTACCTGCAAGACTTGCTTGAATTATGGCATTGTTTACCTCCATCGCCTCATTGGGTCAGATGATAATGTTGCCCTGAGTGTGTGCCGCAATGCAATTTTCGTCACGCTCGCGACTCAAGAGGGTATTCTTTCATATGACAATATTGTCACATGCTTCTTTGGTGTACAAGGAATCACCACCTTTCCAGGTATTGCAATTGCTGCGCTATAATTATGTTTAAAAGATGATCAGTCTGTAATTTGTATCTAACACTGGGGAGTGTACCAGGGCCATCATCTGTCACATCGACTCCAGCTTCTTCTCCAAATGTTACTGTTGATGCTCCAGCTCCAAAGATCAAAAGTGTTCCACCGAAACATCGCCGGCCTTACAGGATTACAGTGATTCCAGGGATAGGGATAGGGGTTATATTGCTTGCAGTTCTGCTTCAACTTATCGTAGTGGTACTAATTCGTAGAAAGAGCAGGGAATTAAAGAATGCTGACTTTCCTACTCAGAATCCAGAAAATGCATTTCATCAGAGTCAATCCTGGAGATGCCCAGAAGGTTTGTGCACAGCTGTACATACTTCTATTCTTATATCGAACACTGTAATTCCCATTGACAAAGATGCTTTAAGTTACAAACTAGGAATTTGGTTTTGACTTGATCATGTGTATTGTCTGCCTAAAAACTGCTTAGGTTCTTATGTTTGGTTGTTTCGTTGATGTTGGCATGGACATCAGAAGTTTTGCATAATGCCAACTGATTTTGCACTCTTGCGTCAAGCTTGTTGATGGAAAGAACAAATGCCAAGGAAAAAAAACCCTGTTATTTTATACTGTAATGCATTGGCTGTGGTTTTACTTGGGCTACAATATTGATACTAAGAATTGAACATGCCATCAATTGTTATTTTATCTTCAGTCTAAATCACTTAGTTAACCTTGTTCTTCAGGTCAATCACCAATGTTTCAAAGGTATAGCTACAAAGAAATAACGAAAGCAACAAACAATTTCAGCACAGTTATTGGAAAGGGAGGTTTTGGAACAGTCTACAAAGCTCAATTCAGTGATGGTTCTATTGCCGCGGTAAAAAGGATGGACAAGGTTTCAAGACAAGCCGAAGAAGAATTCTGTCGAGAAATGGAGCTCCTGGCTAGGTTACATCATCGCCATCTTGTAACCCTCAAGGGCTTCTGTATTGAAAGGAAAGAAAGGTAATATTGTGTTCTTTGCATCCTAATGTACTATAATTCATACATAGTGGTCATCTCATCTTTTACTCGCCAGGTTTCTTGTGTACGAGTACATGGCAAATGGAAGCCTAAAAGATCACCTGCACTGTAAGATTTTGTTTATTCCAAATATTTTATAAATATATATTATATCCTGAGTTGCTGTTAGGTGTTCCAATTTGAATTGCTACAGCACCTGGAAGGAAGGCATTAAGCTGGCAGACTAGACTACAGATTGCAATGGATGTAGCAAATGCTCTGGTAAGTTTACAATGCAAATGAAACTGCTTCCTTTGCCTCAATGAATGTTCTTTTTTTCTGGGTAGTTTTGTCAAAACTTGGGGAAAACATCATTCAGCAAACATGCATCAAGTTGTGTGTATCTACACTGCTTTACCATCTGTTGTATTTGACTGTTGTTTTATCTTAATGGTTGATCTTAATCTCAAAACATTTTTGTTCAGTTTTTAGCCTAGGTTAATGATATTATTGGGCATCAAGTCCTATTTGAAAATTGATAAAATAATTAATCTATTATTATGTGTAGAACATGATAGGATTTTATCCCCTTCCGACTTCTGAGAGAGATGGGCCCTGTCTGGAAGTCCTATTTGAAAATTGATTCAACTATTAATGTGTAGAACATGATAGCATTTTGCCCGCTTCTGGGTTCAATTTCTAGGCGCGCCACTGCAACAATAGCATGCAAGAATGGGGATTGACTATCCTTGTTGGCACGGGAAAATATACTGGTACATATAGACAGGGGACATGCACTTGTACCAGTGTGGGATTGCTGAGCAAATAAATATTTCCTGGCTTATGTCTGTGGTCCTGCCATATATAATTTGTCACTTGTCACGTGCCCGGGCAACAGATCGAAGATAGTATGGGTGAGAAGGAGTTGGTCGTGAGGGTGGCTGGCGTCCAGCCACGTTGCCGGACGGTGTACAGAGAAACGGAGATGAGAGTAGAGAATAGGAGATGAGATATGAGAGTTGTTCCTTTTTCCCCTTCATTGATCTAACGTGCCTCTTAAATAGAGACTTACAAGGAAACCGAATCTGTTACAGATATGCTAAATAAATGGAAAGCAATACTAAAAATAGAAGATAATCTTGGACTCTAATTCTTGATAGTGTGTCGGTTGGAAACATCCTCCGTAGCATGCGCCTCAACCATCGCACGTCGCCGTGTATACGGAATACCGACCATGACACACTTGACACTGTTGACCTGTTTTTGGACCATTTGCTACTGCAGTGACTTTTAGCAGGCTGGAATTATGGTGCATCGTTCTTCACATTTCCATAAATAAGCTTTTGCACTTTCTGCCGTACCAAGGTTCTGAATAATAGTCTTGTGTTGTTGAGAGAGGACAACATTGGCAAGTGATGCATGTCCAACTCTATTTACTGCAGCCTAGGCTTTCGTAGTCTTTTTGGACTGTTGTTCATTGCTCATCACTACCACTACTATCTCCCACCATGTTACCGTGTTTCCCGCATCTGTATACTTCTGGCTTGGGCTGGCACTGCTGGTTTACCAGCCAGTGTATTATGCTCTTTGAGAAGAACCAGGGTGGAAAATCCTGGATTTTGTGTTCAGGAATAAACTTGAGCTACCTTTAATCAGTTCCGCTGACATTTTACTTTTGTTATATAGATGATTTCCTTTGATACACATCTTACTGCATTATGCTGGATGGTCATGTCTTTTTGTTCTTGCAGGAGTACCTCCATTTCTTTTGTAACCCTCCGCTCTGCCATAGAGACATCAAGTCGAGCAACATTCTTTTAGATGAGAATTTTGTTGCCAAGGTGTTGTCTTGTGATATGCTGATAACTTCTAGCTCTCATTATCTGTACTTGCTGAAAAACTTTCCTGAATCTTGTGTTTAGGTTGCTGATTTTGGCCTTGCACACGCATCAAGAACTGGTGCCATCAGCTTTGAAGCTGTCAACACAGATATACGAGGAACCCCAGGTGAATTTTAAAATATGAATAAGCTGGAACAACTATACAGCAGATTAAATTCATACTCAATGAGTTATCCTCAAATCTACATTAAGTAATGAAAACGCCTTTGTTAAGCAATGTTAGATTGCAAGTTTGCAGCATAGATAAAAAAAAGTTGGCACTCCCTAGCCGCCTAGTGCTATGACTTATAGAACGCATCCATGAAATTTTTATAGACTATTACTGGTATGTTTGCTCATCTCAATCTGAATGAATCAACTACAGGGTACATGGATCCTGAATATGTGGTAACTCAGGCGTTGACAGAGAAGAGCGATATATACAGCTACGGTGTGCTGCTACTGGAGCTGGTCACTGGCCGGAGAGCAATCCAAGACAAGAAGAATTTGGTAGAGTGGGCACAGGAATACCTATCGTCTGGAGTGATCCCTCCTGAGTTGGTAGACCCAACGATCAGGGAATTGGTTGACATGGATCAGCTGCATTTGGTGGTTGGCATTGTCCAGTGGTGTACCCAGAGAGAAGGGCGTCAAAGGCCATCCATCAGGCAGGTGCTCAGGATGCTCTCGGAGAGGCTGGATCCAGGGAATGGCAGCTTTGGTGAGGGCATGGAAGATGCAGAAGGTGGGTTTTATCCTCGGAATAGCAAATGCGGCATCCACCGGAACGAGTTGATCCCCCACAGTGGCGACATGAGGTCACTTCAGTCCTCCTCGAGCACAACAAGATCCTATTGCAGCCGCAGCATGCTGCTTGAAGGTGGCCAGGCCCACTCCCCCTCGGAAACTCTCTGATCAGACTCCACTCCAGTTTTTTTTCATATAGCTGTGAAATTTTGTTCTCTCAGAATCTCGAGGTTTCTCTCTCTTGACTCTTGAGGCTTGAGCACATGCTTTCGGTGAAGCAACTTGTAGCGTCCAAGTTATAGCAAGGGGCGCTTCTTGATGAACGCTGGGTTTTATCAGGCAGCTATTTTTGTGAGAGGAATCGAGGGATCTTGTTATATACTAGATATTTTTGTTGTGTGTAGCAGTAAAATACTGCAATTTGTGTGCTTGGTGAGGCGAAGTATGCACGTCTGCCATCTGGTGTTGCAGATAGTTTTATTCGGTTTTCTGAAGGAATGCATGGTACATTCTTTATGGAACTGTGCCAGTTACTGTCACTGATGCGTCTCCCCCCTCACCCTCCCAGACAGACAGGTCCAGTCCAACCAGTGTGACTGTGTTGGCAAATGGTTGTAGAGGGCGCATGTGGAAAGAAAAACAGGCTAGACAGACATTCCATCCTTGCTGAATGCATGCTTCTCTGTGGGCAGCGCATGGTAATTGTGATCTGTTTGTGGTCAAGTAAGCAGCTTGTTGAGACCGGTACAAAGTACGTTCCAATGGAGCAGTATTAATTAAGGTAGCGTTGTGTTGATTTATGATTTTTTTACTATAGTTGATTTATTTTTTTACTATAGTTGAGTTAACTTATTTGACATAAATAAATTTTAAAAAATTTAAAAATAAAAAAAATATGTTAGTTCATCATAGATAATACAAAGTAATACGAGAAAAAAAACAAAAAAGTTCAAAATTTTAAAAAATTTAAAAATTTAAAAACTAGAAAAAGATGAAATTATTGAATAGTGAAAAAGATAGAAATCAAAAATAAAAATTAAATTTAAACTATTTTGAGTGGTGCCTAGGTGGGCTGATCAAACCGTGGCCAAATGAAGAGGAGGCATGTTATACAGGAAGCAATTAAGCACCGGAAATTTCAGGCTGATGTACCGCACGGTAGCAAGTGAGATGGAGAGGTAGGAGAGCGTACAAACAAAAAGGCCAGGAGAGAGAGGAGAAAATCCAACGAGATGGGGTGGGGACAGGTAGCTGCGGCCGCGTGAGCTGGTGCGCATCGGTCCCATGCCAGCCTCACATCACATGAAGGCCCTGTTTACTTTGGTTTATATGAGAAAGCAATAGTCTTTTTAAAAACAGATTCAATTAGTTAATTATAGTATATAATATAGTGATTTCATTTATATATATTAAAATCATATATAAGTGGATCTATTTGATATGGCTGCGGCTTATAACTTTTAACTGAAAATTTTTAAATTTTAGCTATTTACAACAGAGATTACGGAAAGAGATACTCGCTTGCGATTTTAGATGGTACATATGTTGGGCTTTTAACGTATATTATAATTAATTTGTAGACTCATCTTAAAAAAAATACTTCTTTTAAAAGTTAGACACTATAGCAAAAACCAAAAATTATTTTAAAAAACTAAAAAGAATAGATCAAATATCTCTTTTTTTATAAATTATTATTATTTACAAACTAAAACTAAAACTAAAACTAAAGACCATCGAACAAGAACTAAAACCAATCCCTAACTGTGGTCGCGCCACAACCGACGAATCACCACATGTACATGGGCACATGGCCTCCTCTCTCTCTCTCTCTCTCTCTTTCTTCCTTCCCTCACCACCCGCTCTGATTCGCTCGCGCGTCCACCGACGATTTGATCCAACAAACGCTCTCTCTCTCTCTCTCTGCTGCTGCATCAAGCAAGGAGAAGAAAGCCGTAGCCTCTGCTGCTGCCTCCTCTCTAGCTGCGGTTGCCGCTGCTCTGCTCGCTTAACTTGTTCAGCGACCCACCGAGGCCAACAAGATGCACGCCAAGACGGACTCCGACGTCACCAGCCTGGCCGCCTCGTCGCCGCCGCGCTCCCCGACCTCGCGCGGCGGCCGCCCCATGTACTACGTCCAGAGCCCCTCCCGGGAGTCGCACGACGGCGAGAAGACGGTCACCTCCATGCACTCCACCCCCGCGCTCAGCCCCATGGCCTCGCCGCGCCACTCCCACTCCTCCGTCGGCAGGGACTCCTCCTCCAGCCGCTTCTCCGGCCACCCCAAGCGCAAGGCTGCCAACAAGAGCGGCCGCAAGGGCGCCCCGCCAGGCAAGGGCTGGCAGGAGATCGGCGTCATCGAGGAGGAGGGGCTCCTCGACGACGACGAAGAGCCCAGGGGCCTGCCCAAGCGCTGCTACTACTTCTTGGTCTTCGTGCTCGGCTTCGTCGTCCTCTTCTCCTTCTTCGCGCTCGTGCTCTGGGGAGCCAGCAGATCCCAGAAGCCGCAGATCGTCATGAAGGTACAGCGAGATAATTCATCAATCGACGCTTCATAATTCATATATCAAGAAGAAATTGTTGCTCGCAAGATTTGGATCTGACTCTGGAGGACAACTGCATCCGTTTAACTTGCTGTGCTGGCGTGTGCGTGTGAGCAGAGCATTGCGTTCGAGAACTTCATCATCCAGGCGGGCACGGACGCGTCGCTGGTGCCGACGGACATGGCGACGACCAACTCGACGGTGAAGTTCACCTACCGCAACACCGGCACCTTCTTCGGCATCCACGTCACGGCCGACCCCTTCCAGCTCTCATACAGCCAGCTCACCCTGGCCTCCGGCGATGTGAGCTAGCCTTCTGCAGTCTCTGAAATCTATGTAGAATTGACGCTTTCAAGGAAAAGAAGACAATTTTATTGTGATCGATCGATGCTGATGCATGCATGTGCACTAACATACATTGATGTGGCATTGCGCTTCAGCTCAACAAGTTTTACCAGGCGCGGAGCAGCCGGAGGACGGTGAGCGTGGGGGTGACGGGGAACAAGGTGCCGCTGTACGGCGGGGGGCCGACGCTGACGGCGGGTGGGGGTGGGAAGGCGAGCGGCAGGGTGGCGCCGGTCCCGATGATACTGACGACGACGGTGCACTCGCGGGCGTACGTGCTGGGGGCGCTGGTGAAGCCGCGGTTCACGCGGTCCATCGAGTGCAAGGTGCTCATGAACCCGGCCAAGCTCAACAAGCCCATCTCCCTCGACAGGGCCTGCCAATATTCCTGAACTAATCTATACATTCATTATGAAGATCTCTTCTACACTATTTGTTATTCTCTCTCTCCTTTTCTTTTGTGGATCTTATATGTGGAGTAGAGTACTATGCTGTATCAATTGCCATGGCTGTGCGTAATTCTCAAGTCAGAGTCCTCGGGTGTAGCTATGGTCAATTCTTTGCAGTCTCGATCCTCGAACAGAAGAGGGGTGTAAACATATAAATTCAATCGAATGATGATATACTAGAGTGCATTTTGTTACGGCACAGTGTTGTTACTGCTATGTATCATTGCTGTCCGTGAGCTTGAGCTGGCCGTGTGGTCCAGCTGATGGATTGACGCGCACTTGTTCCATGAGCTAGGTGTTAATCTGGTTTCTTCTTCTCACGTGTGCAAAAAAATCGAGGGCAAGATCGATGAATTACTCACTCAAGGAGTCGTCGATCCTGTAGCCATACGTGTTTGATTGATTGATTGAATGCTTTGCAGGGAAAGAGTGTAGCCACTGATTCTTATATCAGTGGAATCGATTTCGGCAGTATAGCCACTCCTCCTCCCTCCCTCTCATCTTTGCCACCGCCCTCCTCCATAGCCGTTGCCACCGCGCCAATCGCAGCTCCACGCGCCTCCCCCTGCAGCCTCGCCGTCGGTTCCCCACCCTCGTCGGCCACTCCACTCAACCTAACATTCTCCCCGCCTTCACCTTGTGCGAGCCCTCAACCACCGCCCCCGCCTTCCTCTACAACCAAGGGGGTGCATTGAACCCGATGAAAACGGCGGTGCCACCCCCATCGGCCATCGAGCGAGAGAGGAGTGACCAAGAAAGAGGGAAGAAGAAGCAGGGGACTTCTGGTACGTGTTTGACGGTCCAACCATCCAGGCCCTAAAGCCCACCGCGAGGCGTCACGGGCCGATGGGCCTTCAATAGTCTCTTTCCCCTTTTCCCCTCCCTGGGATCTCTCTCCCGTCCGTCTCTGCTTCCTTCTCTTCCTAGTCCCCAGCCCTCGCCGCCGCCGGCTCTCCTGCGCCGCCCTCGCCCGCGCTGCGTCTAGTGCCCGCTCGATCCGCACCCCTGAAGCTCGCCTGCTCCGCAGACCACCAGCGACCTGCTGCCGCGGCGTGCTCGGTCTACCCTTCCTGCTACGCCGCCGCACCAGGCCGCGCAAGCGATTACAGGCTACGGCTTCGAGGCAGGTACGTTCGTGTCCATGAACACTTAAGATCCCCTTCTCGAAACCTCCAACCCACCCCTAGAGCCTACAGGTTCCTTTCTCTCTTTACTGTATCCCCTTCCCCTTTGGTTAATGCTGTCCAGTTATCTAATCTTGCTGATTTCTAGTTTTGATTCTTCCGCACCTTGCAATTTTGTACTCGATACTTGGTACTGTACTGCTTCCCCAGGAATTTTATGCCGCTTCGGTTGGTTAATTCCGATCTCATCTACCCTAGGACCGTTTATTCCCTCGCAATTCTCGCTGCCCTTGTAGGTGTCAAGGAACAAAGAAATATCCCAATTTTTTCTGCGAACTAGGTCAAGTTGATCGATTTCTAATTCCCAGGAACAAGAATAAGATGTGCGGCAACTTTTATATTTGTTTCTTTCACTGCATGCGCTTATCAACATGGTTACTATGGTTCGATCTGTGATTTATGAATGCTGCCTTGAAAAATCGGGATCCTTCCTCCGACCGAATGATCAAGAGTAGTCGCGCAAAGATGTCTTTGTGTTTCTCGGCTCTGTTTCTAATGCAAACTTACTCTTATTCCAAGAGAAGCCACCCTCACATGGCAACATCCAACGAACAGGCTAAGAAGGAGTATGCTGATTTCGAGGAGAAGTTGAAGAGAACAATATATATGGATCACCTCTCCCCTCAGGTTACAAGCGCAGTAATTAAAGCAGCTCTTGCCCAATGTGCAAATGTTGTCAACGTGGAGTTCATTGTGAATTACACAATCCCGTATGATATTCCTTCTGCTGCATTGGTGGAACTGGATGACGAAACTCAAGCTAAGGCTGCTGTAGACTTGATGAATGATTTCCCTTTCATAGTTGGTGGAATGCCAAGGCCTGTAAGAGCTATCTATGCAAAGCCTGAGATGTTTCGGGATCGCCCTCCTCGCCCTGGCATTAAGAAAGAGTTTCGGTGGGTTGAACAAGGAGATCAAGAGTACGAAGGAATGAAGAAACTGAAGATCCTTGCAAAGAGGCAAGAAGCAGAAAATATATCACTCATCAAGGTAAAGTTGTTGACTTGTGACTGCTTTATAGTCAAACTATGTATTGTATCTGCCTGCTGTCTTATCATCTTATATACTTGTGTTGTACGTCCACTACACCTAAAACAGCAAATTTTTCTGCTTAACTCCGCTAATATGAAACAGTTGGCAAAACAGTTGCTCAGGAGAATATAAGAGGGAGTGCTTAATAGGGCATAGGCAATGGGAGCCCAGAGATGTCAATATAATTATTGGCAGTCATTAGTGCTTATGCTATACTGGCCCATCAAGTCCGCAAAGTTTTCATAAACTGTCTTTCGTTGCTCCTCATCAATAATTAAAGGGTTTTACTGGCTAATCTGCTTTTCTCATGGTTAACTCGGAACTAAATAGGTAAGAGTAAAACCCTAGTGTTCGCCACTTACTATCCTAGTATGAAACTAGTTTGAGATCATTTCACATATGAATATAATATTCCAAGTGATGCACGGTTTTGTTAACATGGAGAATTAATGTCTGCAAACGATATGCTTGAACTGTTGACTTGTTTGTGTTTGGAAATTCTTGACGGATAGTTGAATGCACATTCTGCATTTATCACGATTAACTATAACTAGAGACTTGTGTCCATGGTTGTCAACGACCACGGCGACGGCGGATAACTATGCTCAGACTTGTGTGCCTTGTGTCTCAAAAGCCTCCACGGCGTCCGCTCCGGGCCGCCTGGACGCCTAGGCAACGCCTTGACAACCTTGCTTGTGTCTCAAAAAAACTATATATGAGCTTGTCAGGTTGGTGTTTGTCCAAGTATTATGCTTGCACAATTTGGATGGAGCTTAACTGCAGTATACACAGTATTTGAGGATCTTGATGCTGTTGTTCTTTTTTTTTTTCCTTTCTTTTTCTTTTTCTAAAAAATATGATTCTGTTGCTTTGGTCCTCAGTTGTATATGAATCATGAAAGTATTTTTGTCGTTTCAGAATCTTTTGGAAGAGGAGAAGGAGCTGGCAAAGCAGCAGCAGGAATTACTTGATGGAAACTATAAGAAGTATGAGATGCTTGAGAATGTCATGCAAAATGGAAACATCAAGAACCTCGCTCACCATTATGGAGTCAACCTGGCCGACGACTGATCAATTTTGACAATCATGAAACTGCTTGGAGGACTCCAGTCGCAACATGGATAATAACCTTTTGTTTTCTGGGGCATTGATAAATGGTGTGATCATGTAATAATCCAATAACTAGTTTGATGCCACACATTAGTTGTGACCTAATAACTGCATCCTCTGTGTAAAAATAGTTCCTGTATCATGAGCCAATAACGGCATCCTTCATTGTGACCCATTAACGGTATGCTTGGTGTTATATCTCTACTTAAAAATATGGGTTGGTGGTTGTCGTGTGTTCTCTCTGAACTCTCCATAGCCATCCATTCCCCCTCGGCTCTCCGTAGTGGTCCGATCTAACAATCTCCCCTCCCACACATGTAGCTTCTTGCAACTGCTCTCCACCCTTCCCCCCTTCACTTGTCTGTGCGTCGTGTGGAATGAGTAGAAACCGTCTCCTCGCAACGCTTCCCCACCTCTATTTTCCCACCTCTCCTTTCTCGCATGCCATCCTCCTCCACTTGCCTCTTCCTACGCACCGCCCTTCCCTCCCTTCCACCCACTGCAGCGCTTACGGCTTTCTCGCCCCTCACCCCCTTCGTGTTGCCCAGTGTTAAGCGCAGTATGAACCGATAATGAGAGGAGATGGCATGCCCAACTCGGCGATGAGGGACATATTGAAGCTGTGTGGTGGTGGTCAAAGGTGATTGTGTGGCATGGTCCAGATACTAGACCATTGGTACTCCAGTGAAATTAAGTAAAAGTAGGGGTTTGCTTTAAATTTTGTGAAATTTTTACTAGGAAGGCTGGGGGAGTACTAAAGCAAAGCCCATAAAAGGAACCCTTTGTATATTGTACCGCTCATTTTGGCTTAAAGCCAACTTTTGTTTCTGTTTCTACTTTTTTTCACTATTTAGTAATTTTGTATTTTTCTGATTTTTTTGGGCTTTTTGTATTTTTTTTTCTCGTATTCCTTTGCATTGTCCGTGGTGGACTAACATGTTTTTTCTATTTTAAATTTTTTTAAATTTAATTATGTCAAATAAGTCAACCCAACTATAGTAAAAAAAATAAGCTAGCTACATAAAAAAATCATAAGCCATCGCTATTCTGAACGCCTCCTAATATTATATGAGACAATGCCTCGAAAAGGGGAAATGGTTATCCTCCTAATATCTGTCCAATAATAAATCAAATATATTGATATTATAGTATTTTCTTAATGATCTCTAGTACCTCTTGTAGTGGTGATCGGCGCGTGGTGAAACTGCAAATGGGAGAAGCTTTTCAAACATTCCCATCTTTTGCTTTCTTCCTGTGATGGCTAACATGTTCAACCCCATAATTATGTGGATTCTTTTGGATTAGAGGATGAAAAGTTAGATTTGTGGTACGATTATGTGTAGTGCTTTGTGTTTTATGGGGAATTGTTGGAAGCAATGTTCATGCTTTGTGATGTGATATTTGGGTTTGGGATGTGGTTTGTTCTTGTAGGAAGAGATAATATTCTTACTCCTTAGTTCATAGGAAGTTGTCATGCTATGTACATAGTTTAACCTATGAAATATTTTCGTTAAGAAAATCTATGAAATGATGTTTTTTGCTTCAGATTGCTTTGAGGAATTTGTTCAATATGATATAGTATTATGGTTTTGAATTGTTCTTTAGGATGTTATTTGCTTCTTGATGATTGCTTTCTGGATTTACTGATGAAAGATAATTAATTGTGTTGCTTACAGACGAAAAACCATCTTTATTTTTACTTTGACATATATCTGTATTAATAATATTTGATGTAAAGTTTTGAGTTTCTGTTGTAATGCACGGTATCTTACTGGTTTGTATCTGAAGTTCAGCATCACATCGAGATGATTCACTGTTGTCTGATACTGTCTCCTGTATGTCTCTGCGTGAAACTTCCTTACTGCTTTGTATCTGAAGTTCTGGCATCACATCGAGATGATTCACTGTTTGTACCTTACTGGTTTGTATCTGAAGTATGGAAGATCTTCCAAAGCAAAATGTCAATTTTCCGAAGTGAGGAATAGAGAAAAAGGGTAAGGAAAGCCTACATAGGAAACTGGGAATCTGAGGAAGGATGGAAGGAGGAGGGGAACAAGGAAACCATGGTACGCTTGGCCCTTCCATCCCCTGCAATGCAAGCAAGGTTTATCTTATCTTGTTGCTTTGGCCATCCCCGACCTCCCTCTCACGTATTCTTCTTCCTCTCTATCCTTCTCTACATGCTGTTATATCTACTACACCCAGACATCGGTTTCCATGCGCAGCAAAAACGGCCATAGATGCTTAAAGATAGCTGTATGCTTTAGGGTTCTCTCTCTCTCTCTCTCTCTTTTCCTCCTTGTTTTGGGGTTGGAAGGAAACATGGGTGACTCCCCAAGAGGTTCTCTGCTGTTGGCTCTGGCCCTCATTTGCTTCTTCTCAGGTACTCATATTTTCGAAAAGAAATGGAGCAAGTTTCCAAAAAAAAAAACGAAATGGAGCATCATGGTCCTTCACTTTCTCCTGCTAAAAGATCAGGAATGCCCCCTCCTGTTCTTTCTCGCTTTTTTTTCTTTTCCTGCGTCAAGTGTGTGTTACTAAAAAAATGTTTCAGGTTTTCTAACTGGTCATGTCTATTTTGCTTGGAAATCATCACCATTTTGTCCATTCATAGGACAGCTATTCCTCATTTCCTTCTTGTCAGATTTTCTTGCACTCTGTCCCTGCTTTGTTTGAACTGCTGTAAGTATTTTTTTAATGGATGAACTGCTGTCAGTTGATGCCATTGTTCACTGACATCATATTGAATGAAGCTAAATGAATACTCCTAACACACTTGTAGTAATGTTCATTATGTTATTTCATCAATGCTGTTAAAAGCGAACTAGTGGGGTAGTTTATCAAATAGATAATCCAATCGTCCAGACTCCAGACGTCCGAGCGAATAACGCTTTGGACTGATGAAGTATGAGTATACTAGTTATGTGCTTGTGTGTTACAACGGAAAATCAAATAAAAGTGGTGTATACTATCAAATATTATCTCAAACTGAATAATAAATATTATCGCGGGGAGCGCGAGGCAGTGGGCGGTGGTTAGAGCGCGAGAGGAAATCTGCGGAGGGGGAGGAGGGCGGTGGGATGAGGGGGGGGGATTTTTATGGTCGGGAGGGGAGGGAGATCTGACGGTCCAGATCGGATGAAGGCTTTGGCAACCACCAATTCCTTCTTTTATAATAGTAAAGATTATTTGTCTTTTATTATCAGGTTAAGTTTTTAGATAAATTAACTAGTATATATAACTTAATATGGTATCCGAGTCAAAAGATTTTGAATTCAAGATCCGACTCATATGGCAATTTTTCTCGGTGTTATATATTTTGTTGTATATGGTGATTACAATTATTACACAAATAGTTTACCGGTGTTGCACCGGAACATACGATGAAAAGTCCCCCATGACATGTTCGGACGCTAGTAATCCTCTTGTCAAATTACAGTGCTAAGTATATCCATTATGATTCTGGCACACGAACAATAGTCATGTGTTCTTTTGTGTGTGTGTGTGGGGGGGGGGGGGGGTCCAGGTGCAATGAGACGTGCCGAGTCGGCCCGCGTTTTCACGATCATCAACAAGTGCAAGACGATCATCTGGCCAGCGGTGACGCCCGGCGAGAGCTTCGGCGGCGGCGGATTCGCGCTCCGGCCGGGGCAGTCCATGGTGTTCACGGCGCCGGTGGGGTGGAGTGGGCGCATCTGGGGGCGGACGGGCTGCAACTTCGATCAGGCGGGGAACGGGTCGTGTGAGACAGGGTCGTGCGGGTCGTCGCTCAAGTGCGCGGCGTCGGGCGCCCCGCCGGCGAGCCTGGCGGAGTTTACGCTGGCGTCGGTGGACTACTACGACGTGAGCCTGGTGGACGGGTTCAACCTGCCGCTGGTGGTGAAGCCGATGAACGGGCAGGGCAACTGCACGGCGGCGGGGTGCGACGGCGACCTGCGCCGGAGCTGCCCGTCGGAGCTGGCGGTGAAGGTGAACGGGCAGACGGTGGCATGCCGGAGCGCGTGCGACGTGTTCAACACGGACCAGTACTGCTGCCGCGGGCTGTTCGGGAACCCGGTGACGTGCCAGCCGACCGTCTACTCCAAGAAGTTCAAGGCCGTCTGCCCCACCGCCTACAGCTACGCCTACGACGACCCAACCAGCATCTTCTCCTGCTCCCAGGCAGACTACACCATCACATTCTGCTCCTATAGGTAATCAATCTACCACTACTAGTTCTTACTACAACGTTGATGCAAAACGTCAAGTGTTTTTAGTTTCCTTAGTAAAAGGGGAAGAAAACGAACCTTGTCCTTGCTTGACGTTAGCAAAGTCTCACGCACGAGACATTGACGTTCATTACTTCATTTCCGCTATCCTTGTCTGCATTGTGGTATTGTTCTGGAGTGAAGTCAACTTAGTCTTTTGGTTGTTTCCACTTTGTTTTTTTTTTGGGTGCTCAGGTTACAACGGATTTGACATAAGTGTCAAAAATTCTGATTTGACAAATTGCATCAGATCACATGACAGTTCAGTGAACGATACCTAGCCCTTTTACTAACTGTGTCTTGTGCGTTCCATCCTTGTCGTGTTTCAGGAAGCAGTCGGTGTGCTCCTACCACAACAACCGGCTTGTGTGCGGTGGCTCCAGCCGATCGTCGCCGATCATGTCTACCCTGATGCTTGTGCTGCTCTCCACCTTCCTGGCTTTGCGGTTTTCGGTGTAAGGATTAAGGAGCAACCGACCTGATTGATAAAAGTTTTCCCCTTTTTTTCTTCCTCTTGAGGGAGGAACAAAAGTACAGGTGATTCATCAAATTTAGGCACCCTCACATGTGAATCTTATTCTTTAGAGAGGCGACATAAGTGATTGTTTTTTTCCTCTGCTTTTTTAATCGTCTGTTCCGGTGTAAGTGGAGACAGCACCACTGCATGACATGATTTCTGAAAGCCTGGATCTTTCAGTACGTCTTTTAATAACATTACCTGTAGGCTATTGGTGTGTAATGCAGAGTGACTCAATAATGCTGCATATCCTATTGCTCCTAAATGCAACGGGCAGGATACATATAGTGCAAAGACATCTCTGGACGTTAAAAGTCCAAAAGACAATTGGGCCGGTCTAACCAGTTGGACAAAATCGGTTTGACCATCCCTAGCAAAAAATCCCAAAGAGCACTCGGCCTTTCTGACTGACTGTGCAAATCGGATTGACCGGCTTTGCATATCGGTCCAACCAACAGCCAAGAACTTCGCAAGCCCGTCCAATGCAGAATCGTGCAGCGTCGCTGTCGTCTTAGACCGCTGGTTAACCACCCTGGCCGGCTTTGCATAAGAAAAAAAAAGGAAGAAGCATTCACAGCCCTTCTCGGACGCTCTTCCTTTTCTCCTCGGTTTCCCCTTGGTTTTTCTCTTGGCGCCAAGCAGCCGGATTTGCAACACCTGTCGACGGCGCTCCATGAGCGCGCGCGTTGGCCGAGGCCCTGACGCGCATACACGAAGGACCACGCGAGAGGAAAAGAAAAGTTACTGGGGTGGTGGTTGGGGTTTCTTGGTTTATGGTTTTATTTCCCCAGGTCCCCTTTCATCCTTGCAATAACTCCTCTCTCTAAAAGAAAATTGTGTAATGTGGTTCTTAGTTCAATCCTTGTCTCCAGCAGTCTTATATAGATGTTTCTCGCGTTCTTCTGGTAATTTTATTGGCTGATCAAACGTGGAATTTCGCCGTGCTTAAAACTCATATTGGGCACCTTATTGCTGTTCTATGCTGCCTTAATTTCTCCCTGTATGCTATGCTGGCGCATACTCAGTTTTCCTGCTCTCTACATCTTAGCATCAGTGTATCATTAGTCCATGCTGAAGCTTGTTTGATGAAATTTAGGGCCTGTTTGTTTTAGCTTTTGGCAGTGCATTACTCCCAAACAAATCGATTTTCATCCGATTCTCGAGTAGCGAAGCTCTGAATCAAAAAATGAACTAGTAGCTAGAAGCTGCGCCCCACCAGCTTCTCCAGATTCTTGGGGATAATGCCCCTTAGATTTTATACTAATTACCCGCAAATGCCACCGGTCAAAACCCCCTCCCGACGCCCCGCCGCCTCTCCTCGAGGCCCCACACCCGCGCGATCCCCTCGCCGCCCCACCCCGTCTCCTCCCGGGCCTCCTCGCCTCCCACTCGTTGCCACCGCCCCATCGGCGCCCCTCCCCTCCTGGCGCCCCTCCGTCGCCTCCTCCCCGCTTCGCCACCGCTCCCACCCATTCGCCGCCTCTTCAAATCCGCGCGCCTCGCATTACCTCTCCCGGGCCTCCTCCGCCTCCCACTGCCGCCGCCCCGCCCCCCCTCCCCCCTCCCGCGCCTCCCGTCGCCTCCTCCCCGTCGCGACCGCTCCCAGCCCCATTCGCCCCCTCTTCAAATCCGCCGCCGCCTCGTACCTCTCCTCCCAGCCTCCTCCGCCTCCCCGCTCGCCATCACCGCCCCACGCGCCTCCCCCCCCGGCCCCCCGACCTCTCTCCTCCTCCCAGATCCCCGCCGCTCTGCAGTTATTACTTGATTATCATTTGTGTTACTCGCAAATTATGTGCTATTGTGCTTCATTCAGGGGATAACCTGCTATTGTGCTATTGTGTCTGTGATTGTGCTATTGTGCTTCGCCTGGGGATAACACGCTATTGTGCTATTGTGTCCGTGATTGTGCTATTGTGCTTCGTTCGAGGATAATGCTTCCCAGATCCCCTCTTACGCTATTGTGCTATTGTGCTCAATCGTGTCTGTGAAATATGTAGGGATGAAGCATTGGTTCAAGCCAAGGAACTTCTCAAGGAATACGTGGATAGGTAATCTCCTATCCCAGATTCTTTTCACTTTTCTTCTTGTTCAAATCTGAACGTGTTCAAACAATGATATTCGATGAAGGCATGTGAGAGTTCATATTTTTGCTTTCGACTAAATGCTTGATATTGATAACATCATACTTGAAGTTTACCTCCTCTTTGGCAAGGACCGACAATTGCTTTGTTTCTATTGCCTTCTTACAGTTTTCACCATGTTAAGACATTTATATTAATGAGTTGAACACACCTAATTTGAACTCCGTTGGCGAGAAAAGAAGAAGAGAGAAGAAAGATCGAGACCCCAAGTCGAACAGTCATGTTACAAAATTTGATGGAAACATTTATTCTATGAGGCACTAACCACCTTTCGCAGAGGAGAGCTTTGCTTGGATAATGATATTATGATTACATCCAGTCCGTTGAGAAACTATTGAGGTTGCCCTTTCACTACACTGGACATCTTTGGCTACTCTTCGTGTGGTGTTGTATTCTGCGTAGAAAAGGATCCTGATTATTCTTAATATTGAGCTCAATATTTTGTAATTTCTCTTTCCTTGTTGAAATGTATCGTTTTCTTCACTTGTTTGACAATATGAAGAGGTACATGGGGATCAATGTTGCTCACAAGCTGAGAATTATAGTCCATCTGTATTTTATTGGCGAAGTTTGTGCGAATCTATATGTACCGCACTCTGGAAAATATCCGAGGTGGAAAGGATCAGAACTAGATAATTCATGTGTATCCAAGTGTCTGAAAAATTGTTCTCTTCTATTTTACCTAAATGAATAAAGTAACAGTGTACCATGCAACATAGCACAAGTAAAATGTAAAGAAACCATTCATTTTTACATGATTGCAGATGCATGCATGATTTTAACTTTTAAGCTTGCTGAAATAGCATTTTCAAAACTGAATCAATACTCCCCGAAACTGAGCACGGATTTGTTTGTTGAAGTCTAAGTTGAATTGCCCATCTTTTCGTAACAGCTCAACCTGTATACTGAATTGGTCGGCAAATCAAACTCTTAACATTTTATACGTTCCTTTTGTATGGAGATATGGTAGTTATCCATATTAATATTTAAAATTATGATTTGGAGTCAAATTTATTGTCATGAAATTTAAATATTAGTTTTTCAATGTTTGAACTAAGTACAACAAATTTACAGCATGGATGTCTCTTCTATCAATACATAATCAGGACATCAACTGACCCAAGGGTATTTCAGACAATACATCTATCAGGATACCAGCTGCATAGCTAGAATCCAAGATGCCAAACACCTAGCTACTTAGACCATTACTACTCGGACTCACCCGGCTACTCGGAATCTCGACTAGATACTCGGACACCGCTTCTCGAGAATCTGCAATTTGAAACAAACAGGCCCTTAATAATGATGCTAGAATTTTAAGAAAGTGAATGTTATCATCAGTCTTTTATGGTCTGAAAGCCATCTTTTTATTATATGATTTGTTTATTTACTTGTTGATGGACGATTGATATTGTTAGAAATAGACCCAGGAGACCCATTTTATTAATTCCAAAACATTCATGATTTAGTATCATATTACTAAGTCAAGATGAGGGAGATCAATTTATAAGCTAGAGTCCATACTATTTCTTAAATTATGGATAGGATGTCATCAGGAGGGCTTTGGCTAATCACACATGTGCGCATGCATGCGCATGTGTATTCGTGTATTTTTGTGTGACTTGTGATTGTGCTAAGACATAGCGCGCCACTTGGCAGACCAAATCCACCTATCTTTTTGCTAGAACGTGCATCACTCCCTCTTTATTTGAATGAGATTTAAACATTTGAATTTGAGGTTTTATTGGATTTGATAACAGGTAGTTACCAGTGGGTAAATAACTGGTTAAATATGTCAGTTACCAATGGGTAATATTTATTTTTAATTATGTCAGTTATCAATATGTATATATATGCCTGTAGACATCCAGAGTATAACTAAGAATTCCACTGCCCCCATTCTATTCTTTCTGCGAACTTGTGCTTAATGATTCTACTGCCGTAGCCCAAAAGAATACCCTATATAACTTTGTACATATCCTTAATGATCCGAAAACAGAAAAGGAGAAAACAAGACATAGCTAAACGGTCATCAACATACTCCTAATTGCAGGGTCTGTATGTATGGTACCGCGCGTCGTGTGTTGCTATGATGCCATATTTTGCGCGTTTCATCACTTCCATTCGTCATTCATGCCCATTGTTTCACCGTCTTTATGTTTGTTAACAAGTTGAGATGGGATGCATCTTCGTACTACTGGAACAAGAACACATGCCAAGAAATCTTACCAAACCCTGTAAATATCACATGTAAATAATAAGCAAAAAAAGTCAGCGTGCATTTTGCATGATTTTCTTATCACTCGTAAGACACTGCATTTTGCAACATATCAGTCTCCAGCTATGACGGAATAGACGTCCCAACCTAACCCCACTTCGCTGTTGTTTGTTGAGTGCTCCTAAATCCCAGCAAGTGTAAATAAAAGATGAGCCACTTTACTTCCTTTCTTTTTAGCTTATAACTTTATAGTTTTTTTAAATAAATAAATATAATAGTTTTTTTATTATATTTTTAAAATAATTTATCGGGACAGCCTTTTTAAAATGGTTCATCAGCTTATTGGCATTTGGTTTGTTCATACAAACGCTCACATTAAAATTTAAAACTATCGACCATAGTAAAAAAGAACTCACCCATAGACAGATGTCTCTCCATAATTAATCAGTCATTATGGGCACTCCTAACAAGCAAATACAAATTTTAGTAATACGCTATAGTATCAAGCTGTTAGAGAGAGCGCTTGTATTTAAAACACCATCAAACTACTAGCAGCGGTAGCTGGCGCAGCGTGGTAAATGAGCCGACAATTTGTGGGATAGAGTTTTCTACAAAAATCTCGGATTCATATGTATTTTTGAAAAAAAATTGAAGGTCTTTTGTGCAAAAAACCAAGGACCTATACGTATTTTTGAGAAAGTTGCAGGGCTTTATCAAGCAAAAGATAGGAAAACGGAGGGTCTTTTCGCAAAAATGCTACGTGGCATTTTTTTGTAAAACCCGAAGACCTTTACGCTATTTCACAAAATCAAAGGGCTTGCAAAAGCATGATGTGGCACTAAGGAAGGAGCCCCCCGAGTTAATATAGGTGTTTCTCTTTGCTTTAGTAGCAAGTGTGCAAACCAGATTCAACAAAGCGTGCACCGACGATGCCGTGTGTCGCCGGTAGACATGCGGGGCCGACGGCGGCAGTGACGACGATGAGCTGCGCGGTTACGTTTGTTCGGCCGGTAGTGCGGTTACGTTCGGGAGATGCACGTAGTAATGATTTTTCTTTTTTTTAATTCTATAATGCAATCAACAATTCAACATCTACTATTTTGTGCAAATCTATCGACCGACTTGGCCGACGACTTCAATTCTGCTCACGGTAGATTTAGAGTGGATTTGTATCGTAGACGATAATATAGAAAGTAAAATTTACAGAATTTAGAGCGATCTAGATTTTTTACTCTGTGAATGATTAACTTCGATCCACCAAAGCAATTCGTACTGATAACGTGTTGAGGAACTATCGTTGACGAGTCTAATCTAAGTGATTCCTCTCCTATGTAAAATAGATGGATCAAACATAAGTAATGCAAATAATAAATTGAACACAGAGAGATAAAATGATTTATTGCTTTATTGTATTTTTTATAATAATTAAAACTTTTATTTATAAACTAAGTAGATCCATCAATGAACTAGACTTAAAAGATCGAGACTTAAGTTTCCTATCAGTCTTCTCTGCTTTAGTAGCAAGCGTGCAAACCAGATTTAGCAACTGTTACCACTGCACTGGCAGGCAGTAGTAGAAAAACAAGTACTCAGAGAACGCCGCCGCCGCCGCCGCCGCCGCCGAAGGAGGTGTGTGTGAGAGCGAGGCGAGAGATTCATCGATACTTTCGCCTCGCCAACCGGAGGAGGAAGGCTGCTGCGTCTTGGCTTATCTTCTCCACTCGCAACGCAAAGGCAAGGGAGGCAGAGCAAAGCAGCGCAAATCGCCTTCCTCCTCCGGGGCTCCCTCCAAACCCGCTGCCGCTTCGGACCACGAACGAACGCGCCGAGCGCAGATCTCGCCGCCCTCCCAACTCCGAACAACGGATCAACCACCGCCGTGGAATGGGCCGTCGGATTTAACCGCCGCAACACACCCCCAGCTCTTTTGCCGACACATTTCGCCGCCCCCCGAGCTCCTCCGCCCTAGGGTTTCATGCAGCCGATGTCTCGCATTCGCGGCCGCGACCCGCCGCCGCCGCCCTCGGGAGGACGATACCGCCGCCGATCGCCGCCCCCGCGTCACCCCGCCGCCCCGCGAGCCGCCCCCGTCCCAGCCGCAGAGACGCAGCCCCGAGCGGCCGCGCCACCAGGAGGAGAAGCCCCCACCCGAAGTCATCGGCGGCGGGGCAGCAGAGCGCCGGTCGCGCGCCGACATCCTTCTGGAGGCCGGCCGCCTCGCCGCCCACTACCTCGTCGCCCAGGGCGTCCTCCCCGAGCACCTTCTCCGGGCCAGGGAGGAACCAAAGCACAACCCCATCTCCCGCCCCGAGACCCCCGCTGCCGCCGGATACGTCAGGAAGCGGGACGACACGTACCATGACGATGACCCGAGGTGGCGGCGGAATAATGGAGGTGCTGGAGACTGGGGCCGCGACAAGGGGGACGACGACAGGCTATCCCGGAGGTCGGGCTGGGATAGGAGGAGCCAAAGCTTTGACGGGAGGCGTAAGTATAATGACGGAGGAGGTGGTGATGTTGATCGGGGTGGCCGCCGGAGCCATGAGCACGATGAGCAAAGGAGAGCGACCATGTCACGGTCCTATTCACATAACGACCGGCGGGCCTCCAGTGATGGCAGAGGGGATCCAAGGCGGACAAGTAGGAGCAGGAGCAGAACCAGGACCAGGAGCCATTACTATGGCAGCCAGAGGGATTCGGATCAGCGAGCAGGCGTTGCTGATTTGGATCACAGCAAGGTGCCGGAGCCTGGAACTGTTTGTGGTGGTGATGGTGATGTGGACTACGGTGATGTTGATCAGGTGCCAAGGGATCTGAAGGCACCTTGTTCGGTGGTGCTTATGGAGGCGAATGACGGTGCCAGCCGTGAAGATGCAGAGATGGAGTCAGAGGTCATAAGGCTGGATCATGGTCCAGATGTTTGTGGAGACGAGGATGGTGAGAATGCAGTTGCTGGCCTGAATGATGCAGATATTGGTGAAATACATGTCACCGAACACCAACTATCCAATGTAGATGTTGTTCATCCATCTGACTCTGTTGAGGAACCAGCGCATATGCAGTCCCAGCTCAGCGATGTCGCGGGGGGCATAGAGGCTGGCATTGCACGCAGGGATGCATGCCTGATTGAACCAGTGGCTGAGAACAATGGTTGCTCTGCAGTTAGGGATGAAATGGAGGCTCCACAAAGTGGAGTCGAAACTGATGTTGGTGATCTTACCAGAGATGAACAAGAGCCGCCAGCTTGGTACGGAATTTTTGACCTGAACGTCATCAGAACACAGGAGGTCTGTGAAAAGTCTGATATTTCCGGTGATCCTCCTGCACACCATGTTTGTGATTCTGTGCCTGATTTGGTTGGTCGGATGGGCCAACAAGCAAACTATGATAATTCAGAAACTCAAGGTCAAGATGAACATGCACATGAGAACCACCAGTTGGAGGGTGGACAAGTGCTTCTAAATCAGGGTATTTGTACACACAACTTGAATAAGTATGATCTGAACAATGAGCAAAGGCTTCTAAATCAGAGAGCTGACGAAAATGCACAGGATAATCACCCATTGAAGAATGAGCAAATGCATCTAAATCATGGCGTGGCTGTGCATGATTTGGACAATTGCCATCTGAACGATGAAGAAATGCTTCAACAACAAGATGCAGATGAGCAAGAGGATCATAATCACCAGATGGAGAATGAGCAAATGCTTCTAAATCAGAGCACCGCTGTGCAAGTTTTGGACAATTACCATATGAATGGTGAGCAGTTGCTGCCCAATCATGGTGCGGATGAACATCCGAACAATAATCACCGGATGGAGAATGAGCAGATGCTTCTACATCATGTTACAGGTGTGCATGATTTGGATAAATACGATCTGAAAAGTGAGCAGATACTTCAAAATAATGGTACAGATAAACCCGCAGCAGGTAGTGGTCAGTTAAAGGATGATCAAATGCTTTTAGATCAGGCTGCAGATGGACAAGCTGCACTTCATGATCCGGGCATCAGGCGAATGATTCCTGTAATTAATCTGGAAGATGATAATGAAGAGCAGTCTGATACCAAAGAGTTTTTAGACTCCAAGTAAGCTTTTTTAGATTCTATTTGTAATAGTCTCATGGGGGAGAGGAAAATCCTTCACACTTGAACATGCTCACTATACACACCTTACACAAACACATGGATAATGTTCTACCAGAGCATATGTGTTCTCAAGACCAGCAAACCTCGAGTTTTCCTGACCATCCTCATAGTAACATCCCAGCAGCAGCAGCTTTATCGGTTACACCATTTTTGGGAAATAGGTGGACCGGAAGGGGTGCTGTTAATGCACAGGTGATATGGCTGTTTATAAACAAGATACTTGTCCTTATTTCATTCAATACTCTTCTTGCAGCAAGTAAAGCATCTGATTTGTATAGTGAATTGTTAGGGGGTTCACTTACTGATTAATGCTAGAAGTTGCACTCCTCGTCAGTGAGCTGAACCTTTGGATTTATGTCTTGTAATCATAATTTTTTGTTGTCTCTTAAGATATTAAAACCATATTTTTCACATTTCTTCAGGGAATTCCCAGTGATGATGATGTGCTGTATGTTGCATTTGACAAAATACCACTAGGCATGCTCTCCGAATTCTTGCAGGTTTCCTTTCTCAGCTTATGTTTGTTCGTTCAATTTCTTGGAACTTGAACCTATGATTTGTTCTTGTTGAACTTCTTAAGTTCTTATGTATCACAGTCATGTGATCTGGGACATAGATTCCGCAATCCCCACTCTATTGATCTATTCTGTTCCTAGAACTTAGAAGCCCCTGATGTGCAAGTTGAATGAAATAATTGGTGATGAGCCTTATGCATTGATTAAATTACAGCTAGGCATGGAGCAAAACAAAATACTTGCATGTAGCCTTTGTATACATATTTTAGTATGTCTTATATAGCAGTAGTAGAATAGAGTAGAGTCAATTCTTTGACCCTTTCAAATAATAATGGTGATTGCAATATTTACACGTCCTGCTGTGATGCACTGGCCACACTTTATTAACTTTTGATGGGAGTTCTGAGGATGCTATTTTGGCCAAAAAGTCAAGCTTCTTCCTTCAAATCTTACATGTGCCTTTGTATACATATTGCAAAATGCACTCTCCCTGCTGAATCAAACGAACTTTGTACCATCCTCTGGAGCTAGGATGAACAACTTGACACTTTCTTGGGCTCAACACGGCGTAGTTAAATATGGCCCTTAGGGGGATGCCTTGGCACAGCTAGACATGTCAAGCATTGTTGTGTTAGGCCCTTGTAGTAATAGCACAAGCATGAGATGTTTAGTTCGAGTTGAGTTTCAAGTGTATTTGAAATATAGATAACAATGGATGTATCGTAGGCTCCTAGCCATCTAGAACGATACTGAAATGCCGAAATATGCGAAAATATTAGCCGGAATTTCTTCAATTTTCAGCCAGCACTTCCTGGGCACAAGCTCTGCATGGCCACATGATACATGCCAATGCAGTGAACCCTGGTTTGGACAATTAAATGATGAAAATTGTCATTCATTTCTTGAAACTCGACTGTTTTCCATTAGCTCTTGTTGGTTATTACTGATGAACATGTGTGTTTTGTGCTGTGGTGATGAATATACCATCTTAATATAAATCATGTCTTCAATTCCTTAAACAAATCAGATATGTATCTGTTGGAGAAGGGTCCCCGCGCAACCTCGGGCTAGCATCCAATTCGAAGCAATGATGTGCCAACCCCGGCCGAAGGACGCAAGGTCGGCTGGAGTACATAAGGTCAACCCTAGAAGGACCCCGGGCGAAACATACAAGGTCAATCCAGTGAGGATCCCGGCCAACTCTGGGCGAAGTACGCAAGATCGGCCTAGGGAGGACCCCGGGCTAACCCCGATCAAAGTACTCAAGGTTCGGACTTAGCGGGACCGCATAGCAAATGACCGAAATATCCTCAGGAGTAGGTCAAACCATAAGGGTAAAATTGTAACTATGCTAGTCACCGCCTCTTCTCCTATAAATAGGACTTCTTATGGGAGGGGGGAAAGCCACTCTGATAACCGTAAGATATTTTTTTAATTCACTTGGTAGTGGTGGTGAAGATACTTTGAGATGGTTGTGATACTTTGGGGTGGTTGTGATACTTCGAGGCGGTTGTGCTATTTTGAGTTCCCTTCGCACCTACGACGGTCTTCGTATTTGACCGGAGGTGTTTATAAGTTTACTGTTGGGACTTGTACTGACAACAATATCAGATATTCTTGCTTCCTTTTGCTTAACTGTATCCCCTTTTAATACTACTTGCATGAATGTAGATAGTTTTTATGCATCACAGTGGTTGATTTCTCCCATTTGTTGAACTATATTTTTGCACACTCAATGAATTGTTCTGTCAATCATCAGTCAGGTTTTTTCTTGTGTATTTATGCTATTATATGGCGTTCAATCCTTCAGTCCCCTACTTGCTTTATTAACTGAACCTACTTGTTGGATGTGAGAGCAACTTTTACAGTTTTGCTTTGCGAAAATTGCTAGGGTGTTGCAATTACGGGGTATTTTTTTGGGATGTGACATATGGCTTTTGGCTGCAGCTGATAGTTTTTATCTGCGTTTTTCGACATGGCAGCGGACGGTGAAGACACCAATGCGGATGACGCACACGGTTTTAGACTCAGGAAGATGTTTGGAGAATTCGCTTTAAGAGGCCACCAAAAAGGACAGGATCTATATTTTTCTGCTATTTTATGGTCATCATCACCACTTAGTTTACTTTGTGTGTGTGTGTTTTTTTGGGGGGGGGTGGTTCGGGACCTGCCATCGTCTGAGGTTGGGAAATCCGTATGAAGCATGTTGTTTGTGTACTCTGCTCCTACATTTAGCTTCAGCTTGCAGCTTGCGCCAGACTGAATGCTGAAATTTGTTGATCCGTCACTGTTTTGTATGTTGTGCAGTAGAAACATTTTGAGATTCCTAGAAGTCACATTTTGATGCTGGTCTCCTACCCAGAAATTAGCTGATATCACTAGTATAGATGTCACGCGGGTATATCTAGTAGCTGAATATTGCTAACACAGTGACCGGTGACTTGGGGATGGGAACAGGCTTTCACGAGGGAGCTGCTTGCTGTATGAGTGCGCTCCTGGTCTTTTTGACCTCACCCGATTATTGTTGTGCGTGTGCTGGACAATACTACCTATATACACACACACACACATATCTAGGGGCGGAATTGGACCTCGGACTGGGTAAGTTATAACCTGAAGTCCAACAAAACTACTAATACTACCCCTCTAATATATACTCAAAAAGCTACAGCCCAGTCCGAGACATCCACCAGCAAAAGTGCAAAACCGGAAAACCCTAATCCCCATTGACCCATTCCCCAACCCGGCCATCGCTTTGCCTGCGCGTGCCTCCACCCCCGGCCGCCGCCTTGCCTGTGCCGCGTGCGCCTCCACTGCAGGCCGCTCCGCCGCGGCGCCGATCGGCAGTCGGCGTCTCGACAACCCCTCTCCTGTGCGGCTGCACGGGGAGCACGGCGAGCGCTCGAGGAGGCGGGGAGCACGGCGGTCGGGGGTCAGGGAGGGGGAGGCAAGGAGCACGGCGATCGGTGACCCCTCCCACTGTCTTGCTGGGAGCACAGCGAGCGCCGGCGGCGGGAGGAGGACTGAGGTGCAGGCGGTGGAGCCGGAGGAGGAGTAAAGGAGCCACGAGCGGCGAGCGCAGCCTGGAGGAGGAGTGAAGGAGTACTGGAGTAGGACCGAGCCGAGGTGCGGACATGCAGCGATCAAATGTTTTACATTTGCTATTTAATGATCAAATGTTATATATTTAATGATTTACATTTGCTATTTAGGAACTAACTAAAAAGATTTAAGAATACAAATTACAAAATGAAGAGGAGTAAGATATTATCATCATATTTTTCAACACAAAAACACAGTCAAACAGACAATCCAACTCGAACTAATCTCCAGAACCAAAAACATTAGGAACTGGGGCTAATAACTTCTTGATCCAAAAAATTCTTTCGCCAACCTCCATGAGGACAAATTAATTGAACTTGCTAGAATGTATGCTGCTGACTTATCTCAATATGACTGTGTAGTCCTTAAGAACCAACTTCACACATTTATTGTTAATGCAAGACGTGATCTATCTTTTGCAAATTATACCGACATTGCAGATTTTGCTGTGAAGATGGTTGAGACTGACAGACATACAGTTTTTTCATTGATATATCGTCTCATTGAATTGGCCTTAATTTTACCATTAGCAACATCAACTGTAGAAAGAGCCTTCTCGGTTATGAACATCATTAAAACTGATTTACGAAACAAGATGAACGATGAGTGGATGAAGCATAGTATGGTATGCTATATTGAGCGAGATGTGTTTGCAAGTATTAAAGATGAGAAGATTTTAGGGTGTTTTCAAGAGATGAGGTCACGCAAGAAACAATTTTCTCGTACAAGTGGTAAGTTAATTTATTTTAAATGTAATATTCATGCTCTTTAAATTTATCTTTATCTTTATTTTATTTTTTATGTTATCTTTGTAGGTTCTAGTTCTTGTCCTACTATTGATGATGAAATGGTGGGCTAGTCGCTACATTCTCCATTTAGGATTTGAGGTACTTGATGTATCTTTATTAATTATTACGCTACATTCTGTATGATTTCATATGCTTTCTTTATTGTGATTTGTGTTGAAAACTTGAACTCTTAAAGTATTAAGCGTTAAATAAAATTTTCATATCAATGATACATTTATGGTATATTAGACTATTACTTGGTTCAAATTTAACTCGGAACGTGCTCCAATCCTGAATCCGCCGCTATATACATCGATCGGTTAGCATGATCTAATGCGGATTTTCTTGCATTACACGATCCACTGCATGTACATTACACGATCATACACTGCATGAGCATTCAGTGATCGAGGCGTACGTACCTGTGGGGTCGGGCATGCATCCCTTCACCGCTGCAGCGCGCCATTTATTAAAATGGAGAAGAGAGCAATGGCTTTTGATTCGACTAGTTAGCTGCAACACGCACATCACTCAGCCCCTTCACTATGCCTGCAAATCGCACTTACGAAACGGATTTGGTACGACTTATTTGACTAATCTGCTGCTAGCGCTAGCCGATTTGGTACGTGGTCCTTTTCTCCATCAAAATTGGACCACCCCACCTCGACCAGTTCCATCACCTATTTAATTGCTTCTTCTTTCATTCCTTTGTTCTTCATTGGTGTAAATTGATTATCAAAACAAAATGCAGTTGCTCATGCATCCATGATGAACTTTTATATATGTCCATCTTTTGTATGCTAACTAGCAATATATTCAAGCTCAACCACGTACTTTCTGTCAACTGCCCAGTTTTTTACTCCGTGGAATGCACGTGTAGGACTGAGAACGGTCAGCAGAGAGGGTGAAAAACAGCCAACGCGATGGAAAGCTTTTTCAAATCTTTTCAAAAGAGAAAGTAAAGATCTTCACTCTAATATTGATGAGAAGGTATGAAAATTAGAGACCAATCACATCTTTATCTTTACTACTTTAAAAGAAGGAGTTGGTGGTTGATGAGTCATCCCTCATTTTTTCTTAATCATTCGATCTGATTATAAGATAGAATCTGAACCGTTCTCCCCCCATCGCCCCCTCCTCCCCCTCCGCACCCGCCGCCCTGATCCGCTCCCCTCGCTCTCCCCCTGCTGCCCGATCCGCTCTCCCCCCACCGCCCGATCCATTCCCCCTCGCTCTCCTCCC
This sequence comes from Melocanna baccifera, assembly GCA_036346265.1. Lineage (NCBI taxonomy): Eukaryota > Viridiplantae > Streptophyta > Magnoliopsida > Poales > Poaceae > Melocanna > Melocanna baccifera. The sequence continues at coordinate 27,883,389 of CM070687.1, forward strand.
ACGGCCCCGATCCGCTCCCCCTCGCTCTCCCCCTGCCTCCCCCTCGCTCTCCCCCCGCCGCCGCCCGCCTCCTCCTCCCCCCACCCCGCCGCCGCCCCCGCCTCCTCCCCCCACGCGCGCCCGCCTCCCCTCGCTCTCCCCTCCCTCCCATGCCGCGCGCCTCCTCAGTACTCACATCTTGATTCTAGCCTTAATTTCCCGATCCGCCGCCGCGCCCTCTTCTCCAAAGCTGCTGGCAGCCGCTCCTTGAAGATATTCATGGGCTAGTCGACGGTAGGGGGGCACCCCCGGTGGGTCCACCCGTGAGTTCAGGTGGGCTAAGCGCTCACCATTGATTCCTAAAAAATGACAGACCGAGCTAATGTGAGATGGGGTTCGTATGTATATATTGTCATCTTTAATTTAACGACCAAATGTTATCAACCACACACATGTCAAGATGCAGCTGTTTGATGGCAATTTGGCACCCAATGATTGTCAAATGTGTTTGAAGCTTGCCATCCGCTACCACTTCTGGCTAATAGTAATCAGACGTCCCCAAATATATGGAACGTACAGCACCTGTATGGCAATTTTATTTCGTTTAAGATGGGTGTTGACATCGAGAAAAGCCAACCGAAGTAAAGGCAGCTTGGCCAAACAAACATTCAGATTTTTTAAAGATGGATGTAATGATACTAACCGCCAAGGCTTTGGGAGCACAAATCAGTAGGGTTTCTAACATCTCATTCTGTCGGGGTGCCGCCAACACTCCATTCTGAGGAAGGCTAATCGGGGCCATACCGATGGGCATCGACCAAGGGTTGGACGTGGCGACGACTGAGGTGATGTGGCGTTCATTGTGTATATATTTTATTTCGTAGTTACTGTGGTATGATTATGTATGAATTCTCTCGTGCATCGCAATATCGCTTACTTTTGTACTTATGAATCATTATGATCTCAATCATTCTCCCAAAATTCTTCGAAAATCTATCACACTATAACAACATATGACGATCACAAAATGTTATTACGAGTCTAACAGATTTTGTACCCTTAAAAATATACTAAAATCACGAACGAACTAACCAACATTATCTGTCTTTTTTAAAAAATAGCAACCTACAAACAATATTTGCTCAATTATTATCTACAAGAATTGTCATTTACTCCCTCATAATTATTCACATCAGATTAATAAAATAATAATATTATTATTTTAAATCATCCAAACAGTACCAGCTAGTCCATCACTCTCTCTCTCTCTCTCTCTCTCTCTCATCTGAGAATCTAAAGTCTCCTCTCTGAGTAAAGAGTGGAAAAGCGAAGCTTCCTTCATCCCTCCAATCCAAGCACAAAGGCAGTCAGTGACCTGCATATATCAGCATCTTTCTTTACACTGCTCTGCTGCGCTGCGCTGCATGCAGCTCATTGCCGTCACCAGCCTAGCCAGCTAGGTCGTAATACTAGTACAGGAACAGAGCCATGCACAACGTGTACGGCGCCCATGGTGACCAGGGAGGAGGGGGAGGAGGAGAGCACCACCACCACCAAGGCCAAGGCCAAGGCGACAGCCCCTTCTGCTACTTCCACCCCTGTGAGCTCGTCGTCGGCGTCTGCGCCCACTGCCTCAAGGAGCGCCTCCTCCTCCTCGCCTCCAAGAACGGCGCCGACTGCGATCTCGCTGACGGCGGCAGCTACGGCTCCTCGCGGCCGTACAGGGCTCTCCGGCGGAAGACCAGCAGTACCTCCCTCCCCAAGGTCTTCACGCTCGGCTCCTTCCTCCAGCGCCTCGACTCCCGACACCACCGCCCGGACGACGCCAACTCCGACGCCGATAACACCTCCATTAAGAGCCTCGATGGTACGGACACAATGGCGCCCCTAACATATATACTTGCAGGACATGTATAATTCCATTTGTTTGTTGGAACAGGTTTAACACAACTAAGTTTATGGAGACGGAGCAACAACCTTATAAGTGGTATTAGATTTTCTTCCTTCAAAGATTAGTCCTATAGGTGAGACTCTCTTATTGTTTTCATCAATTGCGTGTTGTTTTTCTTTTGGAAAAAGACAGATTCCTTCATATCGATCAAGTTCGAGGACAACGGCAAGGCAACGTGGGACAGCCAGAAGGCGAAGGCCGCCGGCGGTGAAGTCGCAAAGACAGATAAGGCGACCTCGTTGAGGTCGCCGTCCTCGACGACGGTGGTGGAGCACTTGAAGCCGGGCGGCTTGACGCGGTGGCGGAAGCAGGTGGCGGGGCGGCTGCTGCAGCTGGCGCGGTGGAAGAGGTCCGGCAAGGCGAGCGGTGCGGCGGCTTGCCACGTCGGGCTGGACGGCAAGAAGGCGGCGGAGAGGTCGAAAGGGAGACCGGGGAGGGACTGGATCCGGAGCCTCAGCCGGAGGCGCCATGGCGAGAGGGCATGGTCGTGAGCTCCCCCCTCTTTGGAGCTACGTGCGTACACCGGTACACGTGAGTGCTTTTGTTTGTGGGCATACAGCCATAGATCGATCGATCGATCGATCGAGATAGGATGAATCATGTATTAAAAAAACAAAACAAAAAGAAAAAGAAAGGATGCAGCTGCAGCTAGCTAGCTTTAATTGTGTGTAATGCATGCAATTGCAGATCAGAGAGATCATACGTGTTTCTTGCCCGCGGTGTTAATTCTCAAGATCCTGCTCATGAGTTTTGAGTTTGGCAGCAAGAAAAGATTAAAAAAAAGGAACATGTTGTACGTAGAGATATAAACTAGCCAAACTTGAACAAGCTAGTCTCGAGCCCGATACAAGTTTGAGGCAAGCTTGAGCGAGCATTAGGGTCCGAGTTTGAAGCTGGACTTGGACCTGTCTTGAAACAAAACCGAGAATTCAGAAATTTTCAAAACTTTGAATTTGTGACTCCTTCGAGTTCGTGCCAATTCCTAGCCATCCCTAGTCCAATCCCGCGCCCAGCACAGCCCTTTCCAGCCCAAAACCACTGTCGAACCACCTTCAGCTGATCTTTTCGCGCCGCTACTGTTTACTGTCCGAAAAACGGACTCCCGCCGCTGATTTCTTCCGCCGCCTCACCCTGTTTTTCCTTCTGCCGGCCAAATTCTTTACTGCCACGCCTCCTCAGTCAATTCTCGTCAACCACGCCTCTGCAGCCTGTCAGCTACATCCTGACACCCACCCTTGCTACTCCTGACACATGGCCGCATTTTGCCATTGCCGCCCGATTTTTCTTCCCTCCCTCTCTCGGACAACCCGATCATCTTCTGATAGGAACTCGATTCGAGTAAGCTTAGCAGTAGAATAAAAGGAGACTTTGAACGCAACAAACACCAATAAACATTAAGTCGAGGACTCAAGGGAGGATATGGAATCGCGGGGTAGGGCTAGTGAGGGAGGAGAAGGTGGTCGACGATAGGGGGATGGAGGTGTCGGGCAAGGGCCATCTGCTACGGTGGTAGCGGCCGACGCGGCGTGAGGATTGAGAAGAGAGGAGTTGGAACGAGGTTGAAGAATGGTGGCCACTAGGGTTTGGCTTCGCTGGTCGTGGTCGCTACTTGCTAGTGCAGTAGTTGGGCTTGGGCCTTGGTTCAGTGCTTGCTAGTAGTACTTGGCCCATGATCGAACTATTCGAGCTTGGCTCGTCAGGCTCGACGAGCTTTGGAGCAGGCTCTAGCTCAGCTTGTTTACCCTTCAAACCGATTTCGAATCGAGTCTAGATCCCAATGAGTTTGAGTAGTTTATCGAGTCCGAGTTTTTTTACGGGCCTTAGTTGTATTTAGATTTCTCTTTATTCGTGAACTGTTACTCTGAATTGACTGTACCGTAAATGAAAAGAAGAAGGTCGGGAAAATCACGGTGCATTGCGTGTGCTAACTAAGATTGTTGCTTGTTGCCACAACGATTTTGCATTCAGTTTTGTTTAGGGTTGAGATGCAATTCTGGTTTTTTTTTTTAGCTGTGGAAGTTGATGTATGGTTGATCGCAGATGCTGGTAATGAAGGAGGTGTTTAACAATAATAATGTGCTGGCCGGTGTAGTGTGTGAGCTGTGCATGTGGCAGTGGTCGAATGTTTGTTTGGTCCTCATTGGCAGCTAACGATGTCTTTCTTTCTTTCTGCTGTGGTTGAAGTGACAAGAAATCCATGGACAAGGATGGATATGAATGTGCCCGCTTTGAGATGGATGTCTCGCTTGTCGTCGTGAGCCTTTCCATGCCCACCTTTTTCTTCTCCATCTTCCGGAGATATGTGACAAACTGGACCAATGCAAAGTAGGAGTGGCACTCTGCTTTACTCTAACAAAGTCGTCCCCTATATGGAAGCAGCACATTGGGAAAACATCCACTGTATGAGGAGTATGCCTACCTTTCTTTCAGAAAGAAGAAAACGCCAGAGGGTTGAGAAAAGAACTGAGCTCACAGAATGAATGTAGGGCACAGTACAGACACCGGTAACTCTGTAATTTGAGGAGGGTTGTGTGTGCCATGCCTCACTGAAATCGGGACGGGGAGGAGCCGAATTGGGAACCCAGGACGAGGGTGTTCTCTTCTCAAATGCACAAGCAAAGCAACCTGCGCTGCGCTCCAAATTGTCGGTGCTTTGCTCCTGTCTGCCAAGTGTGGACTGAGCTTTTCTTACAACAGTATAATACTCGTCAAGTTTCGCATTCCATCTGCACAAGCTATTATTAATTATTAGTATATGGCATCTCTTTCAACTTTGGTGAGGTGGGTGGTGAGTAGCCTATCATCTTGCTTTCCAACAAAAATGGACTGCTCCTTTGGGCCGGCCTCAGGCTTCAGCATCAGTGCAGGCGTCTCTTCTCATCCAATCTAGGCCGCACAATAGTTCTCGGATAACTTGCATGCATCGAACAGCAGAGGGGTGAAGCAAATCACATCAAAATGGTGAGACGGATTGATCCAACCATCTGGAAAAGCACAGCAAACAAGCAATCAGTAAACGACTGACCAATAACATATAGTACATTGTATCTAGGCTTTGCTTTTGCTTTTAAATTGATTGATTAAAACATAGGGTTGCTTCTCTTAAATTTATTGACGCAACCAAGCGCAAGCCAGTAAAAGGAACATGCAGGAGAGCAATGGGCTTGTAGAATGTGGACTGTATCATCAATGAATTAGCACGAATTGCAGCAAACACCTGTCAAGTACATAGTATGTCCCCCTAGTAGAATTGTACCAAGTGCGGGTGCACTGTAGCACCTCACATATCAATATGAGATACCACTATAGAACGTCATCGTCAAAGTAAAGTATAAATAAAAGCAACTATTGAAATCATAAGAAAATTAAAACTCTAATAATACTTTATTACAGAACCAACAGAAGCTGAAATATATGCTTGAAACATGGGACCGGTTCACTTATAACTAAATAAAAAATGAATTGTAATACCTCACATACTAATGTGAGATATTACCATGGAACGTCATCGCTACATAAGAAATAAAATCATAGAGTAACAATATAATTCATAGGAACTTAAAACCTTAAAAACACTTTATTAGAAAATCAACAGAAACTGAAACAAGAGTTTGAAACATGGGACCGGCCCACCCTAAGCAAAGTTGAATAAATGAAATAATTAAATAGTGGCAAGTCACGGTACCGAAAACTCGAGTGCTTCCACCCATGCATAATGCTATCACTCCACTGGCCTTTTTTTTATGAGATTGAAAGAGCAAGCGTGAGATTGATAAACTCAACAAGTACCCAACAACGATCGCAACACAGTAAATAAAGGACAAGCAATGCGATCAAGTAAGCAAGCAATGGGTATAATTTTAAGGCAACGGTACTAGATTACTAAAGACACTAATGTAGAGAGTGAAATGGGAAATAACGGTTAACATGACATATGTAATATTTGCATTTGAATAAGAAATAATTGTTATTTAGTAAGTTATGATAATAGCACTAGTGGTTACTTCCCACATACCCGGTATACGAGAATAGCCAAGCACGCCATTATCCTCGACTGTATACCACTACAGGGTGTAACATCCTGTGTAACAAAAGCGTACGGTCTCCCATACGTTACCAGGTGGGTAACAATCTCCCCTATATGTGAATAACCTCAGGCCAAGCAATCGAATAATATTAACAATTCATGTGTTTAAGATATTATGGTAGCGATAGGGAAAGCTAATAGAGAGTATAATAAGTGAAGATGTTGCTAGATAATTGATAAGGTGATTCACGATATAAGACGAGAGATAAGTAATATAGAGATATGACCTACGGGTTAATTTGATAAGAGACCCCTAATGAAACCCAAGCACACAGGGTTGTTACTCAGTCAAGTTTTATTAGATGTTGAATAGTCATTGGTCAAATTAATAGGCATTTATATATTATTCCAACTTGATTTACGAATAGCAAGATACAAATGACCAATAATAATATGAATTAAACGATAAGCATGAATCAAATGTTAAAGATGAATAAAATCACCATCAAAGTTTTGCAATAGTACATTTAATTACCATCAAAGTTGTCACAGAGCTGGACAGCAATGTGAGCCGACGTAAAAGAGATTGCTAAAAAATTGGAGAACAAAATGTCCCACCGAGATTCGAGCCCAGGTCGCCAGATTGAAAACCTGGAGTGCTAACCACCACACCCTGGAATCGATCTTACCAATACAATATTTTGAAAGAAAACAAACATCTTAAAGCTTCCATCCAACTCTTGCTTGACGGGTCTTGGTACTATGAACGGTAGGCTTAACCTGAACTTGACTGTCCCAGGAATAAATGGAGGGATGCGCCTTAGGGAGGGAAAGGTATGGTAAGAATTTTGCAGCAGGGCATAAAATAGCCAGTCTGGGGGGTGTTTCCCTTCAGTATTATAGGTCAAATTAAGCTCTGGTACGTACCTAGCTAAATCGTAGTAGTTTGACCATGTACAGATTTTCTTGGAGAGTTGTTGTCAACTACTCTATATGTAATCCTGTGTGACCAATTCATGGTGCGAATAGAATCGCCTGATTGTTCTACAGAGGTCTCCTACTCTGTACTCTCTTGTCTTACAGGGACATGCGAGGCTTGGCCGTGTGGCCGGCCCCTACCAGTACCAGGCCCTTCTTTTTTATTTTAGGGAGAAAAATTGGCAGCCGCCAGTTACTATCGTCCAAAACAGAAGGGCGTACAAGGGAGTCGACGTGGGTACCCAGCTTAATTAGCTTGCTGCAGGAACCTTCTAGATACATGGATCACCTGGATTCAATATTTGAGGACAAGAAATTTTCTGTCCCGGCCATGAAGCAACCAATATCAATGCATGTATGGCCTTGGAAATTCAGAGTTGCTAAGCTAGTCTCAAGTGACCATTATGGGGATAGCGCCGACTGCAATTATGCTGCGCCATGTTGTTAATTGGTGATATGATAGATTTGATGGCCGAAAGCGGGGTGACGTGGCCTGGTTTGTAGCCCTTGGGTGGCAGGCTCATCCTATCCACACCTCCACAGTATTAATACCGAGCGAGGCGTGATCGACAAAGTAGTGACCAGTGAGCTACTTTCTACACGCAGCAGCAGGCACGCGGTCCGGACAGCGAAACTAGCGGGAATTAGCTAGCTAGGCACGGCACGTACGTACCTTGCTGAATTCGTGATGGCGCTGCAGCAATCGATGGTGGTGTCTGTCCTCGGCCAGCAATCCCTGCGTCCGCGACTGAGCCGGCCGTCGTCGTCTCAGCTCCTTACTGGTCAGAGGCTGCGGCGGCACGCGGCGATCGTGGCCGAGTTCAAGACCAGGACCAAGGCTCCTCCTTCTCCTTCCAAGTCGTCGTCCACCAAGACGGCCAAGCCTAGCACTAGCAAGCCGCGCTCGAGCGTGGAGGACGGCATCTTCGGCACGTCGGGCGGCATCGGCTTCACCAAGGAGAACGAGCTCTTCGTCGGCCGGGTCGCCATGCTCGGCTTCGCCGTAAGCTCTCCATCGATCTCTTGATTTCTTTACTCGCTACTCTTAGCTGCTTAGCTTAGCTCGAGTCATGCATGCATAGTGAATCTGAATGATGGATGCCGCGCAATGGGATGCAGGCTTCTCTCCTTGGCGAGGCTGTGACCGGCAAGGGCATCCTCGCGCAGCTGAACCTGGAGACGGGCATCCCCATCTACGAGGCCGAGCCGCTGCTGCTCTTCTTCATCCTCTTCACCCTGCTCGGCGCCATCGGAGCCCTCGGCGACCGCGGCCGCTTCGTCGACGACGCCACGGGCATCGAGCGCGCCGTCATCCCGCCCGGCAAGGGCTTCCGCGCCGCGCTGGGCCTCAGCGAGGGCGGCCCGCTCTTCGGCTTCACCAAGGCCAACGAGCTCTTCGTCGGCCGCCTGGCCCAGCTCGGCATCGCCTTCTCCCTCATCGGCGAGATCATCACCGGCAAGGGCGCCCTCGCGCAGCTCAACATCGAGACGGGCGTCCCCATCAACGAGATCGAGCCGCTCCTCCTCTTCAGCATCCTCTTCTTCTTCTTCGCAGCGATCAACCCGGGCACCGGCAAATTCGTCACCGACGAAGACAAAGACCAGTGAACACTAGCTAGCTAGCTTCAATGGAAACCATGCATGGTTTAAGAGATTAGCCAGGGAGAGTGTGTCTTTTTTTTTTATGTGGGGCACTCGACAACTTGTGTTAATTTGTATATCGCAAGCGCAAGTGTATGGCTAGCTAGTGTTCCTTCTTTGGACCGTGGTTAGGCTTGTGTAATTAAGGCCTTTCATGATAAATAGAAAGGGAATGAATAGCGCTCAGGCATTCAATTCGGACGCTAACTTCGTATGCTCTCGTTTACCGTTGGATCCTACCGCAAGTAATAAACACAACGGCGCGAGCTTGGAGTTGAGGCAACGACGTGTCAATCCTGGTGTACAGGCGCCGGTGGAAGGTGAGATGGATAGATCTAGCGGAAAAGGCCAGCCTACACGATGCCATTGAGTCAAATCACTAAAGATCCTTGCTATGTTGCAGAATATGGGGGAGCATAGGTTCCCAACCACTCCCATTTCCTCTTCCTTTCCTAACTCAAAACTTCTCGGAAAAACATGCATATCTAAATTGAGTGGATGTTTAAGTAGATTGAAGAATGAAAAATCTAGAAGTCATACATGCAAGAGTTGATTTCAGTATTTGTTGAAAAATCTAGAAGTCATACCTGCAAAACTCGCACAATCATCTATGAAGATAATACTGCTTATATTGCACAAGTGCAAACGGGTTACGTGAAGAGTCGTGTCATGAAACATATTAACCCCAAGTTCTATGCTCATAAATTGCAAAATATGGACGAAATTAAAATACTGCAACTAAGTCATGTGAAAATCTTTCAGATTTATTCACTAACTTCCAGTATCTAATTTTGAAAGACGTGTACGTGGAATTGAAATGATAAGACTTGGAGCAGTGTAGAATGCAGGAGAGATTCTTCTCGAACTCATTATTAAAACTTGATCACGAAGATCTAGTACCCAAGGAATAAATCATGTATATAAAATAAAATTGGGTAGATTGTACTCTTTTTTCCTCGACGAGTTTTTCTGAACTTTCTCAACCAAGGTTTTTAATGAGGCAATTTATACAACACAACATAACATGTATCATGTACTATTTCTTTAAATTTTTTCACTGAGTTTTTATGGAGTTTTAATGAGGTATGAATGTGTCGGATGAGTACCCAAGAGAGAGTATTGGAAAATTTAGAACTGGGCCTGCAAGACTGGCCTATTAATGAGTATCCTCCACTTAGTTTATGAATAAGGGTCCTACTCATTATAACATATACAAGAAAACAGATAAAACAATAAAGAAAAACGTTTTTATCTTATTTTTCTGTGTTCAATTTATTATTTATAATATTTTTACTTGATTTATCTATTTTGTATAGAAGTGAAAATATTTGGACTGAACTCGCTTCCTCAACAATACTGGCTGACTGCCGAACTTCCGGCCGGGATATCCAGCGTAATCATTGGCGCTGTGTCCTACTGGATGATGGTGACTTTATAATTCTTTTTCGGAAGGGAAGATGAGTGCCCTTTTGTTTGTGTCTCGTGACCGCACGATTCCTTTTGAAACTGAAGATTTGTGACCAATGGTAAATTTTGGTACCATCTTGATGGTTAAAATTCGGGACTTACAATATGTTTATGAAAGAAAATAGGGCGGCGAGCTAGGCCACTCGATTGGGCCGGGCCGTAAATGGCTAGCGGCCCAGGAAGACCGAGGGGACAAGCAACGTGGGTGAAGTCATGGATGTTGCTGTCAGCTTATGCACGCGTAATGTGCCTACTGGGAGGTGGGCCTCCATCGACTGAGTCGCTTTCAGTTTCAGACAAGGCTTACGCTGCAAAAAAGTTTATTCGCCTTTCGGCAAGATGGTACATGGAATTCAGAGCACTTGATCCGAGAAATTTCCATGCTTTTTTTTATGACTAACCTAACCTCTCTTTTAAGCCTCGCCTGCTGGTCAAGATTTTCTCTCTTTTACAGCGCGGTCCAACCCGGCAGTCCTAGTACCCACACGGAGAAGTGGTGCTAGAAGCAAGATTTGTACATATAGGTACACCAGTGCTAACCTAATAAACTCATGTAGATGGGCTCACTTGTAAGTGAAATGAGAGGGTATGTAGCGGAGAAAAAGAAGCAATATTTTATTTACTTGTGGGAGAGAAAAAGACTGTTGAAAAAACAAATTTAGCGCCAGCATAATATAATAATAAGGTGGTAAATCTGGCACTGCGTATATCGTAGATGGCCTTACATTGACTTGAAAAGTCCAAGTCGCTCTCTCTCCAATCAGACTAATAGCCGGTCGTTTGTGGTGTAATGTCGTGGTAATCTCAACAAGGTACCTGCATTAGCCAAGCACAAGGGAAAGCGAAAGCTTTAAAGTTAAATAAAAAATGCTTGCGGCTGAGTATGTATATACATAAACATGCATTCCTACCTAGCCTCATGTCAAGCTATCAGTGAAGAGCTAAATTAAAGTCATCTCGAGGCAAAAGAGTTGGTGACCTAACTCGATTGATCAGCTTCGTTTTAAATGACTTCAACTTCTGGTTTTTTTAGTTTTCAGCTTATTTAAATTAGAAATCACTTAAAACACGTTGATTTATAATTTTAGCTTTTTTTTCTTTTTTATCTTATTCCTTTTCATTGTTCAAGATGATATAACGGTTTTTTTAAAAAAATCTTATTTTTCTTTTTTTAAAAAAAAAGCTAACGGTCACTATAGTATAATTTTAGCCAAAATCCACAATAAAAAACTTAAACCAAAAATTAGTTCGAGCAGACCCTTGCCCGAGCTGATAAGCAACTGGGCAGGATGTTATCGATAGTAAGTGAGCGGCAAGGCACACGAAAGAAAGGCACGCACTTGGGTGAAGGATAGGAAAAGAAGAGCCATATCGTACAGGAATGCATATATGGTGCCATGCACCTGTTCATCAGATCCAATCTAAATAGATAAATATTCAGTCCAGCTTAATCTGGCTCCTTGCTGTGGTGATATTTTTTTGGTTTTTCAGCATGCTTTTAGCTTTATTTTCTTTTAACAATCACTATTTATCAAATTAATAAGATTTGATAAAAACTGCAAGTCCTAGTAAAGAAGAAGATGCCGGAGTGGCTGCTTGTCTTTAATTCCTGGTCCGCATAAAAAGAGTAGTAAGGAAGAACCTGATGATCTGCAGGTTCAGGCACCGATCGATGTGATCTCAGAGCGAAGTTGTAGTGGCTAGTAGCTAGGGATCGATCGAGCTCCCACGTGATCGCTCAACCGCACGATTCCTTCCTCTGCAGGTGGAGGTCGAGGGCAACTGATTGACAGACTAGAGCAAAGAATTGTCGAGGTGTCGGCTTCGTGCATGTAGCAGCGGCAGCTCGATCAATCTGCTGCTTTTCATTTCATCCAGTAAATAATTGATGGCAGTTAGGTAATAACAAGGAATCATAAGCAGCTAGCACATTTTTTTTTTGCTCGGTCAGTCGGTAGGCCTGCCTGTTGATGTGCTGCAGTGACAAGAAAAAGAAGAGGTGTGACAGACAGAGAGCGCGCGCGGAAGAAGCCAATCAGCTTAAAGATCCTCGTCAGCACAGCACAGCGCTGACGCTGGAGCATCTATAAAGTCTAACAGTGGAGTATAGATGTATCTTACATTGGGATGCTCCAGCTTTCAATTGGCAACGACGGATTCTACTGCGTGTTTTTCTGCCGACTTCAAGCTGCTGCTGCTGCTGCTGCTTGTATTCAGTTCAGTTCCTCCTAGATTAGATATTTTCCTCTCTCCCGAAGGAGTAACAGCGGCACCGATTAAAACGTTTGAGAACATGCACCATCGTCAATTGGTCACCCTCCTGGAAATCGTCTTCAGAAAATGACAGTACGTGTCAGCTAAGTCGAATCTACGGTTAGCTGCGAACTTAGGTTGTGATTCGGGTTACAAATAAAATCTAGTCAATTAGAATTAGGCGTAGATGCAAAAGATTCCAGATGGTTCTGTGTCTGCCTGCGAAACGGAGGGATATTCGATTCTGTAGTTGTAGCTCCTCGTGTCTTTGTGCTCCCTCCCTCCGTGAGAGTTTGGACAAATCAATCATGCACGGCACGGTGGCCGGCCATCCCTACCGGTTGGTGCCCTTTAGCATAAGCAACAGTTTGGACAGCAAAACCACAGCCTGAAAGAACCCACTTAATAAATAGCCGAGCCGAGCCGAGCCGAGCGTCAACATCCCTCTCCCTCTGTCTTCCTGCTTGCTCTGCTCCGATAACTGAGATAAGATTATATATAGGACCCTCTAAAGGAAGCTGCAGAGATTAGCAGGAGCGCTTGAGATAATCGGTAGAGAGAAGAGTACAGCAGCTATGGACAAGTACGAGCCTGTTCGGGAGATCGGCACGGGCAACTTCGGGGTGGCCAAGCTCATGCGGAACAAGGAGACGCGCGAGCTCGTCGCCATGAAGTTCATCGAGAGAGGATACAGGGTATTAACTATTCCTTGTCTCTTTTTCTGCAATTGTTGCCGGTGCGAGCTCTCAAGCATCCAAGTTGTGCGACGACAACCTGCCAGATCGACGAGAACGTGTTCCGTGAGATCGTGAACCACCGCTCGCTCCGGCACCCGAACATCATCCGCTTCAAGGAGGTGGTGCTGACGCCGACGCACCTGGCGATCGTGATGGAGTACGCGGCGGGCGGGGAGCTGTTCGAGCGCATCTGCGAGGCGGGGAGGTTCCACGAGGACGAGGCCAGGTACTTCTTCCAGCAGCTGGTGTGCGGCGTGAGCTACTGCCACGCCATGCAGATCTGCCACCGCGACCTCAAGCTCGAGAACACGCTGCTGGACGGCAGCCCCGCGCCGAGGCTCAAGATCTGCGACTTCGGCTACTCCAAGTCGTCGCTGCTGCACTCGCGCCCCAAGTCAACGGTGGGCACCCCCGCCTACATCGCCCCCGAGGTGCTCTCCAGGCGCGAGTACGACGGCAAGCACGCCGACGTCTGGTCCTGCGCCGTCACGCTCTACGTCATGCTCGTCGGCGCCTACCCCTTCGAAGATCCCAGGGACCCCAAGAACTTCCGGAAGACCATCTCGGTCGGTCCTCCCTTGCCTTGCTAATCAACCCTACCTACGAATCAAACCATGATCTGCTCCACTGACTCATGCTTGTCACAAAGGAAAAATCAATGGCTTTGCATCTTGTTGCAGAGGATCATGTCCGTGCAGTACAAGATACCAGAGTACGTGCACGTCTCCCAGAACTGCCGCCACCTCCTCTCCCGCATCTTCGTCGCAAACCCCCACAAGGTAGGACTTGTTCTTGTATTTGGATCTCGCTCACCGTCGACATCGAAAGCTGTGAGTAAATGTAATTGCAAATGACAGAGGATCACGATGAGCGAGATCAAGAGCCACCCGTGGTTCCTCAAGAACCTGCCGCGGGAGCTCAAACAGGAGGCACAGGCAGCCTACTACAGCCGCCGAGGAGGAGGCGCCGCCGCCGACGCTCACAATGCCAATGGTACTAGTGCCGCGCCGCCCATGCCCATGTACTCGGCGCAGAGCGTGGAGGACATCATGAGGATCGTTCAGGAGGCGCAGACGGTGCCCAAGCCCGACAAGCCCGTCTCCGGCTACGGCTGGGGCACCGGCGAGTCGTCGGACGACGAGCAAGACAACCGGGAGGATGAGGAGGAGGAGGAATACGACGACGAGGACGAGTATGACAGGACGGTGCGCGAGGTCCACGCTAGTGGGGAGTTCGACATGAGCAAGCTCCAAATCTGACCACCACACATGGCATGTGCTCCCGTGAACGTATAATTCTCTTCCTTTCTGGTCTGCTCGCTGGTCTGTACTACTTAGCTAAGGTTTCTTCTACTATTTTTTCTTCTGCTCCAACCTCTTTTATCCTCTCTTTTTTTGGCGTGCATCTCTTTCTTGAAATGCATTCAGAGTGAATTACTCTACTTACCTGTAAAGCCCTGGGTTTGTGGGCTATATAGCATACCCTAATAGACCTTAACCTAGGGTTGGGAACTATTAAAAGGGGGCAAACTCTTTTCCCCAAAGCAGCTACCGTTCCTTACCCTTCCTCTCTCTCTCTCTCTCTCTCTCTCTCTCTCTCTCTCTCTCGTGCGGAAGGAGAGGTCGGTGCGCAAGGGAGGCCGGCTAGCGGCGATGTGAGCACAAGCGGCGGCAGATGCGCAGGGCGTGGCGTGGTGGCGGCGCAGGGAGCGGCGGCGCGATGAGGCGCGTGGCGACAGGGCGACCGACGGCGGGTGCGGCGACACAGCAGCCGACCGGCGGCGGTGGCGGTGGTTGGCGGCCGGTGGTGGTCGTGGCCAAATAGCCATTCGCTACCACATAGCGTGAACGTGGATTCGCGTGCGATTTTGGTTTCACGTTTCTCACGGTAGAGCGTTTTCGCGTGGCTGAACGTCATGCTCGGCTGAATGGCATTTCGCACGATGAAATTATGCGAACGCGATTCCTTCATCCGAACGACCCCGTTATGTCTGCCTCTAAGTTTCATCTTAACTCTCCATCTGATTCTTATCCGTCTTACCATGTAGGTTCTCACACCGTTGTAGAGGGAGCTTTCCAGGCAGCGGCGCATTCTAAATCCTTCGTGCAGCGAGTCCGCGGGGCGTGCTCAAGGCAAGTACCTTACGGCCGTAACCTTCTACTTCGCATATCAATTTGCTCCCATTTAACTGTTGCCTGTGCCTTTAGTATAATTGCCTTACTTGTCGTTTAAATCTAGTGAATGTAGCAGTTAGATTATGATGACTTAGATTAGCTGATGCTATGTTTTACTCCTGTTAAGTACTCTGTCTTAATATTCTTCGTGCTATAACTAGGGATTTAGAGGTAAGGTTTCAATTATTATTAGGGTTAAATACATACTGTAATATAGGTTAGTCGGTAGTACCCTTACATATTAGGACTATTAGGTTTATCATTTGAATTTATGATCTATTACTTGATTGATGTGTAGGTGAGCTGTGTGAGAATACTATACAAATTACCTGTTAATCTGAGTAATGACTACTCAATACATATTAAAATTTGAATGATTGACAACCTTTGTGTGAGCAATATTATATTATCCTATCAGGATCTTCCATAGTTCACCTGTTTGCACTATCCGTTCCTAACCCTCATCACGACTTGCTTTGTCTTCTGCCTAACAAATCTTTTCACTCATCATTGTGTTAATCTAGCTCTTCCTATCGTATCGAAATCGCTTATGACACATGAACTATTAATGATATTTGATTACCTGGCCTGGTGTTATCCATATATAGAGGAGATTGCCACACACCTGGTAACATATGAGGGTCGTACATTCTTGTTACTCGAGATATTACACCCTGTCGCGATTATACAGTCGAAGACGACAACATGCCTGACTATTCTCGTATAGCCGGGTATGTGGGAAGTAACTGCCCGTGCTATTGTCTTAACTTGCTACATGACGAATATCCTTTATGTCACTTTGCCATTGTCTCTATTTTCACTTCGTATCAGTGTCTCTGGTAACTTAGTTCTAATTCCTTGATCTTAATCTTGGTTGCTTGCTTGTTACTGGCTTACTTTACCTATTCTCTACTTACCATGTTGTGACTGTTGTTGAGTACTTGCTGACATTTTCAAATCTTACACTTGCTTTTTCCATTCTCAGGTAAAAGAACAATAGAGTGATGTCATTATGCATGGGTGGGAGCACTCATATTTTCAGCACTGTGGCTTACCACTACTATTTTATTTTATTTGTATTCTCTTCCTTTTTGGCTAGAAGTGGACTGGTCCTATATTTCAAACATTTATTACAGCTTCTATTGATTTCTTAAATAAGTTCTTTAAAGCTTTCAATTCACTTGTAAAATTCTATGTTATCTTTGGCGATGACGTTCCATAATAACATCTCACATTGGTGTGTGAGGTGCTACATTACCACGCAATAAGCTGACAACAGTGAGCATATAAAAACTTCACACTTAATATCCAGAGAATTGATCCTCCCTGTTAGCCTAAAATGTTCGGCTATAGATGGCAGTATGGTATCCCTTAAGGAATGGAGCTGTGCGTCTAACTGTAAGCACGAGACCTGACTACTCGATTTGAAATTGATATAATATTCGTGCTACAATGTTATCTTCAATGGTGAAATTGAGGCATTTTTTAAAGAATAAAGTCTTACTCACTAGGCAAATATTTCTGCTCAAAATGAATAACAAGGTATTGAATTGATGATGGGCTTGTCTCTTATACCAACAGCAAAAACTCCCCAACTTTACTTGCATCATCTAATGCCCCATATTTATGTTTGGCCCCTCACTACTACTCCACGTATCCCAACAAGGTAATTGTTGTAAATAATGCATAGAAAAATAGAGACGAGAGACACATATTATTACATGAAAAACCCTTACGAGGAAAAACTATGGACGCTCGAAGGCAAATCACTATAATGAGGAGAGATTACAATAGAGTGCTTTCTCTTCCTATTGGCTACGGGGGTACATATAGGGTGAATAAACCAAGTCACACATGGAGAGAAAATCAAATCACAGTCAGTTGTTCTAGATTGATACCATATTTGATACAATCTGTACATACACCTATCATACCACGTCTAGCACGAGACGATGAAGTGCCCTACATGGACACGGTACGAATTTGGATCAACTCTTCAACAATCTCCACTTTGAGTCAAATTCCCTCCAATAGTCGGAGAATGTGATAAACTCTTCTAATAAAATCAGCATGTACACCAATAGCACCGAAAATTCAAAGGACCAGTGAGTAATACCAACTAAGTCTGAGCAAAACTCAAACTTAAATACATGAACTAGCTTTGTCAATATATTAAGTGGATTATCATGAGTACTTATCTTGCAAACTTTAATATCACGTTGAGTAATGACACCTCAAATATAGTGATACCTGATATCAAGGTGTTTTCTTCTCTCATAAAATATTTGATCTTTTGTAAGATAAATAGCACTCTGACTGTTACAAAATATTATAGTGCAAATGTACTTTCACAGCTTAGAGAATAAACCTCTTAGCCAAACGGCTTCTTTGTAACCTTCAGAAATAGCCATAAACTAATCTTTTGTAGTAGATAAGGCAACAGTAGTTTACAAACTTACTTTCCATCTAACATCACACCTTCCAACAGTAAACATATAACCAGTGAGAGATTGTGGACACCTTCCAACATGGAGCTTTAGACATGTACTCAACTTTATCATTAGATTGTAGGCATGACGTTAAAGAAAATCAGAAATATGCAACTAAGGAAGTACTAACATGTTTGGCCTTATGCATGTTGAAACGATGAAAAACTTTATCAATATATCCTATTTGACTTAGATATAATTTGCCAAACTGTCTGTCTCTAATGATTTCTATATCAAGAATCTTCTTTATTACACCGAGATCTTTTATGTCAAATTCACTGCTTAATTGTGACTGTAATTTTGAAATTTCAACCTTGTCTTTTGCAATAATCAACATATCATCAATATATAGGAACAATTAAATAGCTAAATCATTAACAGTGTTTAGATAAATATAGCTATCATAATTGGATCTTTTAAAATCCAGAAATATCATAAAAAGTCAAAATTCTTGTGCCATTGTCTAGGTGACTGCTTTAAATTATAAAGAGATTTCTTCAACTTGCAAACAAAATTCTTCTTTCCCAGAGTGATAAAACCTTCTGGTTGCTCCATATAAATGTCTTCTTCTAATTTCACATATAAGAATGTGGTTTTCATATCCAATTGTTCAAGCTCATAATCATGCACAGCCACAATGTTGAGTAAAGTGCGAATAAAACTATACTTCACAATAGCAGAAAAAGATATATGTGAAATTAATACCTGAAATTTGGTTGTATTCTTTAGCAACTAGCCTTACTTTGTACCTAACCTTTTTGGTTGGTGAAACACCTTCTTTCTTTTTGAAAATCTATTTGCAGTGAATAAACTTCTTCTCTATTGGAACCTTAACCAACCTCTAAGTGTCATTCTTGTTAAGAGAAGACTCGATACAATTAGTTGATCTTTTTAGATTTGCTCTTTGGCTGCAGTAAGTTTTCTACTTTCGACTCGATACAATTAGTTGATTTTTTTAGATTTGCTCTTTGGCTGCAGTTTATGGCTTTTGACATGTTCTTAAGAAAGAGAACAGAGTAACAGAAACTTGTATACGGCTATGGTCGATATAAAAGAAGTCGCTATAGTGTGTACTATAATCAATCTGTAGACCTTGTCTTGAAAAGATATTTCGTTTTAAAGATAGCTACTGTAGAAAAGTTGAGAAATAGCTTTTAGAGCGCGTTCAAGTGAGCTGCGCGATGTGCGATGGTGGCAAAAACACTGTAGCGTACTGTAGCACTTTTGTTTTTTTTTTTTTGGTTTTTGATTTTTTTGTATTTTGTTTTTTCCTACATTGCTTTGCATTATCTATGATAGATTAGCGTGATGTTTTTATTTTTATATTTTTTAAAAAACTTAATTATGCCCAATAAGCCAACTCAGCTACAGTAAAAAAAATAAGCTAGCTACAGTAAAATTTCAGCAAAAATCAAAAGCTATCGCTATTCCGAACGCTACCTTAGAAGATATTGAGAGTCCTGTTTCGCAGACAAAATGCATTGTAGATATCTGAGCCTCATAATTAACACGACGAGAATTGGCTGAAGCTAGGCCGCACGTCGCACCACCCAGGCAGGCAGCAGGCAGGGCCAAACACCGGGAATGAGTTGCATGCGAAGCGGCTGTCTCGATCGCTCAAGTCAGACTCAGAGCTGCTGCTGCTGCTGCTTGCTGCTTGTGTGTGACGCGCCAGCAGCTAGCACTGACACGGACGGATGCAAGATGATATCCATGATGACACGATCGAGTCGCGTGCGTGTTAGCTAGTGATTCAATTCCCTCCCGACAAGGGCGCCTGCAATGCAAAATTACCCATGGATCGCCGCCGCACCGCACCACCGTGTCTCCATCGGCGCGCGCACTACATGCCGCCCCAGCCGCCGTCGTGCCCGTATTAGCAGCCGCCGTGCCGTGCCGTGCGTGCGTAACCATCCATAGAGATCGTTCATGCCTTCATCGTCCCCCGCCACCGGCACGTCAGCGCCGCCCAAAAACTAGTTAAATTAAGTCCATGTGATACGCATACGCCTCGTGAGTCTGTGCTTGTATGCAACTTACTAGTCTAGCTTGAGAAGCATTAACATATAAAGCTTACTTGCGTCTAAAGCCACTAACTTAGGGTAAACCTTTTTACGCGCGCGAAGTCATGTCGAAAGCTTAAACACGGTTAGTGCGTGTCGTGGTTTAGAGCCGATTGAGACCTTGACATTTTGCTTGCTTAAACGCGGCATAATTAAGCGCTAGAGAGTGATGTTTTGAGGAATGGTCGAGGGCTGCATGCATGTCTACACAGAGCTGATTGCTAGGCTTCGACGGGGGGGATTGAAGAAGCAAGCAAGCAAGAGCTATATATCTCGCCATATTGCGAAGGAAGAAGAGTAGCATGCACTACTACTTGCTAGCCACTGTATAGTTGCGTGAGAGTGCCACCGAACCGAGCTAGCTACTGCAAGTCGCTGTCTGTTTGTTGACTTAATTATGTACTCAAGAACGATCGATCTGTCTACATTTTTGCGGCTGAAACAATTCAGCGAACGTACCCATCCCGTGGGAATATATACAGGGAGCTAGTACTGGCTATGACGTGTACACCATGACCTCAAAACTAATGTAGCTCCTGGTACCGGCTATGATGTGCGCAAATGGCCCGTATTTTTTTAAATATAGCATCCGTACATATAAAATTATAAATCTAACATCCACGCATACAAAATTACAAATCCAACCTCCTCTATAACCACATCAGCATGTGATATCTACCGCGCTGCCTCACTAAGACAGGTTGTGGCACCACAACATCTTGGCCCAACTCGACAAACAATGAACAAGCATATCAGGCACTCTGCGCACAAAATTACAAATATAATATCTAAATGTACAAAATTGTAAATCTAGTCTCCTCGATCTATAACCACATCAACATGTATTACCTGCCACGCTGCCTCACCAAGATAGGTTGTGGCACCACGACATCTTGGCCCAACTCGATAGACGACGAACGAGCACGTCAGGCGGTGTGACCCACTGGCATGCTACGCTGGGTGGACTCGGCAACAACTCCTATCGAGCTGGGTAAGCTCAAAAACAACTCCTGTAAGCTAATATTATGAGATAGGTTTCTACCGAGCTCCACCATGCAGCTCAGTAGCTTCCTCCTACGGTGGGACAGCGCGGCAGGTGGAAAATTTGCAATTTGGTACATAGAGATGCCAGATTTGCATGAACGGCCAGATATGCGTGGCGCTAGGCACCAATTCTGCAATCACGCACATACATGCATGGTACGTGCGGTGGAGCAACAGAACGAAGGCCATCAGAAAACCACGAGACACCGAAAATGATCAGTTGATCCCCATTTAGTAAGTGAAACACGTACGGTAGTCTGTAAACTCGATACATGTGGAATACGTACGTACGTACAAACAAACAAACACATGGACATGGCACGTCTAGGCCGCTGCCAGGTATGTACTGAATTATTAGCAAACGATCGATCGATGGTGATGAATGTCGTTCTTCGTTCCAATCGCGCCATCATATCACCGGAGGGCGGTCATCCGCCCTGCTCCAAGATCAGTCTACTGCAGGGAGCTGGTAGAGGAGTCGTGGAGCTGCGACGTCGACAGCAAGGTGTCCAGGAAGTTCCAGTCGATGGCGGCGGCGGCCTGTCCCTGGACGAGCTCATGGTCAGCGCTGCCTGATCTCTGTACTGCGACGTAGCCAGCTTCGGCGCAGCCGAGGGTGGTAGGGCTCTGGAGCTGCGGGATGCTGAAGAGATGCTTCTTGCATTCCGAGTCTTGATCTGAATACCGCTGGGGGAAGCCGCTTCCTGCAGCAGGCCCAGGCAAGAAACGGTGATCACCGTCGAGTGCACTGACATGCAGCCGTGCGTTTGGGAGGTCGTCGACGTAGTAACCGGGAATCGCGTAGCTGGGGAAGAAGGGCCTTTGGTTCGGAGTCGGCTTCTGAAATGCGCGGCACACCACCCAGCCTTCCTCCTGCAGATCGACAAGAATGATGTCAAGCAGTACGCCGAGACGTTACATCAAGAAAATTTATGCACACGAGCGAAAAGTGCTGCAACCAAAGTCGAATGTACAGATGGTTCTTCCAAAAAACAAATGTTGAAAGGGAGACACTGAAAGTAGTTTTTTTGGAGGCAGTGTGCACCTACTGGCACTGCAAAAACTTTAAGAGGACACGCAAAGGAAAAGAGCAACACAATTAATCTAGCTCAGTTCCACTTAACTGTCTAGGAAAAGCTTATCAACAGACTTGCAAATAATTAATGGCACTGAAGAATTATATACGCATGTAAAGGAGCACCGAAGAAGTGAAGATTACTAGCTACTAGGTCGATCTGAAAACTGAAAGGGGACGGACACAGAGAGAGACTTGCCTGTGCAGGTGCATGCTCGTTGGTCTCAAGTCGGTACTCGTGGATGATCCAGTCGGTCTTCCTGCCGTTCGGGGCGCGGCCCTTGTAGAAGACGAGCGTCTTCCTCATCCCGATCACCCTCGACCTGGACAGCACCGGCTTGTCCCTCCCCGTCGCCTTCCAGAACCCCGCCGCCGTCGCGCGGTTCGTCCGCGTCCCGCTCGGGTACTTCCTGTCCTTGTAGCTGAAGAAGTACCACTCCGACTGCTCCTCATGCCCGTACTTGCACCTCTCTGCAACGCATTTCGGTAACTCACAAATTGCTCACTTAACTGGCGCATACGGCCGGCCTGAAGGTCGATCGATCGATCGACTAATTAACGCATGCGTGCATACCTTGTAGATCCCACGGCTCTATCCTGTAGAGATCAACCTCCTGGATGATTTCCAGATCAATCTTTAGGGATGCAACCTTCCTCGCAAGGTAGTAGCCTACAAGCTCTTCCTCCGTGGGGTGGAACCTGAAGCCCGGGGGAATACAAGACTCTTCCATTGCCGACTAACTAGCTGGTGGCTCCTCTGATCGATGGAAGCATGCATGCACAAGGTTTTCAAGTTAATTAGCAGTACGCGGAGGCAGAGGGGCTGGGCTATATATGTATGTACGCAGATATGTAAGGTATGATTTCAGCAGGTTCAGAAATCTAGAAAAAAAGGCATCTGGCTAGCTGGGTTCACTCATGCCATGAGACCTAACGCGTCGCACGTATACACCTGACTGATATTTATGTTGTCATCTGGCTAGCTGCCAAACTAACACCAAATCTATCTATACAAATGCGAGGCGAATTTAATTACAAGCTAGCTAGAGCTGTAGTTAATTAGCGCTCGAAGGCCTGAATAATCGGCTCTTGTAAAGGGTGCAGAAAAAGAAGGGGGGGAAGGGAAAGGACCAGTACTAGCTAGCTGTGAGAAGGAAGCTTTTTGGGGTATGTTTCTTTGAGTGCACTTCAGGATTAGCTAGGGGTGCTCTGCTCCCATCCTCTCGCATCCACCACCACCGCCGGTACTACAACTGCACCTAGAGGCAGAGCCCGGCCTCATCCATGGCCATAGAACATGGCAAATGGCCTGTATTTTTCTACGCCTACTGGTACACGGGCCACGACGTACGTACTGGTCGCATCCGCACTCCACTGTACACAGATAGGAGAGAGGAGAGATCTGTGGTCAATTTTGTGGTAGACTAGAGGTACAATCTTGCGTTGTAGAGACAAAGATTCAAACTATCAGTTGTACCTCTGAAACCTCCCTAGCTCCTGTGACAATTAGTTGTTGAGCCGTAGGAAAACGCCAGCTATTAGCTGGAGTAGTATTCACCCTCGAGATCCAAATGCAACAACCGATGCAGGCTAGCTAACTAGCGTATGTCGGTATGTACGTGTGAGTAAGCTGAAATATGGTCAGAGTTCCATTTCAGGTCACTTTGCATGCAAGTGCATGTGTTTCCTGCGCTGCGTGCTGCTCGTACTTCGTATTGGTAGCTAGCTAGATGGCAGTACGTACTAGCAGCACACTGTATGTAGACATATATATATGTACGGCTCATGACACGGTACATACAGGACAGACAGACAGAGTATATATATACCATGCATGCTATCATATCGCATATCTAATTAACACAGTTGAGTACGGCACTCACCGAACCGATCGATCGAGAAGAAATATGCAGATCGAGAAAGGGATCTACCACTAACTAGCTTATGCACAGAGAGAGGGTGGGAGGAGAGGCTGCTGCTTGCTAGCTTGGTGGTTGGAGGAGAGAGAGAGAGAGTTTCTTCTAGCCAGTAGTATGCAGAATTGCAGATACATGAGGCACATACTTCCCTATTTATATATATCAAAAAGCATGGGATTGGAAGCAGATCGATCCTCTCTTTGAAAAGAGAATGACCATGTACTCCTACTATATAATATTCTACTGTGAATTGATAGAGAAATGTAAGAGAGAGAGAGAGAGAAGAAGGGGTCTTGGGCTAAAAGCATCGATTGGCACGGGGGTGGCTGTCTTTGGCCTAGAGAGAGAGAGGGGGTGGTGCTCGTCGATTTGGTCGGTTAAGAAGTCCTTAAGCGACTACCACCACTCACCGTGCATAACCTCACAAAACCATTTCGATCCCCGTTATCTCATCTCAGCTGCCTTTATTGCCGCTACATTGCTTTGCAAGACTATATTACAATTTTATTAGACGTTATAACTATATTATAATATAAATTAGTGGTCCAAGTTATATTTTATATATCATATTAATGCTTAAATTGATATGTATTTATAGCCGGATGGAGTACTTACAGCTGACGCTTAACTCCGATCAGGCCAAAAACGCATGTCATGCCATGAAGGAAGCTTTCTTTGTTATTGCTACTGCTACTGGCCAAAAATAAATGCTAAAAACGAAAAGGAAGCATCTGAGGGCCCACCGGACAGACACTCGTTGTTAGCTAGGTGCCAGCCACCTGGGGCAGTGCAGCCAATCATTGCATTTCCATTTTTGCCTCTCTTTTAGTATATATGAGACCATGCTCAGCTGTCAATAAACTTGATCACGTATGACATAAGATGATAAAGAGAAGAGGAAGGAAGCATAGATAATTGAGCCATCTATTATGCAGTAGTCGATTGTAATACGATAAACAAGATATATTATATCATGAAGAAACTATCTATTGAGATATATAAAAAGGCAACTTTTTGTACGAGCTGTTTTTAGTACCATGTGTGTATAGATGATATGAAGAATATTATAAACTATAGTTGTATATATTGTTGTACAAATCCTTAGTACTCAGCTGGCGGAGCTGTTTGTTTGGCTCCATGGCTGGATATATGGATCTTATTCCTAACCCTAGCCCAGCTCGACTTTGCATTACTGCAGGAGAAATAGAAGCTGTCGCTGTCTGGCTTGGTGAATCGAATGCTTCTACTCAATGATTTACAGACTTGTCAAGATTGTGCACATCATATGCCAATGGCCATTGTTATTCAAGACCGGCCTGTCACTGCTCACCTTTCCCAATCGTGTCTTATGCACAGAAGATTAGATGGATCAATATTAGCTACCGCCTAATCAGTAATCAAGTAGTACTAGATACTAGCTTGAATATAGCATCATATCGATAGATTGGTCCCAGAATATCTCATGTGTTGGATGTCCTGCCATTGGCTGCATGCATATATAGTTGGTGCTCCATTACCAGTAATCAGTTTTTCCCTGGCAATGCCAAATTGGCGACCGCAAATGTTGATCGAGCAGAGCTAGATACTAGTTAGACTGAAATTCTGACCATGAGGGTAGTCGTACTAAAAAAGTTTGCCTCTAGGACCACTTATTGTAGCTTTTTTCTAGGTGATGGTGTTCGGTGTTTGCATCAAAAACACTGTAGTGGTACTGTAGTATTGTATTTTATCTCTATTTTTTTTTTTTTTTTTGATTTTTTTTAGTTTTATTTTTTTTCCGTATTCCTTTGTATTGTCCGCTCTAGATTAGCGTGACACTTTTATTTTTATATTTTTTAGATTTAATTATGTCTAATAAGTTAACTCAACTATAGTAAAAAAATAATTATAAAAAAATTCTATCAAAAATTAAAAACTATTGCTATTTCAAACGCTCCTTCCACGAGAAAAGCTCAGCTCAAATGTTTTCGAGTGCAACGTACGTTCTGATGGGATGATCCCAGGAGCTAGCCGAGGCTGACACGTGGCAGCAAGGTCGGCACTTACGAGTCGTGCTCACTGTTAAATGCTCCAGCGATCTCGTGTATCGGCGTGACAGGTGCAGCTCTGGACTGACTACTTACCTGACTACTCCAAAGGAGCGGAGGTCGGCTATAACAGTTTTTTTATTTCTTTTATAAAAATTAATTATTATAGTGTAATTTCAGTAAAAAAAAATCAAAAGATATAACTAATCAGTTCAAACAATTTCCTGTGAACTGCTTGTAAATTTTATGCATGTTCCCTATGAACAAACAGTTCATGAATGAATGATTAAAATCGAAATTTTCAAGAAATGTCACAGACAGTAACTCCCAACCGCGTGCGTGCGAGGCCTACCTAAGCTAGCTCGCTAGCTACTGAAGACTAACCAGCTGCATCAGTTTGCAGAGTTAAAACCATAGGCATGGGCATTGGACTCACATAATTTATTATTAAAAAATAGAGATTTATTTTTATTTAAGCTAGAGATTAGTTTCTATATATCTATTAGAGATATAGTATTAGTTTCTATTAATTAGATATATAATTAAGATTAAATTCTATCTGTTAGGGGGAGTCTATCTATATAAGAGGGGCTGCTATATGCTATTATAACCAAACAAGAAATAACAAAGTTATTCTTACCTATAGCCTCTTTTTCTTAAAGTTGACACCGTTTGACTATCCTCTCGACGGTATTTATCTAGTAAACTAAGGCTCATAACAGTTACGGAGTACTACCTAGCTCCCGAAGAAACAGAAGTAATGATAATTACGACTCGGTAGGAGAAGAGATATTTGTCTCGTTTCATTTGTTGGTGATTGATGGATGGGACTCAATTGAGCAGCAACTGAAATTGATCAAGAGCGAAAAACACGGAGATGATCGCGTGGGGTGGGGTCTCTGCAATGAACAAGACGACGACTTCGCCTCTTTTCACATGACAGCATGTACATGTAGAGAGAGAAACTCTTGTTTGTTGTCGACATGCAAGCAGGCGGTCTAAGTAAAATATAATTTTGACTGATATAATCAAAATTAATATAATGTATATTATAATTAATTAGTAAATATTATCTTAAAAATACACTATTTGATAGCTAATTATCATAGTAAAAATGAAAAGTTATAAGACATGAACGCATTCCAACCCACCGTTTGTCTATAGAAATTAATCCAAATGAAAGATCGCTCGCACACGCGGTATTCAGTAGCTATATAGATAAATATCCGGACGGAGTATTTATTACGAGAGAAACCGGAGTGAATGAATGGATATATATATATAGATTAAAGGCATGCAATGATGGAAATTCCCGCGTCCGGCCGGCGTTCCGGGAGGAGGTTGCCGTCCATCGTCCTCCTCCTCCTCCTCCTCCTCGCAGGTGCAGACTCTTGACGTGACACCTCCACCGGGGCTAAGCTTCTTCCTCGCGACTTGCAGGGTCGCTATATAGCTGCACCCATCGCTACCAGCTACGTACCAATTGAACGTAATGGATACGATCCTGATGACCAGCAGCTGCAGGGCAGCTGCAGGGTTAGGACGTACGTACCAATTCAATTAGTAAAATTAACAGTAGAGACGATCGAGTACCAAATTTTTGCAGTGCACTTGTCTCCGACCTACGCCTACGCGTGCACTAAAATAAACCCTTCTCTTCTTTTGCCTTTTCCTCCATGCTCTGAAAAATAATAAACTACTGCGCGCCACACTCTCATGCCTTGCAAAATTGTTGTTAATATATACCTGATAGTTGACAGGGCAGCCAAAATCGTGACGAGAGAGAGAGAGAGAGAGATCCATCTTTATTGGCGGCCCAGTTTTTCGTCGCACGGGGTCGCTACAGGATCAGATGCGACAGCGGTCGGGGACGATGATGCCATGGTGTCTTCAAGAAAGATCCAATTTTCACTTCACTGCATCGACCGCAGCATGCATGCTTCCTATTATTAGCTTTCTAGGTAGAAGATACTACTAGCTTCAAAGAGAGGTACCAAGAAACTAAACTATATATTGTTATTGTGTTGCACTGTTTGTTTGTTTATGATTCTTCAGGTCTATAACGACAAAACACGCGCATTGATCTGCCGTTTAATTTGTTCCTTTCCGGGAGCACGCCATGCCATGGATTCCTTTCTGATTGATTTTGCAGTGGCCGGCGAACGGGGTGAAGAAAATCTACACGCATAGCATATATATGTTTGGAGTGCGATGGCTGTCGTCGTACGTAGCACTAGCAATTAAGCTCTTGGCCAGTCCAATACGCTGCTACCGAGCTCTCTTTCTTTCTGTCCTCTCTTTTGCAGAAAGACCGGCTGGCGTCCAATTTGGTTGGTCGGCAATGGAGGCTCACTCGACCAATCATCCATCTGTTACCTCCTCGCTCCTCTTCCTCCTTTATCTTCTCGTTGCTGATTGTCTTTTTCT
Source organism: Melocanna baccifera (assembly GCA_036346265.1). NCBI lineage: Eukaryota > Viridiplantae > Streptophyta > Magnoliopsida > Poales > Poaceae > Melocanna > Melocanna baccifera. The sequence continues at coordinate 27,911,640 of CM070687.1, forward strand.
GGTCTGCTGGGTCGGTTTGTGGGGGCTCCTCCCTGATCTCCATCTATCCACTTTACATTGCCCAAAAAAAATATGAACGATCACGTGAGAGATCCTAGCTCACGATGAATCATTACTATTTAAGATATTTAGAAATTTGATTGACAGTGTTGCTAGTTGGTCGGAGAAAACCGGTCAGACCGACAGTATACCACCGGTCTAACTGGATCGATAGTATCTACTAAGAGATAGATGGAGCTGGCTAACTCATCTATAAAAGAGGTTGAAATGGAGACATATAGTTAACTATCCAACCTATCTCTCTTGTGCCTTTATATTTTAGTGTTAAGATTTAGAGTGCATGATGTGTTCTTTATCCTCTAAGATATAGTGGCTATAAATCTACATTCTCAAGCAATCAATACATCAATCTTTGTGCATATCTTGAATCTATCTTGTCTTTTTTGTTGGTTTTGATAATTCTTGGAATTCTATCTACATCCATCTAGTCACTTTGATAGCAACCTTCACGAGAAAATCTGGTATTGTTTGATTATGGTTTTATTGAGTGACTTCTTGTTTCAATGGTTTTTGAGTTGTATTCTTCGATGTTCTAGTTTGCTGTGATATGTAAAAATACATCTAGAGTCATGTTAATCATCATCTACCCACGAGCAAGTTGTATTCACCGTTTGGGGTTTTAGCTCAATGTTAGTGCAATATTTTAACAAATTGAAAAAGTTCTAACTTTGATCATCATTTTCATAATTATTTATTGAAATAGTTTCACAATAACCTAAAGAAGATCCATGCACTGATTTTACTAATCAAAAGTTCTATCAATTTTGGTTTTTGAAGTCGAGTTGAAAACACTATTCATCACTCTGATTTTACTATACTAATCGGTCAGACCGCCATTATAAGGCTGATCAGACCACCTGTTCTGGTTAGACCACCATTTGAAGGCCAGTCAGACCGTCGGGAAAGGTTAGGTTCTAAGTTTTGTTGATTTAAGCTAATTGGTTTGATTTTTACCTGAGGATTCTGTATTCTGCACCTCTATAGGTGTCTGATGATAGAATTTTGAATACTTGAGAAAACTTTGAGTTGGCACCATTCATCCTACTCTATTGCCGTATTCGGTCTTTCAAAATATTGCATTACATGCTCCATATATATCTGCTTTTTCTTTCTTCCAACAAGTGCAAGCTTCTAGATGCCTGCCTGCCTTCCTAGCTAGCTGCTTGGTCGTCGCGCTCTGTCTGTCAGACCTGCACGCCCCCCTGTATTCTGTCTCAAGATTACAACTCAAACTGCCTTCTTCAAGAACGCGCGCTGCTTGGACTGAGCTAGAGATGCACAGCAACACCAATTAATCGCTCCCAAAAGGAAAAATTTAAAATTTAGAACGTGCAGGTGACTGCGATTTTCTGCCAAACGAGATTCAGACAACGATCTCTCTATTTCGTTTCAGTCAAAAACGACCTACCTAGCTCGATACTACGTATTGCAGGCAGGCATTATTCAATTCGTTCATGGTGACCGATGTTGCTAATGGATCATCACTCTATTACTGACTGCTGTGGAAAGATAGGATGACCCCTTAATTACACTGAGTAAGATCTCCCTAGCTACTAGTTTATTCTAAAGCTGTGGGGCTTTCGGCCTTGGGAATTCCAAGTTCTGACTTGAATAGCTAGCGCAGCAAAGAACTAAAGCGTTCATCTGATCTAGTGCGGTCACACAAGCCAGCCACTAGTTTAAACATTAATTTAGCCAACTCGACCGATTTCGGTGAATCGATCGATTAGGCCAATTAAGCATGTCTGCTGCCTCAGTCTCAGCAGATTAACAAAAATATTACTGCCAAATGTCTCTGTAACGTATCTGCAATGATTCCAATGAGATCGTCAGCAGCTTAATAATTACGAACAACTAGGAAGGGTGGTCCGCGCAACTACGTGACTAGATTTGTTGCCTGAAATTTAGTATGAAATGATGCATCTTGGATTAGCCTTGACATGTTTCTGCCATTAGATAGACATTTGAAGTTATGAGAAAGCTTGTAGCCAAAAACATCTTGAGGAGCCAAAGAGAAAAAATGATGAGGTCTTGTGGAGCAATCCATCCTATATGACTTTCAAAAGAATCTTTAGGATACATTCCTTTGTTCCAAAATCTTTTCATTCATCCCCTTTTGTTCAAAACGGTCCTTAATAGTTAGTCTGTTTTTCAGAAGATTTTCTTTCTAACTTGTATATGTGAATGGATAGGAACATTTAACTATTAGCTTATGTTATCCTATAAATCAAACGTTACTAAAATATGGGTGATGTGCTTTAAATGGGATTTCCCCTTTCATTCATGTGATGACAAATCTACTAATTAATACTACTTTCATGTGACCACTCAAGTACTTTGGGGTAGTTCTAACACACAGACGGTTCATTGCACACTCTGTAAAACAACATTTAGTAATAAACGAAGGAGCTATTAAATTCATCGTAATCTTGGATGGTCGATGGCTCTGCCACTTGTAGCCCATCAATCCATCGTAATCTTCAACTTGAACATCCATATCAGAGGCTGCTTGCACATATCAAAAATTTCAGAGAAATTGATAATTTCCCTGTTTTATTACAGAATTCCTGTGCTCCAAATCGGTGCTAGATTTTTGGGCTCTAAAGACAGCGTAGCTTATACCATCATTGTTCGGATGGAAATAAATAAAATCGGTGACCTACCAACTATCCACTCAAACCTTGTAGAAACAAATATTATCTAGAAGACTGCCGAGGCGTTACCCTCATGCAAGTTGCTCTCATCCACGCGCGTCTGATGCTTACATATTTTGGTATAGCACCTACTCCAAAGGGTAATGACTAATTCAAAGAGTGAAACTACTCTAAGCATATCTAGTGTGAGATATGTCCTCAATTTGATCCTTGAGATGCATTTTTCGTCGTAAATGGCAACCTTTTGCATTTGTGAGCTTAAATCATGCAAAGCTCCAGAGCATTGGTATGTAGAGCTGACGCTGAAACAAACCTAACAAAGCTGGGACTCAGTTCCAGGGTTCTGACGTTTTTCCGGTACCCACCCGTAAAAATGGTTACCGGCCAAATAATTTCACACAAATTTGAATTCAAGCCAATTTGCAACTAATTTGGACTAATTTGAATTCAACCAACAATGGGCCGATAATCGCCGTCGGTATTTTTTGAACTTTGAATTCTAATTTGAAATTTTTGGCTGAAATTTTTGATTATCGGCAAAATCGGCCATACCGGCCCCCTCCGATAAAAATTTAAAGCCGGGAATAAAACCCTGCTCAGTTCTCAGAAATCACCATCAATAACTCATTCATTCACGTCAAAACTAAACACCATGCTCACTTCTACAATCTCCCATCATTCTACATGCTACACCACACTGCTCCTATTCTTGATTCCCATGTGACTAATGCTACTCCAATACTAATTTCCAGGCGATAAAGATCACATGTGTAACACAAATATGTTCTAGTTGAAGTGCCTTACCAAGGCTGCTGGACCTCTTGTCGCGTGACCCAGACTTAGCACTAAATCCCGGCATTGTCAGCGACACGATCTTTTAGCAAAGCCCTGTTGTAAATAATGTTGTTTTAGCAAATGTTCACTTTTAATTCCAACAGTATTAAGCATATTTCCAGCAGCACATAAATTTATAGAAAATAAATGTTTCAAGTTTTCCAAATACTTTTAGGATTATTAATTAAAAATTTCACTGAATATTCATATAGTGGATAACACCTCCATAGGCATAGGTTCTATAGCCTGTGGCACAAAAAATCTACCGAGGAGCGCTGCCGGGTGCGCACACAAGTTTTGCCACACTCGTTGCTAAACAACAAAAGGATGGCTTCATCCATGATCCCAGCAGGCAGCAGGGAAAAGGTTGAGTGGCCACAAGCGCAGAGGCCATGCGTGTGTGCGTGCCTGTTTGCCTCTTCTTCTTCTTCTTCTTCCTCCTTGCCTTTCCTGTCCATCCATCCCCACGTAGCTGACACGAGATGAGAGACAGAGCTCTGAATGCCCTGTTCATCTTGCCTTACAAAAGTTGATCAGATTATTTCAGACAAGGAAGGAAGGGTGTGACTTCATCGATTGCTTAGCCGCAGCGCATCAATGCTTGCGCAGATGAGAGACCCATTACTTAATTAATGGATGTACTTACTACCACTTATTAGTGTTGCTTTTTCTCAGGCTCTTTTTTCAGAGCCAGTGCTAAGGCCCGCTAGCACGTACTCCATCTTGTACTGATCAAATTAATACTAGTTTCTATAGCTACAACTCCATAGCACATGGAAAATACTGCAACTGAATAGTGCAGCACGTTATGATTTTAGACACCATTCAAAACAGCTTAAAGTTATCTTCTACTTCTAACTTCTATTTTTTTACTATTCAGTAATTTTATCTTTTTCTGATTTTTTAGATTTTTTTGGGCTTTTTACCTTTTCTTTTTTTCCTATATTCTTTTGTATTGTCCGTTTGGCCAGTTTAGCACTAGTAACAATCGATTTTTTGAAATTTATAACCGTTTTGTGACTGTTTGTGAGTTTAAATATACAAAAAAAATTTAAAAATCTCAATTTTTTATAAATAGACAGCATACCCCTTTATTCAGCCACACCCTCACCAGCAATCTCTTCTCCAATTCTCCTATGAAAATTTCATACACTTTGTGATAATTTGGCAAAATTTGAAATAATTTTACCAGGAAACTAAAAATTCTAAATTCGACCTACAGTCAAGAAAAGAGGTAACAATTCTAATTTTTATGTACTTATATTGTTCTAATTTTTTTATTGTGATATAAAATAGGTAATAGTGTAAGAACAATATAGATACCTAAAATTGTAGAATTTACTAATGTTCTTTCAATTATAGGTGAGACTATAGTGATATATTATTCTAATTATTTTACAACTGTTTGTTCGCAATTGTCTGAAGTTTTATCAGAAGTATGAGTATAAATTTCAAGGAGTTCACTTGCAATAATATCCACTAACACCCACCACGGGTAAAAAGACAAACATGTGGGGCAAAATCTTTGATGCATCAAAATCTTCTGAAAGATTAAACTCTACATCATCAAGTGTTGCAGCAATCTATACTAGGCCCCCGTGCCTCACTATACAGAAAACTTCAATATTTTGGATTAGTAGCGCGAGCACAAATTAACATATTTGATGCTATCTATATTAGCATGTGGTGTGTTAATCGTTCTTGTCTCGATGATTTCTTCTGAATCTTCTTTCAGTTTTTCTTGAATAATATTGGAAGAGAGAAGAACAAGACTCGTGACTGAGATGATGAAAGTACTTCTCATAGTGAAAGTTTGGGAACAAACTGATGCATGAGCTTAACACTATGTGGTAGATACAAAGTTAGAACACGCGTTCAACAATCTCTATCCAGATGGTAGCGAAGACAGTCAAGACACCAACGACTCTTAGAGCATCCATATATACATTATACTTTTCATATTTTTTACCTGTAATGTTGATCTACAGGTTGTACTCTTTTTTCTTTATCAAAGTTTTCTCAAGTTGAATTTTTATTTAGCAAAATTTTTAACGAGCCATCCATTTTAACATTGATAAAACTCATTATTACATTTCTATAATTTATTGTATCTTTTTTGAATTTTGTATATTTTTAAAACTATTACATTTTAAAAATTTTTCGGATCAAATGGACCAGTCGAGCCGAATGGACTAGCTGGTACGTACTGACCGACCCTTCTCTGAGCTATGTATAGGTTGCCATCTTAATCCACAGGCCGATACGACACATCTTATTTAGACTGACACACTAAAATTTCACTAGCCTTGCCTAAGTTAGTGGATAGTATAGTGAATAGTGAAAAAAGTTACGTTAGAAGTCAAGTTATGCCACCTTACATTTATGCCACCCATTTCAGCCAGAGTGATAGGAAGCCACCATCCATTTTCGGTCCACCTCCAATTGTCCTGTGCTCAAGATGGATCAAATGGTCCAGATATATAGTACATACCAATCTGACAGATTGTTAAATGATTAACACCTCGACGGCCTGATTGTTTTAGATATTGATTGAAACAATGCTACTATTAGTCTATTAGACGGGAAGGTAGCTGAGACAAATTAATGGATGGATACATTTTGCAGTAGAGCACGTACTGAATTTGAGGTGGATGTATACAACGTGATGTTATGATGTGCAGGCAGGCAGGACGAGGGAATCGCCTTTTTTCCTTTTATGGCTTGACTTTCTACACAAATTAGTTTTTAAATTAAATGTATTTTTAAAATAAGGTCTATAAATCGATGGTAATAGACACTATTCTAATTTTATCTATATCTACTAAAATCATATACGAGTATTTATCTTCGTTTTCCTTTATAAACAGTTAGAATTTAAAAATTAAAACCTAACAGCAAAAATCACATCCAAAATACCCCCCACCACGGCCAAGACTCTTATCTAGTGCAGCGGGTACGTGAGAAGACTGACTTTTTTTATGGCTTGTTCCATTTGGCTTTGCTTTCCCCTGCCCTGATCTGATGGATTAAACGATGAGATGCGCAGGCAGTGAAGTACTGCTACTCGCTGAGCAGCCCGCTGTCCTTTTACTGCAGCAGCTCGGCTCGTTGGACCCAATCATTTCACCATCCACTTTGCTTTGCTTTCCATCCGTTCCTACATGCCGCGGTAAAATTTCTCAGGACCCCTTCGCATCGCATGAACCGCAGCTCAGCTCATCTGTAGAGTTTCATAAGCTAACGAGGAAAATAAACAGTGTGGCAACACTACACATGATGTGGTGCCTGTATCAATCAAATAGGGACTCTCTCCGTCCATAAACATTGGTCGTTTTTTAATTTTTTTATAGTTTTCAATACAAAATTTTGACTATACTTTATTATTGTAATATACTAGCAAAAATAATAAAAATATATATTATGAAAGAATTGAATTAACTGAATTGAATTAAATTTACATTCCTGTAAAAGAAAAACAAGGAGGGTGAGATGTATTCTAAGTTTTGAGAGGTCCTATTTGTATTGACGGTTTTATTTATATCGATTAAAATTATATATAAATATTTTTTATAAGTTATTATTATTTATAAGCTAGAGCTAAGAGGCGATATGAAATGATTCCCGCACATTTGGGAAGAAAGGAAACACGAGAAAAGAAAGGAAAGAATAGCAGGACGGGAGGGAGAGCAAAATACGAAGAAGCAAAGATCCTCCTATCTATATAAAAATAATAATAATAAAATCCATCGCTTCCTTCCTGCCGGAGTCCAGCCTTCGATTTGTTACGATCCGCCGCCACCGCAACCTCGTCTCTCCCTCTCCGGGATCACCCGAGCGCTTCTCCGCCCCCTCCGTCCCCAGTGATCGTCTACAGCGGCGGCGGCGATGGCGGCGGCGGCGCTGTGGCAGCCGCAGGAGGAGGGGCTCCGCGAGATCTGCAGCCTCCTCGAGGCCCACATCTCCCCTAACTCCGACCAGGCTCGCATCTGGCGCCAGCTCCAGCACTACAGCCAGTTCCCCGACTTCAACAACTACCTCGTCTTCCTCCTCGCCCGCGGAGAGGTCTGCCCCCACCCCAACCGCTCGCTTCTTTTGATAGACATGCCGGCGCGCTAGGGTTTTGTGCTGCTCACGGATGCTCCGATGCCGCTATAGGATGGCTTTGCCATTCTGTGGTGTTTCGATCTGCAACCACACTTCTTTTTCCTAGGTTTTTGGGGGGCTTTAGTGCTTGCTCTTGCCGCGTTTGATTGCCAGGATAGAGCTCAATTTGGTTGCTATATGAGGTGTGATGCACTTGCTGGCAGCGCTCAAATTACTACTGTACAGTATACTAGAATGGCAAGACTAGTTGTGTTATACTGCATACATTTGAAGCTTGCGTCTAAGAGTTTCAGTATGTGCATTGCCACACCAGTCTGGCGGTGATTCCGTGGAGAAATTAACGGATGTTTGGTATGGTTGTTTGGTCCCAATCGGATAAATGTGCTGGTGAGGGATTATGCCTAATCCGTGTATAGGTAAACTCCAGGCCTGAACAGCATTATTATCCATGGATCCCCCTTATGTACATATCTCTATGGGGAATCGTGCTTTAATTTTTCATTGCATTGGAGAAACAACACCTGGAAACATCGAGAGCCATAGGGCAGTCACTAGTGCAATACGGATCTCACATTTATATGGCCACCTGTTCCACTTAGTTGCTTGATCTCTGGTGTTAGTGAGGTTTGACTAATGATGGGATCAGGCCTCAGGTAGCCATATGAACACTTAAAGGTGGGGTGACCGCTTGTTAATCACTATTATAGAACATTGCTCTTGCATGCTATTTAGAGCTACAAATAAAATCGAAGCTATCTTTTTTGCTTTAAAAGGGTTTCGAGGGAACACCCTTGCCTTGCGATGGAAATGTCTACAATTGAAACCATGTGGTAGTGCATCTGGAGTATTATTGAGTAAATTACACATTTAAGATGATCTTCTACGCAATTTTCCCTTCTGGAAAATTGCACATGTTATGCTATTGCTGATTTTAATTTTAGACTAGATAGCAACTCAGGAACAAAGATACTAAGCACTTTATTGAATCATATCTTTGAACAACTGGCAACTTGGCATGATATCCATTTAATCAACCCATCCATATGGGATGAGGAATTCCGAATTGCCTGTTCCACTTACTTTTTAAAATATTGTTTTAGCTTTTATATGTAGGGACTGTTAGATATAATCTCATATAGTTGTGTATTTACCCTATTGTATAAGGGGTTTCTTGTATATATGATATACTTGTACGTGTATATATATTGTCTCATTGGCCTCATGACGAATACAAGCGCTATTCGTAACATGGACTAATGGTAGGAATTTTTAGATGGTTCCCCATCTTATGCAGATTTATCCATGCAAGAAATCTGTAGATTCACAGCTTTATCTCTGGAATAAAATTTGGTCTTGATATGGTTATTGATTGTACATCCTGCTAGTGTATATGGTCTTACTGACAGCTGGTTAAATCTCCTGCTTGTACCAGGGAAAATCTTTTGAAGTAAGGCAAGCTGCCGGTCTTCTATTGAAAAACAATCTGCGAGCGACTTTCAGTTCTATGCCTCCTTCATCTCAGCAATACATTAAGTCTGAGTTGTTGCCATGTATAGGGGCAACTAATAAAGCAATTAGATCCACAGTTGGGACAGTTATCAGTGTACTTTTTCAAATTATTCGAGTTGCTGGATGGATTGAGTTGTTTCAGGCCCTGCATCAATGTTTGGACAGTACTGATCTGGATCATATGGAAGGTGCTATGGATGCTATATACAAGGTAATATGCATCAGTCCTGCTATATTTGAGCTAGAGTTCAGATTTTGTACGTACAAAACTTGAACTAGTTGGCAGCTATATAGCATGAGAGAAGCCCCACTAGTTGGAAGCTACAGAGTAAAGCAATCATTCAGCAGTAAATAGTATAATATGAATCGTATATGTCAACTTCTTGAACACAATTTGCGTGCTCAAAAAGGTTGCTTTTGACAACAGATATGTGAGGATGTCCCTGAAGAGCTTGATGTTGATGTTCCTGGTTTGTCTGAACGACCCATCAATGTATTCATGCCAAGATTGCTGCAGGTTTGTGTTGCATCTATAATTACCAACTATTTACCTAGACAGTGTGCACTTTGATTTCCACTCTGTAAATGGTGAATTTATTTGTGTCTGTGCACCAACTGCTCGTATATTTTGATTAACCATGCCTCTGTGGCTGTGTACACATGCTTGTACACTCTAGTTTGACATGTTTACAGGATTTCATTCTAACACAAGCAGTTCGATTGGCTTTGCAGTTTTTCCAGTCTCCACATGCATGTCTTAGAAAACTAGCACTGGGTTGTATTAATCAGTACATTGTGGTGATGCCATCGGTAAGAGGCCCCCTCCCTCCCTCTCTATCTTATCTTGCTCAATGATTTTGACTAATCATTTGGATTTATATGCAGGCATTGTATATGTCCATGGATCAGTACCTTCAGGGCTTATTCAACCTTGCAAAGGATCCTTCAGCAGATGTTCGGAAACTGGTATTTCACCATGGAGAGTTACACTTTATGATGCGTAGATGCACTACTTGTTTGTAATTATGTATTGACAGGGTTCAAGTTCTGAAATGCATATAAATATAACTATTGCATAACTCAAGTAGATTTCCTTTTATGCTGTATGAATTCTTTTCCTAGCTGACTTGTCTGCAAGTGCAAATCATAATGAGGATCTGTAGATGCTGCTCTGTACTGTTCAGTCCAATTGCATATATCTTGATAATTCTCCCCATTTCTTTGATAGGTTTTTTCGGCCTGGGTTCAGCTCATTGAAGTGCGTCCATCAATTTTGGAGGTAATATCATGTTCTTTGCTGCACATTTAGATTCCATTTGCTGTCCTCACCAAGCAATTCATAGACAGATAATCAATTTTGCAATTTCTTCTCTTTTTGTCTTTATGTTTTTCTCACACAAAACTTTTGATGTTCCTTATGAAAGGTCTTCTATGCCATGAATCTTGTCATTGTATTATTTAATAGTCTGCAAAATCACCCCATTGAGCTCAGAATGCATGCCATTCCATCTATGAACAATACACAACTGTCCTTGACAAGGATTGCTTGTTTGTCTGTAGAACTTACTAATCTTCATTGGTAGTTTTTTCGGTCAATTACTCAGTTGTTTATGCTTATATTAGTCTTATGCTGGATCTGACATTGGCTAACTAAACTGCAGCCACATTTGAAAAATGTAATTGAATTGATCCTGCAAGCTAATAAAGATTCAGATGATGAAGTTGCTTTGGAGGCTTGTGAATTCTGGTATGCTTTCTGTCAACATGATTAATTCAACATGTCATATTCAAACTTGTATTTTCATTTTTAATGTTTTTATTGGTGCTTCTTATCACAACTTTTTTGTCAATTTATTCTTTCTAATTCTTTAAATTCAATAGTTCTAATTCTTACATTTTATTAGTTGACATCCTTCAAATTCAAAACAAACCATGATCGACTGATGACATAGCTAGGAGTTTTTTTATCTTGTTTAATGCTTTATTAGAGTACTAACTATGAGTAAACTTTTCAGGTCTGCGTACTGTGATGGCAGCATGCCTCCTGAAGGGTTGCGGGGGTTCTTGCCATCCTTAATCCCGGTATATATTTTTTCCTTATTTAAACTAATGCTGATACATGTCGGAGCTGGTTACAGCTTTGTAACACCATTTTTTATATTTATTTTATAGACTTTGTTATCAAACATGATCTATGCTGATGATGATGAATCACTTGCTGATGCTGAGGTGCGGAAAATTTCTTTAGGAATAAGTCTATATAGCATCCTGAACTTTGCTTGAAAGTCCGTCTAGCATCGTGAACTATGAAACTAGATATTTGGCCCTCGAACTTTGTAATCCAGTTCAAATAACATCATAATCCGGTTTTATATGGTTGTATTGCCCGTGTGCGCGATGAGTGGATGGTTTTGCCACATAGGATGACACGCTGGCTAAATTAGGCTAATGACATGTGGGGCCTACAAATGCTTCTCTACCGAGCTCCCACTGTGTTTCCATGACCACCGCCTCCTGCAGTTTCCTCCCTTTGTTTCGATTAGGGAGAGAAGGCCTTGCGGGTCTCACCCGTCATTCACCTAAATTTGACTTGCGTGCCATCTTACGTGGTAAAATTGCTCATTTATCGTGCCACGCGAGCAATACCACTATCAGAAACTAGGTCAGTGTGTTATTTGAACTGGATTGTAAAGTTCAAATGATTAAATGTCCGGTTCCATAGTTTGGGGTATTGGACGGACTTTTGAGCAAAGTTCGGGGTGTTATATGGACTTTTTCCATTTCTTTATATCTAGCATGTGTCAATTGTGTGTCATCGGTGATAGGCTTGCTCTGATAAATATTATATGTTTTCAGGAAGACGAATCCTTTCCAGACAGGGACCAGGTTGGTTACATCTGTAATTGTATGTTTTCAGTGACAGTGGCTTGATTTTATGATTGGCTCCATCTGTAACCATATGAGATTAGGCTTGTGTTTGGTCAGTTGAATGGAATGAGCACAGCTCAACCTGCAGTCCTGTATCGCTGAACTGTAAAATGCAGATTAGTGGTTTTTGTTAGCTATTTTTTGGAAGTCAGTTACTAGTGTCATTATTAGAAAAATGCCATGGTCATGTTTACGCATTTTAGCATGACATTAGGTTTTACAGTTACACTAAACCTCACTTTAAGTTTTACATGTTTATGATCTCTTTTTCCCTTGCTTGAAATAAGATGTAGAAAATTGTGTAACAGGATCTGAAGCCCCGTTTCCATGCCTCTCGATTACATGGATCTGAAACTGGAGAAGATGATGTGAGTTCAGAAATATTACATATTTTTAAGCAGCTGAATGACTTTCGCCTACTTGTACTTTGTCCATATAAAGTTTGCAAAAATTTACTGGTGATATGGACAGGATGATGATGCTGTAAATGTTTGGAATTTGCGGAAATGTAGCGCTGCTGGGTTGGATGTCCTTTCTAATGTTTTTGGGGATGACATACTTCCAACTTTAATGCCTTTGATTCAGGTAAGTTGTGTTTCTGGTTCTGTAGTCTATCATGACTGTTGAATTTACTAAAGGGTTTATTTGAATTGAGGCTATGATGCATTCATTGGCTCGAACCATTACTCAAATTCTAAGTAAATCTATTAATCATAAGACACTTGAACTAGTATTCCCGCTGATTTGAATCTGGAAATTATAAACCTTGATCTCAAACCCATCTTGTCGGAAGGAACTTTCAAACCCATCTGGTAGTGGGCTAGTGGCTTCTGGTTGGTTACAATGATTACTATGGGTTTAGGTTCTCATAGAAGTCCGAATAAACCATGCTTTTTAGATAAGCTTTGGGATGATGGCTTAAGCTTATCAGTTATATGATTTGGCTTGACATGAGGTTGCTGATAGTCTATTCTGGGGTGGAGAAGACTTCTGCTTTGATACAACTCACTGATGGAAGACAATAATTGCTGTTGCTGCATTCCTGTTTTTTGTTGTCCTTGTCCATTGTCTTTGGGTTTGAACTCTTGATGTAATCCGGCTTTGTTTCCAGTTTTTGTAGTTTGTTAGTGGTTTCTCCAGTTAAGGGACTGCAGTTTTAACCCCCTTCCTAAAAAAATTACCGATTGACTTGTGATCAATTGCCTACTAGCCAATGCGTTTGTAAGGGTTCAACATTTAAGCATTAAGGTAAAGCCCCTCCACACATACCCAAGACTTGTCATCTTGGGAAGTGTTGAGGGCAACCAGCTGCTGGAAACTGGCTGCTTTTTCATGGCTTTTGCCTTTTGGTAAAACTTATGTGTGGGTTATGATGACATTTATTTTATGCACTTCATTCATTTTCCTTTTAAATACTGTTGCAAGTTGTGTTTGCTTGAAAATAATGCAAAACTGTCCCATAATCACTGGAATTCGTTAATAATTATGACTAGCATGGCACAGAAATCCTAAAAGCTATTCCCTAAAGTTGTGCTATTCATCGAAAGTGTAAAATACCAATTGTGAAACCAGTTACTGCAATAGGTTGCTAGTAACCGGCAGTTTTCAGAATCCTGTGTCTGTTCCTGATTTTATTGGATTGTTGGCCAAGTGTGTATACGTTCAGGAGCTTTTCTGTTATAGTTGGTTCTTAGTACAGTATTTATTGCTGTATGCTGTTTCTAACCTTGAATCGTTTGGATACCACACATCAATTTCTGTAATTTTGCAGCAAAATTTGGCTCGGACAGATGATGATGCCTGGAAGGAGAGGGAAGCTGCTGTTTTGTCTATTGGTGCTATAGCGGAGGGATGCATTACTGGATTATATCCCAACCTTCCGCAGGTAATGTTAATGACTAACTGCTGCTGTATTCATATGCGTTGCAAGAATGGCAATCAAATCTCTCCTCAGTTATGGTACAAATGACTAAAACCTAACTTAGAAACTAGAAAGTGTATCACGCGTCTAATCATTAGAGACAATCATGCTGGATAACATTCCTTGAATTTAGTTTTCAGAAGCAATTTAATTAGCCTGAATACTTGCTTCTCTCATGAATCCTTTAGAACATAGCTATGAAATTTCTTCTCAATATCTGGTAAGTCTGACATTCTTATTGCAGGAAGGCATTTTTGATGCAATCATTAGTTCTCTACAGGATAAACGTCACCCATTATAAAATTATTCAATAGTCTTACTGATTTCTGTTATCTTTATTGGAATTTTGGACTGTTGTGAGTTACAGTTCTGGTATTTATAATTTTCCTGTCTTCCTCTTATCTATCTGCCTTGTTTGTTATTATATGATTACTTTTCTAAGATGCTCTGTTCAATTTCAGATTGTTGCCTTTCTAATCCCACTTCTTGATGATAAATTTCCTCTTATACGAAGTATTACTTGTTGGACCCTATCTCGATATAGCAAATTCATTGTTCAGGTAATAGAACACTCTTTTGTGTTGATGCTATCCTCATCTGTTTGGAGGAATTTCTTTCATTTGAAGGCTTTATGATTTTCTATTTTTGTATCATGCAGTGTAGTTAGAACATGTGGTGTTCGGTTGTAGTAGTGCATTATGGGCATGTTTGGTTTATTTGGCTAGCCTTGCCTAGCTTTGCTAGTGGGCAAGGAAATCCTTGCTTATCTTGCGCAAAAGCAAGGCTAGGCAAGGAAACCAAACATACTTTCTGTTTACTAACCTTGCTAGGCAAGGGTGGGCAAAGAAACCAAACATGCCCATATGTTGTGTGTTTAAACTTGGGTTGGTAGACTAGTCATTCTGATGTATGTCCAATGGCATGTATGTATTTCAAATGTTCTGGGGTAGGTGTTTTCTTCCATAAGGTTCATTGTGTTCCGATAATGTTTTATAGGTGTGGACCTGTTCTGCAGTTATGCATTCTCAATTTGTAGTTTTATGGTTCTTATGGTTATCAAGTCGTCGCCTAGTCGATGATTAGGCGACAAATCGCCGGCGAAGGAGCAACTGGAGCCAATGACTCGACTTGCGCCGCTACCGCCGCCGCCACTGCCGGATCTGCCATCGCCGCCGCCGGATCTGCTGTCGCCGCAGTCGGATCCACTGCTCCGTCGGCTCAATCTCCGTCGTGGCGCCGCCAACACCGGAGATGGGGAAAGGAGAGAGTAGGGGGCGGCGGTCGGAGGAAGAGGGCGAGAGTTGGGGCGAGTCGAGAGGCGAGGCGAGGCGGGCGCGAGTCGGAGAGGATGGGAGGAGGAGAGGATGGGGGGGAGCGAGGGGGGGCGAGTCGGCGGTCGGCGAGGCGATGGGGCGGAATCGGCGAGGACCGGGGGGGTTATAAGGACTGGCATTTTGCATTTTAGCCCTTTTGGTTTCTGAAATTGCAATAAAATCCTTCTCTATATATACATATTTATATAAACTATACAAATACTACCTGTTGACTAGTCAGCGACTAGTCGACAAGTCGGTCCTTAGGAGGGTAGTATCGACACTAATAACTATGATAGTTCTTAACTCATTATATTGTTCTTTTTTCTGAAGCAGAGCCTTGGCCATCCAGATGGTCGTGAACAATTTGATAAGATACTCATGGGTTTGCTCAGGAGGATATTGGATACTAACAAAAGAGTGCAGGAGGCTGCTTGTTCGGCATTTGCAACGCTTGAAGAGGTTATTCACATATCTTTGAATGTTTTCCTGCGCTGAGGTCCTTTATATTATTAGTACGTATTGGTTTTCTGTTTTCAGGAGGCTGCAGAAGAACTAGTACCACGATTGGAAGTTATTTTGCAGCACCTCATGTGTGCATATGGAAAATATCAGGTTATTTCGAATTCAAATATTTGTATTTTGCTACCACATTGAACACTACAACTCAACAGGTACTGCCTCAGGTCTCCTTTTTTTTTTCTTAGTTCTAATTCTGTGTTGCTTCTGAGCAGAGGCGAAACCTTCGCATACTTTATGATGCTCTTGGTACTCTTGCTGATGCTGTCGGAGCAGAGCTCAACCAGGTTCAGCATTTTGATGAATTTCTCTCTTGCTTGTTCTTTTATATTGACAAGCAATCAAATTTCTTTGGTGGACTCCCCATTATTATTATTTTGTTGTGTTGATTCCCTATGGAGATTGCTAATTCCTTTTAAGATGTTATGCAGGCAAAATATCTAGATATATTTATGCCACCTTTAATTACGAAGTGGCAGCAACTTGCCAACTCTGACAAAGATCTATTCCCACTCCTTGAATGCTTTACATCTATCGCACAGGTACTTTTATTTTCATCTGTGCAGACCATCTGTGTAGTTCTGAAGTCTGAGCAGGCTGTTGTTAACGATATAAGGGTATTTGTATCTTTTTCTATTTTCTAGGATTTGGTTGTGTTCTTGGGTCATGTACTATATATTGCTATTTTGGGATGTGCAATACAGAGGCGATTCATTTATCCATCCATAGATCTAACATGGTATCAGAGCTTAGGTTCATACCCTAGCAGCCTTTGCTCGTCTTCTGCCTCCACTGCCCCCGAGAGGTTCATACACTGAATATTTTTTATGGTGATAATAATTTGGAATAGAAGCTGTGTTGTCAAATCATGAATTCATGATCCACCAAGAGTTGCCTATCTTGATACTGTACTAGAAGAATGTGAAGAGTTCTGTTGTGTCCCCTCATTTTACAATATTATACATGCTGCACAAGTTAGTTAACAGAGTGCTTGGTATACTAAAGCAGAATCACCTTGCTACTTACACAGGGGGATATGATAAGTGGCCTCTAAATAATCGAATATTTACATGAAGGCACCATATATTGATTTTTCTGAGATGTTCACGAAAATCTCCCATTATTTGTCTAGATAAAAGCCTCTGCCCAGCTTTTGTTGAAAGCTATCAAAGACCTTACTCCTTTACATATTGAGACCCCAATGCCTTTCATTTATTTTTTTTCAGGCACTGGGACCTGGATTCTCTCAGTTTGCTGAGCCAGTGTTTCAGAGGTGTATCAATCTTATTCAATCCCAGCAGCTGGCAAAGGTCTGTGCAATCTCAGTTTTATTAGAAGTACTATACTTTCTTTTGATGCTATATTTGGTGTGACATTTATTTGTAGTGAAACTTGAACTATGACTACTATTTCATTTAAACCACAGCTTCCAGCAGTAACATTAACTAATATATCCACTGTGATTTGTGCAGCCAGTCAGCCAAACTAATACAATGTTCTAGTTGCTTGGACAAGCAAATTTTTGTTTCAATTAGTCCTTAGTGATATGATGTTGGATCTGTCCAACCCAAGCAGTTACGCCCTATATTTTTTGGCTGTTTATTATTAAATTGGTTAACACCGAATGCTTAATGTGTCTTCTTTGTAATTTTTATGAAAGAGAAATTAATAATGTGATATCAAGTTGGATTGTTCCAACCCAATTAATAAACCTATACTTTTCTAGCTGTTTTGGTACAAATTGGTTAACACTGAATACATAATGCGTCTTCTTCGTCATTTTTGTTGTTATATGGAAGACACGTTAAAGGTTGCTTCTTAGTTAGTAGTTACATGTTCTGTGAACAGTTTTGTTCTTAATTTTGGTTTCATCTATGCACAGAGGTATTTTCCCTGTTGTAGCATGTTGTCCGGTCTGTTCAGTGCCCTCGACCTAGGCCAACTATAAAATCAATCTATTTGAAATTAATATTTTCTGGGAGTGTGCTACAGGGTCCAATTACATCAGAGATAAGCTTATGCCATTCTGTTTTTTTGAGGTATCTCTCTTTTCTACATGCAGGTTGATCCTGCTGCAATTGGTGCCTTATATGATAAGGAGTTCATTGTCTGCTCGTTGGACCTGTTGTCAGGACTTGCAGAAGGACTTGGTGCCGGTATTGAAAGCCTGGTAAATTCAACTCTTTGGTCAATGATTTTTTTTTTGTTATTGAAAAATTGAGATTGTTTTGTTATTGATGTATTGCTACTGTTAGTATGAATGACTCTTGGTTTTCTTTGAGATTATCGATGTTGGTACTCAGTAGAAGATTATCCTTCCATGCCTTCTGATACATTGATTGACTTACTATATGGCTTGTTTCTTTTTAATACATAATTATAAGTTTTGTTGTGTGGGAAATGTCTTAGCGGTTGTTAGAATGAGATTCTTCTTTGCAATAACGATACATAACAAAAGAAGTGATTTCAAGGGAGTTTTAGAAACCATGCTTAGGCGTCAATGTAACTGGATCGCAGAGTAGGCCTTCTGCCCTTGTAAACAAGTGATAGTTGTGGTGCATAGTAAATAGCTCAGCAGTAATGACTACCTGTTTTGTGAGATGGCTCAAGCTTAAGTCCCCACAGGGCGGGTTGAACATAGTTTTTTATGGGTTTTCTGGAGCGAGCTATTTCCACTTGTGTAGCTCAAGGTTCTCAACGTAGACCACCTGTGAGTAATTTTAGGTGCTTGCATGTGTTGGCAATGCTGATTAATGGCAAAAAGCAAAGCCATCCTTTTTTAAGACCAAGTAGTGCAGGTTGTCCGTAATATGCTAAACTATCAACTATGAGCTGTAACTAAGGTTGATATAGTCAGTACATAGTAGAGATGAGAGGTTGGCCAGTAAATTGATCAAGAAGTTTATGGTAACGCTAACCATGTATTAACTGAATGATAAAATTGGGAGTTGTAGAAGAAGATTATTCTTAATACTGCTTGTCCTCTATTTGTTGATTAGATACTCCAAAATTCCAAATTATAATGTATTATGTTGGCAACACTTTGATATTGTGTAAGCCATCTTCCTTTTTTGTTTAGGTTGCACAAAGCAATTTGAGAGATCTACTTCTTCAATGCTGCATGGATGAAGCAGCTGATGTTCGACAAAGCGCTCTGGCCCTTCTGGGGGACCTTTCTAGGGTTGGCTGCAAATCACCAAAATTCACTGTTTATTATCTCTTAAGACAATTTTCAGCCTATGAAAAATAACATCTTTTCATATTCTAGGTTTGCCCTGTACATTTGCATCCACGCCTTCAAGAATTCCTTAGTGTTGCAGCAAAGCAACTGGTAAGTATATTCTGTGTGGTCCATTCAGTATTATCTTGATTTATTCCTCACATAATTTCATTACTGTAGAACCCACAATCTGTGAAGGATGCTGTATCAGTAGCTAACAATGCTTGTTGGGCCATTGGAGAATTGGCAATCAAGGTCCGTGCCACCTAACTATACTATATTGATATTCCACATAGTGTAGGTGTTTCCTTTCTTCTGGGCAAGTACATTATTCTTGCAGGTGCCCTAACTAGTTTGTCAGCATGTACCTTTGTTTACTGCTTCTAGTGCCTATTGTTTGACACATGTTGTCACTTACCACATGGCAACTTCAAAACTGCACTTATAAGTTGGTGAGCAGTGGATGCTTAGTTTTGTGCCTCTGAGGCTCTGACATACTAATACAGTGGCATTTGTAAAACAGCTTGCAAGTCTGACTGTTTATTCCTTTCCAGATTGGCAAAGAAATTTCACCTGTGGTGATCACTGTTGTCTCATGCTTGGTTCCTATTCTAAAATCTCCAGAGGTAATTGGTTTTTTAATCTTTTTTTACCATGTTTTCTAGTTGAGTGAGCATTTCAGCTAGATGTCCTGTGTGCTGTGCCATATTAACAGGGTTTGAATAAGTCACTTCTTGAAAATAGTGCAATCACTCTTGGGAGGCTTTGCTGGGTCTGTCCAGACGTTGTGGCCCCTCATATGGACCATTTTATGCAAGCATGGTGCAATGCCTTGTGCATGTAAGCGTCCCTTTTCTGGAGCTTTTATGGTATATCCGAAGGGTTACGAAAGAATGTTCTGTAGCTTTCTTGACAAGATGTGAGACGTGGCACATAATTTTCTCTATTGCATACTTTATGGAGCTAATTTTCTGTCTTGTGCAGGATAAGAGATGATTTTGAGAAAGAGGATGCATTCCATGGTCTATGTGCAATAGTAAATCCGCGTCTCTTTACATAATGCTTGCTGTTACATTTTTCATAGCTGTGAGTGATGTACTTACAAAAGATACTCTGTGTTATACTACTAGGTTGCAGCAAACCCATCAGGGGCTGTGGGTTCACTAGCTTACATCTGCCAGGCCTGTGCAAGTTGGAATGTGAGATGCATTTTCTATCAGATCTGTTTTTCAACACTAGTGTTTCATATGAGCTCACTTTATTTGTGTACAGGAGATAAAAAGTGAAGGTATACACAATGAAGTGTGCCAGATTTTGAATGGCTACAAGCAGGTACAGTAGTTGAGTCTTTCATTTTTCTTGTTCTTGTAAACAATTCCGCATTCCAGTTGTATGGCATATATACAAGAAACTAACAAAATATTTTCCCTAGATGCTTGGAAGTGGGGGTTGGGAACAGTGCATGTCCACCCTAGAACCAGTAGTTGTGCAGAGATTAGCCAGATACGGAGTATGAGTATTTCAAGAAATTTCTGTTATTTATTGTCACTATTCCATCGGAGGCAAACAGCAGAAAGGAGGAAGTGCTGGGGCATGAGATTGGGGCCAAGTTAAGAGTCGAGCGTGTCCGATTTTATATGATGTGATAGATTCTGCCCGGTTGGTATTGTATGCTAGTTATAGTCCACAGAAGACTGCTCAAATCGTCGTGTGCTTTGTCTCCAGCACAAGTGAGTGGTAAGAATTACCACGACAGGACGTTTTTGTTTCCTCTCCAAAGGCTGTGGTTATTGGTTTGTTTCAGTGGACTAGGTTTTGTTTTGTCATTCCACTGACACCCCCGCGGCAACATTGAGCTGTTGAAAGGTTTTGTAGTGTGTATTTTATGGGAGAAAAGGTTGGGTGTAGGGCTGTATTATCCTCGATAGGATTGTATTAATTCATTCCCCACAATAAAAGATTGAGCGAGTCTCTCGCCGAAGTGTTTTTTGAGCTGGTGCTGGACATGGGTGGGAAATTGATTTGAATTATCCGCACTATTCAACTACCGCATTCGATAGGATAGAATATGATTTAAATTTTCTCCATTAAGACTGTTTCAAACATTTTTTTTGTCTTTTAGAAGCCGAAAGCTGAACGGTGTGGCTTCTTAAGATGATTTCTATAAAATATTTATAGGAATCATTGTTATAGTCTCTTTGAACAAAATAGCTTCTCAATGCGAGTGTTATTTACTCAATTTCTCTCGTAATCGGTCTAACAGGTTGTCTCATTCGTATTTATATTTGCATAAAAATATAGTAGTTAATATAGTATGCTTATCCAAAATATTGTTTTATCTAGAGTATTTGTATTAGGATTCAAATTTCACAAATCAATTGGAGTCTTTGAGCTTGTATGACTATGTTACCTAGCTGATTTTATGTGTGCATGTGACGGGAGCGAGAGCAATAAGGTGGATGATTTTACTGTGATCTCTGCTTTATTCCTAGAGCGAGAGGAATAGAGAAGTTTTCAAAAATCAGATATTTATATTAGTTCATGGTTTTTCTAAGTAAAAGTCAAAAACAAAAACTAATACAAATATGCTCTTCTAAACTCGCAAATGACTTCATGTACTCTGGTGGCCGTTTGCATGTTAGCTCCTTGCAGTTAGAAGACCAATTTGCTTATGTGGTACTAGCTACGTGTGCGTGGTGAGATGCCACGTAGGCTAGATTGCGTAAATAGTTGATTATTGTTAATATATCTATGTTGGTGACGTTGTGTTGTATAAGTTAGTGAATATGTTGCAGAGAGCTGAGTGTATCTAATATAGTGTGTTTTGCTGGGCTTGTTCTTTTTACACTACTAATAGAAAGAGTATGAATAGCAAGAGGCATCAATAACTGTCTAGGAAAATATAATGCATAGCTAAATCCGGAATGGTCAGGTAGCACATGGTTTCTTTGTAGAAATCGGTATATGTTTTAGACCATGAGAAAAGCGAAGGCTTTCTTTATCATATTCACATTTGCTAACATAATGTTAGCTCTAACTGAAAGCTACTGAATAGCGGTAACTTTGGCGGTAGAATTGGTATATGTTCATCTCTGAAGAACATGTGGTGCAGCAGATTTGAGTATGTACTAATAAGCATTATAACAAATAGAGCGATAACTAGTGTGCTTTAGGTGGTGGTAAGAAGTAATTCGGTACTAAACATTTTAGCATGATAATTTGATAATGCTATAATTGCTGCTTGGCTATAGATATGTAAGAAGATACTGTTTTTAATTGAAGGTAATATAGTAATGATACAAGTATAGAACATAAAGCGTAAGAGGATGCAAAAAAGTAACTGTTGTATAATATATACGCACTTTCCATTTGTCACTTTGATAATGTGTTTAACTGTTGGGCTTAGTTTTGTTGTTGGTCCTGTAATTGGCGAAGCAGTTGCTATAAGGATAACAATATGTGATGAGCGACAAATGATGAACAAAAAAATAGAAATGAAATAGTGTAGATGCGTAAGGATGATAAGTGGATAATATTAAGTTAGTAATTATTGTATCTGGCAGTAAAGCGTTTTTCTTGGTACAATTATTTAAGACCGAAAAGGTCATCGGGGGCTTGTTGTATCTAATCGTTGTTGGTTGGTGGTGGTGGCAGTTGTGTCCTGGATGTAGACGGTCGGAATATGCTACGATACTCCCGAGCGGTTGGCCTCCTGCGTTGTTGCTGCTGTGGTTGGGCGGGGTGGTGACACTGGGGGATTCTCTGCAATCTAACATTTCGCCCACCTCGATCATGTGGAAGCGCTGGAGGTCTCGTATGAGCTGTCGCACCTTTTGTTGAGATGCGTGAAGTCGATAGTGTAGGTTCTCTTTTTCATCTAGCGTTCTTGAATATAATGCCTCTTGATAAACAATGTGTTGCGACGCCACTCTTAGGCGTGGATCATCGTCTTCTGTTGGCTTCGGGGTGGAGAAATACATCCCCTGATGTGTTATCTGGGGATTAGATCGTATGGGGATTGGTCGAACTCCACATCATAATAGTGGCGGAGGTAGTGCACCGCCCTTCTGGCGGCGTCTTGCATGTCATCTTTTTCTTTAATTCTGTTGCCGTAGAATCGTTGGCGCTCATCGGGGCGCATGGGCAATGGCTCTAAAGTGACCCATGTTTTCCACTCATATCTTTCATCTTTGATATACTGATCAACTGAGTGGAAAACGGGCCTATGTTGCTTGTTAGCTCCCAGGTATTGTTGCATCTCCCATAATTGTGTGGGCCAGCCTGGCATATTTTCTGCCTTTGAATGCACTATGTGAACCATCTGTTTAATAATGAAAATTTGAGATTAAATGAGTTTAAGCATAAACAATTTGCAAAAAAATAAACCTAAGCTCAAAGTAAACTAAGACAGGTAAGGTAGCATAGGAGAAAGGAGAGACAACAATATTATTTATATTTTATATAAATTCTTTTTAGTTTTTTTGGAATTAGGTTTTATGATAAAATAGCAGTCCTAATCAGTTTTAGGTTTTAGCCTATAGTCAAGCAAGTGGGTTTTGAGGTTGTGGTGTTATGGTGATACTATAGTAATATTCACAGGAAGAGCACATGTGAAATGGTATTGATGTTCCGCAGTACTATGAATGTCAGCGCAATGTTTAGTGGCCATGATGAATTATGTTCTATAAAAAGAGACATGACTAAATATGAAAAAAGTTGAATAAATAATTTGTAGAGGCAACATGTTGTGAGTATGAAGTCTACTTCTGTAATTAATGGAGAATGTACTAATTACTGAGACATGAATTGCGTTCACCACTGGCCCAGGATTATTACACAAGAAGAGTACAGAACCGGTAGAGCATATAAACAATTCATGATACAAAAAGAGTAACTAATGCAGAGGAAATTGAGTGTATAAAGAAGGTAACTATTAGAAGAAGAATTAATTAAGACGACATAGAGACAAAGGCTATAGACAACGAATTAACACGATAACGTTTAGAATATAAGGTGGTTAGCAACAATGGCGAAAAACGGTGGTTGAATTTGGAATAAGAGCTTAAAGATATTATGTAATTAAAGCATAGAAGCGATGGAAAATGCAAACAAGTAACATCATAAAAAAACAATCAGTACACGAGGAAAAGTCTCACTAGAGAGAGAACTAAGTGTATAGAGAAGGAAATTATCAGTAGGAAGACTATTAATTATTATTTAATTCTAAAGCGGAAACAGGACAGGTATAAAAAGAGGGAAAACAAATGTAATACGCAAAATGTAATAGTAAAATAGAAATGGTAAGAACACGGAAAGGCTGTAAGAAGAAAGAAGCCTAGACATGAAAAAAGACGGAGAAATAATCTTTAGAGGCAAGATGGTATAAGCACGAAGTCTATTCCTGTAATTAATGGAGAATATAGTAAGCATTGAAACAAGGGCTGAATTCACTATTGGCGCAGGAACATTACACAGGAAGAGCACAAAAGTAATAGCAAATGTAAACAATACATGATACAAAAGGAATAACTAACTAGAGGAAATTAAGTACAAAAAGGAGACAATTACCAGAAGAAAGACTAACCGAGACGATGTAGAGATGAAGTGTTAAAACAACAAACTGAGACAGCGATCCTTAGATGATATATAAGGAGGTCAATAGTAATCATGTAGAGTGGCGGTTGAATCTAGAATAGTACCTGCATTTAAAAAGAATAAGAAGGCAACACTAAATAAAAGGAAGAAGAAATAAGTAAGGAATCAACAAAGCAGCAATTGGAACAGATATGTAATAAGTAATCATCAAACGGTAAGAAGAAAACGGAAGAAGGAAACAAAAAGGGAGAAGATAAGAACAGTAAACAAAAGGAATGGTACTGCATTTAGAGGGGAAAGGAACAACATTTTAGGGAAAAGATTAGTAAACATAAAATCTGGACGTACTAATTTTTTTACAGCGACTAAGCTCACAATGGTACGCGTTGAGGCAGCGATCGAGCTATGCGAAGGTGCTCCTGTATAGCAACAAAAAAATAGCGAACATTATGGTAGGAACCAAAAGGGGAAAAACGTATAGTATAGAAATCGCTAAAATAACTGGAGAACATGTCTACAAAAGTAGCCGTAAAAAAAGGTAGATAAATAGAAAAGAAAGAACATATGTAAACGCAGAAGCACTACACTAAATCAGTACTGTAATCCCAAACGAATCTAAGTGCGGGAACTGCAGAAACCCCTCATTAGTATCGTATGCTAATAAAAAGAAGTGTTGCAAGTACAGGAGCCCTTAGGTATTCCGCCAATAGGAACGGGGAAAGCATTAAAAATAAACAAAAAAAAACATAAAAGATCCGCATCCACATATAGCTCAAGGAGAGAATCGCACTCTAATCTGAACTCCTTTCATAAGAACGTAAAAAGCACAAAGAAGCAACAAGAAAAGCAAGCTTTTTTTTTTGAAGCGTTCTATGTTACTACCTCTCTCTGGAAGCGTTCTACGTTACAACGCTCCCGCGCTAAACGGTCTATTACCGCGTGAATGAGAAGGTGACAGCTGTGCAGGAGCGTCGACTCTGTTCAATGTAATTATTTTGTAGGCAGGTGTACAATGGTTTATGCATGTAAAACTGTTGGCTGCGGTATGCTGTAGCTTAATGTAAAGAGGTTATATTTTTGTGGTGTATATGTTTTGTTTAGGGAATGTTAATTCTGCGTGGTTTAGTTGTTTTATGTAAAGGTTATGTGTAAGTGAGTTAGATTAGGACTAGCTGAGTGTACGCGAAAGCGAGAAAGAACAGGCTACGCTATATTGGTTGCAAGAACCATCACGGCTGTTCTCTGTAAGTTAGCGAAGTGATTGCATATAGTGAGTGAATTTGATACAGAATGAATTGGTGAGATTAATCTGGTTATGCTGATAAGATGAGCGCGATGAATTGTGAGAGGCACTAACAACTGTAAAGGAAAATATAATGCTGAAACAAGCTGTGAAGAGTAAGGCAGTAAGCAGGTCTGTGCAGGAACTGGTATATGTCCTGGAGGACGAAGAAAGTGAAGGGTTCTCTAGGTAGGCAATACATGTTAACACCGCACGAAGCACACGTCGCTGCTACTTCACGGTCTTCTATTTCTCTTGCTTCTTCTGGTTATTCTTCTCTTGCGCAATGAAACATTACCTTTGCTTCTTCTTCCTCTCTGTATTGGCTTTCACTTTCTTTCCTGCGCTTCTTTTTCTTTCGCTCTGCTTGCTTTGTCTTGCTTCTTCTTCTTGCATCTAATGCCTAGCCTTCTGCCCTACTTATACTCTTACAGTACTAAACAAGAAACGGAAACGGACACAGACCAACACTCCTATACGTATACGTATACGCGGCAAACTCCAATACGGCTCGGATACGGAAACAAGATTACAGTTCTAACAATCACCCCCTTAATCTTGTTTCTTCATCTTGATCACGCCAATTTTCTCTCTTTCCCCCACCTGAACTGAGTCCATCCTTCCTTGCACGCCTGCTTGGGCTGGAGCACCTGCTCCCACAGCCGCCTTGGCTTCGCCGTTACCTAAGCCTCCTGCTCCTCTCTCTTGGACCAAAATCTGTCCGCTTTTCATGCATATCTTAGCTGAGGTTATACCGCCTCTCACTCCCGCGCTCGTGCGTCCTGCTGACCTTATTCCATCTGCATAACTACAAAAAAATGCACCAACTTGTACTCCAAGTCTTCCTCTTGGAACTGTTCTAACCTTGGGACCGCCACCTTGTGCGCTCAAGCTGCTCTCCATGCACACCCCCTGAGTGTGTACGTGTCGTACCTGGGTCCTGCCATCTTGGCCTTTTGCATGCCTTGCTTGGCTGCTTTCATCTACGCTCGAAATCTCGCCTTTGGTCTCGTCATCTTCTAATTCTTCCAAGCCGCTCTTTAGACAAACCTGCTTATAAGTTTTCAAGGAAATCTTGTACAACCGGTTTGGAGATCTTTTCACTTTCATTAACAGATCATCGTTCTTGGTATAGACATACAAGAACTCATCCTGCAGCACCACTCTGCACCCTTCTTCTTCTGTCATCTGTCCAAGACTAAGTATGTTGTTGCATAGACTTGGTATATAATAAATTCCTGTCAACAACTTTTTATCTCCGTTCTTGCATTGCAGCATCATCGTCCCTTTGCCTTTTATCTCTACCATGGAGCCATCGCCAAACTTGATCTTACCCCAAACTTTCTCATCGAGCTCATGGAACATGGAGCGATCTCCTGTCATATGATTGCTTGCTCCATTATCCAAATACCACTGATCTGAATGATTGTTGTTGCCTTTCTTCGTGCGTAGTTTTGGAACTACGTTCTCCTCGTTTAGCATCACCATGATCGGTACCTTTTCAACATATGATGAGAGAAGTAGTGCTGGATTGTCATCTACTTCTCGGACGAGGTTTGCCTCCCCGTTCTTCCTTTTGCTTTGGCAATTCGAAGCATAATGTCCATACTCGTTGCAGTTGAAGCACTTTACGTTGTGCGATGACGCGTAGTGCCCGTATTCACCGCATTCAAAGCATTTGATATGTGACTTATCACGGAATCTGTCACCACCGCCTTGCCAAGCGTTATCTCTATGACCACCTCTGCCACCTCGACCACTCTGACCACCTCGCTCGTGCCTGCTTGATGAGCCACCGCTCCTTGTATCTTCCTTTGTCGGCAAACACTGCGATTATCATACTGGAACCTCTGCTCAAGATGAGACCAAATCCTTCGATAATTCCTCGTGCGCCTTGAGAGAGCCGGTGATCTCTCGATCTTCTTTTCTCCAAGTCGTGGAGTACATGAGCGTGGTGACGACGACAGCACATACTTTTCTGGTAGCACGCGCAGGTACTTCTTCACTGCTACAGATTCCTCCATCTTGTCACCAAGAGAAACCATCTGATTATATAGTGAAGTCAACTTACCAGCGAATTCGTCCACCGACTGGGTCTCTCCCATCTGGAGATTTTCGAACTCGTTCCGTAAATTCTGGAGCCGCACCTCCTTCACTCGATCAACTCCCTCGTGCATCTTCTGAAGTGTCTCCCACGCCTCTCGTGCCGTCTCCTTTCCGACGAGCTGAAGCATCATCGAGTCTGGCACCGCTTGGTAGATAATAGCCAAAGCCGCCTGATCCACCTTGTCTTCTAGCTCCTTGTCCTTCCCCTTCGGATCGACTGCACCCCAGACTCTCTGGGCGCACATGTTCGCCTTCATCTTCATTGCCCACACCGGGTAATTGTCGGTCGTCAAGAGAGGATACTGGAGGGAGAATAGCCCACCTTGGGCCTTCGCCTTCTCGCCCATATTCTTCAGGCACCACCAAGATCAACACGCTCTGATACCAAATGTTGGAACCAAAGCACATACGCTCGCAATGAAGATCGGTTACTGCCACGCCTTTCTTTTCTCCAAATCTCGGTACACCAGAAAGATCTACTGCGCCTGCTCTTTTCTCTCTCCAACACACACGACAGCCAGTACTCACCTCTGTTTTTCTTCTCGAGAAACAAGTCTCGCCTGCACTTCGTTTTTCTTTTCGCCTCTCCCAAAACTCAAGGCAGCACACTAGTGCTTCGCTTCCCTTCTGGAACGCCTGCAAGGCTCGCCTTCTTTTCTCTCTGGAACACCTGCACGAAGCACACGTCGCTGCTACTTCACGGTCTTCTATTTCTCTTGCTTCTTGCTGGTTATTCTTCTCTTGCGCACAGAACAGCCTTCTGCCTTGCTTCTTCTTCCTCTCTGTATTGGCTTTCACTTTCTTTCCTGCGCTTCTTTTTCTTTCGCTCTGCTTGCTTTGTCTTGCTTCTTCTTCTTGCATCTAATGCCTAGCCTTCTGCCCTACTTATACTCTTACAGTACTAAACAAGAAACGGAAACGGACACAGACCAACACTCCTATACGTATACGTATACGCGGCAAACTCCAATACGGCTCGGATACGGAAACAAGATTACAGTTCTAACAATACAGTGTTAATTACATTAGAACGCTATCCAGTCATGGTAGTTTTGTTGGGAGGGTTAGCATAGCTAACAACAGCCTGTACAACAAAATGAGTCTGGCCAGTTGGAGTGAGCTTTGTTGGAAGCGAAGAACTCCGCGACATCAGCACATTCTGTAGTAACATGTGTGTGAACCATCGTAATGTGCTGATGCAAGAGCGAAATATAGTATATGCTGCGAGCAAAATATGTGGCCTTCCTGAAAGAAACAGATGATTCAGAAATAGTAGCATGCGTTATCTTATCAGCTTGTCTTTAGTAGTAAGTAGCTGTATTGAGGAATAGGTTGGTATGTACCTAGTGTGATGGCTCACTATTTCGCACTTGGGAATAACTCTTTTGTAGCTTTGCTCTTTTTCACATATCAAATTACTCTGCAAAGAGATAGCGAGGATAAGAACTGCAGATCTGGAACATATGTTTTCTTGTTTTTTTTTATAGTGGTGTTGATAATAATGTATTACACTGAAAGGAAACACCTTTTGTTTTCTTCTGTAGATGAGGTAGGTAAGTCAGCTTTGCCAGGCATAAGTGTGTCATGTAGTCTTTTGTCACAGTGCAATGTTGATGTGATCTTGCAATAGATATGTGAATGGTTAGACATAAGTAAATGTATGTAAGAAACACTATGTGAATGAACTGTGCAACTTATCTAGAGTTCTAGGAAAGCAAATGATGATGGTATTTGTTTTCTCACCTGTGGAGTATCAACAGTTGCTACTATGGAGTAACTATTTCTGCACATGTGGTAGCAGGAGGCGGTGGTGTTAATGGAATAGGAAAATTTTGTTGTTCATGATGCGCAACGGTTTGTATTTTTGTGGGTGCTAATGTTGCAGCTTCTGGTTTGTTTGCCAACAGCAATATGTTTTGATATGCTTGGGGTGTTATTGATCGTACATGGAATGTTGGGATGTCACTCTGTAGGGATCCTTCTGACATCTGGACAACAACTTTGTATTTTCGGCCAACAACTGCTTTGATCTCAGCTGGAATATGTTCTGTTTGGGCTTCAGTTGTCGCAACCAAAAGTATAGGAGGCTTTCCAATTAGTTCCTCACCTATATCACCAAAAAACATAAACTCTACATGGATGTGTGTGTTTTGCTCATCGTTTTTAGGATCAGTGCCATACACATTTATTTTGTATCTGTTGCAAGATTTGGAAAGCATGTCATATATTATATCTTTTTGATCGGGTAGCCGCTGATAGTAGTAAAAATCTGAAGTGTATAAATGTGTGAATAATTGTATACCTTGGTTCTGCTGTTGTAGCATTACATCTTCGGCATTTGTATCCATCTCCATTTGGGAAAGTCTTTTTCCAGCATGAAGAGCATGATATGTACCACCATGATTGTGCCGGTACTAAGTCTGTGATAAGGATGATAAGTCTGTACCGTTGGCCCTGTGTGTAGCATATTCGAAAAGCGTCAATCTGCGGTCTATGGAAAAGGTGAGCTGTAAACATATGTTTAAGATATAGATTTTTTTTGTACCAAAACTTCGTGAGGTATGAGGTCTATTAATTCACGCACTGTTGTGGGGACTGGACTGCTGTGACTATAGGTACCCCCTTGCCATTCAATCCGGTGTGAACGATTGGTAATTCTATAGAGCACATTATTAATAAAATTGAAAAGAATGCAGAAATGATATTAAAAGGTAATACCGTTTGTTCAATGATTGTTCAATTGATTAGACTAAAAAATGATAAGCAGTACAGGCTTTGTAGAGCGTGTATTTCTGGTATTGGTATATTGATATACCACTTTGATGCTGAACTGCTTTGCAATGCGAGGTGGCCTGATTATGCATATGAAACCAGTAGTATGTGTTAATAATGTAGGAATAAAAAGTAAGTAAATAAGTTAGTTTTTTTTGTGTACAGTTGGTAGATGAAGGAGAGTTCATG
The DNA here is from genome assembly GCA_036346265.1 of Melocanna baccifera. Taxonomy (NCBI): domain Eukaryota; kingdom Viridiplantae; phylum Streptophyta; class Magnoliopsida; order Poales; family Poaceae; genus Melocanna; species Melocanna baccifera. The sequence goes on from CM070687.1 coordinate 27,942,646, forward strand.
TCATAGACCTAAGTATGTACCAACGGACATGCCAACAAACAAAGCAATAATTGGTGCATCTTGAGAGCCGGTGAAGAAGAGTTCGGCATTAAATGATTCAGCATGATGGCCCCACAATGTTATAATTCCTGTTTCACTATGACTAAGCTGTAAGATATACTGTTTCACCGAAGTTGATGTAACAATGATATAGGTATAGATCATAAAGCGTGAGAAAATACAAAGAAGTAAAAGCTGTAGAGAATATATGTACCTTCCATCCATTATTTTAATAGTGCATTTAACTGTTGGCACTAACTTTGTTGTTGTTTCCATGGATGGTGAAACAGCTGTTATAAGGACAACAATATCTGGTACATATGGAGGTTAAATGAGCACGCAAAAAAAGAGTTAATGTAAGTGTGTAAGGACGATATACTAACTGTATAAGTATAGTTGTAGCTATACCTGATAACAAAGCCTTTTCCCAACACGACTATTTAGAACAGAAAAAGGCACTACATTATATGCATAGAGAGGAAAACCATCTGGTTCTGGTAGTATTTGCCTAACTTTTGTGTATTTTGAAAATCGAGCATAAATGGCACTGTCAACCGCTTTATATGTCTGTTTTGCTTCAAGGACTTTGAAGTATTCAAATTCATAAATGGATCCTTCCTTTAGCAAAGACGTAAACTTATAAAGCCTTCTTTGGGGGACCACTCCTTCCATAGCATGCCCCTAAAAAAGGTTACAGTTGATGTTAAATGGTAAAGAATAATTGTATTATATATGTAGGAAGATACAAGCAAGGGCAGTAATGTCATAATAACGTTATGTATGTTAAGAGCAGAATTATTGCAAAAGAAAAGAACACGGTTTGTATAGATAATATAGAAAGAAATATAATAGTGTGAGCGATGTATATAAGGAAGTAAAAATGGAAGGATAATATGTGTGATATGTGTAAATGGATAGCTTCATATGTGGTGTGCTATCTGGTATGAGGTTATATAAATGCATTTAGTAAATCTCATCTGTGTTGTGTGTGTTTTTTCTGGAACACATTAAAGCAGGCAAGAAATGTAGATAAAATGGAGGAAGAGGTATGTATTTCATATTTATGGAAGGGAAGCACAATTAGATATGAGGGGTAGAAGGTACAAAAAGAGGAAGAACAATCAGATATGAGAATAGCGAGCACAAAAAGAAATATAATAGTGTGAGCGATATATATAAGAAAATAAAAAAAGAAATATAGTATGTGTAATATTTATAAATGGATAGCTGCATATGTGATGCGCTATTTGCTATGAGATGATGTAAACACGCTGAGTAAAGCTCAGCTGTGTGTGCCTTTTTTTTGGAACACACTAAAGTAGGGAGAAAGCGTAGACAAAATGGAGAAAGGACTATTTATTATGTATATATAGAAGCGAAGCACAATCAGATATGTGATGAAAAAAGGTGGAAAAGGAAGTAAATTATGCAAGTGATGCATACATAGAAGCAATAAAGCAAAGAGAAAAATCATGCTTTGCATAAACAAATAAATTTGCATGTATTGTATCTTTTAATAAAAGAAAATAAAATTGTGTTTATTAAAGCCCACCTGCGCTGAACTATTTTAAGAACACACTAAAGCAGTGGGAAAGCGCATATAGCACAAAGGAGGGAGCATCTAATTTATATCTATGGAAACTATACAAGCCTAAATCGGTATGTGGATTACAAAAGGAGAGGTCTATTTACTAAAGGTGTTTTCTATAACTATTGTGGTTAGTCTATATCAAGAGGTCTGGAGCAAATGTTTTAGGCGGGAAGGCTGAACAAGAAGGGGTTGAAATACTGATAGCAAAAAGTATTAAATGGAAGTAAGCACTTCTTTGTATACTATATTTTTGGTTTCAGTGCAAGCAGCACTCTTATCATTTTCAATAAATATCTTCAAGCCTGAACGTGATGTAACCCACGATATTGCCACATATAATTGTCCATGGCAGAAGACCGGGTTCCTTAGATAAATCCCAACTTTGTTTAGAGTTTAGCCTTAACTTTTGTTAATAGTCATTGCACATGAAAGTCTGACTGGAAACTGTCGGCGCTGGAGGGTAAAAGGCCATCAAGGGCTTGTTGCATTTAGAACAATTCTAAGAATACAAATAGACTGATCAATGTTAGTCCCAGTGATTATACGTCCTTCAAGTACTCGATCACCAAGCCTTGTGATAATGAGCCGTGTTCCATTGCAAAGACCCATAGATTGATTTATATTTCTTAGCAACATCACTGGAACACCTATTTTCAAGCAGATAATATGATGCGGAAAACCATTGACTGTTATAGAATTCAAAAATTCAAGTGGATATAGGAGATCAGCATCACCAATGTGACTATCAGATTGAGAAATGGAATCAAAACTGAGACTCTTTTGTATGACCAGGGATTCTATCGAAGACAGCTTTGTTTAATTCATCAGCAACGATATTAGTTGGGCAGATAATTGCACACTCTGCGAGATATCCACTCTTTTGATAGTTTATACAAAATGAATCATAGATAGCATCCACAATTGCATCCAGATTGTTATTAGCTGGCAGTAACAAAAGATCATTTGGGATAGTTATCCAGGATGCATGAAGTTCTCCTTGTTTTTTAGTCATTGGGACTTAACCATCTCCAATATTAAGCACCCATTGAGCAAATGCAGAGAGAGCATCACGTTCTGTTACTAAGAGCTTTGGATTATGAAGCCTCATATTGGTAGATAGTTTTAGTACATCAACATGTTGCCAGAGTGAAGATCTAATAAGTGAAGCTTCAATAATTTCTGTTCTAGTACCACCCTCAATAACATGTAAGAACCAGAAGGCAAAACCAAAGAATCTCTGGGAAAATCCGAAAGTCGTACGCACCAGCAGAAACCGAAGGGTTACGGGAATAAAAACGGAGCTCACCACGAGAACGCACACCACCAAAGAAAGCAAACAAGCGGGCCACAACCGCCAAAGATAGGGGCGTATCAAAACTGGCGTCCACAAAGCGAACAACGGAGCGCTACCCTTCCTCTCGAAGCTTTCCGCAACACTGCTCCTCACGGATGGGCCGCACACACGGGTAAAACGCAAACAACAACACGCAAGCGGCAACACAGCGAAAACGTGGCCTGCTAACCAACGCGCAACAACACCAGCCCGGCCCGCTCCTACGCACGTGATCACGAAAGAGCACCCCGGTACCAGCGCACAGGAATGTTCGCATGACCCGCTCCCAGACACGTGGCAACAGAAGAGCACAGCAGCTACAGCTGGCATCACGAGCAAACGGGAATCCCCCCAACTTAGATTTACGGAGTATGTGTGCTGACTTCTTTTTTGGCTTAGTGCTTATAACTTTTAACTTTTACTACATGAACTAATTTTTAAACAGTATCTTTTCAAAATGAGTTAAATCAACTGTAGTAGACACTATATTAAATTCAGCTATAACAATCAAAACCATATGATAATTCTCGCTGTAATTGTGTTCAATGATCCGAATTCAACTCTATGTAGGTGATTCATGAGATGTTTCAGAGCTCTTTTGATACTCACTTTTATTTGGTTTTCCGTGACAGTCGAACTTTAAAAATCATAAACCAAAAATTATAAACCACAACTCAAAAGAACCCACCCACGGATGTGTTAAGTCATCACGGTGTAACATTCAAACACATCCACTACACTAATGTTATTTCGTTTCTAAGACATGGATGAAGATAAACGGTAAAGATGCACGAAGAGAAACAGTAAAGATGCATGTTCTGCTCTCCTCAGAACTTAACAGCATACTCCAGTGTTTGTTTTGCAGTAGTATCAAAGTAGAAATTGAAATGAACATTTTTTTAAAAAAAAATTGTAATCAACACATCAACAATTTCACCCAAAGGGCTGCATATTAAAATGGGCAAAAGTGCTTGCCTTGCAACAATATTTCCAAATATGCAAATATTTAACAAAAATAGCGAATTTTTCCAATACAAATTTGAAATTTTGATATCTTTGTACTGGATGGGATCTGGGAGTAACTGGCTCAAGAGTCTTGGGACCTACCACTGGTGCGACCAAACCTGCCTGCATAGCACCAGGAGAGACCAAAAATGCTGGACCCCGGAGGGGACTCGAATGAACCATAATGAAGACAATACGGCTATTTGCAGGGCAGGGTTGCTCGTATCTGATGAATGGGCTGTTAGTTCACCAGCATCGCCACACGGCGCCATGAGTCTTGATACGGATCACGACGAAATACGAAGGTCAATTATCTGGCACAGTAAACAAATACCAGAACAAGGTAAATTTTGAAGCAAGACAAAGATAAAGACTAGAGCCCTGTTTGTTAAGGGCGCTTACTAAAAGACAGAGGTGACTTGATGAGTAATTAGCACAGAGATTGTGAAGTGCAAGTGCCTGAGTATAATTTTTAAATCTGGACGATGTTTCCGTGACAGGTATGTTTAGCCCAACAAAACACTGAAGCTGTAACAGTGAAGTATGTTGACAGAGGCTACAAGTTTATGCTATCTGTCACCATCACTGGCTCACTGCTACCTTAACCTAGCTCTCAAACAACATTGCACATGAAAAAAAGAAAATAATATGGAATCAAGCAAAATATCAAATGACCATTTAAGCATTTAATGGAGAGGGAGCTTACTTCTCAGCATATCGTCAGTGCTTGTATCCGGACGGAATTGCATCAGATTATTTGCCATGTCGTTAAGCAAACTTTCCAGTAGAATCCCCATAAAAAGAATACACGACACTCATATAATATCCGCTCCGGTCCCTGCAGTACCCTCATTCTGATACCCCAAACTCAGACAGCTTAGACGGCTTTGCTAGCCGCTAGCATCGATACCTTTCAGAAGGGTCGAATACTCAAATGTTTATCATGTTTCTGCGGTACCCCTTTTTGTGTCCAGCAAAAACAGCTTAGATAAACTTCCCTTCCACAAGGACTTACGGAAGGGTCAAATGCATTCTTCATGCATTATCAATCCCACTGTGTCCAAATCTTTCGTCTGTTTGAAATGTCCAAGTGATCTTCTCAAGTTCTCAGCTCAGGTCCTGGCGTACTGCACATGTCTAGCGTTCTGTCTCAGAAGACTGACCACACACATCACCCTAGCTCAGGAAAGCACTCATTCAGGACAGCTAAATGCAGCTTTGCACGTTGCAGGGATAGACCAGGCCATGCGGTGGTTTCTTGGATTTTAGCTTTACTGCCTTCTCTGTTCTCTCCAATGCAATAAAAATTCTTGGATGATTTAGCTCATCTGATCCAATAACCTACAGCTCTGATGAGAATTTAATGAGAGGAATCACAGTTGATGGCTTCTTTTTTGAAAATAATGCAGTTTGGTATTACAGAGAATATGCTTAAATGAGCACCCATCACACAGCATTAGGACTAAAGAGAAAAGAACATAAAGAATGCTGAGACAGAAGCACCAGACAAGAGAGGGGGATTACATACTACCAGTTAAAATTGTTATTAGTTATCAGGCTGTCCATTCGGACAGGCTAGTCAATGGATTTGAGCTTCATTACTTAAAACTTTGTTACAAGTAAGGTGATATCTTAGATGGAACAGTTGTCAATTATGAATTACGAGTAACAATAGATATATTCTTTTGTTAATTGTTTAATTGGGCGTCTGATGTTCTCCCAAAGGCCTTGAATTCTGCATCTTTTATGGGCACAGGCAACCATTGTAGCTTGAAACAAGGAAAGAAGGGGCATGCAACAACCAAAGGTGCATAAGTTTCTTTCAAACAAGTCTTAGGAGCATACCTGGAAAAAGTAGCTTGCACACAGCGGCAAGCTTAAATATAATTGTGCTGGCATAAACTAAGTTCAGCCATAGATCAGCAAGACAAAGTTCGCCAATGCAGAGCAAATGCCAAAGACAGCCAAAAAAATTATTTTATAATAAAATCAGACTTCCCCAACAGCTAGCTGCAAAACATGAAAACATAATGCAGGTATAAGTTATTGTTCTAATGCACACATCTTCAGCAAAACATGAGAATGTGATAAAATATTGCCGTGCTTGTAGCTGCAAAACATTAGGATTTGACCATTAAATCAGTACAATGAAACCGGACTATACGGTATGCAAAGCTCACACTGGTGTGCTTGTTTCTGTGTACTGAATGCAAACTTAACATTTGGGGCAATTACGAGTGACAATGAAAAACGGCAAGCATTGCAAGCGTACGATACTACCATGCATTATGAAGAGAAAAAGGTAAGGTTGCAAATCAGTTCAGACTGCATTTGCATGAACCTTAACCTCAATATACGATATAATTCTCTGGATTTCTTCCGGAGTGGAAGAAAGCACTATCAATTCAATGGATGATTTTGAGATTTGACATAATAGTAGAATTATGAGAGCTATCATGTTTGTAGAGAGAATTTTTTCTGCATGACAAATTAGAGCTACATCGCTTAAAAGTCCCATATATCACAGACTTGATTTTCTCTAAATTAATAAGTCAAGCCATTATATGAATGAAAGTACTTGTATCAGGTGCATTTTAACAAGGTCCCACACCTACAAGTTTCAACCGAGGGACTGGATTAACATCACTTCCAGTCTACCATAATGTTTGGTAAGCAAAAAGTAGTCCTTTGTTTCCACATGACCAAGAAAAGCTTACAGCCTCATAATGTTGATGGACCAAACCTTAGCAGAATTAAACAATGCCGCGGGACAACAATCATGTTTCACTGTTCTGAAAGAACCATTCATTGCAACCTCAGCATTGAACTCCGTCGCTGATAAGTCAAGGTCATGGAGTTCAAGATGCTCTCTTTCTTTCCCATTAGGCAAACACTTAACATGAGGTAATCCAGAAATATTACATGCATCTTTTTCCTCTTCTGCATAGTTCCAAAAACTTGAGAATTATTATAGGCACAACAACATATGGAAGGAATGAATGATGCAAAGTCCAAATTCATAAAGTGGAAAGCACAAATGTTGCCGATGGTAAGCAGAAGATTGTTAACCTAGTTTTGCAGTTATAATTCCATCCAATCTTTTGGTTAGCAACGATGTCCCAGGAAACAACATCAAGTTAACATTACGAAGTTGTTTCTTCTCATCATCCTCAATAGGTTTGAAATCAAATCCTGACACCCATGTATTAACCAACTCTGGGATGGCAGAAAGGACCAACATCTCAACGTGAAACGATCTCAGCATCTGTATTAAAAGGAAAGGAAAATTCACATGGTCAAATCTAGATATGTAAGCATGCATAAGACTGACGATAACATTGAGAAAGACCAAACCAGACAAGTATTTAGAAGGAAGAAAATTACATCCTAACATCTATAGTAAAGTTGAATTCCCACTGTACGAGGTTATCGTGGTACATGATCACGAGAAGTCCATAATTTTCTTTAGAACACTTGTATCTTTTTTTTTCTCGAAAGCGCAGTAGAACTACGTATCATTATATTAAGGAGGAGTCCTAACTCTAGTTCACATACCTTTTCAATGGTGTTCATCAGTCTCCGGCACATCCCTTGACGGCGATAGTCCGCAAAAGTAGCAATGAAAGGCAGCTCGGCTGCTTTGGTCCCATGCACTCTGCACATGATAGAAATGGAAATTTCATAAGCATATAGTAAACCTATATGATCTATTGTTTACTAATTAAATTTCCAACATACTATTTTCATCTGTTTATAAGTTTTGCGAACTTATTCATGAGCTGAAAATTAACAATTTATCAGTAGTAAAAAAAATAAACCCACGTCCAAGCCTATCCTGAACCATTTGGAATTGTAAAAGATACACAGGATGAAGAGATCTTATAAAATCAATGAACTACATAAGTTAGTTTTGCATGCTACAAGTTCTGTTATGGAAAGTTTGCAAACCCATCGATTAACAACATCCAACCAATAAGAAAAGAGGCAAGAATGGATGTACAGATATGATTCTTCAGAAAATGTTCATATTATAATTAATTCCAAACAGAATCATAGCCAAGGACAAATTACATTACTATATAGTTTACAGCACATGATGTACAAACTGCATAAGAACCATGGATAACAGGTGGGCCTCAGCATTCCACTCGTTGCAGGGTCCATATGTCAGTCATTGTACGTACAATGCTCCCTTCACATGCAGAGTCGCTCTTAAAAGCAACTTGTAGATTACATGCACAACCATGACAGCAGTCAATGACATAAGCATGAGAAGCAACTATCTTTACACTGTAGGGGTGTCAGGCCGAGAGTTTTATCAGATCTGGGGATCACTTGAAGCAGTATGCTCTGGCCAGCTGAGATGCGAAGTTGAAGCGGTAAGTGGAATCGAGCGGTTCAACGTTCAGAGAATGTTCGGACCGGCCGAAGGGTTATCATCTACTGTGCGTCCGATGTAGATCCAGCAAACAATAGCGATGGTGATATTCGGACCATCCGAACAGTTATCATCTGTTGTACGTCTGATATAGATCCAGCGGCCAAGAGCGATTTGACGTTCGGATGGTCCGAACGTCTAGGCTGAAACGGTTCGCACGATACTGCTCAGACGGTGGTCTGAGTTATGGAAATCGTTGCCGACTTCAATTAACAAAGGGGTATGGGCCGATAGTTATTCGATCCAGATCCAACGGACAAGGGTTACTTAGCAGATCGTTCAGTCCGAAGAGTCAAGCTCTCCTGATCGTCGATGTACATCCAACAGTCGAAAGGTTATTGGTGATATTTGAACCGTTCGAAGAGATACGCTTTACTGATGGTCCGATCAAGATCTAACGGCCGAAAAGGGTGGCAATGTTCGGATAGTTCGAAGAGTCCTCTACTGTTGTTCGAACGATGCTTGTCGAACGGTGGAAATTCTCTGATACCCTTTCGCTCAGTCCGATCAGACTAGCACTGGAGTTATGAAGATCCAATGACGAGGATTAGAACAAAACGTTTTAATTGCATCCCACGGTTGGAAATCTATTCAGTAGCGACTACTATGTACTTTTATCTTATTTGTAATTATTATTCACCGTCAACTATCTTCTACTTTTGGTTAATGCTCCAGCCGGTATATAAAGGCTTGTAGGACTCTTTTGGGAAGACATCCAAAAAATGAAACCCTAGCCATCATTCAGTATCTCTAGTTCTTGTAGTTCTTAGTTCTAGCTGTAGTTCATAGCTCTAGTTTTTCTTGTAGTTCACACTATCAAACACATCAATCTGGATCTTTGTCGGGCTCTCATCCTGGGTCCTGACAAGGGACCTCCCCTACGGTTTCATAGTCAAATGAGAAGCAACTAGGTAAGAGATAGGTCAAGCATCAATTGCGTTAGAGAATACTTCAGAAAGAAGAGAACATGTACAGTCTTGAAAAGGCCTGATCAATCAAAAGCATTACCTGATAGATGCTACGCATAAAATCTCATCACCTTTCCCCAGGATTACAGTGTAGAATCCCTGATAATCTAAGCGGGCAAAGTTTGATCTGATGAAATGTGCTCCATGTTAGTAAACTTTGAAATTGTTCAATAAAATATTAATCTGACAAGTAATTGAGCCTGCTTGATTAGAAATAATCGGTGCAAAAGATATATAACGGGAAATTAGCTAATATACATTATATTGATATACATCAATGCAAAGAAAATGCAGTGTAATTTGGTACTAGCATTCAACCGAACATCCCACAGTATGTCATTTGTACTTTAGCATATTGGCAATTCCATGAATTGGTCTTAGGTTTTAGTAGATTCAGATTTCCAATATAATATGAAGAAATCAACCATACATATTGGTATGTACAAGAACTGTGATATCCTCAATTGTTTCCTATTCTGAACTGGTGAATATCAATGTAGTCTTCAAATGAAGATTTGTGGCATCCTTAAGTCTTCAAGTGGACATACATAACAGGATAAAGCGCACTAAGTAAATCTAGGAAATATGTAGCGACCTAACTGTCTTTTTTGCCTTGGCTCTTGGGTTATTAGGTATGATAATCAGATATCCATTACCGCAAATGACATGGAAACACAAGCATGCAATGGATTAATGGAAGAGATTGAGAGAATACATGTTCATATATATTAATATATACACATAACTATTGCTCATTAGAACATGATGTCTTTGGCTCTTACTCATCCATAGTGTGCAAGAAAAATTTATAAAGCAACACAGATATTGCCAAAGACGAAGTAACGGGGAAAAGGATAATTACTAGAAAAAGGAAATAGGAAACTTGCCCCTTATTGTACAAGACATGTGGTATCATGTCTACCCCGGTTCTAGGATCCACCATGCGAACAAAACATTCCTCCAATAGAGTAAGAGCCACTGCTAGTTTTGTATTGCATTCTGTCATACAGGCAATCTTCTGGGCAGAATGCAGCTTCCGCCCATCACTGTTGCACCTCAATATGGTCCATGAAAGCTCATTGTCAAGAAAATTCACTATACCAACATGACTGCGTAGTCCTATGAATATCTGTTAGCAACAATGGCAGAAAAGTGCTTTCAGAGAAAAAGAAAATGAAGGGTGGGAAACAGAATATCTCAGACCAAAGCCTGCAGTTTGTTGTGTGCACCAAAAAGATGATACAGAATAGCTATAGTTCCGTGAAACGGCAATCGGTTTGATCCTTGATGGCCATAACATTGACATCTAAAGCTTTTCCAGCATGGAAAACAAGAAATGCAAGAGGTGAATCAAATTCTAATGTCTGGAGGTTTAATTGATTCTGGTGGACCACATTATATAAACGTGCTACTGTCAGCCAGTCCCCAAAATAATACAACAATGGAAGTAATCACAAATAGGTCAATTATGTGTATGCCAAAGAATGCAGAGCCAGAAATAAATCATAATTTCTACAAGTGTGATAAATCACAAGTCACCTCTGGTGACTAAATAATCTTGCACTGCTGAGTATCTTCTTGACAAATATAGAGCTAAATATTACCTCCTTACAGTATCTCCCGCAGAACCATGTGTCAGATTTTTTACCCTCATAAGGCAGCATCTCATGCTCAATGCAAGTGTCATGGTCTGCCAGTGAAAAATAAGAAAATATCAAACTGCAGTTAAAGATAAACATTAAGAGATCAGTTTCATCCACAATGCATTATGAATACTGGCTAAATTAAATGTGCTGAATGATGAGCCAAAGACTTCAGCTGCATCTTAAGGCTGCCAAAAGCTTAAGGCCTCACAAACAGGGTGCAACTATATGGGTCTTCTTGGAGTTGGAGGCCTAAGCCCCTTTTATACTGAGAAGATGAATCCTTTATAAAGCAGCTTCTGTGACAACTGAGAAGCCAATTTCTGGCAATATCCATCCAATTTAAAGGTAAAGAGAAGGGTTTCAATGCCAACTTTATAGCATACACACTAGTCAACTACTATAGCCCTAAATATTATAAAATGATATCAGAAATAATGCAAATGACAAGGCAAAGCAGGAGGGATCATAATTGTTACATGCATCTCCACACTGCAAACATTTCAATGTAGTTGAGAATGACGAAGTCTCCTTTTCGCTAACTGGATTCCCACAACTCCGGCATGTGCAATTATGGCAGTACCAACTGCCTTCTGGAAGCTCCTGCATTTGTAAAATGAAAAAATAGATTGTGAAACAAACTTCGTCTATATTCAAAATTCCTACAAATATACATTTTCTGGAACAAAACAGTGCAACAATAAGGGATTGTAACATCTGAATTGAAACATATCTAAGAGAAGTATTGGATATACAGATGATGACACTGTAGAGAAGCTAGATACCTGGGCAGATAAGCAAGCTTGATGGTATGTTGATGGGCAGTTGTCACAGCAAAGTAATTCACCACCATCTCCACAGAAACCACAGGTATCATCATTTTCATCCATCGCCTCAACTTTTCTACCACATGCATCGCTTCTCCTGCTCATAAATTCAGCAGACCAAGCCTCAACCTGGCATAGTGTGTATGACTTGCCAGATTGTAGAAAGAGGCCCAATGAGGACTTTGGCAGACTGCAAGCAGCATGAGCCTTGAAGTCTGATACAGATAGGGTTTTTGTGCAACAATTGCAAAGAATGCCTTCCCAGGTAACCTGCCCGTCCTTAACAACCTCATTGCTCTTCATATTCCGGTACTGTATAACTTCTTTTACAGTCAGAAAGCCAGTGGCAATCAACCAGCAGAGCACAGTTTTTCGTGCCAAACTTATTCTCTTCCCACCCAATAGGTTTGTTCCCCCTTTTCCAGATATTCGAACAAGTAGCTTGCTACCTCTCTTTGGGCTCTTAAGCTTCTTAAACTTCTTTGCAACCGAAACAGTCGAGTCTGCAGCAAATTTGTGGCAGGAGCCAAGATCTCTATTTTTTATTATAGCTGTGATCAAAAGGTCATCGTCATTGATACGCAACTCACGAGGTCTTTTCTTTGCATACTTCTCCCAACCTCCAGGTTTTCTTTTAGCAGAGACTTTCTTGCAGATTTGTGACTCATGAGGTATTTCCAGGACAGCAGCATTAGATTCATGAGATACTTCAACAGGAATAGTACTTGGATCATTATGTTCCTTGGATAAATTTCCAAGGGATGATTCCTTCAACGGTGGCAACTTCTTTTGGACCTTCTCAATATGGACAAACTCATTGGCACCTGACTCCCTTGCAGTACATTCAGTTTCTGAGACTGTGTTGCATCCTGCAAGTTCTTCAATTCTTCCCTCACTCTGAAACATATTCATTTGCTTGCTCTCTGAAGGCAACAACATGTTGCATTTGTTGCTTTGGCTGTTTCCATTTAGCTTTGCAGATTTGGATTCAGCTTTCAAATGCTTTTTCAATGCGCCAACAGCTGAAGAAATACCATGTTCTCCAGAAAGGTTAATGTTTTCTGCATTAGACAAGTCCAGGGTTGCTAGATTGTTCTCTTGGTTAAACACATTTTCCATAGTGGGATGCATAAAGCTTTGAGAATCTCGCCCATCTAATCCATTTGCATCAATATCAGATATCCTTTTCAACTTCTTCCGTGTCTTTCTCACTGAATTATTAATGAGAGTTGCTGCGGAACAAAATTGCCTTGTTTCGTCGTTTTTGTTGATGTGGTTTTCTGCTTGGTCTCTTGCCTCACAATTCTGACTGTGTGTACAGCTAATCTTCAGGTTAATATCCCCATTGTGGCTTCCTTCCAAATCATGACAGCTCTGTAAAGCCAGATGCCCATTGCAGTTCTCGGTTGCTAGTGTGCTGCAATCAGAGTCTGTGATCACTGGAGTAGACTGAATCATGCTGCTGGGCAACAAATCACTTGCTTTTTGCATGCTCTTTCTTTCTGAGGACATATTATTGTTGTCATCCATAACATAGGTTGAACTATCAACAGCTCTAAGGGTTTTATGTTGTTGCAGAGCAGTGATTTTCCTACTGATGAACACAACAGCTATGAAAGGATCCAAAAGCTCCCACCGTTGAAGCAGTGTGAGTGCATTTTGTTGGTTTACAAGCATCTTTCCGACATACGCAATTGTATCTGTGAGGTCCTTCCAAAATGTATCCACATCTGACCACTCCATTGGATACTTTCCCCGTTCTGAACCCGGAGAAGCTTCATATAATTTCTTACCACAAAACTTCCAAGCCTGAGTTACTGAGGTAAGAACCACTTCCCTATGCGGTGCTGTAAAATAGGATGCCATCTTAGCCCTGTCATTCCTTTTTCTTGGCTTGATAGTCCAGCCAGCATCCTTGAAAAGGCGATGCGCATGTGCTTCCAACTGATCAGGAAGATCCCTGCTTAAAGTCCTCTTGGAACCAACAACAGATGGGCCAGACTGTAGACTGCTGCATCCAGGACCATCAACATCATCTAGTGAACTAATATTTACGCCGGGCGTACCATTCTGACAAAGGTGCTCAAGTTCGGCAAACTGCCGAGAGCCAATACAATCTTGGGATAGATGAGGTAGAACTGTAGTATCATAGATCATTTTGCTATAAAATGGGAATCCGTCTGCTGCTCTTTCAGATAAATCTGCTGTACTACTTGTATACAGGGCATGACTCGTGTCAAGCATTTGGCCTTGATCATAACTTAGGCACGTATCACTCGGGAATTGGTGTTGATCATGGAGCCATTGATGCAAAAACGGATCTGAAAGAAGAGTGTCACTCTGGAATTCTGAAAACTCTGCTAGCGCATCTATGTAGGAAGGCATGGGATCATCAACCCCACTGGTGGTGCTGCTGCCACCAAACCCGACTGCGGTGTCCTGAGCTGTTGCTTGCATGTGCATATCCTGCACGGTGTTCTGAGCTGTTGCTTGCATGTGCATATCCTGCACGGTGTTATCAACAGAACCTGCACCAAAAACTTGCTGCTGGTCACAGCTCCCGATCACATCAGTTGCACACCTACCTCCTCCACCTTGCCAGTATCCTATGAAACCCTGCAATGCAGCATCCAGGTCGACAGCCGTAAGTTTTTGGTGGTTGTGAGAATGTGCGTGCTCCTCAACCTCGCGATCCACTTTGGCATCCATCCGATCAGTCCCGTTCTGCTCGCTGTAAAATTGCGGATTCTCCTGGAGCTTGGGATCTGCTTGAGCTTGCAGTGCATCAGCGGTAGCAGACTGCTGTGTAGCAAAGTGAGCAGAGCGAAGCGGGGATGATGCCTCGGCCACCTTCCCATGATCCATGAATCCAAGGTCCATTTGAGCAGGTGGATGGGTGGAGAAGACGTCCTTGAAAACCTGAAGCTCCAAGAGCGATCTGTCGAAGGCGGCGTCATGGTCCATGCCAACGATGTCCTCGCCGAAGAGGAACCTGATGGCATCGTCCTCCCTAAAGCCTAGCGTCTCCTCCGCGGCCATCTCCAAGTGGGCAGCCTGCAGAATGAGGGAATGATAGGGGGAATCGGAGGAAGGGAAGCACCGCCACCGTGACAGGGAAGAGAAAGATGCAGCAGATGAGATCAGATCCAACAAGTAAGGGATGGGGTGGCAGTACCTCACTCAGGCCGGCGGGCACCGGAATTCCGAGGAATCGAGGACCGGATTCCAGCCCCAATTAGCAGCGAACCGAGGTCGACGAGATCCGAGGCCAGCCCGTCCGTGTTGTATCTATCTAGGGTTTGGGACGGCAGGGAGAAGAGAGGGGTGGCGGACGAGAGAGGGAGAGGCGGCGGCTCGCTTGGGTTGCTGGCTTGCTGCTGTGCGCCGCCGTCTTGGCTCGGCCTCGGCCTCGGCCTCGTCCTCGGCTGAAGAAGGAGAGCAAGCGAAGCGAAGCGAGCAAGGAAGAGGGGCGGTGTCAGTCACTCGTCCTCGCCTATTGGCTACGAGCTCCGCCGTTGTTTCCGAGTAATTTTTAGGAGCAGCTGCTCAAATCTGTTTATCCATATTTGGTTCGTGACTAACGGCTAAGGGTTTTTTTTTTTTGACTTTTAAAATCGATTTTTGGCTTTTTACTATAATATCTAACTTTCTAACAGAGTATTTTTTTAAGAAAAGTCTACAAATTAATTGTAGTACACGTTAAAAGCACAACATCTATACCATCCAAAATCGCAAGCGAGTATCTCTCTCCGTAATCTCTGCCGCAAACAGCTAAAATTCAAAAATTTCAGTTAAAAGTTATAAACCACAGCCATATCAAATAGGCCCTTTCTAGCATGCTAAACGTATTTATTCGTGTCACATCTAATGAGTCGTGTTTGTACCGGACCATATCTAACAAGATAAATGGGTTGCTATCATACATGCTCGTGTTGTGCCTAACGAGTCATGCTCGTGGCTGACCGTGCTTGCCTCAACACTATTTTATGTCGTGCCAAGCCGACACATTGGGTTGGGATGGCGACCTAAGCACAGTCTAGTGCATCGTGTCGATCCATGTTTAGGCCAAGCCAATAGTACCATGCTTCAGACTGGTACGATCTATTTAGCCATCTCTAGCTTTTTTCTTTACAGGGTTTATGCCATCACAAATTTCTTTTTAAAAGCGCACCTACAACCTAACTTTTTTGAAAATACCAAAATTACCTAACCATTTTAGAGGGTGTTCAGAATGGCGTTGGTTTATGACTTTTTTTACTGTAGTTGATTATTTTTTACTGTAGAAGAGTTAGTTTATTTGGTATAATTAAATTTATAAAAATTAAAAATAAAAAAATATATGTTAACACATCACGGACAATGCAAAGGAATACAGAAAAATACAAAAAAACCTAAAAAAAGAAAAAAATAAAATTAATGAATAGTAAAAGTTAAAGTAAAAGGCAGAAATTAAATTGAATGAAATTAATTTATTCTTCCCCCTTCCTGTCCGTGTTCTCCACATGGTTCATCTCTTCTTTTCTCTCTTTTCCATGTGTTTGTTGAAATGTTGGTACGTGAGGCAAGCAAAATGGGCAATGCGATATACGTCACGTTCTTTTTCAATGTATGGATTATATCTTCCTTCGATAAATTTTTTATGATAATTTTTTCATTATTTTTTCGAAATAACTTATCAAAATAACCTTTTCGAAATAGCATATCAGCATTCAGTTCATTCATACAAGTATTCACGTTAAGACCAAAAGTACAAACCATAAGCCATCAACCACAGATGAAAAGAACACACTCATAAATTTTATGAATAGGAAAGGGCACAAGGATCATTTCAGCTTAGTCAAAAGGGCTTTGGCCTTGCCAGGGTGGCATTTTTTAAAGAAGTTTATAATTTTGATGGCGTAAAATGAAAAGTCAAAAAACAATGGCAAAACTCAAAAGCCACAAAGCATCCGTGGCGTAGACTGAGCTTTCTCTTTTTTTTTTACTTGATGTTTTTGATTTTTTATAGTCTCTAGAATGCGACTTTCACAGTTACTTTATATAAATTTATATTAAGATATACTAATAAAATTTTAATATTATGTTAGTTTTTTTAACAATAAATATAATGATATAATTTTTATATACCTAATGTAGGTAATTTTAAATCTATTAGCGGTCAAAATTTAAATAAATTGGTGGCACAAATTCTAGAATATCAAATAAAGAGGTAGTTTAATTCATTCGTTTATTCATTGGGACAAGTGGAGTGGAGATGGCTTCTTGAGCCCGGCCTGTGTCTGTGAGGAATGGGCCGGTCCAATCCAAGGCCAGCGGTTTGGTCGAACCAGTGTTTCCAACGCCAAGCCAGTATGAATTATCGCATTCTAAACGGGTCATATATTTTATAAAAAAATATACATCACCTATAGTTATTTTTTATTGAGGTTGGTATAACAGCGAATTTTATGAGGGGCCTAGACCGAGACATATATAGGATCGGTAACATTCGAGATACTCCGTCGTGCACTTGGACGTGGAAGGAAACGTCGGCGGTGCAGCTGTTGCCTCCAGGAATTTTTACGGGTCCTTGAAAATAATATCTGGTGAGTTGTTGTGTTTGCATTCTTTTTTATTTTATATAATTTGCACCTTTTACAAGATAAAAATCATCTTTGTATGATATGTCCATAGCCAAACATCCCCTTTTTTGGCTTAGGGTCAATCGCTTGTAGCTTCTATCAGTAAATTAGAGGGCGAAATGGTTTATCATCATTATTTTTTAAAATTAATTATCGTTATTTAGTTTGCTCGTATAGACGTTAACGTTAGGATCAAAGACCGCTTAAGACGAAAGAGATAAAGGTACCAGGCCTCCATTGATTTTTTTTCCTCTGCTAGCTCAAAAGCAGCTTGCTTTAGTCGTGCCTCGGACCAATAAACGTGCGTGGTGGGTCCAGGCCCAGCTGCAAGAATACGTTTGGTGCTTGAGGGTCAAGTAGGCAGCGGTTGATCTTAATCTGCACGGTCGGTCACGTCTCCGATTAGCAGCCATGGAATACTCGCCGAGAGGCACCTTGCATACCAATTGAGTTAGACGCGACGCGTGGCATCGGAGTACGTACCAGACCGACGTCGTGCGTGTACTACTTGTTTGGAGTTAAAGAGTATCTGAAATACCTGATGTGAGGGCAGAGCCAGATGATGATGATATCCATCTAACTCAGCAGGAGCGAGAGTAAGTGATTGATGATGATGATTGTGTCTACAGTTTAGTTCAATCATCCACCACAATCACACAACAAGTTGAAGGGGTTAACTAACACCATCGATGATGATCAGTGCTGCCTCCACTGACCAGCCGAGCTATTTTTTTTACAAAATGTTTTTGCAAGAAAAAGCTTACACGACTGACGAGCGTTCGCGCAAAGTGGTGCGTTTGGTTTGGTGCGTGGCTCCAGCCCAACCCATCCCATACATCCACCACAGGATAGCAATGCCAATGCATACCTTACTCTATAGCATATTTTTTTCAAATCTAGCCTCGGTACACTAAAATTCGTATTTTTGATCCATCAACAACCACTATAGCAGCCTCAGGTGATACATATCACCTGCTACACTACTCAACCATTGCAGGAGGTGGCCACCGTGACTCGTCGGTCCAGTGTGGTACGTGATAAGCGAGCACGACAAACGATGGGTCTGCTATCGGGTAGTGTCGTGGCTTATCGCTTGCCACACTCGTTTATTACGCATCACACAGGACCAACGTGTCGCGATGGACACCTTATGCCACGATGGATATTGTCACTGACTCACTGTAAGTTGGTAGAAATTATGCGCCAAATACCGCTGCATAACGAGGCCGTAAGGGTACTTGACCATCTTCCATGTTCGAACGAAGCAGGCAGGCAGGCAGCACAATAAAAGTAAACTACACCAGGAGGCAGAAAAGGCTACGGCTGCTGCCAAACAAAAAGCCTCGGCCGGCTATTTCTCTGACAGGTAGGCCCGCAGCGCCTTCCATTTTCTTGTTTATTTCCACCGCCAAACCAGACCAACCCACGGAACAGAACAGAGCTCTCCTCCTCCTCCTCCTCCCAGAGACGATGGATGCTCTCCGCTAACCGCACGCAACGCCGACATCCAGATGAAGCTCGCCGTCGAGGTCTCCGACGCCGCCGACCTCGCGCCCAAGGACGGCGCCGGCTCCTGCAACCCCTTCGTCGAGGTCGAATTCGACGACCAGAAGCAGCACACCGCCACCAAGCCCGCCGACCGCTCCCCCTACTGGAACCACACCTTCCTCTTCGACGTCCGCGACCCCGCCCGCCTCCCCTCCCTCCCCATCGACGTCTCCGTCCACCACGACCGACGCCTCCAGGACAACCATGCCGTCCGCCCCCACACCTTCCTCGGCCGCGTCCGCATCTCCGGCGCCTCCGTCGCCCTCTCCCCCGCCGAGGCCGTCCTCCAGCGGTACCCCCTCGAGAAGCGCGGCCTCTTCTCCCGCGTCTCCGGGGACATCGCCCTGCGTGTCTACCTCCTCGCTGATCATCGCGGGCCACCTGCCGCCGCCGATACTGTCAACCAGCAGCAGCCTCCCGAGCCCGCCGCCGTCAGCGGCGACCCCGACAGGATCGTCAGGTCCGCCTTTGCCGCCGCCGGTGGACAGACGGAAGACTCTGCTGCTGCTGCAGCTGCTTCCACGGCTGCCGAATCCAAGGGGAAGAGCAGCCACGAGCCTCGAGTGTTCCGCTCCGTGCCCGCCTCTGGCGGGGGCGGTGGCGAGCCGACGCGGGCCACGCTTCACGCCGTGGCCGCGCCGCCTCCGCCGCCAGGCCAGACGGTGTTCATGCCGCGACCCGCCGGCCCCGCCCCGGGGCCCGCGGCGCCCGGCGCGGCGTTCGGGCTGGTGGAGACGAGGCCTCCCCTGCCCGCGAAGCTCGGGCCGCGCGCGGCGACGGCGGCTGCGGCGAAGATCGCGTCGACGTACGACATGGTGGAGCCGATGTCGTACCTGTACGTGAGCGTGGTGAAGGCGCGGGACCTGCCGACGATGGACATCACGGGGGCGCTGGACCCGTACGTCGAGGTGAAGCTGGGCAACTTCAAGGGCGTCACCAAGCACCTGGAGAAGAACCCCAACCCGGTGTGGCGGCAGGTGTTCGCCTTCTCCCGCGAGCACCTCCAGGCCAACCAGCTCGAGGTCGTCGTCAAGGACAAGGACGTCCTCAAGGACGACTTCGTCGGCCACGTCCTCTTCGACATGACCGACATCCCCCTCCGCGTCCCCCCCGACAGCCCGCTCGCGCCGCAGTGGTACCGCCTCGCCGACCGCCACGGCGAGAAGCTGCGCCACGGCGAGATCATGCTCGCCGTCTGGATCGGCACCCAGGCCGACGAGGCCTTCCCGGAGGCCTGGCACTCGGACGCGCACTCCGTCTCCCTCGAGGGCCTCACCAACACGCGCTCCAAGGTGTACTACTCCCCCAAGCTCGCCTACCTCAAGGTCGTCGCCATCTCCGCGCAGGACCTCGTCCCCGCCGAGAAGGGCCGCCCGCTGGCGCCCACCATCGCCAAGATACAGCTGGGCGGCCAGATCCGGCGGACGCGCCCGGGGCAGCCGCAGGGGTCGGCCAACCCGGCGTGGAACGAGGAGTTCATGTTCGTCGCCGCGGAGCCGTTCGACGAGCCGCTGGTGGTGACGGTCGAGGAGCGCGTGGGCCCCGGGCGGGACGAGCCGGCGGGCCGCGTGATCATCCCGGTGGCGGCGCCGTACGTGCCCCGCAACGACCTGGCCAAGTGGGTGGAGTCCAAGTGGTTCAGCCTGTCGCGCGCGCTGACGGTGGACGAGGCGGCGGCGGACGCCATGGACAAGAAGAAGGAGTCCAAGACGTTCGCGAGCAAGATCCACCTGCGGCTGAGCCTGGAGACGGCGTACCACGTGCTGGACGAGTCGACGCACTACAGCAGCGACCTGCAGCCGTCGGCGAAGAAGCTGCGCAAGGGCGCCATTGGGATCCTGGAGCTGGGCATCCTGAGCGCGCGAAACCTGGTGCCCATGAAGGCCAAGCAGGGGAGGCTGACGGACCCCTACTGCGTGGCCAAGTACGGCGCCAAGTGGGTGCGCACGCGCACGCTGCTCGACACGCTCGCGCCGCAGTGGAACGAGCAGTACACCTGGGAGGTGTTCGACCTCTGCACCGTCCTCACCGTGGCCGTCTTCGACAACTGCCACGTCGTCGGCGGAGGAGGCGACGCCAAGGACCAGAGGATCGGCAAGGTGCGCATCCGCCTCTCGACGCTGGAGACCGACCGCGTGTACACGCACTACTACCCGCTGATGGCGCTCAGCCCGTCGGGCCTGAAGAAGACGGGGGAGCTCCACCTGGCCGTCCGCTTCACCTGCACCGCCTGGGCCAACATGCTGACCATGTACGGCAAGCCGCTGCTCCCCAAGATGCACTACACCAACCCCATCTCCGTGCTGCAGCTGGACTACCTCCGGTTCCAGGCCATGCAGATGGTGGCGACGCGGCTGAGCCGCGCGGAGCCGCCGCTGCGGAGGGAGGTGGTGGAGTACATGCTGGACGTGGACTCGCACATGTTCAGCCTGCGGCGGAGCAAGGCCAACTTCTACCGGATCACGTCGCTCTTCTCGGGCGTGGTGGCGGTGGGCAGGTGGTTCGACGGCATATGCAAGTGGAGGAACCCGCTGACGACGATCCTGGTGCACGTGCTGTTCCTGATCCTGGTGTGCTACCCGGAGCTGATCCTGCCCACCGTGTTCCTGTACCTCTTCGTGATCGGGCTGTGGAACTACCGCCGGCGGCCGCGCAAGCCGACGCACATGGACACGGTGCTGTCGCACGCGGAGCTGGCGCACCCGGACGAGCTGGACGAGGAGTTCGACACGTTCCCGACCAGCAAGCCGGGGGAGGTCGTGCGGATGAGGTACGACCGGCTGCGGAGCGTGGGCGGCCGGGTGCAGACGGTGGTGGGCGACCTGGCCACGCAGGGGGAGCGCGCGCAGTCGCTGCTGAGCTGGCGCGACCCCAGGGCGACGGCCGTCTTCATCACGCTGGCGCTCATCGTGGCCGTGGTGCTGTACGTGACGCCGTTCCAGGTGGTGGCCGTGGTGGTGGGGCTGTACCTCCTCCGGCACCCGCGGTTCCGGAGCAAGCAGCCGTCCGTGCCATTCAACTTCTACAAGCGCCTGCCCGCCAAGTCCGACATGCTGCTGTGATCCATGCCGTTGCTGCTTGGATCGTGTTGCGTTCTGATCGATTTCTTACCGCTAGCGCTGCTCAGGGAGCTCTCTGCTCCTCCGCTGTTCCTGACATTCACAAGAAAGAGATCACGCGGCAACATTCGGAAGCAGCAGCGAGGGCGGGGGATGCAACGGAATTGAGGACGACAAATTCAGTGCTCCCGGTAGCTGACGCATTCCTTTCGGGATTTTTTATTCTTCGTTTTGTACCTACGAATGTGCTTGCGGGTGGTGTATATTCTCTCCTGCTGTACCAACCATGACGTCGTGGAAAGCCTTGCCTTTTCCTCTTTTCCCGATACGTGCAGAATAAAGGCCTTGCACTGCTGCTGCTGCTGCTCCATGGCGATCTCCACTACCTTTACGAATAAAGCTCAGGCTAAGCTAAGAATAAAGCCTCTACATTCCCCCCCTTTTTCTCCTCCTCCATCACAAATAAAGGGAGTAGCACTGCTCTTATTCTGCGCTCGCGATTGATCCGATAATTTTGTTTGTTTCGTGTCATTTACATGTTTCTGGAAGCAGGCACAAAGGGAGCGTTATGCACGGCAAACGAAACTTTTTGGTTTGGTTTCGTTCCTTGCTTGGCAGATACTCATATGGTAGGGATCAAAGTGATTCCTGATTTGGCTTGGCTGTCCAGACCAAACCTGAAGAATTTACTCCAGTAAAGCAATCATTTTTCTTTACAGTGTGCACGGAGTCGTGCACGTACCTAGCCATTCGTTGACAATTCTTGTAGGAGCACTACCACTGGGGAGTGCGGGAAACCTTTCTGATTGGGCAATCAAAAGACGAGAGTAGCCCTCTCGAGGAGGTGACGGATGACGCCGGTGAGGGTGGACGAGGTGCGGGAGGAGGGTTGCGAGGGAGGGAGAATGGTGGCGCTCCGATCAGGCCATGGTGTTGAAGGGTGGCGGAGAGAGTTAGGGTTGGGAATACTTAGGAAAAATTTATTCTTTACGTTTGGTCTTTATTGTTTTTATAACTATTAAAGTAAAGATTAAGAAATATTTAGATAAAATTTGAGGCATCATTCATCCTTTCTATTACCATCTTCGATCATACAAAAATACCCCAAAAATTTATTAGAGTTTGATTCACCCCTACAAGTATTTTTGTGGTACATGACCTCCTACAACTGCATGGTTGTTTGAAATGCCTCCCTAGTGTTCCCTTCCCTGAGTTAGCTATTTTTTATTGACGTGGACTCCATGGTGTGCCACCTTGGTTAAGGTGTATCATGGTTAATTTGACCCACACCATATCCCTCCAATTAGTTCATCCCTTGTATGTTGCCTCCTTTGTATGTTTTGTTTGCCCACCTATTCCGATCTGAGCTGCACGACTTAACCCCATGGGCCATGCTGGATCGCTATAAACCAATGCTGCTATAAAAATATTATAACAAAAATAAATATTTAAAATTATATTTTTGATACCGTGTCGATATCTAAAACAACTTACTTTCTTTTATGACCGGAGTAAGTATACCTTCTCGGCCTCATTGCTCGGTCGGTCAGTGCAGCCAGGCAGCAGCGATTTCCTTGCAGCAGGTCGGTATACCTTGATTTTATTTTGATGATCCATGCTAGCAATCATTCACGAGGAGAATGACACGCCAACCAGCAGACCAGCCAGCCACGTTTGGAGCGCAGTGCCAAGACTGCCGTGCTTTTCGTCGGTGAACTGGATGATGATGCCTCACCAGTCGGTGTGGCTGTGGCCGTTTCTCGTCGGTTGGGACGTCGACGCGCTAACCAATTTCCTGCCCGCGTGTCGGTTGAAACCTGTAGGTGGTGTGGGACCTTGCTAAAAATCTGATGATGGTGCGGAAAAAAACTAGGATAAAAGTCCTAACTTTAATACTATATTATAAATCTTGTATGTATATTTATGAGGTCTAAAGAGCAATGCATATAGAGAGTACAAAGAGATATACATATAAATATGTCATATACAGATAAGAAAATCGAGACATATAAGAAAACAAATAATAATCCTATCCTATCCTTGACAAAATACACATTATACAAACGCTTTCATTCATATAATGGCTTGACTTATTAATTTAGAGAAAATCAAGTCTCTGAATGCTTTCATTCATATAATAATAATCCTATTCTATCCTTTTCTCTTCATAACGCATGCTTGTATCATATGCTTGCAATGCTTGCCGTTTTTCATCGTTACTTGTAATTGCCCCAAATATTTAAGTTTGCATTCAGTACACAGAAACAAGCACACCAGTGTGAGCTTTGCATGCGCGTATAATCCGGTTTCATTGTACCGATTTAATGGTAAAATCCTAATGTTTTGCAGCTACAAGCACGGCAATATTTTATCACATTCTCATGTTTTGCTGAAGATGTGTGCATTATAGCCATAACTTATACCTGCAAAACGTTTTCATGTTGTTTTGCAGCTAGCTTAGCTGTTGGGGAAGTCTGATTTTATTATAAAATAATTTTTTTGGCTGTCTTTGGCGATTGCTCTGCATTGGCGAACTTTGTCTTGCTGATCTATGGCTGAACTTAGTTTATGCCTGCACAATTATATTTAAGCTTGCCGCTGTGTGCAAGCTACTTTTTCCAGGTATGCTCCTAAGACTTGTTTGAAAGAAAGTTACGCACCTTTGGTTTTTGCATGCCCCCTTCTTTCTTTGTTTCAACCAACAATGGTTGCCTGTGCCCATAAAAGATGCAGAATTCAAGGCCTTTGGGAGAACATCAGACACCCAATTAAACGATTAGCAAAAGAATGTATCTATTGTTACTCGTAAGTCATAATTGACAATTGTTCCATCTAAGATATCACCTTACTTGTAATAGAGTTTGAAGTAATGAAACTCAAACCCATTAACTGGACTAGCCTGTCCGAATGGACAGTCTGATAACTAATACCAATTCTAACTGGTAGTATGTAATCCCCCCCTCTTGGTTGGTGTTTCTTTGTCTCATTTAAGCATTTTCTCTGTAGTACCAAACGGCATTATTTTCAAAAAAGAAGCCATCAACTGTGATTCCTCTCATTAAATTCCCATCAGATGAGCTAAATCATCCAAGAATTTTGATTGCATCGGAGAGAACAGAGAAGGCAGTAAAGCTAAAATCCAAGAAACCACCGCATGGCCTGATCTATCCCTGCAACATGCAAAGCCGCATTTTGCTGTCCTGAATGAAGTGCTTCCCTGAGCTGGGGTGACGTGCGCTGGACATGTGCAGTACCTGAGCTGAGAGCTTGAAAAGATCACTTGGACATTTCAAACAGACGGAAGATTTGGACACAGTGGGACTGATAATGCACGAAGAAGAATACATTTGACCCTTCCCTGTTGAAAGGAGGTTTATTCGAGTCCATTCTTTGTTTGCACCTTCGTATTTCGTCGTGATCCGTATCAAGACTCATGGCGCTGTGTGGCGATGCTGGTGAGCTAACAGCCCATTCATCAGATACGAGCAACCCTGCCCTGCAAATAGCCGTATTGTCTTCATTATGGTTCATTCCAGTCCCCTCCGGGGTCCAGCATTTTTGGTCTCTCCTGGTGCTATGCAGGCAGGTTTGGTCGCACCAGTGGTAGGTCTCAAGACTCCCAGATCCCATCCAGTACAAAGATATCAAAATTTCAAGTTTGTATTGGAAAAATTCGCTATTTTTGTTAAATATTTGTGTTATAAATATTGCTCTGAATTTCTACGCTTTATTAATCGCAAATATTGCAATGCATAAACTGGTTACAAGCCTCTCAATTTATATGCTTATAACTCCTAATAGCAAACGTCTAGGACTTCGAATTGGACACTACTTCAATTCGAATTACAGATGAAAACGAACTCAATTACGCTAGGACTCTTAAGTCAAGATTAAATCTAACAATCTCCCCCTTAATCTTGACTTTCTATCTTTTCATCTTGTTTGAGTTTGGACGACGACACGTCTCAAACGTCCCTGACTCAACTCATCTTCAGAGCACGTCTTCTTCTTCGCTGAGCGCTTCGACAACAAACGCTTTCTTCGTCTTCGGCTTTGGGCACTCTGAAGCAAAGTGTCCATAATCATTGCAGTTATAACACCTCACTTTTGCCTTATCAAACCTCCGACCTTTACGGCCTTGGCCATCACCTCTGGAAGTGTTCTTGCCTTCACGCTCAAGATCGAGCTTCCCACTCGGCTTGAGTCAACAAGAGCTGTCCTTCACTTTTGTTTCTAGTGTCACGGATCGTTCCTCATACGCTTTAAGACGACCAGATGACCTCCTCCATAGTCATTGCCTTTAGGTCTCCAAATTGCTCTATGATGAAGCAATCGGGAGAAACTGTGAGGAATAGCACGAAGAATTTCTTCATCACATACAACTCTTCCACCTTCTCGCCAGGGCCGTATCTTGTTGACGATGACCGTCAACCGGACGGCGAAGTCGTTGATCGACTCGTTTCCTTCATACGCAACACCTCGAACTCGATTTTGAGAGTTTGTACCTTTGCTTCCTTCACGCGATCTGCGCCAAGATGCATCGCTTTCAACGCCTCCCACGCGGCTTTGGCCGTCTCCTTTTCGGCCAGTAGGAAGAGCGTCTCCTCTGGGATGCCCTGGTAGATGGCCGCCAATGCCATTTGATCTTTGCGCATATCGACGTTGCCGTTCTCGATCGCATCCCACACACCTTGAGCCTTCATGTACACCTTCATCTTGATTGCCCATGCTGCATAATTGCTCTCGTGAGCATCGGATAATCAACGAGATAGCGATCTCTCCTTCGCCATCGCATGCGGATGATGCCTCGTTGCCGTCGAGACCGCTTCGAATCACGCGACATGATCTTGGGCACGGATCAAAAACTTTCGGCTACTTTGAAGTCTCTTGGACGGAGAGAAAAACGGAAGGAAAAATTGCTGTTTTCCTTTTTCTCATTTTCCTGAATTTTGCTCTTGCTTTTTTTTTGCTCTGAGTTTTGGGTGCTGGCACCTCCTTTTATGAGTGTGGGAACAGTAGTCCCGAAGTGGCCGGCGTTGCCGGTTGGATGCGAAACGAGCCCGACGCGCACGTTTTCTTCTCCTTTTGCAACTCCTGTGCTTCCACCTTTATCGAGCCTACCCGCCGTGGCGGCACCGCCTCCGCAGGCGGCTTCCGCGGTGCCTCCCGCGCTTCGCTTCTCCCGCCGTCTGCGTCTCCTCCTCGTCGGCATCTTCCACGCGCGCTTCTCGGCGGCGAGGAATGCGGCGTGGCGGGCTGGGTTGCGTCGTCGGACATAGCGCGGTCGAGCGCGGAGAGCGTGTCGCGGCGCGGCGGCGGCCGGGCGCGGATCAGCCGGATCTGGACTCGGTGAGGCGGCGGCGGTCGGATCCGCCAGATCCGGCTTCGGATCGAAGAGGCGAGGCCCGGCGGCCGAAGGCGGATCTCGCGGCGAGCGGCGGCCGGCGCGAGGCGGCGTGGCAAGCAGCGGCGGGCACGGACCAAGGAGGCGAGGCGCAGCGGGCGGCGGCAGCGGCGCGCGGATCCGTCTCCTCCTCCTCATTAGCGCGGCGGTGATGGGGGCCGAGCGACGGAGGACGGCTCAGTGCGGCACGGCGGCGGCTGGTCGGATCGCGCGCACGGTTGACTTCTGCTGCGGCGGCGATCTTCTCTTCCGCGGCACGTAGCTCGTCGGCGGGCGGAGGGCTCGGCGACCCTAGGTGCGGCGACGCGCGCATGGGTGGCGCCCGGTAAAGATCATCCCGGGGCACAATGGAAGAACTCTAGGTTTTCTCTCGATCTCTCAAGCTCTGATACCAATTGTTATAAATATTGCTCTGAATTTCTACGCTTTATTAATCGCAAATATTGCAATGCATAAACTGGTTACAAGCCTCTCAATTTATATGCTTATAACTCCTAATAGCAAACGTCTAGGACTTCGAATTGGACACTACTTCAATTCGAATTACAGATGAAAACGAACTCAATTACGCTAGGACTCTTAAGTCAAGATTAAATCTAACAATTTGCATATTTGGATGTATCGTTGCAAGGCAAGCACTTTTGCCCATTTTAATATGCAGCCCTTTGGGTGAAATTATTGGTTACCATTTTTTATAAAAAAATGTTCATTTGTACTTGTACTTTGATACTACTGCAAAACGAACACTGTGGAGTATGCTACTAAGTACGGAGTAGAGCAGCACATCCATCTCTACTGTTTATCTTCATCCATGCCTTAGAAACGAACACTGTGAAATGAAGTAGGCAGTTCTTTCTCCAGAAAGTAACTAATTGCAGTTCATTCTGCAAGCATACTAGAAGCAAAAGCAAAGGTAGGGTAGGAAGCCTATGCACTCATCGAAAGCAAGCACTGCAGCACATCATCACTCGGAAGGCGGCGGCGGCGCCTGCTCCTGGGAAGTGGCGTCGGCGTCGGCCTGTGACTGCAGGGGCGGGAGGAGCTGCGACTTGCGGCGGGTGTCGCGCGGCGGAAGGGGGACGGCGAGGAAGTGCTTGGTCTTGGAGATGGGGCGCGAGCGGAGGAGCTCGACGACGTCGCCGACCTTGAACTGGTTGTCCGGGTCGTGCGCCTGGTACTTCTTCTTGATGCGCTCCCGGCGCTTGTACTTTGGGTGCGGCGCCAGCCTCACCACCTCCACCCCCACCGTCTTGTCCGCCTTGGTCGTCACCACCCGCCCCGTCAACTGCTTCGCCGCCTGGATCGTCGCCGAGCCGCCACAGCCGTTGGGGCGCAGCAGGAGAGGGGAGGCGAGCAGCATCTCGGCGCTTCTCTTTGAGGATAAGCTTCGCTTCTCTTCTGTTGTTCTCTCTCAGATGTGGACGGATCGGGCAGGCCGTTTTAATTTGTGAAAAATCTAGATAAACACTTGATATTTTTACACAAACTCACGTAAAATCTTCTCATCTGTTGTTGGTTATCTTCAACTTTTTTATTACAAAAATTAACTTAGAAAATGATGGTGGCTTCCCTGAAAATTAACTTAGCATCATCAACTGCTGTGTGGCGATAATTGAGGGTGTTCTCTTTCTTGCTGTAGGAGATTTGATTTGATTGCTGTTGGACATTTGATTGCAATATCAGCTCAGTGGTTTTGCTTCAATCAGCGGATGGTTGAACCAAACTGTAGACTGGTCAACTTCAGTCAGTGGTTTTGCTTTTAAGCACATGGATTGCAGTATCAGCTCCAAGTGAAGAGCATACGAAGTGAACACAAGACACTGTTGCACGCGATGGCGGAAGAAACGACGAAGTAAACAAGATCAATCGCAGAGAGACACAAGATTTAACGTGGAAAACCCTCCCAATGCGAGAGGGGAAAAAAACCACGGGCGCCAGCCAGCAACAATCTTCACTATATCGGGGTGAGGTTACAATGCTGGGGATTTACAA
Organism: Melocanna baccifera; assembly: GCA_036346265.1. Lineage (NCBI taxonomy): Eukaryota > Viridiplantae > Streptophyta > Magnoliopsida > Poales > Poaceae > Melocanna > Melocanna baccifera. The sequence continues at coordinate 27,972,114 of CM070687.1, forward strand.
CTCTGATGATCTATCCCAACCGGCGGCTACGGTATATATATAACAAGGAAACCCTAATTTGACTACGATCCATACGCGGGGCTTCGCCGCACTTCCTGGCGTCCACAGGTGCACGGGCCTTGCGCAATGGGCGGCCGGGACTCCGCTCGCTCGCCCTAAGCCTCGGCGACGGACCTCATTACGCTCCGTCCGAGCCGGCCTTATCTATATATAAATTTGGATCACAAATCAACATACTCCACCTTGAGACAAATTCCTTCCCGTAGTATAAATCAATTCTTCACCTGAACACAACAAAGAAAGAAATACTTTCGGCGCCACACGACCTCTTGGGCTAAGTCAGAATACCAATTAAGTTTGAGCAAAGCTCAAACTTAGCAACAGAGCTGGCTTTGTCAACATATCGCCAGGATTTTCATGAGTGCTAATCTTGCATACCTTTAGCTTACCCTTTGCAACAATATCTCGACATAATTATATTTAATCTCAATGTGCTTTGTCCTCTCATGAAACATCGATCTTTAGTGAGATAAATTGCACTCTGTTGTCACAAAGCAGTTAATGCAAGAATCAACTCCGACAAGCTCGACAAACAAACCTTTCAATAAAATCGACTCTTTACTTGCTTCACAAATAGCCATATATTCTGCCTTGGTGGTGGGCGGCGCAACAACATCCTGCAAATGTACCTTCGACTCACGGCACAACCTCCAATGGTAAATACATAACTTTGTGATCGACCTCGCTTATCCAAATCACCAAGATAATCGAATCAACATAGCCAACAAGTTCCTTTTCGATCTGCCAAACTTCAAACAAGCATCCGATGTGCCTTGCATGTACACGAAAATCCACCGAACGGCCTTCCAATGCTCTTTACCAGATTAGCCATATATCTACCGACCATACTCATAGCATAAGATAAATGCGGGCGAGAGCAAACCATGGCATACATCAAAGACCCAACAAACTAGCATACGGAACTCGGACATGTACTCAACCTCCTCATCGGTGCTAGGACATTGTGAGGCTGACAATTTAAAGTGAGGTGCAATGGGAGTACTAACAGGCTTTGAATCATGCATATTGAAACGATGAAGTACTTTCTGAATATAACTTTGCTGACTAAGAAACAATAAGCCAGAAGCGCGGTCTCTAGTAATTTCCATACCTAGAATTTTCTTAGCAAAGACCAAGATCCTTCATCTCAAATTCATTTGCTCAATTGAGCCTTCAATGTAGTGACTTCTTTCTTGCTCTTGGCGAAGAATCGATATCATCAACATATAACGGCAAGTATATAGGTGATCCATCAACAAATTTAATGTAGACACAGCTATCATAATCCGATCTTTTAAAGGTTTTTGATAACATAAATGAATCAAACTTCTTATACCACTGACGAGGAGACTGTTTCAAACCATATAAGGACTTCTTCAATTTGCAAACATGATCCTCCTTACAGTGCACTATGAACCCTTACATTTGGTCCATGTATATCTCCTCCGAAGATCTCCATGCAAGAATGTGTCTTCACATCTAGTTGCTCAAGCTCAAGATCACGCATAGCAACAATACTAAAGAATGTACGGATTGAGCTATGCTTCACAACTGGGGAGAACACATCATTGTAATCAACACCCGGAATCTGACCGAAACCTTTAGCTACTAACCTTGCCTTAAATCTTGGAGGCTCACTAGGAGATAGACTCTCCTTCCTCTTGAAGATCCATTTGCAACGCACGGTCTTCTTATTTTTAGGCAAGCGCACCACGTCCCATGTGCCATTTTCTCCGTGGATTGCATCTCTTCTTGCATAGCCGAGATCCACTTCTCATGATCTCCGAAACAATGGCTTCATTATACGTGGCGGCTCATGAGTGTTCTCCACTGTTCGGACAACTAAGAGCATAATGAACCAGATTACATTCTTCAATTAATCGGGATCGAGGACCACAACTCCTCTTTTCTCTGCGAAGTGCAATAGGTGATCGTCTTCTTTGCAAAAGCAGGAGATAAGTGCTGAACAGTATCAATAGTATCATCAATAAATTCATCTCCCTGATCATCCACGTGCTCCACCTGCACACTCATATTTTGCTGCTCATCATCAGATCTGTCTGGTACAATATCTATGGGTAAACTGTCATTAAACATTTCAGATTCATTAAAAACAACACTTCTGCTCATGAAAGTCTTTCTTGTTTCAGGATTCCATAGCTTATATCCTTTTACTCCAGAACCATAACCAAGAAACAGACACTTAATAGCTCTAGGCTCCGGCGACGGGCCTCCGCTACGCTCCGTCCAGAAGCTGGCCTTATCTATATATAGAATTTGGATCACAAATCAACAGACACCGTCAGAGGAAATTTGAAGTCCAGTTTCTGCACGAAAGTTTTATCTTATACCATCAAACACGTGTCCTTGCATACAGGAGGTTAATCATAATATGATAAACAGTTCCTTCTGAACTGTGTATGAATAAGATTGATGAGTACAATAAACAGAAATTCGGACGTTGATATTAATACATGTATATCGCTGCATCTCTGGTCCGAGGTTATAGTTCAGGATCATCCTATATTTCACATCATGATTTATAAACAGTCTTCCGGGCTGTGTCTGGTCTCTATTATGTTTGACTAATGCAGTAGTGTATGGAGTATGGAACAATGGAAGCACAAGCTATTATTTGTTTCCTTTTAATAGTCAGCAGACACTAGACAGTAGGGTCTGCAAGCAGTGCAGTACTTGTCCCTCTAGTTCCTCTCATTTGTTATCTCCATTTCTCGTTCACTAATGACTGAGCAAGCCGCGTCCATTCAGAAGAACTTTTTTTGTTCTTCTGACGCTGTCATTACTACCAAATGACGAACAGACAACCCCAAAGACCAAATCTTTCAGAGGAAAGTAGGTCCGACCCCGATCAAGGCCGCCGGAAAGAATGAGAGGGGGGCCGGGGAAATCAAATCGAATAAAATGGTTTGGGGACTGGACCTGGAAGATCTATTTGTTCATGACGATGACGGTGACGTCGAAGCAGGATGGCGAGCATCGCGCGCAGGCCGCCGCCCGCCGACTGAAGATATGTTTGAAACAGGGAATCGGTTGAAGGGTATGCTTTGGACGTCGGTGATGGAATGCTAAAGCGATAAGTGGGATCGAACGGCTCAACGTTTTGAGAATGTTCGGACTGATCGAAGGGTTATCATCTGCTATGTGTTCGATATAGATCTAACAGCCAATAGCGATAGTGACGTTTGGATTGTCCGAAGAGTTGTCTTCTTTTGCTGTCTGATGCACATCCAATGACCCAAATTGATTTCTGTCTTTATTAGCTTGTTTTGACGTAATTTCTGTTCTACCAAGTTTCCTACCATACAAAAAAGCAAAGCGAACGGCGCTCATTACGTCAGTCATGCTAGTCAGATAGAGCAGGAGCAATGGATGTTTTTTTCCCCCTCAACAAGATCGTATCGGTGTCAAGACCTTCGGGGGAGACAAAAAAGGAGAAAGAAAAATTGTCGGCAGATTCTATGCTTTCCTCTCTAGCAAGAGTCAGCATGCAGTTAACTGGCTCTAAGAAGCCTCTGCTTTTAGAATCTATCTAGTTCAACCTGGTGCCACCAATCTATTATGTGAATCTATCTAGTTCAACCTGGTGCCACCAATCTATTATGTGGCACGGGCCTTACCACACAGCAAATCCAATCACACACTCCCTGCTCAGCCGTTAACTGACGACTAAACCAAACACACCAATGTAAATATGTAATGCAGACAGGGGATCAGCTGTTAGGTCACCAGCATCTCGATCCCAGCATGGGATTAGTGGCTCAGAACAAATGCTTCATCTTCCATGCTCTCACACCAAGAAAAATACATACTGAAAACGAATTTGACCGTGTTTGCGATACTGCTGCTACCTAAACGTTACACGCACAGAAAGACGGAAACACTTCCCAAAGTATGTGTAAGGAACATTTGCAAATGCAACAGACACACACCTTCGTTGCCTATATCTCCTCTTCTTCAAATGGGTCTCTCTCTGGGAAGTCACCAACCTACAAAGAAAACTGCTTGCTGAGTAACATTCCCAAAGTTTAATTGGATCGGTGAAAGCTAAATACATAAGAAACGATGGAAAAATACATATACATAGTAGCTATTTACAGACTTGCATTGGTGCTCTCTAACATCCAGTAGGTCAATTCAAATGCCACAATCGAACAAGTTTGCCATTGCAATCCTATGGCCATATAATGCAGCAACCCATCCTCATAACCACTATTCCATATTTACATGCTCGTGACATTGCAAGCGAACTACAAAAGGTCATTTGAAGGCACGCTAAGACTAAAGGATAAATGGCCTTTAGATCAAATTCCATTATTTCAGCAAGCAGAATTAAAGTTCAACTGCAGCAATAACACCCAACCGAAATTAGAGGACCAGTTGCCAGGTCCTCGCCATGTGTACACCAAAGGGAAACCAGTTAGGCATCTAGCAAGTAGAAGTACCTTTACTTTCTCAGGCCTAACAATTGCTCCATGCCCTTGAGGGCACTCAAAGAAGCGGATGCCTTTCACCCTACAGCATCCAAGAAGTAAAAAAAAATGTTACAAAGAGCTGTGCCTCCAAAGATATGTTATTAGTCACCAGCCACAACATCTTGGAAACTCACTATAAAAATGTAAGGTCTCGTGTTGAGGTGGTATGAGTTAGAAGATATTGTTCAGCATATTGTTATTGTTTGTCTGATGAGAATGATGCCTTAGTTTGGCAATATGAAAGTAAGGGGTTGTATTCTTCTAAATCTCTGTATGCTATTATTAACTTCAGAGGAGTAATGCCTATTTATATCCCTGCAATTTGGTCTTTAAATGTTCCTTCAAGGGTTCATGTTTTTCATTTGGTTACTTTCTCATAACAAGTTGATGACAAAAGACAATCACATTAAGAGAAACACTGTCAAACATCTAAACCGCGCTTTCTGTGATGAGAATGAAAATATAAACCATTTATTCTTTGATTGTGTGGTAGCAAAAGTTATTTGGACTGATATGTCAAATATTCTTAAGATTGATACTTATTATGAATCCATAGCCAAGTTCTGGGTTAGCAACAAAAAAAAAGCATGTTGTTCTAAATTCAATGACGGCTGTCATTACAGTGCTTATGGAATTGTCACAATGACATTATTTTTCAGCGCAAAGAATGGCGCAGTGTGAAGAAAATCTGGAAAGAAAATTTGACAATGATGAGGAGATGGAGAGCGTTATTCCAGAGAATCGCATTACAAAAGATGGATCTCTATTGCGGACAGGTGGAGAATTTGTTAACAAGACCATTGAGGTTGGACTGCAAATGAAAGATTTGAATCTGGGAGGAAGGCCAGTACCATATGAAGAGGAAGCTGGGAGCAGAAGCAATGAGGAAACAGAAAAAAGAAACGATGGAGGAATAGAAGCAGAGAACTTGGTAAACAAGATGGCCATGACCTGAAGCTCTCAGTAGTTGTGACGAAGGAAAACATGTCAATTGGAATGTTATGTAATCATTTTCAGAATGTTATGTGAGTGAAAAGCGCTGTGAACTGCTGGTTGTACTAAGCTAAAACAGACAAATTCAGTTTCAAAAAAAAAGGAGCTGGGGCATCTATGATGATTTCCTGTTCATCTAAAAACTATGTAAGGAGAAATAGCAGATTTAGCACAAGGCCTACTATTTGCCACTGATAATTTGAGAATGAACATACATGCCATCGTGCTTGCCAAGTGGCTCATCATATTGCACTCCAACCCAAAATCCACGTCCAAGAGCTTCAGCTCTGCCAACAAATTTTACAGTGCCCCTCTTGGCACCTGGCTCAACTTCACATCTATCTCCCACCTGTGACATAATTGTTAAAATTGTAAGAGATTACACAAAGAAAAACAGGTACAATTTTCATTTCATACTACAGAAAAGAAAGATTAGCACCCCATCTGCAACTAGCTCCCTTCAATAGCAAAGAATTGACACTTTTAAAAAAAACAAGAAACAATTTTACAGTGCTATCTGATACATCCACATATGCCTGTGAAAGTATCTAGTGCATTAGATTAAGTTGTATAATCAATCTAATGTACACGGGAAAAGCAAATTAACCGACCTTGATGTTGGCACACAATTCCTCCATATGCTTGTCTGATTGCTAAAGAACACAGTAAATAGAGTAAGCAAGTTGAAAATGGCACCAAAGTAGTCCAAAACTTGAGCAACTTACTTCTTTATCATCTGATGTAGGGTTTCTTGACACCATCTTTTCTTTGAACTTTCGAAAGTTAGCTGGCACAAAAGTTAGATGTCAGTATTGGGCCTATTGTGCAAACTATGTCACCATATTCATGCATTTAATAGGAATCAAGGAAAACAATAACTGGACTTAGGAATATACTGCCAGTTGATCATACACAGATCCGCAAACATTTTATTAGCTGTTTATATTGCTTCTCATACTATATAATGACAGTAGTTTCTATAAAGCAGTACGATAGCATCAGCACAGGATTCTTGATGCAACTTGACATCTCTAGCTAGCAGTATAGGGCTCGTTTGCAGCATACCTTAGAACTACGACAGTTCTCTAAGCATTTGCAAGGAATAGGCTGAACTATATTCCAGAATTAAGAGAGTTATATGGGAAGTTCAACTTTATCTAGAACATTTACAGATTGAAAAAAAAATAAAACCTGAACTTACTGTCAAGCTTATTATACGCTTCATCTGATATTGTGTACTTCTCGACAAGTGAAGTATCTTCCAACCAACCACCAGAGGTCACAGACGAAGGATCAAGATCAATAATATGCAGCCGGTACCTTGGGAGAACACCATGACATCCAATCAGATATAGCAAACAATAAGGAAAATGTGAAGCGAAAGCACGAAGGATTTCATGCAATATCAATCTTGTTATTTACTACTTGAGAGGCAGTCAAATGATAAGCGTGATCCATAACGGTTGTAGTCCAACTAGTAAGGACATGAGATGAAGGATACTCGACAAAGAAAAAAGAGATCCAGGGAGTGATCTCACAGTGGTAACTAACCTAGCCTAGGAAGGCAAAGCAGTGAGGCAGGGCGATCGATGGGGGTAGGAGCAGACACTACTAGTAATAGAAGAAGAGGGGGCAAGCGAGGGGCGGACCCGTTGTAGGGGCAGTAGGAGGCGAGGGGCGCGGCGTCGTGGTCGAGGTCGGCGATCTTGGCGCCGGTATCGTCGCGGAGCTCGAGGCGCATGGAGGCGACGGCGGTGCCGGTCTTCCTCCAGAGCTTCTCCTTGAGGGCCTCGACGGTGGTCTAGGCACGATTCGCAGGCATCCCATCCCATCCCATCCTTTAGAACTCAAGAGAATGGAGATCCAAGCGAGCGGACGCAATCAAAGCAAAGGTGTACCTGCTGCGAGACGCGGATGTCGGAGGAGAAGGTGGTGAGGTTGGAGTGCGTGACGAGCAGGAGGACGCTGTCGTCCGCCGGCAGCTGCAGCTTCGACGACGACATTGGTGGTGGCTCCGATCCAAGAGATGATGCCTGCCGCTGAGACTTGGCGCCGCCGCCGAGAAGTCGTGGGTTTGTCGTGTTAGTAGGGCAGGCAGACATATATAGGAGATGCTAGAAAGGAGTGGGACCAATCTTGTCAGTTAAGGTTGCTCAAGTTCAGTTCTTTTGTGAAGATCCAATCCAAGCCTATGGCATCTCAAAAAAATGAAAAATATTTTTAGGCTTCCATTTTGTTTGTGTCAAGGTTGAGCAGTAGTCTAACTGTAACTCAAATGAGTAGCAATTCCAAGCCTATGGCATCTCAAAAAAATGAAAAGTATTTTTAGGCTTCCATTTTGTTTGTGTCAAGGTTGAGCAGTAGTCTTAACTGTAACTCAAATGAGTAGCAATTCCAAGCCTATGGCATCTCAAAAATATGAAAAATATTTTTAGGGTTCCATTTTGTTTGTGTCAAGGTTGAGCAGTAGTCTAACTGTAACTCAAATGAGTAGCAATTCCAAGCCTATGGCATCTCAAAAAAATGAAAAGTATTTTTAGGCTTCCATTTTGTTTGTGTCAAGGTTGAGCAGTAGTCTTAACTGTAACTCAAATGAGTAGCAATTCCAAGCCTATGGCATCTCAAAAAATGAAAAATATTTTTAGGGTTCCATTTTGTTTGTGTCAAGGTTGAGCAGTAGTCTAACTGTAACTCAAATGAGTAGCAATTTACCAACATAATTTTCCTTCTTTTCTTGGGTCGAGCACATACATATGAAATATTTCATTCAAAAAAGACAAACATGATATAGGGTGAATATACACAAGGATGCAGTACTTAACACTGCCGTGGATGATGGCATTACGAAGCAATCCTACTTTCTCACAATGACTCAGGATACACACACACACACTCTCTCTCTCTATGCTCGCGAGGAGCGTACGCTGTGAGTTCGTGAAGCCCAAACTCCAAAGACGAGGAACCATAGCACGAACAAGATTGCCCAACATCGCATAGACCCATACTGGATTCTTGGGAAAACCTGCAAACATAAAGGACGATGAAAATTACACCATGGGCAGGAAAAAACGTCACCTTCTGAATATGTGATTGCAGTAAAAGTTCAAAACGTGGCAAGGAAATGGCATATATTATGAAAAATCATCGCTTACTTACAAATCTCAGGGAGATTATTATAGTCAATGCGCATAAACCTCCAAGAAGCATATGAAGACAAATTACAGCAGCTTTCTGCACAGAAATGTAAAAAAAACATACTTCTCATCAATGTTCGATCCATACAGTTACTGTATTTGCTAATTGGCTGACAATTATACATGCAGAAAGCACTGTAGACACAGAGAGAAATGAAAGAAATTTGCATGTGACACATCATATACCCTGAACAAGTGAACATGATGAGAGTACAACCTGAGGATATATAGGCAAAGCTGCGTCTAAATGCACTATCATGAGAAAAACACGTCAAACAAATCATCACATACACAGGTATGTGTTGGTGCACAACAACAACAAGCACTGATATTCAAGATGCACACCACCTTCAGAAGATAAATGGATAGGAATTAGAAGATGGAAACACCTGCTTTATGCCTCTACACAATTTCTTTTCATCAGTGCATCTTAGAATGGCTGTGCAACTGGATGTTTGTTCCAAATTATTTCATGTAATTTTATTTAAAAAAAATATACGGTTTGTCTGTCTGTGCAGGTAAAATAAAATTAGAAGAAATCTGGATGGTCCTATCAAAAAATGCAGTAACAACAAACACAGAAATAAGAACAAAGCTCTCGATAGATACAACATACCTTGCCAACATGTGGAGCAACTAACCATGCAAGAACAACAACACCTAGGCCAATTGCAACAAAAACTCCGGTACCCTTCAAACTCCATCTTGTATGTACTGCCCTGTCTGCCACGACACTATGCTCTACAGAATTATTAGTTGGACTAACCGGCAGTTGTTCGATGTGCCCCTGAGGAACAGCTACATGTGAATTATGAGGATTGAACCATGACGATATCTCACTAAGACGCTGTCTTCGTATTGCTGCAACAGCGTCTGGATCAACACCTGTATCTGTTCCGTAATACAAGTAAGAAAGCTCCCCTGTAGATGTCCTTTCCCTCAGAGCTTCATAATCCTTTAAGGATGCGAGGACCTTATTGAAATCCACAGGCTTTACATTTGAAGCAACATTTCCACATATCTCGCATACAGTGGATCCATGGCTGATGAACCACTTCAGTGCACAGGCATAATGCGCAAGAGCAAGCTCGTTCTTGCAAGAGCATCCTAGATCCATAAGATCATCTTGTTGATGCAAAGGGCCAGATTCCACATCAGTAGCACATACAAATATCTCCCCCTCGGGGCTTATAAACTCGACAAATCTGGGAGCATTGCAGCCATCTTTTGAAGCGATGCCATCCTTGCTGGTGGAAGTTTTGGAGGCACCATTACTCGAGTCCTTGTCAGTTGTGCTTCCACATGAAGGATCTCGAGAAGGTGGTACGATGCCTAAGAAACCCAGGGAAGAGTCACCTCTCAAATCAGTTTCCGCACAATGACACACTCGGCAAAGTGAGAGGCAAGAATCCTTATCGGTGCTGCAGTTTGATATACGGGGAACACTCGGTTTCTGATCATTTTCTGAAGTAGGCGATTCTATGGCATCAGGTTTACCACTGCCGTGATCTGGTTGCACATTCTGTTCCTTAAGGTCCATTTTGAGTCAAATGATCATCTCTCGACACACAACGGTGTACCTTATGTAGCATTGAACAAAAAACAAAAAATGGGGGTTAGTATTTATTGTGTGCTGTACAAATATTGTGATGTCTGATGGAAGTGACAGTGACGGTCAAAGCTTGAAGCCATAAAGAGACGGTATAAAAGGAATGTGATCCTTGCAGGTACAGGATGGACAAGGTAAACATTAGGCAAATAAATCAATCAACCGCCCAACCAAAACCATGATAAGCGCAGCGCAGATGAGATCTATGATGCACGGACACGGATACGTCGACACGACACGACACCGACACGGGAATTCGCCGTTTTCCTAAAAATACCGATACGGCGACATGGCTATATATATTAAAATAATAAATAAATTACATATATATATATATATATATATATATATATATATATATATATATATATATGTATGTATGTATTATTTTCTATGTTTCCTTATGCTTGTCAAACTGAAGTTATGTAAACTTGTAATTTGTAAAGTGTATACTAGGAGAATATCCTTGCCTTGTTTGCTTTTCTCAATTGCTTAGGAAATTCGAGCTCAACTGTGAAGTCCTCACTGTCCTACACTAGATGCTTAACATTTTCAGAGACAAGAACCTTTTCACAACTAACAATAGCTTGCTGTTTTTGTGATACAAGTGTTGCTGGATCATGGACAAGATCATGCATTTTACAAGTTTGAATAGTTCAATATCAGTTGATGGTTGCATACCTTAGCAGTCAGCACGGCAGCAGCGGGAGGAAGTCGGAGGCGGCGTGGCGCACGGGAAGTCGGGGAGGGAGGAGATGCGGGGAGGCGGCGACGGGAGAGGCGGGGAGGCGGCGAGATGCGGGAGGCGGCCAGATCTGGGGAGGCGCCGAGTTGCGGGGAGGCGGCGACGGGAGGGAGGAGATGCGGGGAGGAGGAGGCGACGGGAGAGGCGGGGAGGCGGCGAGATGTGGGCGGCGACGGGAGGCGGCGAGATCTGGGGGAGGAGATGCCGGGGAGGGAGGAGAGGCGGGCGGCGACGGGAGAGGCGGAGAGATATGGGGAAGAAGGCGGCGCACGAGAATGGTTTGGGGGAAGAAGCACGGGGACATGGCCTCGGCCGGTAATGGGGAAGCCTGCGCTGTGACCTCGTGTGCTCTATGATTTGATCGATTCAAGCCATATCTACACATCTACTTGATTGATTGATTCTGTCTGAAGATCTCAATTATTTCTCTCGATTAGTTGATTTAAACCAAAATCAATATTGGATGTAATATCAGAGATCAAACACGGATGCTTACGTTTTCATTGACTCAACACTACCACTCACTATATTTTCACACGGATGCTAATATTTTCTTTTACACTAAATATCAGTTCAGCTAGCGAGGTGAGGTGCTGGAATCATACGTATGTTTTCTGCTACATTCTTCTATGTCGTACGTAGGTATCGCGCAGGATCATGTAATCGTAGGTATAGACTTGACTAGAATTCTCTTACTAACTAAATATTGATGAATCCAGCCAGATAATAACGCTCTACATCTCGGAAACCTTCCCATAAAAAAGGGTCATCCTCATCCTCAATAATTCCTTGGCCGTACATAATCCCAATCGTTCTGTGCTAAAAATCAATCGAGCCATCTTCCAGTATGTGCCATTTCACATTTGCTAAACCAGGTTGAGAGAATGGCAGGCTTTCTCGAGCTCTTTTTCCTCGTTTCTAGTCCTCCATTCCACAATGACATTGTGCAAAGCTATGCTTGGGCTTATCTCTGTGTTGCGGAGCTCTCTTTGTGTCAATGGGCATGTCGCCTTCATCTTAGGCATCCTAGGATATTTTAGACTGCCCACATCCTAAGCATATTTTAGGTATACTTAAGATATTTTGATAATGGGAAATAAAAAGAAAATTTGGTTTGGGTATACTTAGGATATGTTGGACTGCCCATATCTTAAGCATGTATATATATGTATGCCCACATTTGGTTTGGGTATACTTAGGATATTTGATACAGCAGCAGCAGTAGTATCTTCGTAATGACCAGAAATATATAGAACAATTGGTTGACTTTGGTCGGCTTGAAACCAAGTTGGGGCTCGTGAAACAGGGAGAAAATTAAAATAATAGAGAGTAGGCACCATGGAGCTAGCCAGCTGTACATAAATTAAAATCATAGGGAAATTGGCCTGCGCTGTGACCTCGTCTGTCTGGACCGTATCCGATTCATGTATTTATCGTGGTCGGATATGTATCGATAATTTTAAAAATTAAAATTTATTTGAAAATCAGTCGATACGTCACCGACACATGGCCGAACCGTGTCCATGTCGTATTCGTGTCCGACACAGTGTCGAACACGAATACACCAGTTTTGACAGGTGTCCGTGCATCAGAGGATGAGATGAAAGCTAAATTAGTTTGGCTTGTTATAAGTAATTGATAGATTTACCCGTGCAATTGCACAGATAGATATTATGATATAATTGTCTTTAGTATACAACTCTACCGTCTATAATTAAAATACAGTTATATTTGCTATACAACTCTAATACACACACAAACACACGCGCACACACGATTAATCTGCACCATTGTAATGTGGTTCCACCAAAATAAGTAGAAGAGATGTTTCTTTTTTTCTCGATTAATGTGAGAATTTCTAAGGTTTTTTTTTAAGATTATTGTGGGATTTTTCTTTTTATTTATATAGATAATATTGATTCATCCATGCACATTACGTTGGAAGTAAAAAGGTTGCAAAATTATTAAGTTGTTACCGAGATCCAATCCAATGCTTAAAGAAGCAATAAGGAAATACTAGTAAAGATAACAAGAAAGGAATCCGAGGGGGAGAGGAGGTGGTACCTGATGGAGTGATTCCTCTGCTATTTGTAAAAGAAAGGAAAGGAAATCGATGATGTAGCGAAGCCGAAGATTGATGTAGCGATTGAGGGAAACTGCGTGTAGGCTGCAGCTAGTAGCAGGAGATGGAGAGGAGAGGAGAGGAAGAGAGGATGAGCAGGAGATGGAAGGGTCGATCCTGACCTAGCTTGCGACGGGATATGGACGGGAGGATCGGAGCAAGCAAAGAAAGAAATCGATCGATCGAAGCAAAGCACCTCGAATCGAATCAATTCCCGACGGGAGGCTGAAGAAGAAGAGAATACCAGTGCAATCGATAGCAGCTGAGCTGATCGCTCGCTGTTTGGTGGGGCCAATGGGCTCAACTTTTCGAATTGAGTGTGAAAATATCACCCTAGTCATAGCGTTTGGATAGTGATAGCTTCTGACTTCTGGTTGAAATTTCACTGTAGCTGATTGATTTTTTTACTGTAACTGAGTTGGCTTATTGGACATATCTAAATTTAAAAAATGTAAAAATAAAAACGGCATGCTAACATAGTATGTACAATGCAAAGGAATACAGGAAAAAACAAAACACAAAAATACCAAAAACAAAAAAATCACTAGCAAACAAAATTGCTACAGTACTACACAAGCCAAAAAAGCTAAAAGCTATCGCTCACCTCCGTCGTGACCAAGACCATAACATCTATTTTTATAAATCTAATTCTCTTAATAATTCCATTATGCATGACAGGCAATCTGCTGAGATACAGTAGCCCTGACGAGCTACTATAGCTCGGCAGGTGACTGCTAAGCACTATAGGTTCATGAGAGAGCTAGATGATGCTGAGCTACATCTATGGATAGACGAGATTTATAATAATAGATGTTCACAGATAATTTTTTTTAAAAAAATGGCTAAATAATATTTGTGTTCTCACTTCCAACTCCTCTTGGTCTTGTATTGTCTCTTTTTTCTTCAGCAGGCTAGCGTCCTCGGTCCATGCTACCTTGCCATAATGCCATGTGTGTTGGCCAGCGAACCAGATGCAATGCTGTCCGTTTAGTCCAATTTTTCATGTACTAGTAAGGTGCTCGTGCATTGCAACGGAAAACTAAATAAAAGTGATGCATACTATCAAATATGATCTCAAACTGAATAATAAATATCAATTTTATCTTACGTCATCATGTTTCAAACAAAACATACATGTTCATACTCATAAATAAATCAAACATCATATTAATGAACCATGATAAAACAAACACCACATACAATAATATGTACAGAAATGATAATAAACAATATTTTCCATAGTAAATGATACTAAATTTCACACATTTAGGAAGCAATTCGATTGATGCGGCGGCGGTGTGGGCGCGTTTCTTAACTAGCATCAACGATTTATTATCTTATTGGATCAAAGTATAAGAACATGATATAAATTAGAAACTTTACGAATATTCCTTCATAAATATTGGCCACGATGAAAGATGACTGTGCAAATACCATCGAAGGATCATGTGAGTCCATGCATATTGATCGAATCGGTATTTGTATGCCTTTTCTTTAGCGTGAGAATAAACCATACAAAACTCCGGATGACGAGGATTGATCAACACATTGATACATTGGCAACAAGCAAGCAATTTTCAAATTTTATCACTAACGCGTTTGCCCCATTTTCAATATCAACATTGACACTGTGAATAAGTACATGCATCCAAATTTAAATTAAAGACTTATGCTATTGCAACTTAAATGCTTGACTCAACAAAACCTAAAAGGTATGACATAAAAAAGCTATTGTATTTTGTGTACTCCACAGTGAACAACTCCTCAATACACTAAGAAAGCGAAACAACCACCTTTACCCCACTCCTAAAACTAAACAAAAAGTATAACTCAATGGCAAAAATTAAGGTTTATGAAGTATCAAGTATGAGCCCTCATAATGTTGAACATTATCATCCATTAAAAAAATGTTGAACCTTATCTATGTAGTTGTCATTGATATCATTTGGGCAGATGAAAAAGCTGTTTGATTACACGCTATATAGAGAAAGTAGCAAATAAACATTTGGTACTTGATGAGCCCGCTCACAAGCTTGTACAATAACTTATCCGAAGTGACGGTGTTGACAAGTCACGACTAAGAAAACGGCCATCACAAAACAAAGATCGCAGATGGAAAAAATGTCTATCATGAAAATAATATAAAGAATCATTTAAATGCAAGCAAACCATCAACAACTTATGCCTGAATAAACCATAACCTACCAACTTACCGGTTCAAAAGCCTAAACCAGAAGTCGCTGTCCTCATTGACCTTCCGAGCGAGATTAAAAGCTCCTCGCCATGAAGATTTGGATGGCGACAACCATAGCCCATATATAAAGATGGCCCATGTATATCAAAAACACAAATCCAACCATCATCCATAGCGAGGAATACATGCGAACAAGCATCGACTTGTACTTGTTCTGGTCATTCACAAGCAAATTAGAGCCATTGGTTTTGTTCACATTAGCGAGGAATCTAAAGACAATAATTTATAAAGATTAAAGTATACGTCCGCCACTCACTCCTACATCCAAGAAACAGAGACCACCAAGAATCTGAGACCTCCGTAGGTGAAAAAAGTTTACCTCGCTAGAGCGCTTCCGGTGCCTCACGCGACCACCATGGGTCAGGCTTGCGATTGCTGTCGTGTCCTCAACAGAACCGTTGTCCCTTTGCATGTTTGGATCCTTCCAATCTAGGCGGCACAAATTAAACAAAGAAGAGTCTTAATAACTTAATTATAAGGCCATTAGCTAGCTAATTCATGATCGCCATCCAAGATGGCCTTGAAAATAAAGCGCTATTAGTAGTACTACTTTTGGGTAACAGAGAACCGTATGTGAACATGGGCGGACCAATGCACCTCGATGGATCTAGGAATTTGGGGTTGGGGTGCAGACATATAAGACCAATGTCTAGTTTCAAAACTACATTGAGTCATTCAAACTTCTACAATCCACATTCAAAAGACAAGATGAACAACCTAGTTCTTGAAAGATCGGTGGGAGAGAGGATCCCAACTAAAATTTTATTAATATAATCTTTCAAGAAAGGAAGAGTGCACGTGAATCCTAAATCAAAGGAAAGGTAGAATGGATCGACCTCTTCGTCACTCAGGCTCGCCGCCATCTTGGCGGCCGGGACGGGAGGCCGCGGATTGACCCCGTGAGACGCGAATCGGCTCGACAGATCCCGAGCAGCCTCGCGCCTGCGCCACATTGCGAGCGACTCTTCTTCAGCCACACCGCCGTCACCGAGGCCGACCTCGCGCACCGCCTTGCGGCCGGCGGTCTTGGACGGGGCCGAGGCGGAGGCGGCTACGGCGCGGGGTGGGAGGAGGGGAGGAGGTGGCGGAGCGGGGTGGGAGGAGGCGAGGGGCGGATCGGGCGGCGGGGAGAGCAGCGAGAGAGCGAGGAGGCGGGGTGAGGGGGGCGCGGGGAGAGCGAGAGGGAGACGGAGGAGGCGAGGCGGCGCGGCGCGGGAGGAGCGATGGAGAAAGGCCCACGCCACCTCCTCCTCCTCGGCGGCCTGCCTCGGCGCTGCCAGCTTCTTCTTTGTCTTGCGCCACTTCTTCTGCTTCCTCCTAGGGTCCGCCTCGCCGGAGGGGTGGGGGGAGGAGGAGAAGGCGGTGCGGCAGGGGCGCGAGAGAGCGAAGGGGAGGCGGGGGAGAGCGAGGCAGTGGGGGCGCGAGGGGGGAGAGCGAGGGGGAGGCTGGGGGAGAGCGACGGGGAGGCGAGGCGTGAGGGGGGAGCGAGGCGGATTTTAGGGTTTAGGGAGGCGGCGTGCGGGGTGGGAGGAGGGTGACAGATGGTTCGGATTTAATCTCGTAATCACATCGAATGGTTGAGAAGAGAGGAGTGACGACGGGTCAACCACCAACTCCTTCTTTTATAATAGTAAAGATTGCTACGACTGATGTATTTGGATTTTATTATGAATGTTTGTATGAATAAATTGAACAACAATAAGCTGTTTTAAAAATATCTATAGATCGTTTTAACAAGATAACATAGATACTATTCTATTTTATTTATTCAAAAAAATCATAAACAAAAAAGGCCTTCATGTGCTCTAAGATCATATACCAAAGCTTAGCCTCGCCGTTCCATCACGTTCACGTCTCTCCATGCGGGTTGCTTGGAGTTTGGCTTTCCATTTCTTCTTCCTCCCAAAGCCCCTATGTGGGAAGTTGCAAAATCTCCATTTCAATGTTTGGAGTTTGGGTTGAAACATTTGAAATTTGAGTTAAGACTTTTGAATTCTCTGAGTTGGAAGTGATCTTTTTTAGTTTAAAAGTTGAATATTTTCACATCTCAACAAAATAAAACAATTGTCGTGAAAAAGAAGTATTCTCTTAAGTGGACGAACATGAAAAAACATGCCTGATGGCTTTTGGTTATGCTTTTGTAATACCTGGCTCATCCTCTGAGGCCAGAATGCTACCACTACACATTAACAATCTCATATTAGCATTGCTATATGAAATTTTCAAAAGCACCTCTCTTGTTTATAAGACTACAGACTAGGGCAATCAACAAATATTGAACAAAATACATTAAAGACAACTAATTCTATAACGATGATAAATATAACATAACTAAAACTTGGGACTCCACGCCCAAGAACGCTCAGGACACCCATGCCTAAGAAACGCTCACAGTTAAACAATTAAATACTAATAAGTCCATCATAGCATAAAACGTTCTAAGGTTCAACCACAAAGAGCTAATTTACCAAACTAGATATACTACATTCAAAAGTGATTATCTAGTAAGCATAGATTGCATTAGTGTTTACATGAGACGTGGATGTTATTTCCCCTTTCCAATGCATGATGATTTCAAGAATCACCTAAAAATCATAACAAAGCAAGCGTGAGTTAAAAACTCAGCAGGTATATAGCAAAACAGTAAACAACAATTAAACGTGTTATTCATTATCCATTATTAGTCTCTTTAACTACTCATTATCATTTAACCCCTTTCATTTTTCATCAACCATTTCTTATGATTTGCACCTTATCTTTGACACAAAGCACATGCATATGCACATCTCTTTTTTATCTCTTTAGTTTATATCAGTATAACAGAATGAGCACTCGTTGATGTTTACCTAAGCCCACCCTCTTTCATATAGGGACCTCAATAGCCTGTCTTTTTTAGTACGATGACCTCATCAACCCGTCTTTTTTATACGAGGATATCAATCTCTACTCCCGTGGAGTGCTTACTGACATATGTTGTAGTCTTCTCACTTCCATGGGATGTCCACACAACGTAGACTATAGACGCCACAAAGGCCATCTATTTCCATGACATCAATGTATGTAATGCAACTTTTCTATTTAAGTATATCAATACGTCATGTTTCAATAACTGCTATTCGACAACATATCAATATCAATAATTCATATCATGTACCATTATCCATCATTCTTCAATATGTCAATATGTAAACATAACTAATCAACTCATAATAGCATAGTAGGTAGTACATCAAAGTTCAACTAATAGCAATCACCACTTTGAATTTACCATTTTACCATGCATTTATATGTTCAACTTTGTGCACGATGCGTGGATAGCACCAAACCCGAACCTTCACCTAAATAGGTATCAACCCACCTCAATACATCATAGCAATATATTCACATATACGAATGGCATCGTTCCTACACGCAAACCCGACACATACAACACTATTGAATCGAACTCTTTCCCGCTGACCCGGTGGGTGGAAAACCATAGCGTTCAATCTTGAAACCTAACATAGCAAGCCATCTAAGCTCTGAAATCTACACGAACTTATTCACACAGGCCTAGGTGTCACAAATTAAAGATTACATCATTTAAACTCTTATTTTCATCTACGACGGTCGTGCTGTTGTAGGATCAAGAATAACTAACTAGAGGGGGGTGAATAGGCTATAAAAATTCTTGTATTCTTAAAACTAATTACCCCAAAATAGCTAGGCAAGATTTCAATACAATTTTAAACCTACACAATTTTTTTTATAAAGACTTAAGCACCACAAGCTATATTCTCTACAAATATATTTATAGCACAATTGAATATGAAAATCTTAGCAATCACACTGTTAGAAATATAAGTGCCAAAAATAAAGAAAAATAAGTAATCAAATGACACACAATGTTTTATCGTGGTATTCGAAAATTTACCGATTTCCCTAATCCACGTTGAGAAAAACCCGAGTAATTTAGACCGGCTCCACGAATTAAGTCTCAACTTCTCAAACCACTATTGGTTGTCCTTCCTCTACTCTAGAGATGGTGAACACCAAATCACTTACAAATTGACGTCGGGCCTCTTCACAACCTTCTTGAAGAGGTCACTTCGTAATTTTTTGTCAAGCCATCTAGGTGCTGGCAAGCACTAAGAGTAATAAATCACAGCTATCCTAGACGGAGATCAAGTGCCAAGGATCAATCTAGAGATGAAGTGCACTTGATTTGGCTCAACTACCTCAAATAGATGCACATTATGAAATTGAGGTGTAGAGAGAGTATTTAATGCTCAAGGATATTCAATAGTGTCTCTTGTTACTGTCTTTGAGCAGGTGGGGGAGTATTTATACTTCCACCAACCACATATAACCATTGCATAAAACAGTCGTGAAAAATCAGGGTGAGCGATAGTATCGCTATACAAATTGTGAAACTACCGCATGTGTACTATAGCAACCGTAACGGCTATATCAAAGTGTCAGAACTAGCTGTTTAAAATCATCGCAGTACTACTGCCATTATATCTGCGATAGTTTCGACATTCGAAAGTTCTGATAAATTGGCGCAGTACTTCTGTTTGCTTCAAGACCGAAAGAAAAACATATCACTTGGTTTTTTCGAAGCTTCCATTCTCCGGTAGTTCCGTAAAATACTTGTGGTACTTCCGTTATATGGTAGTTCCTCTGTTGAAATTTTCGGTACTCTCGAAAAAATGTACCGTTGTGGCTCTGGAAATGCTTCTCTCCTCGAGGCTTCGTCATGCTCATATATATATCCCCGAGATTGAAAGTTGACGCCTCTATCATGTCATCGAAAAAATGTACCGCTCGATTTTTCAAAGCTTCCGTTCTCCAGTAGTTCCGCAAAATACTTGCGGTACTTCCTATGTGGTAGTTCCTATGTTGAAACTTTGGTACTTCGAAATGCGGAAGTATCGCATATTTCACACTGATACTTTTGATAATTATGACAATGGACAGTTTGGCTATTAATTTTAGTTTTAAGTGCATACATGATCCTAAATTGATCCAATGGCATAAGAACATTCCATCAAGTTAATAGCTATGATCCCTCTTAATAGTACAATATTACCCTATAATCTGGTCTACACTTTTTCTCCTTAGACCGGTAAAAGTAAAAAAGAAGGAAGAGATGATTTTAGACTACTTGTACCTTTGTCTTGAGCCACATTAATTTTTAAATTGATCCTTAGCATGCATTTCACATTTATTGTTGGGACTAAACCTTTTGAACACTCAGTTATTAGTCCCATATTCTCATAATGTTATTAATTACCAAAACCATTTTTAGAGGCCTAGATGCTTTCAGTTGTTCCATACTGGGCAGCAGCTTCTAGGAAGCTTTTCTTCCAAACTATTGTGCCAAAATTGGCGTTCCAGCATTTTATAGAAAGCTAATAACATTAGCTATAAGTTTTTAGTAAAGCTAATAACATTAGCTCCAAGTTCTCAGATTATGTCCTTAACATGATTGAAACTTCCGTAGAGACACAACACATGCAATTCACCTAATAGCCATGTTTTAGTCATTCTATGTATCAATCTTACTAATTGACTCTTTGACCTCTATGAAAATCGATGAACAAGCAAGGGAAACGATTTCGAGGTGTTACCCTAGCCCCGAATAACTAGATTGGGAATTTCTTTCCTTTTCTTGGCGGATCTGGTAGATCAGACATCGAGTTGATCTTCCCCCTTCTTTTTTTCCCTTCTCTTCTTTCTTTTTTATCTTATTTTCCTCTTTTCCTCACCTTCTTCTTTTCTTCTTTTTCTTCCTTGGTCGATCGTCTCTTTCTTCTTCTTTTTTTCTTCTCCTTCCTTCGCCTGGTCGGCTCTTTCCTCTTTTCCTTCTCTTCCTTTCGGCTGAGCTCCCCTCTTCTTCTTTTCTTCCTCCTCCTGACTGCCTCCTTCTTCTCTACTCCTTCCTCCCCTTCCTCTCTTCTTGGTCGGTGGGAGGATGGGTGGCACCAGATGGCAATGGCGGCGATGGAGCGATGATGGTGGCTGGTCGGTGCGCATGAAGGTGGGGCAGCGACGGTGGCTCGAGGGGTGCTCGGCTTCCCCTATATAGACTGTGGCGTGGGGGCAGAGCAAGGGTGATGGCGACAACGATGACACTCCGGCAACGACGGCTAGGTGGAGCAGCGGAGGCAATGGCCTAGGGCACGGGGAAGGTGACACAGGCGAGGCACGACAGGAGGGCGGTGGGTGACTGTGCTGGTGGTTGGGGCGACATCGATAGCAGTAGCAAGGGACACGCGCGTGGTAGACGAGAGCAGCGACGGCGTTCGACACTGGGGAGGAGAGAGGTTTGATAGGAAGAGAGAGATTAGGGGCCAACGATTAAATTCACATACCATGGTATAGGCCATTCTCATGTGTAATTAAATATCCTGTTAATTTGGTTAAGTGTATTGTAAATCATATAAACCCATTAAGCCTTGTTCTGGATTGTTAAAGATAAGTTAGATACAGTCGGTAGATTAAAACTTGTACATGTATAGATTAAATTTGTGTACTACCGTTTATATTGCACTAGTATATATTTAATTACCTAGATAATTTTGTTAACAATACTTAAGCTGTAAAAATGCACTAATAATTATTTAGGATTATTAGAATGAATTAATTCCATCGGATGACTATGATCTGTATGTGACTAGCTAATTAAATTATCATAACGTTGTTTAGCCACTCCATGGCATATTTAAATACCCCGATGATTTTGGTAGTTGCATTTAAATTGTAGAAAACCATTAATAATTATTATAATAAATTGAGTACCATCAATAGATTAAATCGTAGTGTGTATCGATTAAATTAGTGTATTGCCAATGAATTTGTTTGTAGCGCTAGTTGTGCTATCTTATCACATTCAGATGTCATTCAAATAGCTAATGCATGTATCTCTTTTGCTAGCTGTCCCAGAATACATGCATGCATGGTGTATGCCATCTTGTCACATTCATCTTGTCTTCAACATGAAGGGTGAAAGCTGAGGTGCTACATTATTAGTCCCGAACATCATCCCTTACTAAGCAAAGGGAGCATGGTCTGCAGTCTTCCAGCATGTATACACTGCAAATACGTACTTTTTTTACTACAGGGCTGGCCGTGGTAGATTGGTAGCATTGTCTCAGACTCTCAAGGACTAGAGTATAAGGTGAGTCTTGAGCTACTTGGGCCTTTCGAGCCATTAGTTTATTACACATTCCGTATATATCTACATTTGGTAAGCACACATGTACGCCCAAGGCTAGTATATTGTACTCATGTTGTTACTTTTCCTCCAAAATATTTACGTTATTATATGGTCATGTTTTTACGTAATTAATTTATTTTTAACTAGTTTTTAACAAGATGAGTACAAGAAAAATAAAGATAGCGACCGTCATCACCATTGTTGTCGCCATCTTCATTGTGTATATCTACTTTGGGCTAGATTTAGGCTGATATAGTATAAACGCTGGCACGATGGATTTTAGACCGTATTTAAGTCTGATCGAAGATAAAACAGGCTGGTATGATAAGGTGGAGTGATCGAGCTGAGTCGGTATGACCCGATGCTGCCCAAAGCATGGCACAGCACGGATCAATGTCCATCTCTGAAGTGGGGAAGAGAGGAAAGAAATGGTTTTGGGGGTCGGCCGGGTTCTTCTCAACCAGATTTCAGATTCCACCGCTAATTCCTCCTCCTGTGCGCTGCGCTGCGCCAAAGACGAGACTTTGAAGACAAAATTTGTACTGCAATACTCCAAATCTCTTCGTCCGTATAATTAACGTATAGCGCGGCGCCGACTTGCCAATTAAAATTAATCCCGGATTTAAAGACGCCGTCGTCTCCTCCTCGTCTCTCTCTGTTCTTGGCGGCGGCTGCCTGCCGACACACGGATTTTGCTTGGATCCAGTCCCCTCTCAATTCCATCTCCATCCCACCAAGAAAGGTACTGTGAGTGGATTCTTTGCTCTGCTCCTGTTGCTACACTTGGCTGTCGATTTCTTTCTTTTCTTCTCGGTAATTTTTACCCTTTTTATTCCCCTTCATGAATCAATCGGTTTGTCCGAGGATCTGCTGCTCTTTTTCGTCAACGTTTTTTCCTAGTGAAATTGCTTGCGTGCGTGAATCTAGTGATAGATACTATTGCGTACTTGTTAGTGAGCTCTATAAGCAGGCCGATCTAATCTTGTGAGAGGAATCTACTTGTAGACACTAGCATTACCAAGCGAGCTTGCTAGAATCAACCGGATCCCCGGTATGCAATTGACTTGTTTGTTTTGTGTGTCTGTTTAATCAGGGCCGGGCGGTTTAATCAGCTGTTGTTGTTGGATGTGAAGAAATGGCGTTCGGCCACACGCGCCTGGATGTCAGGCGCCCGCAGTACTCCTCCTCCTGCTCCACCACCACCGTCGTCGCCTTTGTCGCGCTTTGCTTGGTGGGAGTGTGGATGGCCTCATCCATGCTCGTCACCCCGGCCGAGTTCTCTCCATTTCAGCCCAAAGTCCGGCCTTTGGTGCGTCATGACCCTCCTATCGCCCAAGACTTATCACCCAACGGCGGTGATGCCATTGCCGAAATGGAGCGAGATGTACCTGTTGATCCTACTCCGGTGGAGGAAAGTGCCGATGTGCCACCCGTAAGAGAAGAAAACACTGACGAGCCTCCTGTAAAACAAGACACTGTGACAGACTCCAGTCTGGATGGTGCAAATCAGCAACAGCATTTCAGGGAACAAGGGAAGCAAGCCGATGAACAGAATGGCCCAGAGCTGAAGGAGAAGTTGGATGAGGAGGAGCAGTCACAAAAGAAGGAGAAGCCGGCAGAGGTGTTTCCTGATGGGAGTCGAGCAGAGCTTCTGAATGAGACAACAACGGAGCGGGGGCCATGGCCCACTCAAGCTGCACAGTCCAACAAGGAGGCTAAGGAGCAAACTGTCGCATCGAGTATCCCAGTGAGTTATGGTTGGAAGCTCTGCAATGTTGAGGCTGGAGCTGATTATATTCCGTGCCTTGACAATGTGGAAGCTATCAAGAAGCTTCGGACTACCAAACACTATGAACACCGAGAAAGGCATTGCCCTGAAGAGCCTCCTACCTGCCTTGCCCCTCTACCGGAGGGGTATAGAAATCCGATAAGGTGGCCTAAGAGCAGAGATCAGGTTTAAGTTGGCCATTTATGTGTCGTGATACTTGTACGAAGTTATCTTCTAAGATGATTTATTTACCTGAGGTTTTCTTGACACAGATATGGTACAACAATGTTCCTCATACTAAACTGGTACAATACAAGGGACATCAAAACTGGGTTAAGGTCTCTGGGGAGTACCTAACCTTTCCAGGAGGTGGAACTCAGTTCAAACATGGTGCATTGCACTACATTGATTTCATTCAGGAGGTAACACTCGTATGATTTCCATGTGTATCAACTATCATTGCTATTGTGCACTATAACCATTCATTAGAACATTTCTCTCAAGTTGGTGAATGATACGTGCAAAGCATTTGCATTGGTAAAAAAACATTTATCGCAAGAATTTGTTCATGATAAGTGAGTATAGGCATGCCATGGCACATATAATGCTAGTGATTTGTTGAGTAGGTGCCGTGCACAAATTTCTTTGAAATCAAATTATGCAGTAGCTATGCTTGCTTATGAGCTGTCTGAGGTTTCAGATCAAATGTAATTAAGCAGAATATGGTTCTTTTTTCCTTGTAAAAAAGGATGATGCACTGGATTTAGTAATTCAATGTAGTTATACCATCCATAAGTAAAACTGAGGTTGTTTGACTGACATGTTTGATGCTACTATGCAGGCAAAGAAGGATATAGCATGGGGAAAACGAACTCGTGTAGTATTAGATGTTGGCTGTGGAGTTGCTAGCTTTGGAGGATATCTGTTTGACAGAGATGTGCTTACTATGTCGTTTGCACCTAAAGATGAGCATGAAGCTCAGGTGCAGTTTGCTCTTGAGAGAGGAATCCCTGCTATATCATCTGTTATGGGAACGAAAAGGCTCCCATTTCCTGGCAGGGTCTTTGATGTTGTTCATTGTGCACGTTGTAGGGTACCATGGCATATTGAAGGTGCTTTATGTTACAAGAAGCCTCTTCTGGTACAGTACCATACCTTTGTGTTGCTATTTTGTGATGTTATGTGTGTTATGTGGCAGGTGGTAAGCTCTTGCTAGAATTGGACAGACTGTTGCGGCCTGGCGGTTACTTTGTGTGGTCTGCTACTCCTGTGTACCAGAAAATTCCAGAAGATGTTGAGATATGGGAAGGTAAATTCATTGACGATTTTGACATTCAAAACTTTTTGCATTTTGGATGTACTATATTGTTGGTGTCTTGAGTCTGGACAGCTCCCAGCTCCATGTCAACCAAATTGATTTGTTGTAATGAAATAACGATTTCCCTACATAATATTTATTTCTATTCTGCATTGTTCCAGCAATGTCTGCTCTAACAAGGTCAATATGCTGGGAAATGGTCAATAAAGTAAAGGATAGGGTAAATAGAGTGGGTATAGCAATTTTCAGGAAGCCAACGGATAACAGCTGCTACGAGGGAAGATCCGCAGCAAACCCTCCACTCTGTGGAGAGTATGATGATCCTGATGCTTCCTGGTAAGTTTTCTCAACAGGTTATATATTTGATGCTAATCACCAAATCTTGTACCTAATTTCAGGCTCATCTATTATCTTGTTTCCATTCAGGAATGTATCTTTACAGTCGTGTATGCATAAGTTGCCTGTTGACCGCACCTCCCGTGGTTCACAGTGGCCAGAGGGATGGCCATTGAGGCTGGAGAGGCCACCTTATTGGCTGAAAAGCTCAGAGGCTGGAGTCTATGGGAAGCCTGCTCCTGAGGATTTTCAAGCAGACTATGAGCACTGGAAACGGGTCATAAGCAATTCGTATATGAATGGCTTGGGTATTGATTGGTCTGCTGTTAGAAATGTTATGGACATGAAAGCTGTATACGGAGGGTAAGAACATAGCACCTGTTTTCACATTAACCTATCTGTCCTTTTTAACATCTCAAGTTTTTTTGTTTTGTTTTGTGCCATCCAATTTGTTGTTTCCTATCATTGCAATCTATATTGACAGTTTTTTAATCTTTAGTTTTTGACAGTCCTGAAGCAAGAAATGCATGGTATTGCACTACATCACATTAAATTCTCGCATCTATTTTATCTTGTAGGTTTGCAGCAGCTTTGCGAGATGTGAAGGTGTGGGTCATGAATGTAATTCCAATTGATTCACCTGACACACTTCCAATTATATACGAGCGTGGGTTGTTTGGAGTCTACCATGACTGGTGTGAGTCATTTAGCACATACCCAAGAACTTATGATCTTCTGCACGCGAACCATCTTTTCTCCAAGATTAAAAAGAGGTAAGGGTCTTTCCAAAGAATCTGACAGCAGAAAACCTGGTATATGCGAAAGCCTTAGCACGTGTTCCCTGCTGAATAGTTCAGTACTATATGAAGAGCATGCTCACGTTTTCCACCCTCCTTGGAGTCGTCAATTGTTGTAAATGAATGCTTCGGCTATTGCACACGTTCTGCTCATGTGACTTTTATGTTGTGGGTAGAGAACAATATATAGTACCCTTTAGCACTGCCTTGACATGGAGTAACACTATTGTTGTTGTTGTCCGGTGACAGGTGTAAACTGCTGGCAGTGATTGTGGAGGTTGATCGGATAGTGAGGCCAGAAGGCAGGCTGATTGTTAGGGACAATATGGAAACGATAAGTGAGGTGGTGTCTATTGTGAAGTCACTGCACTGGGAGGTCCGCATGTCCTACTCCCAGGACAAAGAAGGTTTGCTATTTGTCCAAAAGACACTGTGGCGACCACATGAAGTTGAAGAATCTAAGCTGCTATGATCAGATGTAGTACCAGCCAGGAGCACAAGACAGCATTGGTTTTTGTTTGTAAAGGGTGGGAATTAATGGAAAACCTTGGAAGAAAAGAAAGGAAGGAAGGAAGAAAGAAACTAGTGGAAATTAAACATAATGGAGTGGTTTTTGTTCGTAAAGGGAGGAAATGAATTATATTGGGAGGGATGCTCTGATTGTATTGGTGTGCATTACGTACTGGCTAGGTGTTCATGTTGTTGCTGTTGTTCCATCCATCCAATGTGAGAAACTAAATCCATTGTGTAGGAGTGTAGCGTAGCAGAAGAGCCTGTGTATTACTCCAATTGGCATGATGATTCGATTCATTATTCTTCTTCACTGGAGGAGCATTATATTATGTGGGGGAGTAAGTAAGTTTAGGTGGTGTTGTGTTAGTGTCAGGAGGCACTGGAATTCTATGTGTTGTGTTGTGAAGACAATTTTCCTCAAGAAGAAGAAGACTGGACAGAGAAGAGGAGAGGCGGTGCCCCGTGGCCTCGCCTCCTCTCCCCTTCTCCGCCTCCGCTACGGATGACTCCTCTTCTGCCTCTCCATAGGTTTGCAGCTAGCTACACAGCCTATAACCTGCCTGAGGATGAAGGATCGGAAATGGCAACAGGGGGGTGAATGGTGCCATTTAAAAATTCCGTCTCAAATATTTACTCACTTTTCAGCCAAGAGCAAACTGAAAACAGTAATGAAAGCTTATCAAAATAGCAATGAACTGTACCCTGAAACAGCACTAAGAACTGCAGAAAATTGCACTACAAAACAGCACTGCTGGCTGAGAATAAAGCAGAGAAAACAGTAAAATAAATTGCTATCCAAAGCAGCCTAAAAGCACAAAGTAAAAGATGAAAAGCACAAAGTAAAAGCAGTTCAAAGTAAAAACTGAAAAGCACAAAGCAAAATTTGAAAAGCACAAAATAAAAGCAGCTCAAAGTAAAAGCTGAAAAACACAAAGTAAAAGCTGAAAAGCATAAAGAAATCAGCAAAAAGAACTAGAAATTGCAGCAAAGAAATTCATGGATACTGCTATTTTGCTCTCAGGAATGTGTTAGTCATGGAACTTTGAGAAAATTTCCAGTTCAAAGCAAACTTATGTCCGCATTCCTCAAACAAGGACATACCTCAAAATAAAATAGATGAAAAACTAGAGAGGAGACTTTTGCTCTTGGGAATATGCTAGCCAACTGGCTTTGAGATGAAATCCGAATTAGAGCAAAAGAATCTGCAGCAAATAGAGCACAAGTATAACAAGGAGATTTTCAAATTTTTGTTCTCGAGATGATTTTAGCCAAATGGTTTTGGAGTAGATCCCAATTCAAAGCAAATAAATATAGCAGCAACTAGAGCAAGAATTTTAAACCAAAAAACAAAAATAATGAAGAGAAAACAAATGGCTAGCATAAATTAAAAACACAGAACATTCATAAAGAGAAAGAAAGATACCCCGGATTAGATAAATTAAAAACACAGACCATATCTCCCATCTCTCATGTAAAACATACACACATATGGAGAGAACAAGTAAACCCTAACTCTCAACACAACTTTCTCTCAATGGCACAAGCATTAGGAAACCCTAACACTCACACCCATCTTTCTCTCTCTCTCAAGTGCACTTCTCCCACTAGAAAGCACATCTATTTATAGCCTCTACTAATGGGTTTACAAACATTTTACCCATTAGGTCACAACAACTCTCCACTAATGGGTTTACACACTATTTTACCCATTAGGTCACAACAACTCTCCACTAATAGGTTAAACACTATTTTACCCATTAGGTCACAACAACTCTCTACTAATGGATCATTTCCTAACTAAATCCACTTTGCCCATTCTTTCTTAACCCAATCCGCTTCCTTTTGTGCAGCCTTGCGTATTTACCAAAATACCACTCCTGCACCTTCCGGGAAGCTTCCTTGTTTCTTATCGCGCACGCCTCGCAACTACTTCGATTCCTCGTCGTCTTCGACATATCTCAACCGCTCTGACCTCAGCACCACCTGTTCCTAGTCCGGTCACCCGTGCCTCGCCACGACTCCGTCTCAAAATTCTGCAGTCATCACCGACAAGAAAACACATTATATAGCACCGCATAAGATATTATAATTAAATATCCGCATCAGTAATTAGCACATAAATGCCCGGAACAAACTCAGACTTTTTTAGAACACATATCAATTACTCATCACACAACTGGGGTTACCTCCACATGGTCTCACAGAGGAAGAAGGTGTGCCTGAGGCTGAGAGACAGGGGAAGAAGGGACGGTCCATGCCATGGATCTCACCAACCTCGTGCGCTTTTCCTGTGTAAAGGCAAACCGGCACTCACATCATCAATTGGCCAACCTCTCTTGTGCCCTTGTTGATTTAACTGCATATCTGCCACATTGCAAGCTTCTCTGTCTAATCGAGATCCTGATCTCTGCAGGACTGGCTCTGTTGCCATTCGATGATGTTATTGACGCCGCTAATGTTGGCCTTTACAATAATAAAGCTTTCAGTTTTTCTTGCCGTCTCTGGCAAGATTAAGAAGGCGCGTGTCCTGCAAAGCAGTAAAACTATGTAAATCACACTAATCTAAAATTAGCTAGTGCACACAATGAACAATAAAAATAAATATCAACTAAAATAGCATTTATTCATTAACTAAATATAGGCATGAAGGCCAAAGTTTATATCCACAGCCAATATGTCAAATTTAAATAATAGTAACGGAAGAAAAAACACCAAAGTGAAAGAAGCTCATTGAGCTTATCCACATGCAAACAATAGTAAGACACGACCTGCTCGTTCTGGTGTAGTAAAATAACAAGAGCATCTGGTGTAGTAGGCCTTGCCCCCTACCTCCTGTCGCCCCCTCCAGCCCCACCGTCCCCTCAAGCCCTACCGCCCGCTGAGGGCAATCTTCTGCTTAACGTAAGTTTTCTTAACATTCATGTATGTATGAACTTGTAATTTTTGATGGGGAATGTTTGAATTGCCTGTGCAATGTGATATAGGTCAATCACATGGAGGAAAACCTTATTGCTAAGCTACTTCTGGATGGGAATGTTAAAAACGTAGAATAGTACTGGTTTGTGATGAAATGTGGTAGTAAATGACAGCATATATGCTCAAAAGTCTTGATTTTGCATTTATATTTCAACACTAACCTTGTAGCATAAGTTGTTTAGGACGTCAATCTCAGACTTCATGAATAGCTTTATATTTTCACTAAAACGGGAAAGATGTATATTTGATTTAAGCAGGCCTTAGATTGATGGATGCTGGATGCTATATTTCATTTAGCAATTGTAACCATTTAAAAGTTTGATGAAATCATCAAAATTGCATTGAGTGATTATTTGTACTGATATTTCCATGAGAAAACTCCCCAAGCCCCAGCTTTTAAAATTTTACACTTCTAAATTTGTAGGAATTTGAATGAATAACTCAATTGAAGCTTTGTAATGCACCAACCCTTCTCCCTTTTTTATTTTTTCAAAACTTTATAGCTATTCTTGTAAGAAGACAACGAAGAGGACTCCGAGGAGGGGTTGGTTTTCTTGTAAAATGAATAAAGAAATTCATGAAAAGACGTTTATATCGGCGCTAGTCATGAGAAGAGCAAGTTGGAGGAAGGCGCGACGCTCAGCGACAGCGGCGCTGGAAGGTGGCAACGGCGGGTGCTAGCGCGGGGTGAGGCGGCGCTTGGCGTCCGCGGGGACCCGCGGCAGCAGGCGGCGGCACTGGTGGCTAGCCGACAGCGACGCGCGTGCGGCGGCGGCTGCCCAGCTTCAAACCACCACGCCCAAGACACCACCACCACAAACCTCACCGTGCACCCACTCCCACTACTCCCTGCAGATGCCGGTGCAGCAGCAGACGCTTCTCCCACGCCCACCACCACCACCACATCCACCTCCTCCATCTCCATGCCCACTAGTACCATCTCCTCCTCCTCCGTCTTCGTCAAGGCCCGCCCGCGCCTCCAGGGATCGGACAGCTGGGACGTTGTCGTGCTCGACCCCAACAAGCTTACCTCCTCTTCTTCCACTCCACGGGTAGTGGTACGCGGCGGCCATCCACTGCCAAGGAACCCCGGCAGGTGGGTGTCCCCCTTGCCCCGACTCCGACCGGCACGAGGACCGGGGGCGTGCAAGAAGCCCTGCGGCTCTCCCAAGAGGACAGGGACGCGCGGGGAGCGGCAGGCCAGCTTCCTGCCTGGCGTCGGGGGGGCGCCATCCTCACAGCAGCAGGGGGACAGCGGCGGCGGCCGGTGTTGGTGGTGGATGACCTCAACAATCCCCTCATATCATCTCCATGGACTGCTTCATCTTCCTCTGACCTTAATCCTCTCGGACAGCATGCCATGCATCTAGTATTCTTGCAATTTAATCGTCCGTGTACGTATCTAGCTCGTATGAAATGTGTGTGTCACCTTCCCTTTTCTTCTCTTCTTTTCCCCCCTCTGTGCGTTCTCATGCACTTCAAAGGGACTTCAATTCAGCAATAAACACGTCAGCAATACACAAACAAGTGCGAAAATGGTGCCTTGTAACATAAACGATCAGCAATCGGCAATACAAGATTACCAAATGATTCTTTTGTCTAAGGTTCTCAAATGGTCATGACAAACAAGGCAACATGAAAATTACAACACTAACATTTTGAAGAGCCACATACAACATTTTGTCTAGGCAGGTATCCTAGATCTCAATGTCAGCTGCAAGTATCATACACAAGTCGATATCAGCCGTTCAGAGGAAAGAAAGAATACAAGCAAAGCTGCAAAAGATGGAATATATGCCATCTAAGAACAGCGCGGCAGCAAAACATTTTTGCGGCCACTGGAGAAATTTATTCGACTACGACCACCTTCCAGGGCCATCAGGTAGGAGAGTTCAAATCCTTTGCATCAGAAACATGCCTAGCATTCCCATGTTGCTTCAGGATCAAATGCTCATACCTACGCATCCCTTGCCTTGTCCTTTCTATACGGCATGAGATACAGTGCCACTGACCTTTAGGTATGGCAGAGCGTGGTGGTTTCATGCAGTACGTGTGATAAGCTTCATCGCAACCGTCGCACAGAACAATCTGGCCATCATCCTTGTCAATGGAGCAGCCTCGGCAGAGGCAAGATGGGCAGTACCAGCAAGTCCGATTCTGTTGCCGTGCACTTGCAATCTGGCTAGCTTTCAGGCATCGGATGTGATAGAACTTGTAAGGGCAGTACATGTGACCGCATATCAAGAACTTCTTGTCGTCATCTTCACATGTACCACAATGCTTGCACAAGCGTGATAGGGCAGTCGTCGACAGGTCCGGCTTCTTTTCATCTTCCACCATGCTTGAAACAGAGCTCCCCTGCGTGTCATCAACAAACTCTGCTACGCTACCAGGATCAGGATGTTCTGCTGGTTTGACTATATTAAGTTGGACACACACTGCACAACTATTATGCAAGCCGTCATGGAGAACATGGTTCAAGGTATCCCCATCCAATTCCTTTGCCTTCGTACTGCAGGTAGAACAATACCACCTTTGAGTAGGAATTTTAACGGCGGGCCTAATGCAATTAAAGTGGAACTTGAATTCACATCCAGTGCAGTTGAGCATTCCTTTGCCATCTGCCCTTTCCCCACAATGCTTGCAAACGCAAATTTTGTACAATCCATCCGCCTCAGTTGGATTTGGTTTTGTAGAATCACCAGAAATGCATGGGGTCAACTGCATGATGGTGATTGAGTCCTTCTTTGGGACTTTACCAGCAACATCAACTGAACGCATCTCCTGCAATAAAGTCTAATATAATAAGCAAAACTATTATGACTACTGAAAACACTGACACAGCAGTTAGCATATATGCCACAACACGGACAACTTACCACTGCCTTGAGTTCAGTTACCTCAACTTCAGAAATGTCACAAGCCTAATAAGAACTTGTTATTAGCAGCGTGCAGCACAAGAGGAATGTATTCAAACATTTGAAACCACAGCAACATACACTAGATAATTTGCAAACGCAGCATGTCAATGCAAGATTCACTAATGTGTCACCAACAATAAAGTGGAGGTTTACCTGCTTTTGATAGAAAGCCCGTGACATCACAGAGAGACTACTTGCGAGATCCATCATTTCCCGCCCAACTTCTTCAAACTTCTCCCATAACTACAGAAGAAAGAATATATCAAAAAATTGGCGCTTGCCGCAAAATATACAAAATCCATTGTTACAACACGCGGGGGATGACAATAGCTTGCTTTTTGTCATACTATTTGGAGCTTTTGGTGATGCCAACAATGGCAAGCGAAAGCAGGAACAAACGACAAACAGAATACTGACAAGTAGTGGGAGAAAAATAAATAAATAAATAGAAAGCAGAGGCCGACACTCAGTTCAGATAGTCTGATAACCAGAAGAGGTAGAGTTCTCAACCCTATAGTGTATAACAACGGGTACAACTGTTGATGGCTATCAAATAATGATTCTATCTACCTGCTGTTCTAATAAATAAGGCAATAAGCATGGGGTGAATGATACCGTTGTTCATTGGGTGGTGTAGTTATAGAGACAGAAAACGCAAGCAAGATGCAGATTTGGATTCTGGACATGAACGGAAGAAGAAAGACTAAGGTGATCGTTCATTGGGTGGTGTAGTTATACTGCATTTCCATACTGCACTATATAAAACACTGGTTAATAGAAAGCTACCTGCTGGATATCACGATCAAATGACTGAGGGCTGCGCCCATATTCTCCATCTTTCATCTTTGCATCGATCTTGTGAAAATCAATTATAGTGTCGGATTTGTTTCCATGGAAATTTCTGCGCAGCAAATCACATAACAAGGCAAACTTCTCTGAAACTAAAATGTCAAGGAGAACATTGTTGCAGATGGCTTTATTGGCATCTAAAGATGTTGAGGTCCCGTTTCCTGATGAAAAGGATGGATCAGTCAGATGAGTTTGTAGCACCCGAGGTTGGTTCCTTGCATCTGTCCGTCTGTCATCTGTATTATCCTGGTAGCCATCAAGAGATACAGTTAGCTACACAGTTGTAAAAGCTCGTGCTTTACAAAAGCTTGTTTTCTCACACCTGTAGGCTCGAAGAGCTGCTTCGAATAAAACCTTTGGTTATTTCTCCCATGGATTGGCAAGAGTTAAGTGCATGACGGATGCAGGCATGGATGCCACCAGCTTCATCTATATGTGGTGACTGCAATAAATTCTCCAGTGTGTCCTTCCAGCTACTCCAGTGACGAGTTGTCCTCCTATCGTGTTCGTCTGGACGGAAGCTGGGCTTGTATGCGACCATGTCCAAGGAAGGCTGCGCAAAAAATAAAGAAAACGAAGATGTTGATTTAGAGGATGGATGGATCCTTGGAACTTTGGAGGGAGCCCAAGCAAATGGTAGCGTACCTGTGGGGGATTGGCGGCGCGGCGGCGCTTGCGCTTGTAGGTGATGATGAGCTTGTCGGGGTTGGACTTGGCTGCGGCTGCTGCTTCTGCTTCTTCTTCTTCTTCAGAGGCACAGGCACGGAAACAGGAGCCCATTACCGTCAGCAAACAAAAGCCGCCGCCGGGGGACGAGATCTCGATTTGTTGGTTGGACCAGTCCGAGGCGGAGGCGGGGTTGCTTGCTAGGGTTTTTGCCCGCGAGATTTGAAATTTTCTCGGAGAAATTTGCAGCGGGAAGAGAAGGGGGGCTTCTTCCTCTCCGTGGTAAATCTGCGGATGCGCCGCCTTCCTACTCCATCCATCCACTTATTTTTCCAGCTATGTCAGGTAGGCTTAGGCTGGGGCAATCGAAGGCTGTGGTCTCGTCGTCACATTAGTAGCAAGCACATCTGATCTATCTCGCAATCCAGTGAAGGGGTGCGTGCCCCCTTCGGCTGCCTTGTCGAGCTTGACCTTCCTGGATTGGGCCTCCAGCTGTGGGTTCCCCTCTCCCTTCACTAGCATCATGCATTTGTGGAATTCGTACGACAACTACCACTGTGTGTGGTGTATTACGATTGGAGCGAGTCATACGATAAAATATTATGGGGCCTTGCAATGTAATGTTTTGTATTCTCACAGAGCCATGACACCCTGCATCACTAGAGGAGACTGGCTATCCAGTATATCACCCAATGCTCAACAACAAGGCTGTCCTAGTCACATAACACCTTTTACTGCCCTGTGTGACCATCCACTATGAGTAATTTACACCCACTCGTGTAAATTAATGATCAGCAAACGGACATCAATGTGGTGATCGAAATGATTCTGACGATCTAAGAGGAATTCCTTCACCATCTTCGTCTGTTTGCTTGGAGAACCGAAATGATGACGATCTAAGAGACATTCCTTCACCATCTTCGTCTGTTTGCTTGGAGAACCGAAATGATGAAGACGTTGGAAGGCGGAATGAAGTTGAAAGCCCTAAAATGACACAAAAACAATGTGGTTTCAGAACATGCGACTGACAAAAGGAAGAAAATGACAGTTCGGTGAGAAACTCGGCACCGTCGGCCATGTCTTTTGTTTTGTGGAGTAGAAAAGTTCCAGAAAGGATTGTGACAAAGCCAGACATCTCTGTCACAATTTGTGTTGGATTTTGTCTGTCCCAGTCCTGCACGTAGATATAAAAAAACAGAATGACTTGCAAAGCAACTATCAAGTTCTGACCCAAGCATTTGCAGAGTATGCCTGAAGCACATGCTATTTCATATTTATTTCATCAACAGCTTGGTTCATACTAGCTAAACAAAATCTCATGGATTTCCATTTTAAAAAGGACAGAAACCTAGCTCAATCATTCTTACGGACTATTCGCAACACAAACTTTAGAACAAAAGCAGAAAAGACACAAAATATCAGATACAACAATTGAATTATCATACCTTGAACATGATGACACTAGCCAAGATGGTTAAAGACGTGAACATGGTATAGTAAATGGGGGATACAACTGATGTATTAAATGTATCAAGGGCCTGCATTCAAGGGGGGAAATCATTGTCATCCTTTGTTTGAAAAATGCTTTCTTGGTCAGGCAAGTAAATTCAATGTAATTCTGATGGTATGATTTGCCCAGTTGAGACAAGAATAAAGCAGTATTCAGGAAGTTACTTTTACAATGCTACAGCTTCATCGTAAATGAATTGAATTTCAGATATTGGGGAGACAGGGTGGGCCTGTAGAGGATTAGTGCACGTGGCTACGAAGATCAATAAATTCTACCCCACATTTTTGGCAAAATCTTTCCTCTTCATTCAGTTACGCTCACTCGAGAATTTCCACAAGCACAATTTACACAAGGGACTTTCTTTGACAGAATATATAATTTCCTGCTACGGAGCCCACAAAGGGGTTGTAGATACTGCTGTATGAACAACGGATGCTGGATATCTTACACATAGACTTGTTGAAGTAGTTCAACATATTATTGTGCGTAGAAGAGATTGTGGTACTATCCGAGGTATTTCTGTGAGTCCTCAAAATGGGATGACGGAAAAACTTTTTGTCCAAACACTAATTGGTCATGTATTAGCAGACAATATTTCAAGCTCTTATTTTTGCAACGTTAGCCGCAGCCTATATAGGTGAATCCATGGAGGGTCATCATTGAATTGACTAGTTTTCGAAATAGTCTTTTTTTTTTTTAGCTTAGCTCAATTCATGCATGGTTCCAGATAATCCGCTTGGTTGGAAAACAAAATAGTTTTAGAAATGCGTATGAATATACAACCTAGAGTTGAGGGGGGGGGGATTCTATGTCACTTCCCAATTTCCTTGGTTTAGGTCTGGCAGAGTTTCGGAATTCCAATCACCCTTATAGTATGCTGGTATAATAGATCATGGAAGGGGCAAAAATATCACTTTGGTTCACTGTGAGGAAATCGGAGTACCTTGTTCAAGTAATTCATTTGGGTAATGATGCATGTGATGACAACCAGAGTAAACACCCATGTCTGTGGATATATGAGTTGGTTCGTTCCAGAAAAGGTCAGCTTCAAAGCTATACCAAGAGCTTTCACACTCATGACCTGCATAATTCAACCAACACCTTCGTAAAAAAGTACATGGCTAGAAAACAATAAATACAGGAAGAAAAAAACTAGAGAGAACATACCGAGATGGAACCTACAAGAGAGCAAACACCAATATACACCATGACATGTGTTTGTCCATAAAGTGGGACAAACCGGTAAACAAGTATGGCAACTATAGCAAGTACTACTGCTGCATAACAAGTGAAGGCTGAAAAAAACATCATTAGTTAGTTAGGACTCTATTAAGCCACATTAAAGTTGATAAAGCAGAATAAGTACCACTTCAAGCAATATTATGAAATTGTCCAGAGACAAAACAATGTAATAGCAAATACCTGGTTCGGTAGCAAGATCCCATACTTCTGTAACTGACTCAATCTCACGTTCTGCGGGGGCATGGAGGACAATTGTGGTGGATCCCACAACACATAGGACACATCCAAGAACACCAAATATGTGCAGCTTCTCACGCAGCATCACATGTGCAAGTACAGCACTGCAGAACAAAAGATAGCTTGATATTAATGATGAAATCAGTAAAAGTTTCATAAGACCAAAACCATAATATTGTAAATCAAAAGTCATGCCTGATAATAATGCTAAGAGCGCCAAGAGGAGTGACCAAAATAGCTGGAGCAAATGCATAAGCTGCAAAATTTGCAACTTCCCCAACAATCACTGCAAAAGAATTTAACAAATAGACAGTTTGATTACAAGCTATCCATAGAAATAAACAGAATAAAAAAGAGTAAAACCGATAGAACAGAGCTTACTTGTTATCATGCCAACCCACCAAAGAGGCTCGTATAAATAAGAATAACCACCAAACCCTGTCATAACATGGAACATTAATTCACACATAGCATACCACCACACACTGATACAGTAGTTCACAGAAGGTCATACAAATAAACACAACAGTTGTTTAGGATAACAGTAGAACAGAAGGCTGAAAATTGTGGCATCATTTAAAAGTTTGGGTCGTCACCTAGTTTGTTCAAAGAGCATCACCATGTTGACAATAAAAGACAAATATAGTGCAACAGGAAGATTACAAACCTTTTTTCGAACATTTCAGATATGGCCTAGGATTACGAAGGAAGGGTGATACCTAATATGGTTAAAAATGAAAGGATACAATATGACATAGTTATCTACGCTGGTGCTATATGCCTGTGTGACATAATTATCTACGCTGGGGCTAGATGCCTGTGTCACATTCAGTGCAGGCAAGCAGTAAACCATCCCAAATTTGAGCCTTAGTCACCGCCACAACTTGTGACATAAGCAACAAGCACAGGAAAAGTGACATCTGCTTATGTTAACATTGAAATGGCACTTACGTGCATAGTCCAGGACACAGTGGTGATCCAAGTAGTAGTATATACTAATACTAGTTACCCTCCTAACTAGAGTGTGAATGGTGAACCGAAGATTTCAATTTCAAGGCACTCATTCGCTTCGAATTCAGTCAGGAAGTCCCAACTGCGCATCTTGGACAGACAGCATAGAAATAGAATTCCGTTTCAGGATGATGATCCGGAACAGCCCTAACACCCTAGAAATCGGCACGGGGCGGGAATGGGAAGGGAGAGTTACCGGCCCTGACACCGGAGGAGGCGGCCTTCTTGAGGCCCTTCTTCTTGATGATGAAGCTGGCGCCGATGAAGAGGCTGGAGGAGAGCGCGAGAACCAGACCCTTGATGTTGTCCGCGGACATACCCGTGTACCACCTCCCCCCTCCCGATGAGGAGGAGGAGGCGGCGGTGGTCGAGGCTTCGTCCATCCTATCACCAAGAGGAGGGGGCGGAGCGAGTTCGCCGTGCCCTAGGTCGAGTCATGCGTTGCCTGAGCGAGATCTCTCCCTACCTCCTGGGCGCCTTCGCCCGCCGAGGCGTACGGGTACTCGCGTCGGCTTCCCTCTTCTCCGGGGGCGAGCGGCGCCGGCCAACTGGCCAAGGAGGAGGAGGAGGTGATGGCGGTGGGAGGCGCGCGGCGAGGCGAGAAGGAGGAGAGCCGACCCGACCCGACGCGAGCTTTTTCTTTTTCTTTCCTTTTTCTTTCGCGGTTCTCCTTCTCCTCCTTGTGCTCTTTCGTAATTTGGATCGTTTCTTTTCGAAATTCATTCCATCGTATCATTATGGTTTAGGGTCTGTGGTTTGGGACGTTGGGAATAACGATGGTTTATAGATTTTTATTATAGTTAGTTTATTTTTTACTATATTTAAGTTAGTTTAATTGGTATAATTAAATTTAAAAAGATTAAAAATAGAAAAAATATGTTAGCACATCACAAACAATACAAATGAATACGAGAAAAAATAAAAATACAAAAAAGTCCAAAAAATCTAAAAAGATCATAAAAAGACAAAATTATTGAATAGTGAAATAAAACCAGAAACTGATTTTAAGCTAAAATGAGTGAGACCTAAGCAAATAGAAAAGATGAAATGCAATGATACCACCATGGAACAGCTACTCTCTCTATCCCTCTGACTCCATGCATTCTAATGCCATGGATCTTTTTTTCCTAGACAGATGATGCTGACCTTTTATCTCCAGCCATGTCAATTTTCTTTTCAATTTTATTATGCATCTCTAGATAGTCAAACGAATTCCGAGATTAAACATTTCAATCACTTGACATACATGTTAGTTCTTTTTGCAAATATAAATACTTGAGTATAAAGTAATATGAATCAATGTGAATATATATAAATTTTATATACTCAAAGGATATGTTTTAAAGTAGAGGTTTTAATATATATGAAAAAATAAATATGGATTAATACTAATGAAACCACAAAATATAGAGTGAATTTTCCCTAAATGTGTGCATACAAGAATGTATAATGAAAACATATGCACATATTCATTTTAGATTTTTGGTAGAGTTCAATCTATATTTTGAATCCGATAAATGCACTAAGATGTAGGAATGTGATGTAGAATGTATACCTTCATGATTTTTACCTCTTCATTCAAATGAGACTAAACCATATTATAACTATTCAAACATGTTAGTCTTACAATTGTATTTATCATTTATTAAATCCAAATGAGATTAGACGATATCATAACTAATTATCATATTAGTCTCATAATTATATTTATCATTATCACCAAAATCAACTTAATGGAGCTTGAACTTACACCTTAGGAAGAGGTCTCGGGCGTCATACGCTACCCCACAGTGCGGCCCCCAAGCCAAGAGGAATGAGTAGGACACGCAGCTCAAGCAGCTCGTCGACATCTATAAAAGGACGCACACATCAGACAGTACTACTACTTCCCCCATCAAGGACCTAAGCAGGGAGGAGTTCACTCGGGCGCTAGGTATGTCGAAGGATGTTGGGGCGGGCGCAGATACCGATGATTAGTACTACGCTACATAGTTCTTCATCAAGCTGGAGTACCATTTTAGCTTCCTTGTCATGAAATCGAATGAGGCTGAGGTATTAGTACTACGCTACATAATACAGGAAAGTATTATCTTGTAGACTCGAGTTACCCCAACAGGCTGAGGATCCTAGCGTTGTATTGCCAACAATGGTACCACCTTTTGGAGTTCCAAAATGTCTCACAGCCTACAGGGTTGCACTAGGTTTTCAACTTCGAGCACTCATCCCTCAGGAATCATGTGAAGCGTTCGTTTGGCATGTGCAAGACGAAACGTCGCATCCTTGACAACATGCCTAGCTATGAGGCATGCAAGTAGAAGGCCATAATTGTCTCTACGATGGCACTGTATAACTTCATTATTGATTGTGCATTGCTTGCGAGGGATAGTACACCACGGGTGGTGCATGGGATCCCTTCGAGCGTGCATGGTGGCATTGTACCGGCACTAGCACAAGGAGAGTCTGCAATACTTATGGACCTCACACGAGATTGGATAACGACCGTTCATTGGCAAGCAGATAGGTATGACATTTCGAAAGGAAAATGCTAGCATGTATGATGTATGCGGACTTTTGCCACGAACTTCATGATGTGCTCATTAATTTGTACTAACATTTGAATATGCGGAGTCGAATGGATGTACCACAACACGAATGTTTTACGCACAACATTTCAAAAATCAGCTCAGCATAATCCAATAAGCCATAAGCCCTTTGGAGCACTTGAAAAATAAGTCTCAGCTTCTTTTAGCTGCTACAGTGCAATTTCAATCATAAACCAAAGTTGACAGCTAGTTGGAGCGGGCGAACCTCTATTCAAACAATTGGATAAGGAAAAATTGTATGCTGAAATATACATGCATGGATTCTCTACTTTCTTTGTCTCCATCCTAGCTAGTGGCTACTCAGGGTAAACTTTTAATTGGAGTACCAGATGCATGCTGCTGGGGGGATAACTAGCTTTTTAAACAATCTTTGAGATGGAATTTTGAATATTATTTTTTATAATTTTACATCAAGATATACTAATAAAATTATAATATTATAAAAA
Organism: Melocanna baccifera; assembly: GCA_036346265.1. Classification (NCBI taxonomy): domain Eukaryota; kingdom Viridiplantae; phylum Streptophyta; class Magnoliopsida; order Poales; family Poaceae; genus Melocanna; species Melocanna baccifera. The sequence continues at coordinate 28,013,978 of CM070687.1, forward strand.
TATTTTTACCGATAAATCTAATGATACCATTTGCATATAGCAAATCTATCGATTGTTAAAGTTTGGCATGGATGATAGGAAGTCAGCTAAAAAGAAGGGATGATTATTTAGTTACATTTGTAGCTCAAGGGAGTGATGCTAGCTGCCGTTACACAATTTAATTTTCGACTAATGAAAAAAGAGATGGAGTGTGTGAATTCAGGCTCGGAGCCGGAGTGGATGGTGATCTAGTCGGCAGAGGAAGACGACGACGAGGAGGAGAGGAGATCGTGGCCAGGCTGGTGACGAGGCGGCCTCGGGCCTTGAGCGCGAGGAGGCTGCACCTGGCCCTGAGCACGGCGTAGCCGATCACCCTGTAGGCCGCCACGAATCCCACCATGACGCCCACGTTGCGCCACCTGCACTCCTCCCCGAGCCCCTCCCGCTGCAGCACCTCGTCGCCGGTCGCCACGCACGCGCCCAACGCACGCACCACGCAGTACCTCCCCCCGCCGGCGCCGCCGAACTCGTTCACCAGCAGCGCCTCGAACGGCCACTTGAAGAGCGACAGGTAGTGCATGAACACCCAGCCCCCCGGCATCGCCGACCGCGCGATGAAGTAGCCCGAGAAGAGGAAGAAGGACCCCATCACCCCCTGGATCGCCGCGTTCCCCACCACGAAGTCCGGCGCTGCCGCCGCGAAGCACACCACCACCGAGTTCGCCGTGTACAGAATCAGCCATATCACCAGCAAAAAGTACCCGAACGCCGCCGCCGTCCGCCGGAGCCCCGTCAGCCAGTACACTGGCGCCGCGAACACCACGGCCAGCGCCAGCTGGAACGGCAGGAACACCACGGCGTTCGCGACCGCGTACGACGACACGCGGTACGCCCCCGACGACGTCTCCTTGGCCAGGATCTCCCGCTCCTGCAGGAAGATGGGGAGCGCCTCCGTCGTCGACGACAGTAGGAAGGTGAGCAGGAACGCGAAGAGGCCGACGCGCTCCGCCACCTTGTCCTCGCCCAGGTCGTAGAAGATGGAACCCAGCGCCAGCCCCGCCACCAGCATGCACACCGTGCGGCACGCGAAGAGCTGCCGCGTCCGCGCCACGTTCTTGAAGAAGCGATGCGACAGCACAGCCACCTCGCGCGCCCTCGAGTTGGCGTAGTGGCTGCTCGCCGCGGGGACGGCGACGCTGCTGCAGACTAGCATGTCCTCGTCGGCCACCTTGTGCAGCTGGAACAGCTGCTGCAGCGTGCACCGGTCGCGGGCCGGCGGGAGCTGGGGAGTCGGCTGCAGCGGGTGCTCGCCGGCGCTCCGGCCCCGGTGGTGGAGGCGGAGCGCTTCCACGGAGTCGATGGAGAACTCAACGGTGTCGACGTGCGGGGGCAGGTCGAGGCCGGCGGCGGCGAGCAGGGAGCGGAGGGCGTCGACGGTGCCGTGGTGGAGGACGGAGCCGCCGGCGAGAAGGAGAACAGAGTCGAACATCTTGACGATGCGCGCGCCCGGCTGGTGGATGCTGAGCACCACCGTGCGGCCGCGTGACTCGGCCATGGCGCGGAGCGCGCCGACGATCTGGAGCGCGGACGCGCTGTCGAGGCCGGAGGTGGGCTCGTCGAGGATGAGCACCGCGGGGTCGTGCACGGCCTCCACGCCGATGGACACGCGTCGGCGCTCGCCGCCGGAGAGGTCCTTGACCCGGGTGGCGGCGACGCGGGCGAGGGTGAGCTCGTCGATGAGCGCGTCCACCCGGGCGTGGATGTCCTTGGGCGGGACGCGCGCGCCGAGGCGGAGGAGCGCGCTGAAGTGCAGCGTCTCGCGCACGGTGAGCAGCGGAAAGAGGACGTCGCGCTGGGTGACGTAGCCGGAGACGCGGCGGAACTCGGCGCTGTCGGAGGCGGCGCCGTTGAGGAGGAGGTCCGGCGGCGGGGAGGGCTGGAGGCGGCCGGCGAGGATCTCGAGCAGCGTGGACTTGCCGGCGCCGCTGGGGCCGAGGATGGCGAGGAGCTCGCCGGGGCGCGCGCGGCAGCTGACGTTGCGGAGCACCTGGCGGACGCATGCTGTGGGCGGCGGCGGCTGCTGCTGCTGCTTGTGTAGGGTGGTCGAGTGCCCTTGGTCCTCCAAGTCGTCCGGCCTGCTCCATATCTTGAGGGGGTGAGCGCGCTTGGAGACGGCGATGCGGTAGTTGATGCCCATCGCCGCAATCTCGCACCCTCCTCCTCCTCCTCCTCCTCCCTTCTTCATCGCCATTGCTCCTGCTGGCCGTGGCCGGATTCCTTCCCTTATGGTTAACGGGGTGCTCAGCCTTGTGGGTACTGGGGAGTGAGCTTGTGCTGCTGTGTCATGCGATGGGATGGCTTCCCCATTTTGCCCCTGCCAAATCAGTACGATCTGCGCTGTGCTCTGTGTGGACCAACTGGGCTGAGACTGAGGGCCTGGCCTGTTCTTTTTTTTTCTGGCTGTGGTTCATGATTCTTGGTTAAAATTTTTAAATTTTTACTGTTTACGATAGAGATTACGAAAGAGAGATATTCGTTTGCGATTTTGGATGGTACAAATATTGAACTTTTAACATGTACTATAATTAACTTGTAGATTCTATCTTAAAAAATACTCTATTTGAAAGTTAGATACTATAGTAAAAATCAAAATCCGTTTTAAAAAACTGAAAAAATAAACCTTTAATTTACCAAATCTGCTGTGCAACTACTACCAGTTGTGAAAAATTCAGTGCCTTGTTTCGCTACTAAATTCTCCTCTCATGGTCTTGTTCCCCTGGAAGTTCAAGCCTGCCGAGTAAGGAAGGTTAATAATCGCAACAGTGTATATATATATAAAGGTGATGGCTGCATGCGTGTATGGGAGGGACAGAAGTGTCTTTTGGCGCGAAGGAAGGAAGCAGTTGCATGTGAGGAGGGAGGCCGTAGTAGCAGTGGTTTCTGGTTGGGGGTAGCGACGGATGGGATCACATGTCTACATGACGAGTTTTTTTCCATTTCATCGAAGGATCGTACGACCTCCTCTCGCTCGGGCGGCTCGTTTCCACCAGGCCAATCAAAACAGGCTGCCAGCTAACACGTCACCTACTCTATCAGCATGCATGATTTGTCATTTTTTTAAAAGATCCTCTCAGTGTGGACCTACTCTATCAGCATCAAGGATTTTTGTTTTATGATGATCGAGAGAGAAATGTTGATCTAATAGATGAAATAATCGGGTGAGATTAATTTTTTTAGTTACCTAAGAAATGGACAGCCTCTAAAACTATTAGTTTATAGTTACATGAATCTTTCGTACATGAATGTTTCAAGTTTTGTCAACCTCGCTAGTATTACGGTACAGAAAGACAGAAGCATTTAGACCTGTACGAACACATATCTTTAGAAGAAACAAAAAATATGGTGGGTCGGATTAGGGGCTACTATGGAATTGTCTGATCTACTGCGTGGATCGAGACCATTTCTCTTCCTTACGAGTTCAGCGTTGTACTTCTCGCCGACCGCCTTGGCCTTGGGCTGCCCTTTCTGCGCCTGCGCTTTTTCAGATGAGCTTGCGTCTCCATGGTTCGCAGAGCTACGTCATTGGGTTAGGTCGCCGCAAAAAGATGCCTCGTTGAGTCACGTCGGTGCGTAAAGATGCCCCATTTGGTTCGCACAAATTAATGTGATGCGAATATGTCGAGCAGTAAAAACTAGTAAGCCTATTCGAAGAAATTGGCTTGGGCATATATTGGATAGGCATATGTCATACAGAGGATTATATGAAAAATGCAATGCTACTGAAGACAACAAACGTCAACTCATGGTGCATCCACCCGCCGCTTGCCCCGACGACGTAGCTGATCCTCAGGGAAGGTGAGCCTGCCAAAGGAGCGATGTACATCTTGCAAGCCGTAGTACGAGGGCTGGGTGGGAGGCGACGCTGTGGATAATTGGATGTGTTCCCTGACCACGCGTGAAGATTCGACATGCCCCTGTTTGCATTAAGCGGGAATCCTACTTACTCGTCCACATGCATAAAATGACGGGCATTTTTAGTCGAGGCACATGAAATGATAGCTGTTTTTTGAAAAACTATAATGTATTTTCTAAAAAACCTTACATAAAACCCTAACTTAATCGACTGCCTGCATCACGCACAAAAGAACCCTGAAAAACTAACTAAAATGACTGCTCGCATCATGTACAACAAATCCTGAAACCTTAACTTAAACGGCTGCCTGCATCACGCGCAACAAACCCTGGAACCCTAACTCAAAGGCCGCCCAAAGCCCGGGAGTAGAAAAGAGGCTTAATACACACGCACACGCGCACGCACACACACACACATATATATAACGACACCTGGAAATGTGACGCTCGTCGAGATCACGAGTAGTCGTGGCGGTGGCGATCTGCAGGCTCCCTCCAGCCGATTGAAAATGACGTGATTGAGAGAGAAAATGGTTGCAAAAGGAATTGAATCTCAGTAATATAGGAACAAGTACTCTATAAGGGTTGGATTTTATGAGCAAATCCACTAGCGTCAGGTCCAAATAACCATTAAGATGCATGGACCTTGGAACGGTGCAAACGGTGGATGGAGAGGGAATAGTTACACCTTGGAGTAACTAATTTTTTTCTATATGTATGTATTTATACACTATTCTGCGTGCAGGTATAGAATGCTCGTCAGAAAGTTATTGCTATATATGAATGAAGTTATTGTCAAACACATATAGAGTTACTATCAGTTATTACCAAACACATATAGAGTTACTATCATTTGTAACAATACAAAACTGTCAATAACTCTACATGTGTTTGATAGTAACTTCACTTACGCACGACAATAACTTTTCGGCGCACACAGTATGCGCAGACGCATGATAGCACAACCGTATATATTTGTATGTATAAAAAGTTTTTTGTACTCTTAGGAGTACATACTCCTACTTTCAATATATTAAATGAACGTGTTATACTTATTTGTCACTCTCGGTATACTTAAATACTAATTTTAAGATACTCCTATACGATTTGGTTGAAAAAACTTTCATTAGAGTTACTTATTTTTGTTATATACCATTTTTCATATATATATATATACACACACACACACAAATTATGTTATAAAAAGTGGATTTTCATAAAATTTTTCATGGAACTCATTTAAGAGTATCTTATAATCATTATTAGAGTGTACTCAAAAGAATAAAGAAGTATAAAAACATCATTTAAGTGATATATAAGAAGTGGGAGTATGTAATATCAAGAGTATAGAATTAATTTCCTATACACACACACACACACACACACACACACACACACACACACACACACATAATATATAATTTTGTATACTTGGCACTTAGTTTGATATGTACTCACAATCCCGAATATATAATTTTGTATACGTGGCACTTAGTTTGATCGCATGGCCTCTTTTTATTGTTTGCTTTTTTGTTTTTTGTTTTATTTTTTTTGCTGTATTCTTTGCATTGTCCGTGATGAGTTAACATGTTTTTTGTTTTTTATTTTTAAAATTTAATTATGCCAAATAAGCTAACTCAGTTACAATAAAAAATAAACCATCTATAAAAAAAGCCATAGCCACTATCATTCTGAACACCCCCAAAAGTAATCAGTACCAAACATAACATATAAAATACCCTCTAATGATATGGAAACGGGGTAAAGGAGTGAGCTGAGGCAAGTGCTACCACTACGAGTAGTATTAAGGTAGCAAAAGCTGTGGGAAGAATCGAAGGAAGGGACAAACTAGCTACGTTGTAGAAACTTGCGGGCGCGAGATGGGTATAGGGTCCGTCACTCCACTAGTGAATGGGCCCCCTCCAAGTGACTTTGGCTTCTAAGCTCCACTGCAACGGATTTATGGCTTTGATTTATGGCTGTCGGTTTATGTTTTTGGCTTAAATTATACTATAGCAACTGAAAGAAGTTGGGGCTTATGTGAGGTACTCCAAATGGCTTATTGCATTGTTCTGATCTGGTTTTTAGAGCGCTGGTTATGAAACATTTGTGATATAGTACATGCATTTGATCCTGCGTGTTCATAGGTTAGTACACTTTTAGTACAACATCACGTACATCGTACATACATGGCTATTTTCTTTTCGCAATGCCAAACCTATGTGTTCGCCACCAACAAAGCCGCTATCCAATCTCATATGAGGTCTATGAGTACCAAAGATGCTCGGTAACGCGGTCCCGCCTAAGCCTGAAGGCCCCATGTGCCCCTTGTGGCTCTGCAATATCTCTTGCAAGCAATGCACAATCAATAATGAAGTTGTGTAGTGCCATCATACTCACAATTATTGCTTTCTGCTTGTATGCCTCGTAGTTAGGAATGTTGTCGAGAATGGCCATTTCATCTTGCACATGCCAAATAAACGCTCGATAATGTTCTATAGGGATGAATAAAAAAAATGAAAAGCTCTTGCATCCCCGAAGGCTAGGAGCCGTTTTGGAACTCCGAGAGGTGATACCGATGCTGCTGATACGGAGCAAGGTATCTCAGCCTGTTGGGATACCCTAAATCCACAAGTAGTACCTGCCTACATCGTTAACATAGTTCAGAGTTAGCTGCAGCTTTGGCCTCGTACAAATGAAAATTATGGGAAATTGTTACCTTCAAGTGGATGTGGGAATCAATCGCCATATTTCGCCATGATCTTGTGCATGATACATGTGTCATGCACTGATCCTAGCCATCCTGCACAACAAAAGGGAACCTGCAGTCGAAGTCACATGCTGCAAGCACATTATGATTTGTGTACCCGTATCTATTGAAATGCCTCACGTACTCGACATTTGGCACTTTGCCTTTCACATGTGTGCCATCTATTGCCCTCATGAAGTTAACAAAGTGGGGATGGAACCTTTCATTCAGCAACCTAGGATGAACTGTCTGGTACAAAGGATCTGCTAGCCTAATGACATCGCCTGCAAACTTGTATATACACTTCAACACATGATTAAACTTTTGGTTATTGTACTAGCAGAATGCTCAAATCTATTTATTGCGTGATGCTACGATTGAGGTGATCCACATGTCCACAGAACGATTGAGGTGCTTCAGTTGTGCATCTCAGTCGCTTTGCTTTGATGGGGGGGTGGTAGCGAGGTTGGTGACGATCGAGGCCTCTTCCCATGGGAATTGCCCGAGGTTCCACCACTGCCCACTGCCTCCGCGTTTGTGCAGGGTCAGCACAAAAGCGTAGGCATTGGTGTATGTTCTATAATTGAAGCACAACTGAAAGCATCTAGGCTCTAAAAATTGGTTTTGATAATTAATGACGATTTATGAATATAGGACTAACATGTTTGTTGAGAATTGCATAGGCTAAGTATCATAAGTGCGTAAAAGACAAAAACAAGTTGCATACGAAATAGACATCAAGAAGGATAAAAAATAGGGTACATGAAATATAGGATATCTTTTCGTATCTTACCAGTCTTAGGAGAAAGGTGGGAAGACCAGATTATAGCATAGTCGCCATACTACTAAGAAGGATCATAGAAAGTAGCTTGATAGCACATTCTTGTGCCATATGGATCAATCTAGAATCATGCATGCACATAAAATTAAATTCGAAAACCAACTATGTTCTCTTAGAAAAATCAAAAGTACCGGTGTATAAAACGCGGTACTACCAGAGTGCGGTAGTTCTGCCATGTAAACTACGGAACTACCGGAACCCAGTAGGACCGGATTTTTCAGCGGTACGTTTTTTCAAAGAGCAACCTCGCTGGGACTTAGGCTTGCAAAAATCAGTAGTACCAGACTTTACACGGCGGAACTACCATAGTGCGGTAGTATCGCACCAGAAATCGGAACTAACGATGTTCGGAAGTACTAGCCTATTTCAGCGGTACGTTTTTTTCAGAGAGTACCCATTGAAAAACTTAAACTGCCAGAAATCGGAAGTACCGGGTTATACACGACAGAATTACCGCAGTGCGGTTGTACCGCATCGACATGCGGAACTACCGTAGTGCGGTAGTATCGCATTTACAACGGTGGTAGTACCGCATTATTTTTCAACGGCTAGTTCTGGCGCTCTGACATAGCCGTTACTGTGTGCTACAGTGAACTGCGGTAGTACCGCACTTTAAACGGTGGTAGTTCCGATTTCCTAATTTTTAGAATAAATTTTTGCAACGCTAGTTTTGGTTGATGAGGGTATAAATACACTTCCACCAGATCAAGGACATACTGTTGAACTTGCATTGATCATCTTTGAGTCTTGAGCATTTATTTCACACATCTTTTTCTCTTGAGCATTCATTTGAGGTGTTGTGAGCCATTTCAAGTGCATACTTTCTTAGATTGATCTTTGGCACTTGAGCGCCATCAAGCAAAGCGTGATCTTTTACTCTTGGTGTTTGTCGGCACCTAGACGACCGGGTGGTTGATCGCGAGGTGATCTCTTCAAGAAACTTGTGAAGAGGCCCGAGCAAGATTGTGATTGGCTTGATGCTTTCCATCTCCGGAGAGGAGCAAGAGCAACCAATAGTGATCGAGGAGTTGAGGCTTAATTTGTGGAGTCGGTCCAAGAACGCTTGAGCTTTTCTCAACGTGGAGTAGTGAAGACCGGCAAATCTTCGATACCATGGGAAAAACATCGTGTGTCCACTTGTGGTTATTCCTTTGTGTCTCTTTACCATTTACATTTATTGTTGAGCAAATTGTCATCTTTGTCATATATTCTTGTGCTTGAAGTTTAATTGTATTCATTATTACTTATGGTGCTTCATGATTACTAGAATTGAATAGGTTAAGTTTATCTAGAATATTTGCCTAGTGATCAATTGTTATAATTTATTTTAAAAGGCAAGAATTTTTCAACCTCCTATTCATCCCTCTCTAGTTGGTTATCCTTGATTCTATAACAACTCCGTTAGCTCTTGGTGACGTAGGGCCCCCTTTTGAATTTGGATGGCACTCCGGCCTTCACATGCAAACAAATGAGCAATCATCAGTTACCCTGTGGCATTGCTATGAACAAGGATTGAACTGAATAGGCATGAAAGTGTTTGCTAGAACATCATGGGCGCTAACCTAAAAAGCCTCTGCCCACCACACATCATCTGCCGAAATTGTGCTCGTATCTGGGATGATGCCAAGATCGGAGGCGCGCTGGAGCAAACCCTTCTACGCCATGAATTCCCATTTGAGGCACGCGCGTGTAAGACCGGCCAGTGCAAACTATGAATTTGAGGCCAAGGTTGTCGTACGCTGCCTAGTTCAAACAACCGTTAGGGCGGTTCTGGGCGACGACCACGTCAGCGCAAATCTCCAAGAATGAACGCGTCGCCTCGTCGCTCCACGACACACATCCGGAGTCCACATGCTGCAAGCCCCCACACCGGAGAGGCAAATGAGATGAACACAGTTACACACAACGGGCGTGATCATAAATCGAGTGAAAAAACAAAATAATCGACTTCACACACAACCGTTGGGCTCATCAAATTGGAATAACAACCATCAAAGGGGAGCAAAAATTAACCCAAAGGAGCACCATTCATCGATGTACTACATGTCATGCAAAATGCTGCACAAAGAGAGGGAAGATGAACATGACATTTGATCGCTTTTGCCTCCATGTGCGAGAAGTCAACCCGCTCCAACCGACTGTCGACTTAACGAGGCCCGAAGCCATAAGCTGCAGCCGGTTGGAGTGGCCTCCTTGTTTCTTACGGCGTTTGGTCTATAGATATCAGAAGCTGCTTAAAATGTGTCGTTTCCTTAATTTCAAATTTTTTTAGTTTTTTGGCTTTTTATTTTTTTCTTTATTCTTTTGCATTGTGTGTAGAGATATAACAATATTTTTTTATTTTTCTTTATTTTATAATTAAATAATTTAAAAAACTAATCGTTGTTATAATATAATTTTACTTAAAAATCAAAAGTTATGATAAAAATCAAGAGCTGAAATCAGCTAGAGCACAGCAATTATATGTTGTTGGCTTTTGGGAGATCAAATTCGTGGCCAGGAAGAGTTACGTTGCAGGCGCGCGGCCCAAGAAAATATCTGCTCCTTCCCTCGGCTCGAGCATTTCACATATGACAGGACAAGGATCGATGGAACACGGACAAGCTACACAAGATCTAATTTTCTAGCTCCGTGACAGGACATTATTTGACTACTACTTGATCCAGCCGTAGCCTGCAGGTACCCATGAAATGGCAAAATGGTACTGAGCAGTGTAGTGTTGCTGCCTATGGTTTGTGTTTTTATTTTTATTTAGAAAAATTTAAAATCAGTATGAGTGTTTAGTCATCTCACTTTGAAGATAACATACAAAGATTAAAGATTATAGGTGCATTATGTATCCCACTCCTCTCGCTTCTGTCATACGAACGTATCTCTATTATTTTTTTCCTCCGCTCGCATTCTTCTTTTAAATAATACTTCTTTCAACTATTATTACTATTTATTTTTAATTAAAATTTGTGATCACATAACTAAAAAATATTAGTAAAAATCAATATAACCGCCCCTAAGAGGACAAGTGCACCCCAGCTCAGCTCACTGTCGTCTTCCTAGCCGTCCTGTTAGTTGCTGTTGGCAGCTAGCCAAGCTAGCGAGCTGTATATGGATATACTGGATGGCGAATTGGCTCCCGTGACCTCCCTAATCCATCATCGATGGCTTCCCCACCCACACCCGGCAGACGGCACCCACCTGCGATCTTTTTACCCCGGCAGTGGCCTCTGACTTCTTCTGCCTATCAGCTTTTAGGAGTTATAAATCATTTAAAATATATTAACTTCTTAATTTAGGGTTTTTAGGTTTTTACATTGTTTGTGGAGGTATAACATTGTTTTTATTTCTTTTTCATATTTTCTTGGCATGGAGCAACCACCACCCCTTTATATCTTATATAAAGGCTGAAGTTAGGAAGAAAGGGGTCAAGTGAGAAAGGATCAAGAAGGGCAAGACAACAAGTATTAATTTTTCTCTTGATTGTAATCAGTACACTCAATATAGCCATACAAGAGTAGAGTTGTTATTCTCTCCAAAGAAGATCCAAACCTGTATAAAATTCTTATGTCTTTCTCTGTGTAGTTCGGTCTTCGAGAGATCCCCTGAACCAAATAATCATACATAAGACCGGTATTAGAACACCGATATATATATATATACACACACACACGTACGTACGTATGTATGGGGCTGGGTACATAGATTTGTTACTGGCTGGGCTAGCTCGTTTATCTGAACATTTGTTGATTATTGGATTGAGCTACTCAGTAGTCCGTAGGTGGTATGACAAATCTATGCCAAGTGTATGCATTGCTGGTGGGAAAAAAGAAGATGAAGGATGCAACAATCAAATAATTAGAGACTTGAGACATAGGAATAATCATATATATGCATGATACTACACCCTGGCGGATTGAGAGACCAGCAATGCTGACTGAATTCAACGAGGATGCATGACAGAGAGCAGCATAACAATGCAATGTGGTACTGTAGTATTTGTAGCAAGCCTTGCCTTGTTTGCATCCAACAGCTAATCAGCTAGGATAGATGATCCCTGGAGCCGGAGGATCAGCCTCCTCGATCGGCCCCAACATCCAGCGCTGCCTCGCCATCCACGTTCGTGCCCAACCGCACGCTCAAGCACCTCATCGACTGCTCCGGCCGCGCCGGCGCCGGCAACGACAATCTCGCTGTCTTTCTCTCCGAGTCCAGCACCACGATCATGGAGACGCTCAGGATTGTCAGGTCGCTCTCCCTTTCTGCTACGGCTGCTACTCACTTATGCTCAGGGTCGTCGAAACGACGGTGAAGAATCAGAGGCGGTGCTGGTGGTCCTTGTCGGGTCGCCGTCCACACATGACCTCGCGAGCGCTCTGCACTATGCCCTGCAGCTGCAGTACGAGGAGAGCATTGAATTAAGCTAGTTGTGTGATGTTAGGCAAATACCAGGTGTAGTTTGTATTCATTTTGTATAGCGCTCGGCAATACGTTTGGTAGTTTTTTTGTAGCTTTGGCAAGTGACGTATCTAATATGGCAAGAGGATAATTATCCCGTATTTGTAGGTCTAATAATTGTAATTTGATTGTAATTTTTAGTTACCTTTTTAATATGGAAGGAAGACTTGCGACTGAGCATGGAAAGACGTTGGAGGTGAAGAAAGAGAGTGTAGTATTCATGGCCTATCCATAGCTCACGTGCAACAACTACACCGTCTGGGCTATGGAGATGCGTGTTGTGTTACAAGCCCAGGAGGTGTGGAACGTCGTAGAATCGGCTAGCGACGCATACAAGAAGGGTGGCACGGAATTCCGCAAGGATTGCTTACCGTTGTCCGTCATTTATCCGGCAAACCCGGAGAGTCTCATGCCATCTCTTGTCGGAAAGAACTCGGTGAAGGCGACGTGGGACGCGATTAATATGACACATATGGAGCACAAACGTGTTCAGGAGGCGAACCTACAAACCCTCAAAAGGGTCTATGAGAGACTGAAGATGCAAGACGATGGGACAGTGGAAATGTTTGCCGCCAGGGTGTCGTCCCTGGTGAGTGACATTCATGGTCTAAACGAGAAGAATCTGGAAAAGATCGATGCCGTCCGACAGTTTCTTCATGTAGAACCGTCACGTTACATGCATCTTGTCATGTCAATCGAGCAATGTGTGGATCTCAAAACACTTACGATCGAAGACCTCGTAGGCTGGTCTAAAGCCTATGATGAAAGGGTCTGAAGTAGGTTTGGTGATCCAAAGGAGTGCAAACAATTGATGCTATCACATGTGCAATGGAAGGCACTATCCACTCGAGAGAAAAAGGGCGATGTGAGCTCTAGCAATGGCGTGACAATGGCTACGGCCGCAGCATTAAGGGCTGGTGAGGAGCCAGCTAAACCCTAAGAAAAATTTGGCAATGATCCCAAGCCCAAATTTGAAAGAAGATCAAGTGCTTCAATTGCGGTATCTACGAGTACTTGCGTCCGAGTGCCACAAGCCTAAGAAGGAGAAGACGTATGTGGCAGAGAAGGATGACAATGGGCTTGCTTTGCTAATCTTGAGGTGTGCGAGTTGATGGAGACCAAGGAATAGACCACCAATGTGGTGATACTCATGGAGGAGAAGATTCAACTCCATCTCGAAGTTGAATGTAGTGACCACCAATGCCGGCCAGCGAACAAGTTGATGGTCCGAGACCTTCTTGTCGCGCACCAGCTTGTCGAGGAGCTCATCGGTCACCATCGATCGACCAAGAGTGTTGACGCAGTTGTCGGCCACCTTCTTTGATGCTTTCCACCGCTTATCGGTGGCAGGCTTAGAGCACGAGTCCATACCACCGTGACTTGACGACGCAACCGAGGTATCGCCACGCCCGGCGTGCTTACTCTCTCAAGTCATCACGACTAACAAGCATGCGAGAGATCGAAAAGCTTGGCAGGGAGCAATGCGGCTAGCAATGGCGACAAGCAAGGCAAGGTGAGAACGATGAAGGAAATGGCTTCAACTCAAGCGCCATAGCATTTAAATGCTGATGGGACAGCAACATTAATGGCGCCATGGTGGGCGCGCCTTTCTAGAGGTCACGCGCCCCCGTGACTAGTGCAACAGTGCATGTACCATGCTTGGATCGTGGGCACGTATATGACACAATGTGCTCCTAACGAGCGCCAACGGCAATGATCGGAACAGAGCGGACAAACCCATAAGACGGCAAACTAGCAGACCAAGGGATGGAATGGGCCAAGAAGCAAGCAGCATGGTTTCGGCTTACCGACCGTGAAAGCACTTTCTATGAGAGGCTACAATTGGGGGAATGACCCTCTTACTTTAACCCAATCGGCCCACTACACCAAAAACCTACTGTGGGTATAATTACGTGGTAAGTTCAGTATGGTTAGGCCAAGGAAATGATATATTTGTCTTTACTATTACAGATTCTAAAAAAGGTATTTGTGTAAATAATTTTTTATAGCTATAAATATGATCCCTAGAATGCCACGGAGGGAGAGGAACATTTTTCTAAGAAAAGGTGCAAGTAAATGCTAAGTGTGGTACCGGCTCTCTGCACTGCCCTCTATCGTGAATCTTTATGCTCCGGATAGCTGGTCCTTCCGTAACCCAACTCTTCCGTAATCACTACTGTTTCCATCACCATCATCTTTCGTAATAAAAATTGGTGATCACAAATCATCTTGTACAAGCGTTACCGACCTCATCATCATCTTTCACTGCCCGATACTAACATCTCCAGCAACTACGAATCTGAAGATCAGTACAAGTCGATCACAATGAACCTTTTAGTTGAAATTCCATCCCACAAAAGAAAAATGAGGGGCACATTCGAAACACACTTTCAACAAAAGAGGAAACACACGTTCGTATTGATCAGTAAATTTAGCATAACACATTATATAGCTGCTGCCAATGTAACGGAGAGACTGTGTATTGTGTATGTGTGATTGAGGGGGGTAAATCCAACATGGCGATATACAGGAACAAAAGCAAAATAAATCGACACGAACAAGCATATCACTTTCTGCAACAGCGATTTCAGCATCGACACGAGTGCCTGTGATGAACATGTTAACAGCAGCTGCTTGCGGCAGCATCAGCTTCCGGCGGCTTTTGCTTGAAGATGTTCTTCTTGGCCCCTGACGAAGCATCGGCCAGGAGGCTTGGTGTGTCCAATATCTGCATCATGCAGAATGTCATCTCAATAACTAAAACAGAGCTCTACAAGGAACTCATCACATATATAAATCACATCAATAACAAGCGAGTTCTATAAGGAACTTTTAGTTAAATCTGCACTAGGCACATTCCTCTATGTCATGGTACAACGCATATTTTTTTATCTGTAAAAGGGTTTAGCTTGTAAGAAGAAAGGCTAAGAGCTACTACTTGTTCTATTGTCAAAAGTAAACAGGCATGATAAACAAGCAACCGCGCACTATCAAGTGCGAACAAACATGCACTGATGCTTCAATCTATCATTTGAGGAACAACTATGGTATCAAATTAGGTAGAAGCAAATTTTTCTCTCTTAACTATTTTCGCAGCCCAACATCTTGTGAAGAAAAAATCTGATACGGAGCAAATCAAAAGCTGAAAGTTGTCACATACCTTCAGGACGAGTTCCTCAAAGCACTGTTCTACATTAACTTTGGTTTTTGCACTGCATTCCAGAAATAAACATCCGTATTCCCTAGCAAATTCAATGCCCTCCTTTTTTGTGACAGCTCTCTCACTTTCCTGCCAAACCGAGAATCTACATTTAGCTATGGTGCAGTAAAATCTAAAAAGATGGAAAAACATAGAAGAAATCTATGCAGCAAACCTGCACAACTAGAAAGAAAATAGTACTTGTGTGAAGCACAGGGAGTTGACAAAATGTAATACTGAAGCATAGAAGTATCAACTATCAAGTACCTTGTCTACTTTGTTTCCAACAAGCATCTTTATACAATCCTGGTTGGTTGAATAGAGGTCAATTTCCTTCGCCCATATATCAAAAAGATTGGTGAATGTTTCTCGTCGAGTGACATCATACACTGAAAAATGGAGATATCAGAAAGATTGTGAATGTTTCTCATTGAGATACTAATCAAGATGCACCCATCGAAATTAGGCAAGAATCTCAAAGAACCCAACAAGAAGCATGCAAATGAAATAAATCGAAAGCTAATGGTGCACCAGCTCAGATAACAACATATATGAATAAAAACGAATAGCAAAGGCTTTGCCACTCATGTAATGGCTCCAAAGTTATACAAAGCCAGTTACAGTAGACTTGAAAGTTATACAAAGCAGGAAAGTGTGTTATATGCAGAATTGCAGATACAGTAGTTTTCTTTCAGAAAAGACAAGTTTCCCTATTTAATCATTTAAACTTCAAAAATACAACCAGTTTTAAGCTAGAGTGCAGTTCGTAGAAAAATTCATTGCAACATTGGGCAAAATAGCCCCATTTGATGTTCAAGACTCAAATTTCAGTTCAGGAAACTCAATACTTCCCCAGTTAATGTGTCAGTAAGTTCCTCCGTTGTATGACAAGGAGAGAAAAGAAAAAGGTAAGGTACAATAAAGATTCCCTCAAAAAACAAAAGTATGCATCTGCAGAGCGGTGGTTTACAAGAATTACCCATAATGATCCCCTGTGCCCCTCTGTAGTATGAGCTGGTCAAGGTCCTGAATCTTTCCTGTCCAGCTGCACAGCAGGTACACAGTATTACATCAGAAATTCAAAGACAGATAACAATGGAAGTATGGAACTATGCATTGTTAGCAAACTCCCAAATGCCTTGCACATACAAGCCATAAGGAAAATGGAGAAATTAAGAAAACAGATAAGGATAACACCGCATTAAGGCTTAATTCTTTGAAACCATGAGTCAAACTAAAAACCAAACAGAATTAAATGATTGTTTTGTAGTGTTATCTAAATCAATTACCCAAGATCATATTTTACACATCGATGCACAACAAATAAAAGGCTCAACTAGAGACTAATTGGCTTCTATTTCAGATAATAACTGGATTACACTTTGCAGTTCATCCCAAAATAACCAGTCATACTGTGAACAATTCTACATCCATAGAAAGTGAAAACACATGGACAGTAGAGCAGTATGTGAGGTCAAATAGAGAGAATGCTTACAGTATGCAACTTGCGCATGTTATACTCGGATGTACTAAAACAAAGTGGAGACGGGTGATTATGCTCAATCGACGGCTATATTAAGGTTGTTAAATCGACATCTAAAATTGTAAATAAGAGGGGTTCTTATGTCGTCCTACAGCACTGAGCTCAGATATGGCTAGCTTTTCACTGAGTAACGAACGTAATTAACCAACAGGAAAGCCTTTGGGCCTGCATTTGTGTTGATAACCGTTAAATAATGCGTAACAGGTTCAGTTGATCAACTGCCCACCATAAAAGACGAAATCAAAACCAAGCGAAACTCCAATTTCAACAGGTAGATGTCCAACTGCTGAATATTTATAGGAACGAGGCTATTTTAAGTTGACACTTGGCCTGAGTCATGTTTAGAAGGGTCAACAGCATTTTATCTGAATAAATGCACAATAGTTTCGCAGAAAAGTACGCTTTGAATGAATAATGGTGGATGCATGATCCGAAAAAAAGAAGAAATCTTTTAAGAAACCTAGGGGGGGGAACGCCTAATCGCAGAACATGTTTTGCAACTGAAACACAGGGAAGGAAAGTAGCGTGCGATATTCCTTGTAGAGTAGAGAGGAGGTACCTGTATCCCAGATGGCAAGCTTGAGTTTTTTGCCACCAATGTTAACCATCTTCACCTTGAAGTCGACACCTGAAGAGACAAACAAAAAAGAAACGTTAATTTTGACCTAGAGAAACCTAGGCGAAATCAAAGGCGTGAGACATTAGAGCAGCGGAAGGGAACCAGCGAAGAAGGATTTACGGATGGATCAAAACCTGTGATTCGTCTTATGAGTTTAGGGTAAGGTGGTACCTACCTATGGTTGGCGAGAGGTCCTCGAAGGAGTCGGAGGTGAAGCGGAGGAGGAGGCTGCTCTTGCCGACGCCCGAGTCGCCGATGAGGAGGAGCTTGAAGAGGTAGTCGAAGTCCGGCTGGCTCTGGGCGGAAGACGACGATGAAGAATCCATCATGATCGGATCGGATCGCAGAGGAGAGGGGATGAGATCTAGCCTATTTAGGGTTTGGCAGTGGGCTGCGGAGAAAGAGAAGAGGCAAAGGTTGGTTGGTTTCTTGCTTTCTCATTTACTAGGTACGTATGCGTGGTGGCACGCTAATTGATTTGTATAAATGATTGATTACCGTATAAAGGTAGCTTAAGTAGTATTTTTTTTTTGTTGTTCATTGATATAATTGATGTGTTTACTTTCTTTGGTGAATTAATTTGCTGATGGGGTATTTATATTAATTTAGGTAGTAAGAATCATTCTTTTTTATGGATAAATAAGTTTATTTTGTATGGTGGTATGTGAATGGTGTTGTTTGAGAATCTGTACGAATTAGTAGTTTGTGTGTGTGTGTGTATTGTGTTAAGAGCATAGCTAGTTTTTAGGCAGGTGTGGAATGATAGATGCATATAAAATTGTTGGTCATGGTATGTTTTGGTTGAAGGTAATGCATGTTTGTGTGATGTGCGTGTTTTGCCCAGCAAGTATCAATTGTGTGCGGCGTAATTGTTTTTTTTTTTGTAAAGTTTGTGTGTAACTGGATTAGTTTAGCTTCTTTTGAGTGTGTGAGAAACTGAGAGAGAATAGTTTATGTTATATGTGCGTGTTTTGCCCAGCAAGTATCAATTGTGTGCGGCGTAATTGTTTTTTTTTGTAAAGTTTGTGTGTAACTGGATTAGTTTAGCTTCTTTTGAGTGTGTGAGAAACTGAGAGAGAATAGTTTATGTTATATTTGTAGTAAGAACTATGATGACTTTTTTTTTGTATAATTTGTTGAAGATGTTGTATATAGTGAGTGAATTTGATGTGGAGCGGATTGTTGGGATCGATTTGTTTACATTGGTAAGAGGGATAGTATGAATAGTAAGAGGCATTGATAACTATAGAGGAAAACATAATATACAAATAAACCAAGAAGGGCAAGTTAGTACACAGATTTATGTAGAAACTAGCATATGTTTTGGACCATGAGGAAAGCGAAGGGTTCGTCGAATATGTTCACATTAGTTAATATAGGGTTAATTATAACAGTGTGCTATTTAGTAATGGTTGTTTCGTTGGTAGGCATGGCATAGTCGGTGACATTCTGTACAACAAAATAAGTCTGGTTGGTAGGAATAAGTTTTGGTCGAAGTGAAGATTTCAGCGACATTGGTACATTGTGTAACAAGACTTCTGCCAAGCATTGTAAGCTGTCGAGGTGGAAAGGAGATATGTTATTCGCTGCGAGTAAAATATGTAGTTTTCCTAAATTTACTAGCATGAAAACATGTGTGAACTATATGTAGAAGAAGCATTTATGAAACCTGATGAACGAAGCATCGATAGTAACAGAAATCATTATAAGTAGCGTAGAAATGGCTATGTAATCAAGCATGCAGAACATGAAAGTATATAAGTGCTATTGCAGGAGACCTATTATAAGGCTAAGCATAGAAAGAATAAAATCTGAGAAGGTAATAACAACAATGACAGCGTAGCAATAACGAAATAGAAATTGTGTATCAGATAATTAAGAGCGCAAAAAGGGTAATTATTACCACAACGAAATAAAACCAGTGATTCTTAGATGGTATGTAAGCTGACTAGCATGCCTGGTGTCAAACAATGATGGAACCCAAAATGATCCTGCACTGTAAAATGAGTGACAGTTTGTACGAAGACAAAGCTGTAATCAAAATGAATCAGGTAAACAACTACCCAACCATAAGAGGGAAACAGGATAGGCATAGAAAGAGTAAAGACAATATAACATGCATAATGTAATAACAAAATAGGAATGATAAGATCGCGAAAGAGCCGTAAAAAGAAGGTAATAACAACAATGACAGCGTAACAATAACGAAATACGAATTGTGTATCAGATAATTAAGAGCGCAAAAAGGGTAATTATTACCGCAACGAGATAAAACCAGCGATTCTTAGATAGTATGTGAGTTGACCAACACTGTTGGCGTCGAACGATGATGGAACCCAAAATGATCCTGCACTGTAAAATCAGTGACAGTAAGTACAAAGACAAAGCAGTAATCAAAATGAATCAGGTAAACAACTACCCAACCATAGGAGGGAAATAGGACAGGCATATAAAGAGTAAAGACAATATAACATGCATAATTATTTTCTTTCGCAAGAGCACTCAAACATAGATTGAAGATCTTGATTCTTGATCGCGTGCATGATCGATAATAGCAAGCAGGCTATCCTATACTACTTTTCCTTTGAATGTTCATTCTGTAATTGAATGTCACAAACAAGACTCATACTTCAGACTTTGAACTGCTTGAATCAGGAGCTATAATCCATAGCTTTAAAGATAGGGGTAGCAGTCACAACATTGGCAACAGTGAGCAGAAGTCAAGAAGAAGAAGAAGCGATAAGAGCAGTAAGAGAGTAAGCAGTGGCTCATCAAACCTTTCTGTTTTGGCTACAGCTCAAGCGGTTTGTTTTCAAGTAAGGTACTCAAGCAAGCTTTCCTCCTGAAGACAGAGTTTCGGGTGAGCTAGCAAAGAAAGTCAGCAGTTAACCAAAAATTATGCACATTTTCATCACTGGAAAACACTGAATGATCTTAATAGCTGCATCGATCGATCTTAATAGTTAGTAGATGCATGAATGGAAAACGCAAAAGTGATGGAAAACCCTAGTAATTTCCGGTTAGGAGATGAATCGGTCAGCAGTAACTTGGAAAATGCATCGATCGATCCTAATAGTTAGGAGAGCACAAAAGTGATGGAAAACGCAAACAATCCACGACATGAAAGAAGTAATCAGCGCAGGGGAAATTAACTGCATAGATGAGGCAATTACCACACATCACTTGCTTTGTATGGTGAGAAGTTAACCAAGGCGAAGCAGGAGGGATGCACATTGCAGTACAAGCCGAGAAGCGCGTGAACCGAGGGCGGAGGAAGAATCGAGGAGCAGAATAGCCAGACGTGTCGCACAGACCGAATGGTGAAATAGAACGCTCCCTTGCAAAGTCCGTGCTCTACGATGAGCAAGCCAAACGAGCAAAAGCTAAAAGGGAGACCCACTATGAACAGGCACGCCGCAACAAGAAAGAAGCAAGTGGGGCACAACCATTAGGGACAGACTTTTAGCAAGACCAATGTATAAAAGGGAAGGGTAAAGCGTACGTAGCCACCTTTTCTTTGGAAGCTTTCCACGGCACTATTTCTCTGGAAGCTTTCTGCAAAACCGCGGCCCGCTAACCGCTGGGCAGGAATGGCCATCCGGCTTGCTCACACGGTGCACATGCACGTGTCGACACAAAGAGTGCACGAACTCTACGTGGCATGGACGAGCAGCCAGAGAGTCCTCCAACTTTGATTTACGGATGATGTGCTATGAATTATAGTTTATATTACAGTAATTAGCTTTTAGATAATATATTTTTTAAAATAAAATTAATAAAAATTATAGTAAAAAATATATTGAGTTCAGTTGTACTGGCTAAAATTACATACGATTTTTTTCTCTGCGTATTGCCTCTCACGAACAATCAGAATTCAAAAAATTTAAACTATAAATTACAGCAAAAAAACTCACCCCATATATTTCTACCAAACCAAAAGCGAACTAGTGAGAATATTATAATTAGTTGTTTGCCCAAGGAGAATTTGCAACTATTCCATATACATCCAAATAATCATCTTCTTATACATAATAGGACTTGCGCTTGGGCCAGATTGGGTCTAGTTGGCTCAAAAGCCGCCATGGATGGAAGGAGTTAGTTTTTAAATTCTTATTGTTTATGAGAGATAATATATAGAAGAAAATAGTTGTATATAATTATGGTTTGTACATCTGAATTCAATATATTTTTTATTATAATTTTCTTGTTAACCCCGTTTTGAAAAAACATACCGTTTAAAAACTGTTTACTGTAGCACGTACAAGCTAAAACCAAAGTCAAGCCCATTAGAAGGCACCCATGAGAAGGTTGCATTCATTAAGAGCAAAATAAATAAATAAATGAAGAAGACTACTTTTAGTCTCTTAACTTATACTCAGAGTCCGATTTACATTATTAACTATGAAACTATTCATTTTACACCCCTCAACTATTAAAACCAAAGCAAATCACCTCTTGCCTTAAAACCACCCTGGTTTTAGATGACGTGATGTTCACGTGTATATGTTTTGCTGATGATTTTACTACATCGACAGTAACATCACTTTTACACGTGGAGAAGGAAGTTGAATAACCACGTCATCTGTACATGTGGACACCACGTCATTCAAAACTATGATGGTTTAGGGCAAAGAGGTGATTTACTCTGATTTCAACAAATGAGAGGTGTAAAGTAAATGATTTCATAGTTGAAGGTATAAATCAGACTCGGGATATAAGTTGAGAGATACAAAGTGAACTTATTCCATACATAAATGAAAGCGCCAAATAAAAGACTATCTAGCTAGCCATACTACCATCACGGTACGAATTTTGGACAGAAATGGCCCTATGCAGCAACGTAATGGCACTTTTGGCCCTCCTTCGCGCGTAATACCAAAAGTGGTCCCCTAGCGCAACCCAGCACCGCGCCAGGTACTGGTGTAGTCACCTATCGCTCGAGCATAGATGGCGTGCTCGCTGACCGCGCCAGCTAGTTGGCGCACCACCCCTGCCGCACCAGCACCTTCTCTGGCTTTTTTCTAAAATGCAAATTGGTATTGAAAATTTAGAGTTATCTCCTTTTTATTTTTAGTAGCAATTTCAATTAGACATTTAATAAATAATAATAATATTTTATCGATCTGGTGGAAGTAATTATGGAAAAATAAAGAGCAATTTTTGTAGTAATACATGTAACAAATCTTATTTGTATATTGTTATTTTTTTCAAAAAAAAAGGGCAGACAAGGTAGGTAGGTTGGTCCATTTGTGATTTTTGTAGATTCTCAATGGTACAAAATCTATTAGACTGACAATAATATTTTGTGATTCTCGTGTGTTGTTGTAGTGCGAGAAATTTTCGAAAGAATTTTGTGGGGACAATTGCGGCATCAATAACTCGTAAGTACGAATGTAAGTGATTGTACGATGTACTTAGAATTTATGTACGAAGAACTTTAGATAAATGGTGTAACGATAACAATACGAAAGTTAATCTGATAAGGGGGTTACACTACACGCAGGGTAACGAACCAAGGATGGTACACGTATACCTTTAGGGAAATAGAAATACATGGAACATATGGATGAATAGTATCAAACTATTGTGTGGATCGTGGCCATTTACCCTTGCGGCCCAACTCAGCGTTGTAGTCCTCGCTATCAACCATGACCTTAGCCGCCGGTTCGCGTTTTCTCTCGCGTTCCTCCTCACGAGCCTTCGACTCTCCTTAGCCGCCGGTTCGCGTTTTCTCTCGCGTTCCTCCTCACGAGCCTTCGACTCCCTACGCCTGCACGCTTCCAGGTGAGCTTGCGTCTCCTGTCAGATACGCTCGCTTCGTTCTTCGCTGCAGCACCGTTACTCCATCCTCTCATGTGTCGTCAGTGCGTCCTACTCCCCATAGTCTAGAATCCACTGGTCATGCAAGTGAATCTCCCGGTCGATCCATTTGCAGTAGATGCATAGTGGATCCAAAGACTATAGGATGAGATGAGAGCTTGTTAGTGCGTGCCATACAAAAGAACTAGTAAGAGAATATATTATAACCCATTCTTATCGGTTGCCGGTAGTGGGTCATGACATAACGTTGGTCGAGATACTCCTATGCATAGTTATGGCAATTCCAGTAACGCATGCCCAAACTCAACCACTCCTAGACTTAAAAAACTTGTATATGTCCATGCACCAATGGGCCTGTTTTTTTTACTGCGGCTTATGGCTGAAATTTTTAAAATTTAGCTGTTTGCGACAGAGATTACGGAGAGAGATATTCGCTTGTGATTTTAGATGGTACAGATATTGAGCTTTTAATGTGTACTATAATTAACTTGTAAACTTCATTTTAAAAAAATACTCCATTTGAAAGTTAGGTACTATAACAAAAACCAAAAGTCGTTTTGAGAAGCTGAAAAGAACAAGTTCATTGCCACAAGTTGGACCAGGAGGCAACAAGTTCAACAACAAGAAAAAAAAAATGAATTCACAGTTCATTCCACCAGTTGAAACTTAAGCACCTCTTTCTGCGTCAAAGATGGGATCACCAGGATTGTAAGGCTGTCAGCTCCAGCACCACATTACATTTTAGACAATTGCCAACGTAGTCAGCTCATTATCGATATTGAGACCATCACGATAAGGACTAGGGAGGACAGCAAAATGTCCGTGATTCAGGAATGCTCCTGAACTGACAAACTGAAGGCCATGTGGCTGTTATTGAGATCTTTTTATTTGGTAACTGCACCGCAAAATTGATTTAGCATAAAGTGACCAATCCCACAATCTGACCTGCCTTACTGTCCGACCTATCAAAAGCATAGTCCGCACTTCAATAAGCAGGAAACGGGAGCACTACGTAGTGCCTTGCAGATTCTTGAAGATTTCAATAACATGTGAACAGAGGAGCACGTATCTGCAAAACTGCAAAAACCAATTATCTAACCAGGTTTTTAGTGAACAGAGAATAACAGATAAATGAACAGTCATGAAAACCTAAATTAAGTGACAGTGAATAAACCTCTGATTTAGGCCACATGATCATCAATTGTAGGCACTGAACGAGCTGAACTAGCAGAAGCTGTGGAGGTGGTACCATTAGCAGTATTGGAAATGTCGTTGGTAGACTCCTGCTCAAACCTGGGCTCTAAATCCAGAGGGTGCTGATCAGATAGATCATTTGACAGCAGCAGGCTACAGGGATCAGGATCATCAGCAAGAGAAAAGGACAGGTCATTCAGCTCCAAGTATTGTTCAGTTTTGAGTGCTTCCAGCACAGGTTGAATCGAATGTTCACCACATGAGTCACAATGGTTAGAGATGCTCTCCACTGACTGTGAAGCCACTTCATCTAGTTCATTAAATATTGCTTCACTATCATCAGCCGATACTTCATTGTCATTACCATAGTCAGCAGTTGAATCAGGCTGCATCAAAACCGAAAATTAAATATAATTAAGTTAACGGAAAGTGCAGCAGATACAAACAGAAGGGAACATGGTGTAAAAGAATAATTACCAATGGGCCATCTTGGCAAACAGTGTTTAAAAAACTTGTTGAGAAACAACCGATAATCTCAGCAAGCTGCTGTATGTGTATGCTATCACAAGGAATATCAGGAGAAGTCCTGTCAGGACAAACACAATTGACAGCATGTTTGCCGTCGGTTTCTGACAAGGGGCCCAAAGAAACTTCGCCATCGTCACTAACAGCCAGGTGTTGACCAGCAGAGTTCAACCCACCACGACTTGATTCAGGTGCACAGGGGGGCACAGAAGGGGCAAAAGAGGGAAGCTCCCCATT
The DNA here is from genome assembly GCA_036346265.1 of Melocanna baccifera. Taxonomy (NCBI): domain Eukaryota; kingdom Viridiplantae; phylum Streptophyta; class Magnoliopsida; order Poales; family Poaceae; genus Melocanna; species Melocanna baccifera. The sequence goes on from CM070687.1 coordinate 28,039,045, forward strand.
CGCATCATTCCATTCCTCTTCATTAAATGGAGCACCATACTGTTCCCCAATCTTGGGACCTGGACCACTTTTTTTAAATATTTTGCAGAGAACGCAAGCATCCTGCAACAAGGGGTAAAACGAATCACGATACTGCTGTAGAAGCATCATTAACAAAATAATGACTTTAAGCCTACACTTTTCTCAGATGGAAGAATAAACTTCCTTTCTTTCCCCAAGCAAGGACCTATAGTTTTGCTTGTCACTTCAGTTTAAGGAGCAATCATAGCGATGTCTGATTCTGGCACTGTTTATGTTTGACTGTTCCTTCCTATCTCTGCTACTGCTACTCGTGATGCACTTCCCAGATACAATCTCAAGACTTACCAAAAACAAAAGACCGAATATATTTAGGATGAAAGAAATTGATGTCATGAGTATCTCAATGTAAGTTGAAGACAGTTCAGCTAGTACTGGAAAAGGAAAAGTTAAATCTACTCAACATTGAAGTATTTTGAATATGTGCTGATATATAATGCAGTTAAGCGTATAGCACGATATGGACTTTCAGCACCAAACCAAGAAAGTTAAGAACAAACATTGCAAGGATCAAATGAGGACATCAGAGGGAATAGAAATACATAATTTGCCACTCCCCTTTAACAAAGAGACATTCTGCAAATTGAGGCAGCTATGATGCCACATGCATTCTCATGTCTGTGTTAATGTGTTGTCCACATGCTTTGCAAAATTTTCCTATTTGATAGTTTCGCACATGCATGAGGATCCACGGCTATGTACTGAGATCAGCGAAATAATCAATGACCACAACAGCACTGTAGGAACTTAGTTGACATATCTAAATAACCCCAAAGCATTTCACAAGTTCCATTGGTTTGTCAATTCCCAAATTTCTCATCTCTAACAACTGCACATAATTTAACTTTAGTACCATCTCTAAGGTGGATACTTTTAATTTGAAAAAGAATCCATTTCATAAGGTCGAACAACTACAAACACACCAAGGAAAACATACCAGTTTAACACCAGAAGCAGATAGTTCCTTGTCCTCCAGCCTGTATTCATACATTACCCAGTCAGTTCTATCACCCCGTGGTGGCTTGCCAAGATGAAACACCAAAGTTCTCTTCATCCCAACAGTCTGAGAATTATATACTACTGGCCTGTCCTTTCCAGTAGCTTTCCAATACCCAGCTTCAGTTGACCGGTTAGTTCTCGACCCACTAGAATATTTCCTATCACGTGAGCAAAAGAAATACCACTCCAGATCCTTACTCTGCAAGGAAGCTTTCTCTGCAACCAGTTGAACAAGACACAATAAACCATTAGAACAGTTTAAAGGCCAGTCGTCTGCAAAGCCAGATATTTTACAGGGCAGCCACATGTAAATATGTGGCTAGCCCAACACCCTGGACTAAGCCAGCATTGATGCACACGTAGAGAAAAAAAAATGAAAGGCATGGCATTGAGTAAACACATGGTTATACAATTCTTCAAAATGTTAATACGACAGAAACAAGTGAAAACACGTCTGTTCAGAAAATATACCTGGAAGATCCCAAGGGGCAAATTTGTATAGATCAATCTCCGAAATAGCATTGCAGCGTAGCTGTTTTCCCAATAACTTCCTCTTTAAATAGTAGACAGTTAGTTCAACATCAGTTGGATGAAACCGGAATCCAGGGGGAAGCGATGTCTTGGCCATAAGGAGAATACTGCCTGGTCCAGACTAGCTAGTATAATGAGATCCAAAAGTGATCTTAGCTCAAAAATAAAAAAAGAAAGGGGGTTGCAGTTGAAAAAGAAGTATTCTTGGCAGAAGCAACAAAGAGAGAAGCGCAAGGTGATGGTTGGAAAGTCCAGTATCAAGTCCAATGCCGAAATATTATCGAGCGCCAGAAGCGACTACGGCATCCACACCAAAGAATCCACAGATAATCCTTTCTGATACCAAAAGACATTTGACGAGCAAGCACAGTCCTGTATGAAAGAATTTACATATTATGGACAGGATAAGAATTATATTGTTCAACTCTTTATAATCCTTGTTCAACTTAACAAACTGAACATAATGTTACTTATATCTTCTGAGTATGTGAGGGACTTAAGGCACTAAAGGCTAGCACCAGGGAACAAAAAAAAGTTGAGCATTTGATTATTTCGTGACAGAAACGAGAAAAATATTATGTGACAAAAACGCTACCCACCCATCGATGCGAGGAGGAAAAATGAAGTGCAAGGGCCCATCCACCATTAGAGGGTGGATCAAATGCATCTATCTGAGGGCAAGGACAAGGCTAGCAGTCGTGTCCAACTAGTAATTTCACAGGAAAGGAAAGGCCGGCCCGGCCAAGAAGAGGAAAGATGGTCATGGGAGGTAGCTTTTAATTTTACCAAAGAAGGAATCGATGAATCATAATGCCATGGAAGGAACCCTAAGCAAGGTACCTTGGCCTTTGGGAGACGGGTGAAGAGCTCCAGCTATCCAAGCAATCACGAGAAATGAGAGGAGGGGAGAGACTTACGCGGGCGGCGTTGGCGAGGGGACGCGCCGCCGCCGCCACCGTGCCAGCGGCGAGAGGAGAAGGTAATGGGAGCGAGGGAGGAGCGGCGAGCCGAGCGGGGAAGAAGGGCGAGGCCGCCGCAGGTACGTTGGGTTGGGTCTCTTTTTCAGACCAAATCAACTAGCTGGGCTGGGCTGGGCCGGGCCGGGCCTTTTCCACCCTCGTCATTGGGCTTCCCTCCCCAGACGCACGAGTAGTGCCTTCATCTCAAAAGTAGTCGCAGCATTGGCGAGGCCGCCGCAGGTACTTCACTGCGTTTGCACCATTCACAGCTACACACACCATCAAGTCAACCAAACCCTAGACGTCATTGTAATGGACCTCAACCAAATCTCTCTTCACAATTGACCTGTTGTGAAGCCAGAAGGTTTCTGCTCACTGATGGAATCTCCTCACTTTCCTCTGCAGTTCCCACATGATAGCGGCCATGGCAGACTTCAGTTCTGGAGACTCCAGCTGTTCATAAAACCAACGCACATCTAGTCTGAATAAAATGATGTATAAGCATTGCTGAACAGAAAGAACAGCTACTTCAAAAAATAATGTGCAAGCGCAATTAATCTGAGATAGATAACGTAAAACTTTGCTGCTAGTGCCCTAGAAAGCTAACTGCCATGTATTGCACTGCGCCTATACATAAGTGAATAGTTTTCTGACAACACAACATGATGCACAAGCAATTACAACAAATATCAGTGTTAAACTTTTGATTACCATTTCATTCACCGAAACTAAATCACATCATAAATTACCATAATAACTTTTGATTTTATACACAGGAAGGCTTACACTTTAATACCATGTTAAAGTGTATTTGGAAATGAAAAGGAAGCCACACCTTGTCAGGATACTGCTTTGCAAGCTCCACCAGTTGAAGTCAGCCTACTTTTCCTTGGGCACACCCAAGGAAGTTTGCTAAATACTTCCTTTTCATTAATGAGATTGTTTGGACAGCACGGGAATCAGGCTTCACCATAGAATCATCCACATTCCCAGGTATAACAATATCTTGTATTAAATGCACTTATACCTCGTTTATCAGTACGGTCACCCTAACAAATAGAACATAAGGCACTTCTGTAAGAAGATGCCAAAATTAACTTGCAAATTGAGTCATACGAAAGACAATAGCACACCGCCCATGAACCAAGTCAATTCTAAGCTTATACAAGCTTTTCCAACTCATTTGCAGAAGGGCATTCGCAGATGACTCATGAAATGCAATTTAATTAGACCAACATGTGCAACTGCCATCAACTATGTTAGGATTGGGAAAACACCGATGTAATTATATTTGAGCAAACAGATGTTACATACAGCAGGTATACATCAGATGTAATAGTAAAGGACAAATACAAGATGGTCCCTAATTGTACCACACACATATACACATGGACAATTTAAATTGTAGTAATATTCAAAAGGAGATCAAATGACATTGCAGTGACCCTTGTAACACTGTTGAATTAGGCCACCTTCATATTATAACAATGAAGATTAGTTAAACATGAAACAACAAAGACAGTCCTAGAGGTATGTCCTAAAACGTGGATAAGTAAAAGCAAAATGAAGCAAAATATGGACAGCAAACGCAAATGGAATGGCTATCTACCTCTGGAGTAAGGATGGTAGATCGATTCAGAAAGGTTGCCCACGAGCGAAACAGGTGAGCTCCAGCACCACTGCATATGCGAGAAAACAGCAGTGTTGTTAGGTAAGTGAGGGAAAAGAATACAATCCCCAGAAGCACAATTATTAAAACCGGACCGGACCGGCGACCGGAAAAAACCGAAACCGAAGTCTAGACCGGTTTGGTTTTATTGTTGGACCGGCTGTGTAGTTAAACCGAATTGAACCGGGAAAACCCCGGTTGAACCGGTCGGTTCTGCACAAAACCGGAGAAAAATCAGCACGGTTGGACTGGAGGTGTGCTCAGTGGGAAAATTTTTGGAAAAATATGCGTGAAACATGGCTCAAACCCACAACCTCCTGTGACACCTATCTCATGGGCTAGCTCTGATGACCAAATGAGCAAGTTAGATGTTATGATATATAAGAAACTAACTGTATTGTTAAGTCATATTAAACCACTGATCTAACCGTTGAACCGGTGAACCGAAAGGTCGATTGGTTTAACGATGATCCGGCTTTAATAACTATGCACAGAAGTAGAATGCTTCGCTACAAAATTACTACCTTGGGAAGACAAAAATGTGGTCACGTCCACCGGATCTACGGAAATATGGCATCTGGCCGAGAACCTGCAGAGAACGAGGAAGAAGCTTGTTGTTGTTGTCTGTTAAACAGATTGAGAGACATGAGTGAGGTACCCTTTGTAGTATACCTTGACATATGTTTGATTGATTTCCTTATCACTGAGAGCCCCCGTCATGCGAACACACTTGACATAGCTCGGAGCAAAGAAGAGGTGCGCTTGATCCGTGTGCAATGTTCTAAACCTTGAGTTGAGAAGAAGCTGATGGATCTTTGCCTGACGTCGTCATCATCATGAGCAGCAGCATCGAAGAAGAAGTAGGAACCAAGAAGATGAATGGAATGGTACTGCTAGTAGTTCCTGGGTTCCCCACTGGACCTTGAGGCAGGTAGCGGCGGAGACGGTGGCGTGGCGATCTCGTCCTCGGAGTAGACGTACCTGCGGGAGGGAAGGGAGGGAGCCGAGAGGGGTAGAGAAGTGGAGACGAACACACACACACACAGGGAGAGAGGGGGGAGAATAGATACCTACTACCAGTTGCTGAAGGAAAACAGAACAAAACACCGATAGAAATATAGAAGGGAAATAATAAAAGGGATTAGATGGTATATCCTCTCTTTAGTTGGAAATTTGAGGATTTATTCTCTCATTTAATGATATATATGGTCATTATAATTCACTGATACGTGGATTCGAAAGATAAATCCTTAATTTATTTTCATCTAAGTGAAAGGTATAAAAAGGAAAAAGAAAAGATCGCTACCACCGCACCACCACTGGGGAGTAGAGGAGAGGAGAGAAGAGGGGAAGGAGGATGATCCCGATCTCTATCGTGCCTGAGCTGCGGTTCCTGTCTGCCTGCGTCAAGCTTCGATTTTGATCCCACCTCCCTCTGCGCGCTTGCTTGCTTCCCCCAAATCCAATCCAATCCAATCAATCCCCTGTCTAAATAATCACTCGGTGCAGAAATCTTCTGCTGCGTGCTCAGATTGGAGGGGAGCAGTGCAGTGCACCCCCTGCTCTCGAGATCTAGTCTAATTGGTGCGCAAAAAAGATCAATCTTTTCCTCTTCTCTTTTCCTTTTTGTCGCAAGGAATCGAGGATTGGTTCTCTCGGCGAGGAATGAGGCGTCCTCATGTGTCCTGATTCCGGCGGTGTGCTGTGCTGCGGTGTGTCGAGAGGACAAGAAGCTCTCTCTCCTCGATTGCCTTCCTTGGATTCTTTTTTCTTTCTTTTTTGCGAGAGCCTTCGTTGGCTTCGAGGAGGAGCTTCCTCTACTTGTCCTCCTCCTATGGGCTGTGTAAGCTCCAAGCAATTCCATTGCCGCAACCTGCACGCCGAGGGAAAACCTGGCCGCCGCCCCTCCACTAACTCGCTCAGGCGCCTCGTCAGTTACAACTCCAGCAAGAGGCGGGAGGAGGAGGAGGATGCCGTGGTCGTGACTGCTACAGCCTCCAATGCTGACCGGGGCATCAGGAAGGATCCCGGCACAGCGAGGTTCATTCCCAAGCCCCCTGAGCCTGCATTGCCGGATGCCACAGGGGCTAATGGCGTGCTTGCGGAGCACGGGTTGAGGTGCGGTGGCGGCAGGAGTGAGGGGGAGCCAAAATTGAGGGTTGTGGATGTGCCTAATGGGGTGGACAGGGAGCATGTGGCAGCTGGGTGGCCCCGTTGGCTCACGGAGGTGGCCGCGGAGGCAGTCCGTGGGTGGCTGCCTCGGAAGGCTGAGTCTTTCAAGAAGTTGGACAAGGTTTTGTTCTCTATGCCGCTCATTCCTTTTCTCTACCAGTTTAGAAAATTGTTTTCTAGTTTACTAGTGTCTGTAGTTTCTGAAGTGTTTAAGCCTTCGATTGCATTGGAGAATGTTGTTACCAAGACGTGGCTCCAATTGAAAATCCTATAGTTTTGGGCCTGGAACTGGACAATAAATTAGATTTTGATGTTTAGTTGTGTGGGAAAGAGAAACTAAGGTGGTGTACAAGTTAGTGAAACGAAGCACTTGCATCACAGAAATTACGATGAGCACCCGAGTTTTCTTGAATCTTCAGCTGATGATAATTGCTATACAAATTACTGAATGGCACAGCTATATTACATTCTATGAATTTGCACTTCCCCACGATACTATTGATTTTATGCTACTCTACTCTTCTTACCCTTCCCTTTTGAATATTCAGATAGGGCAAGGTACCTACAGTAGTGTGTACAAAGCTTGCGATCTTGAAAATGGCAAAGTTGTTGCACTTAAGAAAGTGCGGTTTGCCAATATGGACCCTGAGAGTGTCAGGTTCCTGGCACGGGAAATTCACATCTTAAGGAGACTTGATCATCCAAATGTTGTGAAGCTTGAAGGATTAGTGACGTCACGCATGTCTAGTAACTTGTATCTTGTATTTGAATACATGGAACATGATCTTGCTGGACTCGCAGCTACACCTGGTATAAAGTTCACAGAACCTCAGGTTTTTCCTCTGGACTTTCCTCTGGTATTACGTTTATAAGCATCATGTTACATCTCTTCAGTTTTCACGTTATCCTTATCATGACGAGTTTTGCCGTTTCAGGTCAAGTGTTACATGCAACAACTACTTTCCGGACTTGACCACTGTCATAGTCATGGGGTTTTGCATCGGGATATAAAGGGTGCAAATCTTCTTCTTGACAACAATGGCATCCTCAAGATAGCAGATTTTGGGCTAGCTACATTTTTTAACCCCAACCAAAAGCAGCATTTGACAAGTCGTGTGGTAACATTGTGGTACCGTCCTCCTGAACTATTATTGGGTGCTACCAACTACGGTGCTGCTGTTGATCTTTGGAGTGCTGGTTGTATCCTTGCAGAATTGTTGTTTGGGAGACCTATCATGCCAGGACGAACTGAGGTACTGCTTGGCCCCGAACCAAAGCCCATTTTCTACCTGCAGTTGTCCTGCTATTGTCTAATCCCAAGATTATACTAACCTGAAGCCTTGAATGTTAACTATTAAATCTGAATACAATTCTCTTTCATTTTTTTGTGTGACAACTGACACCTATGGCTGGATGCAATTAGATACTTATGCGATGAAAACATTTATGCATTTTGAGAAATGTAGAACACTATAGGGCTAAGGACTTGGTGAAACATAAGGAGAAACACATAACGTTTGCAAGTTCATAGAACATAATATATTGGTAGCTATTACTACTGTGTTTGGTATTAATATATTCCTAGGGATAGATGTTCTTTTATTTTCATTTTTCAAGATATGTTGATGCCCCCCACCCCCACAAGTAAATAAATGTTGGTGACTACTTGCAGGTGAATGCTAGATTAGCCTGATTGGCGCATTTGGTGTTACAAGGTGAGGAGGAAGAATGGAAATGTGAAATGTAGAGTATATTGCAATAGCAGCCTATAGGGCTATATATAGTATATGAGACATACAAGGACCTGAATCGTCGATAATAGGAAATGACTTAAATACCCTTAACACCTCCCTTAAATATAAAGCGTATACAATAGCATTATATTTGAAAAAATGTTGACACTAAAATAGGAAATGACATAAAAACCATTAACACCAAAGTCCATGTCTTGAAGATGTCGTCGTAGCATGCGGCTCTTGGAAAATTGTGTTGAGTACCAACCATCTGGAATCATACAAGACCCCATAAAGCACAAAGTGCAGAGGCTAGGAAAGGGTTAAGCAGGAGTAAAATCGACCACAGTAACACGACGAAGAGGATATGGAAGAAGACACAAATAAAGAGAGCTGTCAAATCAAACCGAAGAAGGAGATAGAAGTATAGCGGCACAGATCGAAACCCAAGATGGCGGCGGCGTAGTACACAAGAAGTGCAACGGAGGCACGATACAGAAGAAACGCGGCGGCCTTAGAAACTCGGGGTTGCGACTCAAAGAGAAGCGACAGCATCATAAAGACTTCTTCGATTTGCAGCGGCTCAAAGAGAAGAGCGACGGCTGCGGCTATGCAGAGGGAAAGAGATGATCACACTCATCTGAGAGGATGGACTATGGCTAGCAAAACAACTAGCTAATTGACAAGGAATTTATAGACTCGCATAGTATTGACGAACTGACAGAGAGATACTACGGATTTGGATGGACATAAATGGAAGACTAAAAAAAACTTAAAGCAGTGGATTCTACTAGCATCTTTCCCTAGCTACTATTTCTAGAACCATTCCATTCCCCCGTTTGCCTCCGCCTGTTTTCCTCTCCTCCCTCTCTTTCCTCCACCAGCAGGGCAGGTGATGACGACGGGCTTGGCGGAGGTGGGGACCCAAGGACGGGTGGCAGTGGCCCAGGAAGGGCAGCGATGACCCAAAGGCGGCGGCGGCCCAGGAAGGGCGGTGACAGCCCGTTCCGGGCGAGCGCGTGGCCGACGTCGATAGGGGGGACTCAACGGCTAGAGGTGATGATGCGGACGCGTCGCAGCGACTGGGAGACGGCGGCGATGAAGATGACGACTGGTGGGTCAGAGTGCTCAGATCCGGATCCGCGTGAGGAGGCGGCTGGAGCGGTGGACAGTAGATATTGGAACTGAGGTGGTGGCGGCCGGATCCAAGCAAGGAAGGTGGCAGCATAGTGTGGAGGCGGCCGGATCTGACGGGGACGACATGGATCCAAGCTGAGGTGGCACCTTCGTCGTCGATGGCGGTGATGACGGCGTGGGTGTGGATGGCCCTGACATGAGCACGGGCGCGATGGCCGAGAGGCAGTGGATATGGCGCAGAGGGAGCTGGATCCAGCCAGATCTAGCGGAGGTGGCGCGGCGCGGCGTAGAGGCTCAGGCGGGCGCAGGCCCGGGCTGGCGCGAGCGCATCAGGAGGAGGCGGCGCGGCGCCAGCAGCCAGGAGAGGACGGGGAGGACGACTGAATCTGGTGGCGGCGTGGCCACGGTGGCCAACAAGGATGGCTGCCCCCGAGATTAGCTCCTCTCGGGGGCAGTAGCAGCGGAATGTGGATCGAACTCTAGAGCTTTGATACCATGTTACAAGGTAAGGAATAATGAAAATATGAAATGTTGAGTATATTACAATAAGAGCCCATAAGGTTATATATAGTACATGAGACATACAAGGACTTAAACCCTAGGTAATAGGAAATGACCTAAATGAACTTACATTTGGCACTTAAGAATCATAGGTGTGTCATTTTTGTTCTAGGGATTTTGCTTTGTCTAATGGATGGCTGGTCTTGTGTAGCTCATAGTTTATCTAGTAAATAATCTTCTTTCATGAATACGGTTGGTTTCCTGCATACCACCTTTTTTATCAAAAGGAGTAGCATTAAAGGCAGACACCACAAATTGACTATCTAGATCTCTGGATGTTTATCCCAGCATAAAATTCGTTTTTTTACGGGACCCAACGTAACATAATATTCTTATGACTAGCAAAAGCTATTTTTTAAGTCCTCACTTTTCTAACTCCTTACAGGTCCAGCAGTTGCACAAGATATTTAAGCTTTGTGGTTCACCATCAGAGGAGTTCTGGGCTAATTTAAAATTGTCCCGTGCTACCATCTTCAAGCCACAACATCCATATCACCGATCTATTAACGATGTATATAAGGACTTCCCCCCTTCAGCTTTAGCTCTTTTGGATCGTCTGCTTGCTGTGGAACCAGCTAGTAGAGGCACCGCAGCTTCCGCCCTCGAAAGTGAAGTAAGTTTTAACCCTATGTTCATGCATAGATCCTATCTGTGAGTCCTAGGTTAGGATTCCCAAGTTACTGCTGTCCCTTCGTATATGTTCGTTTACATTCGTTCTAAGCTAGTGGAGATATGAAGTCTGAAATTTTCAGCCATCGCCTCTCTTCTATGATTTGTTCTATGTTGTGTGAGCACGTGCTGCGTGGACTTTTAATTGCAGTATTGCTGACTTCGTCTTAGGAACAATTTGCTGTCAAAACACAATGAGATGTGTATTGGGACACTAAAACTGTTCTGTGTTGTTGCAATAAGGCTTCCATATATTTGTCATTACATCTATACATTCAAAATGTTCTGTGGGATATTTCATGGCTTTGCTGTGGAAGAGGGAACAACTATTAAAGTCATACTTGTCCTAGCTTTAGGTTATGGGATATAGTTTGAAGCCTGTGTTATATTTGCAGCTTGTTTTTGAGTTTATTTAGTAAGCTGAAGCCCTCCTTCCATATGGAAACCTCATGAACCAAACTGGCATAAGTGATTTTTATGGCGATGACCCCACCCCAGCCAACATTTTGTGTCTGGAACTACACACTGGCTCTTGCTCTAATGCTGTTTTTTTTTACGTTTATTCTCTTTCAAATTCTATCTTCTGGTTTCACAGCTTATGTTTTGTAACTCGTATCATCAGTTCTTCACTACAAAACCATATGCCTGCGATCCATCAAGTCTACCAAAATATCCCCCAAGCAAGGAATATGATGCTAAGCTTCGAGATGAGGAAGCTAGGAGGTAATATGCTCTGCACGATTATGACTGATATTGAATTATTTTGGCAGCATTTAGAGAGTTGTTGTACAATGGCAATCTTTTCCTGCTTGAAATTTCATGTTTTGATCTAAGCATGCTTTGCTTGCAGGCAAAGGGCGGCTGCATTGAAAGGACATGATAATGAAACTGAAAGGAGGAAGCAACCTCAAGCACTAAATGGCAGTGGTGATTTGCAGGTACCATAATATTTCATCCCATGTGCGCCAAAATGTGTGATACAAAGCTGATAATAGTCCTACTGAAGTATACGTAAGACCCATAGCGCTGTGGCAATATGCTTACAAGATACAGGTTCATGAATCCTTGTGGAGAAATGCGTTATTCAAATATGATAGGATAGGTTTGGGTGAACTTTGTTCATTCATTAAAAGTATATGGAGGATAAGTATTCAAATATTGAATACCAGTAAGCATTTAATAGGGGTATATGGAGGAAAAGTACGTGCAAAACAAAACTATCTTCGCTGAAACCATCTAAATTGGACTAGATGTAACACCTAACTGGTGTTTGAATATTTTTGCGTCCTCTCTGTGGTAGTGCTGTTACCATTGCTCTGAAGTTTGTGCTTACGTGGCTTTGCAGCAACGACGGGTGCAGGCAAATGGAAAAAGCAACAGCTACAAGTTTACTCCAAAGGAGGATGGTATTACTGGCTTTCCAATTGATCCTCCAGCAAGAGTCGGTGAAAATGGGTTTCGTCAGCAGCGTGTACCTTTGATGCATGCTGGCCGCTCATCATCTACTCTTGGCCGATCAAATGGCACTGATCAGAAGGGCCAAAGATTTCACACATATCAGATGTCGAACATCTCTTGTGCTGCAGGGCACCTTGGGGATGGTGCCAAGAGGCCACACTTGATAGAGCATCGGAAGGATCCTACGGCGGTGAGTGAGCTATCTTTGTCAGCTTCAGTTGTACAAGCGTTACATTCTACGGAAGTAAACCACTTGTTCCGTGACAAATAAAAAAAAAAAAATGTTCAGGTGAGTGGCGCAGAGAAGAGGAGAGTTCACTACTCTGAGCCGTTGGTGATGGAAGAGGCCCTGAGAGAGCACGAGCGGCAAATCCGACAGGCGGTACGAAGAGCTTAAAGCTTTCGACGCAGGCTGCTAGGAAAACTTCTGTTCTGGATGGATGGATTTTGCAAGGGAATTTAGCATAGGCCCGCTGTATGAAATGTATATTTGGAAATGATATACGCCTCGACGGAAGATTGGTTCTTCATATAGAAAAATGATATATTGCCGGCACCGCCACCTCCCCTTTCTCCTCTCCCTTGTCTGGTCAGTCAGGGAGGGTAGTCGGCGAATGGCAAGAAACGAATTCGATTTGTTTTGTCTTTGTCGGTCCTGTCTGTGACACCGAGCTGTGAGTTGATGCAAGACTTCCCCATGTTGCCAAACAAGGCCTCACACGAAGTCCTCTTCATGTGTCAACCTACTCTTGAAATTTAGGATTTTTCCACCTTTTTTAAAAAAAAGAGAAAAGTTTCCTCCCTTTTTATGCTCCTAGTCTAGAAAGTGATTATATAAGTGAAGTTCTTCACACGAAGTAGGAATTGCAATTCGGGAGAGGACACAATGAACCTAATGGGATAAGAGGTAGGCTACACTAACGTAAGTTAAAATTTCTGTCATGTAAAGCCATACGAGTAAGATATCATAGATAGGGGTAGTACCTATTGGATCATCATCCGATACGATTAGATATCGTTTCTAACTCGGACAACCTTCGATCGGATCCTTATGCAATACGAGTAGAGATCGTATCTCACTCGAGTATATCATCCAGACCTTTATTGTTTCAACCCATTAAGTGTGTGACCCTGTAGGTTCATGTATGCTTGGTTGTAACTCAAAAATATCTTTTTGATCACTAGTTGATAACGGTCTCTAGCAGGAGATATCGATCCCCAAATATACATAAAAATCAATCTGAATGAACCTTATACAATATGATCTGTAAACAGGTCTTAGTCACCCACAATCAGCTTATAACTCCTTACGGACAGATCGTATATGGTCACGACCAATCTATATTCGTATACGATCAGTTCATAGACCAATCTTTGATATGTCCAACCAGATCAACACCAGTTAGTATACTCATACTACTAGTTCGCATCCGGTAGAACAACTTGTGATATGTCTGACCAGATCACCAATTTGTATCTAGTCAAACCTATTGACCTGTTTACATATTCTTCTTTTGCCTCACGATATCTGATCGAACTCCAAGTGAGAGATGTGTCATCTATGGACTGTTCAATCTTTTTTGGATCTAATGATGATAAATTTATGTGGTCAACTCTTCGACCACCCGTGATTTGATCATATACTTTCTTTATCCGACCACATCGAGGGGGCTAGTAATATCTCTCCTGTTATGTAGGAGAGGCAAATATCATATCCGATCAGACATATTCATCTTCATATTTCATAGTATACCCAAAAACTACCTTTATAACTACCCAGTTATGATATAGTGTTGCAACCCATACGTGCACTATTACACATATAGAAAACTATGTTGATATTTGATATAAGAATTATACATTATCATTACTTGAGACCAACTAATGATACATAGGTAGGTCAATCCAACACTATGTTATCTAACATGTATCAACATTATTGATTTAATATCCCTATATCTACGACCGATGACACGTGGTTATCAATTAATACATGTGATGGTCTATAAGTCATTAATGTCTCGACCAGTGACATTTGACCATAGATCCTTGTAAAATAATATCATATAACAAATAAAGAGCGTCACCAACAAGTCACATATTTGCTAATCTTTATAAATGATAATTCATTCAAAGAACATAATAATATTTATTCAAAAGATCAAAAATATAGAAGTGATATAATCATTAACATGATTATTTCTAGGGTATATCACTAACAATCTTCCACTTGCACTAGAGTTAGTCATACAAGTATCTAATACCATAATTCTTGTGTGCGTCTCATACTTTGGCTACATGAGAGGTTTGGTCAATGGATTAGCAATGTTTAAATCCGTATGCACGTTGCATATCTTCACATCACCTCAATAATCTCGCAAATGAGGTGATAATGCCAAAGTATGTGTTTGAACTTTTGATATGATCTAGGCTCTTTGGCTTGCACAATGGCTCCATTATTATTACAACAAAAATCCATTACACTAGAAGCATTAGATACCACATCAGTTCAGATATGAACTTTCTTATCCAAATAGCCTCTTCTGCAACTTTAGAATCAACTATATACTCAGCTTCTATTGTAGAATCAATAACCATCTCTTGCTTGGAACTTTTTTAGTTCACTACTCTTCCATAGAGATAAAACACAAACCCAGACTATGATCGAAAATTATTTTTTATCAGTTTGGAAGCTAGCATCAATGTAACCATTTACAACCAGTCCTTCCTCACCACCATAAACAAGGAATACATTCCTAGGCCTTCTCAAATATTCCAGGATGTTGTTTACAGCTATTCAGTGATCTTCACTTGAATTCGACTGATATCTGCTAGTAACACTTAGAGCATATGATACATCTGATCATATACAAAGCATGGCATGTATGTTAGACCCAATGTTAGAAGCATATGGAATCTTACTCATCCGGTCTGTGTAGTTGAGTTTTGTAGTAAATAAGTACTCCCTTTGTCCCAAAATATAAGTCATCGTGAGTTTCATGCGGTCAAGCTTTTCAAGGTTTGACTATTAATATATATTAAAATATATAAATTAACTACATAAAAATAGTACTATTGGATTTATCTTACAAAATACTTTCATAATATATATATATATATATATATGTATATATATATATAGAAAAATACTTTCTACACTCGGGTGTAATTACACCCACTTCTAATATACTACCTAAACAAACTTAAAATACTCCTTTATCACTTTGGATATACTCGTATACTAATTATAAGATACTTCAATGTGAACCACATGAAAAATTGCAAGGGAGTCCATAATTTTTAGCGTATTTTGTAAATACCTTCATATATGTATATAAAAAGGAGTATGTCTAAAAAAATGTACATACCATTTAGATGATCTTAAATACTCGTATACTATACGTACATACTCTTATATATATATATATACATATATAGGAAAAATACTTTCTACACTTGGGTGTAATTACACACCTGGAAGTAAAAAGTATTTTTCTTATATATAAAATTAATTTTTGCTAGCATATTATGATAGTGGAAATGCTCGATAGAGATGACATTTACTTTGGGATATGTGTTTGTCTGATGCTAATTTTGATTTGAAAAATATGCCAAGGCCGAGGCATGCGTGCATGCGTTCTTCGATAAGTCTAGCAATGCAAGGCAGAGAGGGAATTGAGGCGATGGGCATGCCGCGTGGACCGTTGGGCCAGCAGTCTCCATCCCCATGGCCATGTACGTATTCGACTCGGCATGCTCGACCCCTCCCATCGCGTGAGCTACCGGCCGGCCGGCCTCCACAAGCCTAGCGTGCTCCGGCCTCCGCTGCCACACGTGCATCCGAATCAATCCACGACCAGACAGCTCGAGTTCATCCGATCCATTTCAATCGTCCCGTCGCGACGCGCGCAAGTTCAGTTGATTGATCGCAGGCATTCGAATCGACAGGCAGCTGGCATCGAGTCTGATCTGATCTGATCGATCGCATGCGTTGCCCTCCTTCCTGCCTAGCTGGGCGGAGATGAAGCCGGGCACGCTCAAGTCTCGGCGAGGTAGCGTCGGGGACGAGGAAGAGGCCGGGGGCGGTGGCGGGGAGTTCAGCTTCCCCCCAACCCCGCGCAAAGAGTGCTGGTGGTCGTCAGGGCTGCTCAAGGCGGTCACGACGCTCCTCATCCTCACAGTCGGCATCCTCATCGGCCTCGCCGCCAGCGCCAACGTCGCACGCTACAGCGGCGTCGACGTCGCCACCAACCCTAATGGTGGTGCTGCTGCTGTTAATGATGTCAACAGTAATGTCCCCGGCGAGGAGGACTCCTCCTCCCTAGACCGAATCAGCGGATCTGCAGGGCCTTGCCACGGCGTTTCGCTGAGCTTCAAGTGGTTCGTGCACCCTGGCAGGCCGTCGGGGCACACCATGGCGGACGAGGAGCTGTTCTGGCGTGCGTCCATGGTGCCCCGCATGGAGGAGTACCCATACCAGCGTGTGCCCAAGGTGGCCTTCCTGTTCCTGACCCGCGGGCCGCTGCCGTTCGCACCGCTGTGGGAGCGCTTCTTCCGTGGGCACGAAGGGCTCTACTCGGTGTATGTGCACGCGCTGCCGGAGTACAGGCTGAACGTGTCGGCGGCGTCGCCCTTCCATGGGCGACAGATCCCGAGCCAGGGGGTGTCGTGGGGCAGCATCACGCTGGTGGACGCGGAGAAGCGGCTGCTGGCGAACGCGCTGCTGGACCAGTCGAACGAGCGGTTCGTGCTGGTGTCGGAGAGCTGCATCCCGGTGTTCAACTTCCGGACGGTGTATGAGTACCTGGTAAACTCGCCGCAGAGCTACGTGGAGTCGTACAACATCGACGTGCCGCAGTGCGCGGGGCGGTACAACCCGCGCATGGCGCCGGACATCCGGGAGGAGCAGTGGCGCAAGGGCTCCGAGTGGTTCGAGCTCAGCCGCGAGCTGGCCGTGGACGTGGTGGCCGACCACCGGTACTACGCCATCTTCCGGAAGCACTGCACGCCGTCGTGCTACCCCGACGAGCACTACATCCCGACGTACCTCCACCTGCGGCACGGCGCGCGCAACGCCAACCGCACCATCACCTGGGTGGACTGGTCGCGAGGCGGCCCACACCCTGCGCGCTACGGCAAGTCGAGCGTCACGCCGGACTTCGTGCAGGCCATCCGCGACAACGGCACGCAGTGCACCTACAATGGCAAGCCCACCTCCGTCTGCTACCTCTTCGCCAGGAAGTTCGCGCCCAGCGCGCTCGCCCCGCTCCTCAACCTCACGTCCACGCTCCTCGACTTCTAACCCATCCACATGCTTATCTTATCTTAGGGTTCAACTACATTAAAAAAATAGTGCCATTAGACTTATCCTACAAAACACTTTCATAATATGTTGTTGTTGTTGTTGTTGTTATTGCTAGTATGTATGACAGCGGAAAAGGCTTGATAGACATGACATTTGTTGCAAATAATGCACAGAATAAAAGAGACAAGAGACATGAATTTTTACGTGGAAAATCCTTGCGAAAAAAACCACGGAAGATTACAATGGAGAGACTCTCTCTTAGCTTAATCTTCCTATGGACTACTGGGGTATATTTATAATGATGGAAAATAGAGTCCCACAAAGAGAGGAGACTAAAATTAGAATTCTACATGGACACAGAGTCCTACATGGATACGGATCCGAATTCAGATCACTTTTCAACAATCTCCACCTTGAGCCGAATTCGGATCACTTTTCAACAATTATTCTCCACCTTGAGCCGAATTCCCTCCAGTAGTCGAAGAATATCATGAACTCCTCCAATAAAATCAGCATATACACCTTGAGCGTCGAAAGTTCAAAGGACTAGTGAGTAATACCAACTAAGTCTGAGCAAAGCTCAAACTTAGATGCAGAAACTGGCTTTGTCAACATATCAACTGGATTATCATGAGTACTTATCTTGTTGACTTTAATATCACCTTGAGTAATGACACCTCAAATGTAGTGATATCTTATATCAATATATTTTGTTCTCTCATGGAACATTTGATTTTTTGTAAAGTAAATAGCACTCTGACTGTCACAAAATATTGTAGTGCAAGATGTACTTCCACAAAGCTCAGTAAATAAGCCTCTCAACCAAATAGCTTCTTTGCAGGCTTCAGAAATAGCCATATACTCAGCTTCTACAGTAGACAAGGCAACGGTAGCTTGCAAACTTGCTTTCCAGCTTACGGCACACCCTCCAACAGTGAATACATAACCAGTGAGAGACATTCTTTTATCCAAATCTCCAGCAAAATCAGAATCTACATAACCAACGAGTCCATCTCTAGTCCTTCCAAACTGTAAACAAGCATTAGATGTGCCCCGCAGATATCTGAAAATCCATTGAACTGCTTTCCAATGCTCTTTTCCAGGATTAGCCATGTATCTACTAACCACACTTAATGATTGAGATAAATCGGGGCGAGAACATACCATGGCATACATAAGCGAACCAACTGCACTCGTATATGGGACTTTAGACATGTACTCCACTTCATCATTAGATTTTGGACATGATGCTGAAGAAAGTTTGAAATATGCAGCTAAGAGAGTACTCACAGGTTTATCCTTATGCATGTTGAAACGTCGAAAAACCTTATCAATATACTCTTTTTGACTTAGATATAATTTACCAAGTTGTCTGTCTCTAATGATTTCTATACCAAGAATCTTCTTAGCTGCACCGAGATCCTTCATCTCAAATTCACTGCTTAATTGTGCCTTTAATTTTGAAACTTCAGCCTTATATTTTGCAGCAATCAACATATCATCAACATATATAAGCAAATAAATAGCTGAACCATTAACAATTTTAAAATAAACACAGCTATCATAATTTGATTTTTTAAAATCCTGAGATATCATAAATGAGTCAAATCTCTTATACCATTGTCTAGGTGACTGTTTCAAACCATAAAGAGATTTATTCAATTTGCAAGCAAAATTCTCCTTTCCTGTAACGACAAAACCTTTCTATTACTCCATATAAATGTCTTCTTCTAATTCCCCGTGTAAGAATGCAGTTTTCACATCCATTTGTTCAAGCTCAAAATCATGCATAGCCACAATACTAAGCAAAGTGCGAATAGAACTATACTTCATAATAGAGGAAAAGGCATCTGTGAAATCAATATCTCGAATTTGACTGTATCCTTTAGCAACTAACTTTGCTTTATACCTAACCTCTTCGGTTGGTGAAACGCCTTCCTTTTTCTTGAAAATCCATTTGCAACAAATAGATTTATTCTCAATTGGCAACTTGACCAGCTCCCAAGTACCATTCTTGTCAAGAGATTCCATCTCATCATGCATGACAGCTATCCACCTTTCTGAATCACTAGAAGAGATAGTTTCTGAATAAGATGAACGTTCTGCAGTACCTTCAATTTCTTCTGCCACATTTAGATAATAAGCCGCAAAGCTGGCTTCTTCAATAAATCTCTTAGAAGGCTAAATGTTCCTCCTTTCTCTATTAGCTGCAATGGAATGTTGTGTTGGTGGCACAACAATAGGAACTTCTGAAGTATTTTCCTTGTTGATTTCTGATGTAATCCTGAATCAATAATATGCTCCACCTGCACACTTAATTGCTTCTCAACGGGAACATCAATAGATGGTTTATAATGCAACACAACAGACTCATCAAAAGTAACATATCTACTAATGACCACCTTTTTAGTTTCAGGATTCCACAACTTATATCCTTTCACACCAATTTTATCGCCAAGGAAGATGCACTTAACTGCTCTAGGTTCTAATTTACCATTGTTAACACGAGCATAAGCAGGATAGCCAAATATTCTCAAATTTGAATAATCTGTTGGAGAGCCAGACCATATCTCAATTGGAATCTTCTTATCAATAGCCAAATTTGGTGACCAATTAATCAAATAACAAGCAGTGAAAGCGGTTTCAGCCTAAAAACTCTTTGATAATCCAGAATTTGATAACATGCAACGTACCTTCTCCATGATGATTCTGTTCATGCATTCTGCCGCACCGTTTTGTTGAGGAGTGACTGGAACGGTGTAATGTCTCACAATACCTTCTGACTTGCATAAAGATTCAAATTCTCCTGAACAAAACTTCAAACCATTGTCAGTACGAAGCTTCTTAACATGCTTACCAGTTTGTCTCTCAATCATAGTCTTCCACTCCTTGAATATGCTGAATACATCTGATTTCTGCTTAATGAAGTATGCCCAAACCTTTCTTGATAATCATCAATAATTGTCAACATATAGCTTGCACCTCCGAGTGACGGAACGCGGGATTTTCCCCACAAATCAGAGTGAATATAATCCAATATGCCTTTTGTAGAGTGAGTCGCAGTGCAGAATTTCACCCTCTTTTGCTTGCCGAAGACACAATGTTCACAAAACTTCAACTTGTCGATGTTTTTACCATCAAGAAATCCTCTTTTGCATAATTCCGTCATCCCAGCTTCGCTCATATGCCCCTGACGCATATGCCAAAGATTACTAGCATCAGAATTAAATGATTTATTTGAAACAACAGCAACATTACCTGAAATTGTAGTGCCTTGCAGATGATATAAGTTGACAGCTTTCATATCACCTTTCATCACAACAAGAGAACCTTTAGACCTTCAGAACTCCACCTCCACCGGAAAACTTGTACCCTTTAGCATCAAGAGTACTCAATGAAATAAGATTTCTCTTTAAATCCGAAATATGATGAACATCTGTCAAAGTCTTGATGGTGCCATCAAACATTTTGATCTAGATAGAGCCAATGCCTGCAACCTTGCGTGGTGTATTATCACCCATCAATACGGATCCACTTGGCGTAGCTTCATAGGTAACAAACCAATCACGGTTCGGGCTCATGTGGAAAGTGCAGCTGAATCAAGAATCCATTCATCGTCGATTTTGCAATTACCGGTAAAAGCAACAAGAACATCTCTATCAGAACCTTCTTTGGTGACAACGGTGGCTCTAGCTTCATCCTCTTGTTGATCTTTATTAAAATTATTATTCCTCTTCTCCTTGTTCTGCAACTTCTAGCACTCAGATATGTTATGTCCATCTTTCTTGCAATACCTGCAAGACTTCCTGTTCCTGGATTTAGATCTGCCTCTGAATCTGCTTTTGCTTCTGCCTCTTGAATTGTTGTATAAACTCTTCTCATATTGCCTGCCGCGAACAGACAATTCTTCTGTATGCGTACTTGAACTCCCACCGGGAACTATAAGTTTCATTTTTATTTAGCATGCAGAGCTTCATAAACTTCACTAAGAGTAAGAGTATCTCGACTATATAAAATAGTATCTCTAAAAGTAGAGTACGAACTAAGCAGAGAGCATAGCAAAATAAGACCCAAATCTTCTCCATCATATTTTACCTGCATAGACTCGAGGTTAGAAACAATTTCTTTGAAAGTTGTCAGGTGGTTCAACAATGATGTTCCCTCCGCCATCTTGTGTGAATAAAGCTTTTGCTTCAAATGCAAATTACTGATCAGATTCTTGGTCATGCAGATCTGCTCCATCTTCAGCCATAATGCGGTGGTGGATGTCTCCTTCATAATCTCCTGTAGAATATTATTTGATAGTTGAAAATGAATTTAGGATAAGGCCTTACGATATTTACGTTTCTTCTCATCGACGGACAGTGTTGCTGGCATCTTGTCGATCCCCAAAAGAGTATCATCAAAATCAAGTTGTGATAAAAGAGCCCGCATCTTGACTTGCCATAGAGAAAACCTCGTGTTGCGATCCAATAGCGGAATATCATATTTCAGAGTCGTCACGCGGAAGAAAAACCAAAAATTTGCTAGTATGAAATCTCGCAAAAAAATCCAGTAGATAAAAAATCCTGGTATACTTTTTGTGTGCACTTAGCAAATCTTATCAAAAAATAATAAGAAAAGCAAATCAATAGCTCCTGACCTTTTGCTTTACTTTTGAAGTGACGTGCTGGCTAAAAAACAAACTCTATGCCATGTTGTATTTAGTTGTCCTTTCTCTGTGTTGCTTGGAACAAGATAGCAAGAAGGGAGTTTGCATAACACTGAACAAAGATGCTGCTGTTTGCTTTGACTTGGACGGTTGGACCGATGGGAAAAGCAAAGTGCGTGACGCAGTTTTTTTCCTTCCGTGCGTCGTGTCTTGTTGCCGCTGCTTCCTCTGCGTGTCTCAGGACTGGCGCCGCACGGCTTTAATCTTGCTTGCTCTCACGTGGAACGATGTGCTGCTGTCACTCTTGGTACCGATCGGACTCGACGAAGACTCTCAATGGATCTTTTTTTTTCGAATCTCTAATCTCCTGTGCTCTGATACCACTTGTTGCAAATAATGCACAGAATAAAAGAGACAAGAGACATGAATTTTTACGTGAAAAACCCTTGCGGAAAAAACCACTGGCGCTCGAAGGCAAATCACTATAATGGGGAAAGATTACAATGGAGAGACTCTCTCTTGGCTTGATCTTCCTATGGACTACTGGGATATATTTATAGTGGTGAAAAATAGAGTCCCACAAAGAGAGGAGACTAAAATTAGAATTCTACATGGACACAGAGTCCTACACGGATACGGATCCGAATTCGGATCACTTTTCAACATTAACTTTAGGATACATGTTTGCCGATGCTAATTTTGATTTGAAAAATGTGCCCGTCATTAAAGTTGAAAGAAAAGAAGCGACTGAAACGAAAAGCACATGCACGCATGTGTTCTTCCATATGTGTAGCAGTGCAAGGCAGAGAGGGATCGAATTGAGGTGACGAGCACGCTGCGTGGACCGTCGCGCCGGCAGTCTCCGTCCCCATGGCCATTTATTCAACTAGGAATTACATAGGGATGTAACTAACTACAATCTTTGTAATCTTCCCACTAATCGGAAGATTTTGATTGTCATGTTTGATTCTTCGGATTCTGGTTCAGATTTCGTTCTTTGCACTCGTCTGTGTCTTTCTCTTGTCAACCCTCAAATAGCATTAAAATTTTCGTTCATTGCACTTGTCTGTGTCTTTCTCTTGTCAACCCTTAAATAGCGTTAAAATTAAAGTGTGTCAGTTATCCACATGAAGAGGCGTCTTGTTGGATCATCCCGTTTGGTCAAAGGGGTGGTTGCTATCAGGGAGAGATATCTAATAATAAGTGATCTTTGATTATTATTAGTGGGAGATAATTGTGGAGACATCTGCATGGCAGTTGTTGTTAGATATGCAGAGCCGAAGCGTCGTACTGTTTAAGGGTAGATAAAGCACGTGCTTTATTCGTCGCACAGGAGTTCCCTAGAAGCGAGCTTTTATACCACTTTATAGAATCTACGAGTGGTCTGCTGGTCAGGGTAAAATATATAGTAGACTTCCGACTAGAGATACTTGAGCAATTACTTTTAGAAGCTTACATCCATATGATCTTAAGGTCTTAATTAAGTATTAAGGCTATATTTAATAGATTATTTAATCCTCATCGGCTCCAATTCATCTCTCTTGTTCATGGGCGCAGACGGCGGCGGACATGTCCGTGTGCATCTATGCGAACATGACCAGCAGTAGCCGATCCATCCACTTGACTCGATGGGGCCCAATCAGTCAGTGCAGCCCTTGATCGCCCAGAGTAAAATTTTTGCTTTTTAGTCCAAAATTTGAAAGTTTTTTACATATAGACCTCTGGAGAAAAGATTTACAAAAATAGACCCTTAACACGGCGCCAAACGACATGGTGCCCAGGGTACATAGCACGGCGCCATATGCTTTGGCGCCGAGCGTGGATACGTAGGATCCACGGTGGCATAACATGGCGTCAAAGCACATGACATCGTGCTATGTACCCTAGGCGCTAAAGACCGTGGCGCCGTGCTCTGGAACTTAAGCCCATCATGGCTTTCAAGCAAGTTCAGCCATCACGACGCCAAAGGACCTGACGCCATATTTACATATCACGGTGCCAAAGAGCCTAACGTCAGATATTCAAATACGGCGCCAGGTCCTTTGGCGCTGTGATTCATGGCGCCACAGCCCCTGGCATCAAGTTGTCCACCTACGGCGCCAGGACCTTTGGCGCCGTGCTTGCTAAACTTGCAGAAAAAATAGCACTTCAGCTATTCTCAAACAGCTGAAGTGCTGTTTTTTCTGCATACACAAACAACACAGACATAGTCTTAGAAACATGAATACATCATACATAGTCTTACAAACAACACATACATGCTTGGGACATCATACATGTGAGCACATCGGTTGCGCTCACTGTCTCTTGGCTCTTCCCTTGCTCTTGCTCAGAGCTGATGTACCTGGAGTATATGTGCTCGGTGGGCGGGCCAAACGACGAGGCCGCTGTGAAGCCTGAGTAGATGGTACATCAGACATCTGCGACAGCCCAATCTCATCGTGGGTAGGTGCCTCCTTGTCCTCGTGCTCCTCCTCGTCCTCATCCTGCTCCACCTCATCATCGTGATCGCCCTGACTGAAAGTCAGAGTGCATGACGAGCTACTCGTGGACTGGCGCCTACTATGGTGTGATGACGAGGCTGCAGCGGCTGAGGCACCCGAGCGTTGGGAAGCCGCCGATATGATCACGTCCACCGACGAGCGTGAGCGGCAACCCAAACGACCTGCCGCCCGACTGAGGCGACGTCTAAGTTTCTGCAAGTTATGATATGTCAGAATAGTATACATGCTGAATGGCTCTAACTTAATGAATTATCTTCGTACCGTTAAGAAGTCCCTCAAACGGGTGGCGTCGTCCGCGCCTCCAACCAGGTAGCTAAGAGCCTCATCGATCTCATGCACCGAGGTTCGGAGAGAAGTCTCCTAAAGAAATAAGGAAACATAAGTAAGTGCGAGATAAACGTACTGAACCGAAGTATTGCAAATATCATGCTTTCCGTACCACTCGATCGAGAATCAGAGTGGCCTCGATCCACTGTGCCCTCCCTCGTACGCCTGTTGTACGCAGTGTCCTCGTTCTAAGACGAAGTAAGGTCCGCGTAGTCGACATCGGTCCACTGCTGCCTCAGCTTGTAGCGGGTGGCACTGTGGTACCAGGACAAGTAATCCCAGAAGCTGGTGTTGGGGTGGGGGGTAGCGTCCCGCTCGCAGTTGTCGTCGAACCGCCTCCACTGGATGTAGTCTCGATGGTGATAAGCGAAGTCTATCACCTTTCGTTGGCGAACCCTGTCGAGCCTATACATATAGCAGATGTCAATAATAGGTTTTAGAGTAAGAACCAATAGAATTCTAAATGAAACAAAAATTGTAACTTACTTGTACAAAGTAATAGAAGTAGACTCCTCCTCGGGGGGGGGGGGGTTAGAACTGCACGAAGCCAAACTGGCGCGCGACTCTATGGGGGAGGCGAATCTCCATAGTGTAGAAGCAAATTAGAGGACACCTCATCCTCCAAATATTAGAGTCCTGCGGCACATAGTGCTTAGCGGTAGAGCTAGAACCTGTGCCTCGGAGTAAGGCTGCTACGAGACTTAGTAAGTAAACATACGGGTAATATGATTAGCCATGGACAAAAATCAAGAACTGTAGGAAAAAGTAAATGCATTACAAATTTCTTACCATCGTGGGAGACAATGTGTCCAACTTTTTAGTGAAGTCCACGTACGCCCGCTGAGTTGTCGCGTACGGGGCTGAGACGTTATCCCACAGGTACGCGACAGTAGGACTGAGGTCATGCACACCCTGTGGATGCCAAGGATGCGCCTGGAACACTTGCGGGCGCCCTACAGAAATGTGTGACCACATCTACACCTGCAGGAGGAAGACGCAGCCACCGAGCATCTACTTGGCCGCCTTGCGCCTGCAGGCCTCGCAAAGCTGGCGGTACAGGAACGAGAGGACCGCACGAGCCCTAGTTGAACTATCCAGCATCGTCCCAGTCCTGCAGGTAGTGGATGTACATCCACGAAGCAGCATCCCCCGTGCCGTCTGGGAAAAACACGACCCCGAACATGTGGAGGACCCAAGGACGGCAGTGGTAGTTCACCGTGGCGTCGTCCGTATCCTCAGGGCAAGTACCAAACATGGCCCGCAACCAGTTAATGCGGACCCCCGAGACACGGCCTCGCCTGGCATTCTCTGTGACAGGAGGCAATTCTGTGCCCAGGATGGCTTGCACACGTGGCCTCCAACCCTTAGACACTACCTGCCCGATCACTGGCTGTCCCTCGTATGGGAAGTCCAAGTATTATCGCCACGTCCTGTAGTGTGACAGTCATCTTCTCACAGGGAAGGTG
Source organism: Melocanna baccifera (assembly GCA_036346265.1). Lineage (NCBI taxonomy): Eukaryota > Viridiplantae > Streptophyta > Magnoliopsida > Poales > Poaceae > Melocanna > Melocanna baccifera. The sequence continues at coordinate 28,065,264 of CM070687.1, forward strand.
GAACGTGTGAGTCTCCGGCCTCCACCTGTTAATAGTACAAAGAGAAAAGAATTAGTTACGTACGTGAGGATATAGAAACGAAGACAAACGGATCCGATATAGAAAATGCACCTGTCGACAAGTGCGGTCAAAGCTGCGGGGTTGAAGACCGGCATGCCCCGGCACACTAGATTGGCGACTGTGTGAAGGGCAGCACGGCGAGGCAGTGAGGTGTAGCGGTCATCGTAGACCATCAAGTGGAACCCATCATGGGTTTGAGGACGAAGTATGGGAAGCTCCTGAAAAGTTAGATGCGTGATAAAAACACATGTAACACGAGAAAAATACATTTTGATAACACATGTATCTGGCCGTCCTCCATGAGCCTGCCACGGTGCTCCATTTCGTAGAACTTGCCCTAAACCCTAAAATTATATCAAACCCTAAAAACAAATCTAACACTTGAATTCATCAAACCCTATTTCATCAATTTCATATGGATTCATATCAAACCCTAAACCTAGCATACAGATTCATTAATTTCACTCAAATCAAATCCTAAAAACGAATCTACACCCATAACTACTCTTACATTACGCATATTCAACGCAAATCTAACATAAAATCGAGCCAAATCCAACTAATTTCGTCTAGAGTTTCAAACCTTTGCGCTACGAAATGTATCTCAAATAAACCAAATCTATTGCAGAAAAATCAAGGGAGGGGAAGGAGTTTACCTTGCTTACTCGATTTTGAAGCAAAATCGCGAGAAAAATTGACGAAATCGACTGGATTTGGAGGGGGCGACGACGACGCTGCTGTGTTCGGGTTGAGTTTGAAGAATGAGGGGGTGGAGGGCCAGGGGGCCTTGCTCGGACATAAGTTCTAGAGCATGGCGCCACGGCAGTTAGCGCCATGGTTGCATAGCACGACGCCATGTGCTTTGACGCCGTACTATACCACCGTGGCTCCTACGTGTCAAAGCACGGCGTTAAAGCATATGACACCGTACTATATACCTTAGGTGCCATACACATTGAGGTTGTTCTAGAGATCTATTTTTATAAATCTTTTCTCCTTCAAAGATCTATATATAAAATTTTGAAATTTTACGCTAAAAAGCTAAAATTTTACTCGCCCAGAACCACGCACCAGGAATAAACCTGGCCAAATGGGCCGGGCCTACACGGGCCGCACCGCGCCCGGCAGATCAGACCCGCCCAAAATGGCACGCGTTTCGCTTAATCGGGCGGGCCAGACGGCCACCGACGGGCCGCGGTGCTGCCGAGGGTGCGGCAGACGGCGGCAGACGCGACGCCGCTTAGCAATCGGGCCGACCAAGACGCAAGACGCCACGACGTCACGACGCGCGCACGCACGCACGACGCGCCCGCCAACGGCTCTAAACGGGCGTGCACCGACCCAAGACGCACGCCCGCCCGAATTTCGAAAAATAGCCGTTTTTAACCGTTGGGGTAAAAATTCGAGAAAAATAGCAAAAATTCGGAAAAATCTGAAATTTTTCTATAAATAGGTGGGCATCCGGCCTCCATTCTCCACACCTCAAATCTCACTCTCCTCTCTCGGTTTAGCTGTGAAAATTCGAAAGTGCTTGCACGAATTTGGTGAAAATTCGGAAAAATTCAAAATTCAAAAATCTTTAGATTTTTGTGAGAGCTGCAAAGGAGGTAATAATTCTGTCTTATTTTAATTTCGAGTATTATTTATTAGTTTAATTTGTTGCTATTATTTGTTGGTTTAATAGGAAGTTAATCATTCTTTACTATTTTAATTTACTGCTGATTTAATGGAGAACTACGATTTTGAACTCTCCGAATTCGGCCTCTACGCGGAGGATATGCAACCGTTTCCACAAGCATATCCATCTGAAAATACCAAGAAACGATGGCCCCGGAGCGTAGGGTCCAATCGATCCATCTTCTCGCTGCTCAACAAGTGCATCCACGACTCAAAGCACGGTGCAAAAGATCAAGAGCTAGTACATCAACAGCTTGGAATGATTTCGACAAGAAGTTCAAGACCGAGGATGATGGGACTTGGTGAGGTATGCTGCTTGTAAAATTTGTGGTAATGAATTGACTGCAAAATCTTCAGTGGGACGGGTCATCTACAACGACATGCCGCAAGTTGCAAGAAAAAGCAAGGAATACAAATGCGCCGAGACACAATCGCAATATAACCCCGACGGCTCGATGACGTGCGTGGGAGTACAACCTGCAGGTAGCTCGGGAATCTCTTTGTAGATTAATTGCTTCTCAAGATTTACCTTTAAATTTTGGTGAGTCGATGCTTTTCAAAAATATATTAGGACCGCTCATAACCTCGATTTAATCTCAGATCTAGGCAAACAACAACTAGAAATTTAATTAAATATTATAACAATTGTCGTGATAAAATGAAAGAAATGTTTCATACTGTGCATTCTCTATTACTTTGACTTCGATATATGGAGTGGTAGAGCTAGAGAGGATTATATTAGTGTTGTTGCTCATTATATTAATGATGACTGGGTAATGGAAAAAGAATTATAGGATTTAAATTAATTAATGTTTCACATAGTCTGAAAATATTGCGAAAGTATTATTAGAGTTGTAGAAGATTTTGGTCTCACAGATAAAATTTTTCTATAACTTTAGATAATGCAATTTGCAAACACTAAAGCTATGGAAATTCTTACACTGTGTTTAATTCTTATGCACACTCTTTCTTATTGCATCAACGTTGTGCTTGTCATATTATTAATCTTATTGTTAAATCCGGTTTAAAAGATTAAATGCTTGTATTGATTCTTTTAGAGATGCTATTTCATTTATTAATTGTTCAAACCAACGAATAGCCGCATATAAGAGTTTTTATGTAGCAATGAATGTTCGCCCTAGAAAATTTGCTTTAGACATGCTCGTTAGATGGAACTCTACTTATCTTATGCTTAAACATATATTGCCATATAGGAGCACCTTATCTGCTTTCCTTCACACCCAAAGCCATCAATCTCGTAGCTCCTCCAAAGAGAACCCAAGTTAGAGACCCCGAACTTACTCGAAACGATTGGGTTGTTCTTTGAAAAATATTTTCCTTTTAGAAATTTTTCATAAAGCTACACTTTGCCTTTCCGGAATATATTACCCTACTTCTCCTATAATTGTTCATAATATTGTTGAAATTGCAACTCACCTAAAGGCTTTTGAACATGATCATATACTACGGGATGTCAGAGGTGCCATGAAAATTAAGTTTTTAAAATATTGGAGAGAAATTCCTATTTTATATGCATTCGCTTATTTTGGATCCTAGGGCCAAACTCCAAGGATTTACGAATGTTTTACAAATTTTAAGTGAGGCTACCGATTTAGACTATTCTTCATACTTTACATTAGTTAAGAATAAATTATATGAGGTATATGATAAATATGAAAATAAGTTTGGATCTGTGCGCTTGGAAAGACCCCAGTAGTCCCTAGCACCTCTAGGGGCTATGCAATGGGGCAAGATTTTGGTTCTTCGTCTAGTTCTCGTGCGGTACACATCGCTTAGGAGGAGGAAGGCGACAAAGCATCGGAGACCTATCAAGCTATCTCAACAATGATAGCGTCGGTTTGAGCAGGAGTTGAACATCCTCTCATGGTGGCAAGCCCAAAGGTGTCATATCCAGCTATCCATATTAGCGCGGATGTGTTGACTATTCTGTCTCTACGCCTCCTGAGTCAAGATTCATCTTTTCCTAAGAATAATCGAGGAGCGACGAACAAGTCTGGCCCAACGAGATGGTCGAAGTACTTATGACCGCCAAAGACTGGGAACAAGTCAATCAAGACTCCAACATATCAGAGAAAATAAAGATTTAGAAGAATCTTTTGAGAATTTGTATTTAGATAGCAATGAATAGGATTTTCAATATTTTTCTTCACATATAGTCACTAATGAGCTTTATAGGTTGTACTCTTTTTCTTTACCAAGGTTTTCTCAAATTGAGTTTTTACTTGGTAAAATTTTTAATGAGGCACCATCCCATGTAATTTAATAAGTTAATAAAGCTCATTATGTCATTACAAATATTTATTTTTATGATTAGTAATGTCTATAAATTTCTATATTTTTTGAATTTTTCTAAATTTTTACAATTTTTTTACAATTTTTCTTATTTTTCTGCTTTTTCAAGCTAACGGGCTAATGGACCAAGACGCTGCTTAGCCTTAACTGCGTTCGCCGGGCACGCGCGGACGGCGGCGGCGCGTGCAGCTTGCTCACGCGGCGCTGGCCGGCACGACGGCACGCCCGCTTATTACACGGGCCTTAACGGGCCGTGCCTAAACGGGCCGTGCCGAGCACGGGCCCGCCCGGCACGGCCCAGTGGCCAGCTTTAACCAGGAAGGCCGGCACGGTAGGGTTTTTCCGCGGCCGCCGCTCCCCACCCGGCCACACACACTTGCCTTCCCCGCCGCCACCAGGAAGGACCTAATGTCGCTCTACCGCCGTCTCCTCCTCCTCCGCCGCCTCTCCCAGCCCGCCATCATCTCCTCCCCTGCAGCCGCCGTAGCACCCCGCCCCCGGCCCCCACCGCCTCGCTGCTCACGCCCTCGCGCCACTTCGCCTTCTCCTCCGCCGAGGAGGCCGCCGCCGAGCGCCGCCGCCGCAAGCGCCGCCTCCGCATCGAGCCGCCACTCCACGCCCTCCGCCGCGACCCCTCCTCCCCGCCTCCTCCGCGCGACCCCAACGCTCCCCGCCTCCCTGACACCACCTCCGCCCTCGTCGGCCCCCGCCTCAGCCTCCACAACCGCGTACAGTCCCTCATCCGCTCCGGCGACCTCGACGGCGCATCCCTCGCCGCCCGCGCCGCCGTCTCCTCCCGCGTCCGCCCCACCGTCTTCACCTGCAACGCCGTCGCCGCCTCCATGGTCCGCGCCGGGCGCTACGACGACGCCGTCTCCCTCTTCGACTTCTTCTTCCGCCGCTCCAACATCGTTCCCAACGTCGTCTCCTACAACACCCTCATCCTCGCCCACTGCGAGGCCGCCCGCGTCGACTCCGCGCTCCACGTCTACCGCGAACTCCTCGACAATGCCCCCTTCTCCCCCTCCGCCGTCACCTACCGCCACCTCACCAAGGGCCTCGTCGCCGCCGGCCGCATCCACGACGCCCTCGACCTCCTCCGCGAGATGCTCAACCGCGGCCAGGGCGCCGACTCCCTCGTCTACAACAACCTCATCGCCGGCTACATCGACCTCGACAACTGGGACAAGGCGTTCGAGCTCTTTGCCGAGCTCCGCGAGAGGTGCGTCGTCTACGACGGCGTCGTGCACACCAGCTTCATGGAGGGGTACTGGAAGAAAGGCATGGATAAAGAAGCCATGGAGAATTACCAGTCCCTGCTCAACAAAAGCTTCAAAATGACGCCCGCCACCTGCAACGTGCTGCTCAAGACGCTTTTCAAGCACGGCAAGCACAAGGAGGCAACCGACCTGTGGGAGACCATGATTGACAACCACAGCCCGCCAACTTTCATCGGCATCAACAGCGAGTCCTACAGTGTCATGGTCAATCAGTGCTTCAAGGAGGGCAAGTTCCATGAGGCGCTCGAGGTGTTCCACCGGCAGCCGAGGAAGAACGTCCAGATGGACGTCGGCTGCTTCAACAACATCATCGGGCTTCTCTGTGAGAATGGGATGCTTGCAGAGGCGGAGAAGCTCTTCGAGGAGATGGAGAGCAAGTCGGTGCTTCCAGATGTGTACACCTACACTTACCTGGTTGACTCCTGCTTCAAGGAAGGTCGTGTGGATGACACGATGCAGTATTTCTATAAAATGGCAGATGGGAGGGAGCATGGGCCAAAGTTTAATATCGGTTTCTTCAACCGGATGTTTGAAGGACTTTCAGAAGCTGGCCGGATTGATGATGCCTTGAAGGTGTATGGAAGGATGCCTGACAAGGAGATCAAGCCAAACACAATCACCTTTGAGATCCTGGCTAAGGCCTTGTGCAAGGAAGGGGATTTGCATAGAGCCCTGGACCTGGTGAGGGACATGGCAAGGGGCGGTGTTGTTGCTCCTCCTGAGTTCCGTGAGTATGTCGTTGAGATTTTCAAGAATGCCGATCGGCAGGAAGAGATCGTGAAAGCTTTTGAAGAAAAGCCAGTGCCATTGCCTCAGCGAAGGCCAGAGTATCGCCCTCGCAGTTCGCCTCAGGGGCTTCCAGGATTTGCATCAAATCAGGCAAGGGGTAGCTACATGCCTCACCAAGGCCAACCTGGGTATGGTTCTCCTCAACCATTTCATCCTGGCGTTGGTGGATCACAAGTACTGCAGCCTGATGGGATGTCTCCTAGACCTCAGCAGCCTGTGCGTGGAAGCCCTCAAGTTGGAAAAACAGAGTTTGGTGACCGCCCGCTTCAGCATGGGCTTGGTGCGCCTCAACCACCACAGCCTGGGTTTGTCTCCATTCCTCAGCAGCCAGAAGTTGGTGCTCCTAATACACGGCAGCATGGGCTTCTTTCTCCTCAAGGAAAACAACCTGGGATTGTCCCGCCTCAAGGTCAACAACCAGAATTTGGTACTTCTCGTCCATGGCAGCATGCAGTTGGCGCTGCTCAAGTGCAACAACCTGATTTTAGCTCAGCTCCACCAGTGCAGCCTGGATTTGTTTCCCCTCAACCGCAACAACCAACACTTAGTGGCAGTGCTCCTCAGACTCAACAGCCCAGGTTTGGCACATCTCATCCATGGCAGACAGGGTTTGGTGCTCCTCAAGTGCAACAGCCTGGGTACGCTGCACCTCGGCCATCGCAGCTTGCTATTGGTTCTCCTCTGCCACCACGACCACAGTTTGGTGCTCCTCAAGCACCACAATCTGATTTAGGCTCTGCTCAGAGTCTACCGGGGTATGGCAACATACGAAATCAGCATGGTCAGTTTGTATCTCCTCCTCAGGATGGACAAAAATTTGGCACTCAGCCACCGCAACAGGGATTTGGTGCTCAGGCCCCTCGCTCAGGATATCATGCTTTCCAAGGTCATAACAGTTTTGAGCCTCGCCAAGGACAAGTAGAATTTGGAACTCAAGTAGCACCACCTGAATATGGGGCTTCCCAAAGCCAACCCTCACATGGTGCTGCCTGGAGCCATAGTTGCTATCGATCTCCTCAAGGGCAACTGGGACATGGGGGTCATCAAATGCCGCCACATGCTTCTGGTTCTCTACAGCACCAAATGGGTCTTGGTGTGCCACAGGGCCAAAATAACCATGGGTTTCCTTGTGCGCAATCTGGTTTTGGAGCTTGTCAAGGGCAAACTACTCTTGGAGCAATTGAGGGTGAATCGAGGTTTGGTAGTTCATATGGCCAACCAGGGGATGGAAATTCTCAAGGGCAGTCAGGTTTTGGAGCTCCAGTGAGCCAAACACAGCATGGAAGTTCCTATAGATACAACCCTGGGTACAGACCCTCTCATGGTCTGCAGGGATTCGGTGCTCCCAATGGTGAAACTGAAACTGCTGAACCTGAAGGCCAACAAGAGGCTACTGCTCCTGAAGATCGACAAGTAGCACTCTGATCTATACACCACTAAAGATGTGGCTTCATTCACTTTTTTGTTTTATGAAACATTTTCAGGTATAAGGTGATCGCTAGAATTGTTGTAGTAACAACACAAAATATGCATCTTTTCTAGCAGTGTCATACATCTGTGTTGCATATCATGACAACTTATTTGGTCTTATTGAAATCCTGATTTTAATCATCTGTTATTTTGTGAAATCCTAAAAAGGTTATAGCCAGGGCAGTTGTGCTTTACAGGATGAACTTGGGTTTTACTGGTGGCGAACTATTCTGTTTCACATAAACTTCGGCCTTTTGTGGATGGTCAGCTGAATGGAACCTTTTGCTTTGCTATCGCTTGTCTCAAATTCAGAATTAGAGACCTGCAAGTTGAATATTTTGTATGGTGGATTCGTGTATGTTGATATCGTGTACTGTAATGGACATTATGTTATAGATAAACAAAAAGGATAAGAAGTAAAGTAGTAAACATGTAATCTTTTGGGTTCTTGGACCACACGAAGTCAATTAGCTGCTGTCTAAACAACTGTTCATTGGCTAGATGAATAAAAGGAACCATTGATTGTAGATGTACAGAAACCATTAGGAATCTCGCCTATCCTTTGATAATTTTACTTTGTTGAGTTGCAACACATCTGGAAATCATTCAAGTTGGCACCTGCCTTCACCTGTGTTGTTTACTTGTTGTACTCCTTGAAGATTCAGGGTTTGATGCTAGGACATTTGGTGTGGTGAGTGGTGACTGCTTCAAGGTAAAAAGTGAGTTATGTGATTGAAGGGTTGAGATTGAGAGTTCTGTTATTTACATTCTGTCTATTTGCAAATTTTCTCCTTTTTTATCATGAAACTAGGAAGAAAGTGGAGTATGTACATCTCTAGACGCATCTACTAATTTGGAATTATCAAAAGGACCAAATAATGATATGTCTGTCTATTGATCTCCCCACGGTAGTTTGTGCTAGCTGTTTACATTTTGTCATTTATGAAACACATGGGTCCTTGATATTCAGGCATAAGTGTAGCCAGGCTATGATTTGGCTATGGGAAGTAATTTTTTCATGTTAATTTGTTGTGCCGAACATATTTTGCTTGCGAGTGGTGAGCCATCTGTTTTCCTCCTAAATTTATGCAGTACTTCATCGGTCAGGATCTCATGCAATAACAAGATTTATGATATAATTTCTGGATGTTCTTGTCAGCTCTCTCTGTCAAATGTTCACTAGATAATGGCAACAAACCTGAAAAGTCTAATATCGGGTCAGCCTTTCGCCGCTGCTATAAATTTTCTTTGTAAGCTCATCCAAATTAATTAGCTAACTAGCTATATTGATAGGTTAACTTAGGTTCGTTCTGTCGCTTACGCTGTTTCCTGTTCTTCATCAGGCCTAACATTATGTATTTTGCATCATTAGTTCATTGTAATTATCTACTAGTAAAACTTAGAATTAAAATATTACCTACATTTTTAATATTCTAGAAATTTTATTGTGAACTTTGTTGCAATATAGAAATGGTTAGCGCTTCTGATGCGATGAAACCTGAAAGGTTTTGCTGTCGGAACTTTCGTAGATAACAGATTAGAGTCAAGTTTTGGCTCATATCTTTGGGGCTGTGGGGGATTATTCACCGGCAGTATCTATTTACGATTGAGCAGTATATGCAATTTGATAATGTAAACAACACTGCTCTTGATTGTATCCTGACTGTTTTAACAGATGAGCTCTACGATGTGTACATGGATTACAAATCCACCACAGAGTTGTGGGATGCACTAGATCACAAATATACAGAGGTAGAGGCTGGTCGTTGGCTTTACACGTGTGAGTAATTTTTCGACTTTAGCATGGATAATGCTAAGTCCATAGTTGGACAAACTCATGACCTCCAGCTACTAGTTGGTGAGATTGCGCACCTGGGCTGTGTATTGCTTTCTAAGTTTGTGACTATAGGCATTGTTGCTAAACTCACTCTTTCTTGGCGGTATTTTACCACTAGTCTGAAACACAAGAGGGAAGAGATTTCTGTTGAAGATCTCATTGCTGCCCTCGATGTGAAAGAAAAAGTAAGAGCAAAGGATGCACCAAACACCTCTGGCCAGAACAATGCAAACTTCATTGAAAAAAGACTGTAGCAAAGAAGTACAAATCTAACAAACCGAATAAGACAACTAGCTTTAAGAAGAAGAAAATCGAGAAAAAGGATTTGAAGGGCATCACCTGCTTATTTATTGTAAACAACACTGCTCTTGATTGTATCCTGACTGTTCTAACAGATGAGCTCTACGATGTGTACATGGATTATAAATCCACCACAGAGTTGTGGGATGCACTAGATCACAAATATACAGAGGTAGAGGCTGGTCGTTGGCTTTACACGTGTGAGTAATTTTTCGACTTTAGCATGGATAATGCTAAGTCCATAGTTGGACAAACTCATGACCTCCAGCTACTAGTTGGTGAGATTGCGCACCTGGGCTGTGTATTGCTTTCTAAGTTTGTGACTATGGGCATTGTTGCTAAACTCACTCTTTCTTGGCGGTATTTTACCACTAGTCTGAAACACAAGAGGGAAGAGATTTCTGTTGAAGATCTCATTGCTGCCCTCGATGTGAAAGAAAAAGTAAGAGCAAAGGATGCACCAAACACCTCTGACCAGAACAATGCAAACTTCATTGAAAAAAGACTGTAGCAAAGAAGTACAAATCTAACAAACCGAACAAGACAACTAGCTTTAAGAAGAAGAAAATTGAGAAAAAGGATTTGAAGGGCATCACCTGCTTATTTATTGTAAACAACACTGCTCTTGATTATATCCTGACTGTTCTAACAGATGAGCTCTACAATGTGTACATGGATTACAAATCTACCATAGAGTTGTGGGATGCACTAGATCACAAATATACAGAGGTAGAGGCTGGTCGTTGGCTTTACACGTGTGAGTAATTTTTCGACTTTAGCATGGATAATGCTAAGTCCATAGTTGGATAAGCTCATGACCTCCAGCTACTAGTTGGTGAGATTGCGCACCTGGGCTGTGTATTGCTTTCTAAGTTTGTGACTATGGGCATTGTTGCTAAACTCACTTTTTCTTGGCGGGATTTTACCACTAGTCTAAAATACAAGAGGGAAGAGATTTCTGTTGAGGATCTCATTGCTGCCCTTGATGTGAAAGAAAAAGTAAGAGCAAAGGATGCACCAAACACCTCTGGCCAGAACAATGCAAACTTCATTAAAAAAGATTGTAGCAAAGAAGTACAAATCTAACAAACCGAATAACACAACTAGCTTTAAGAAGAAGAAAATCGAGAAAAAGGATTTGAAGGGCATCACCTACTTTGTATGCGGAAAAGACGGTCATATGGCGAAGGACTGATGCTTCCGTAAAATTAGAGATGGTGAACAGTCAAAGAAGAAGGCTGTCAATATGATTATAGACGAGGCCTCGACTTCAGGAGTGTATGGTAATCCATTTGTTGTTTTTTCAGCATGTCAATACAGTGATTGGTGGGTGCATACTGGTGCTAATGTTTACGTATATTCTGATATTTTCTTGTTTTCTTCTTACTAGGCAACAGGGGCTTCCTTTGTTCTAATGGAAAATGGCTTGCATATTTCGGTTCTTGTGGTGGCATGGTGGATCTGAAATTTATTTCAGGGAAGATTGTTCACTTGAAGAACGTGTAGCATGCTCATACAATAAATAAGAACCTCCTAAGTGGTTCTCTCTTATGTAAAAATAGTTATAAGCTAGTTTTGGAGTCAAATAAAATTGTATTGTCTAAGTTCAAAAATTTTGTTGGTAAAGGCTATGAAAGCGGACGCTTATTCCGCCTAAGTATTTTAAAGTCTTGTTATAATCTGAATGTTGCAATAGAGTTAAATAAATGTGAGGCAAATATTTAATATTTTCGTTTATGTCATATTGGTTTTGATAGAATTGTTAGAATATCTAGATTAGATTTAATTCTAAAATGTGAAATTGTCAAACGATCAAAATATCAGTCATGTGTGCAAAGAAAATAGCCTCAAAAACCCTTTAAAAAAATTAGAGGATAAAAAGAACTTGGTACCATTAGATCTTATTTATTCAGATTTGTATGAAATGAATGAATTATTGATAAAAGGGGGCAAATGATATTTTTTAGTTTTACTGATGATGCAATACGCTACTATTATGTGTATTTGCTAAAAACTAAGAATGAAACTTTAAACTACTTTAAAACTTATAAGGTTAGGTTGAGAACCAACTAGAAAATAAAATAAAAAGATTGATATTTGATCGTGGAGGATAGTACGTCTCTCATGAATTCTCCCAATTCTGTTCTAAGTGTGGAATAATCTATGAATTAACACCACCATATTCACCCCAATCAAATGGGGTAC